>OX402531.1:4932632-5594510 GCA_948098885.1 Drepanosiphum platanoidis
GCCGCCGCCGCCGCCGCACGGTCAAGAAGCACTTGTTGTCCCGCCGCCGTCGCCTCGGCGGGATACGTCGCGCGCACGTTCGGCGGCGCGCGCGCGTTGGTCTAGTCCCCCGTCGACTCGCGTTAGTCGTCCCGACGTCTCGTGGCCGCCGCCGCCGCCGCCGTCGTTGCTCATAACGCCGCCGAACGTGCGCTGCGAACGTGTGTTGCGAACGTGTACTGCGAACGTGTACTTGCCATCGCGCGCGCGCGTGCGTGCGTACGTGCCGGCGTGTGCGCGCGTGTCGTCGTCGCCGCCGCCGCCGCCGTTTCGTCCGTGGCCGCCGCCGCCGTCTCCGACCACGCGTACACAACACAGCGCGCGCCGGCCACACGCGGCCGCGTTTTCCCACGGCCACCAGCCGCTGCCCGCTTGGCCGGCGGCCGCATAGTCACAGCGGTAGGTATTACATTGCAGTGTGTTCTTCCGCCCGATCGCGTATTTATCCGCCACGTGGGTCGACGGGCAAAAGGACCCCGAATTGTGGGGGGGCGAAAGGATACGTGTGCAAAAAGTGCACGTGGCTCCTTCGACCTTAAAACGCGTTGAAAAACGCGCCCCGGGCGATGGCGCCGACCTAGGCGATCGTAGCCGGAGAACGCGTATTTTGATTTTATTAAAAAGAGGCGAGTGCAGCCCGGCGCTTTTAGACTCTCGAGTGCGAAACGAGTAATCTATTGATTTTTACCGAGACGTGACGTTTTTCTTTCTTTTTTCTTTTTTCTACCGGTACTTTGGAGAGGTCGTTTTCTAATTTCCCAAAAGTTGTACGCGAAAAACGGCAACATTTACGGCACACCCGTTTTTGACGAAATCGAATTTTCATTTTCATCGCGACTCAAAAAGTTTCGATCGCAGAGAGTTGACATTTTCACTTATGTGAACATTTTGTAGAAATTATATTATAAATTACAAAAGATTTTTTTTTTTTTTTTGTTTTGTCCAATTTATATAGATATTTTAAATTGAGATTTTAGATCGTAAAAATGACGTAGAAGGCTGTGATTTTTGTGTGGAGATTCGTATTGGTTGTGTTATTCTTTGGTTGGTCGATTTTTTTATATTTTGTGATTTCGTGTCTGTGTGCACGATTTCGACCAGAAGACTTGCTCTGATCACATTTTTCCGGCAAAGTTTCTGGTCGGAAATCGGATATTGTTGGCACCATCGAGAGGTCATCTTTCGAATTTCCCAACAGTTTAAAAGTTATACGTGAAAAACTGACGAAAGTCTACCAGTCTACGTAACTTTGTTACTTCATTTACGTATAATATGAGCTTACGAAAAAGAAAAAAATAATAAGAATGACATTTTTATTGTATGTACTTATTGTTGTATATAATTCATAATTGTATAAAAAAAAATATTTGAAATATGCATAGTGTATAAATTCTGAATACCGCGAACCGAACAAATCTGTATTTTACTCAGCTATGCTTGATCCTGAAAAATATGCAAATGCTATAAAATCCGAGCCCAGATTATAACACCATTGTCTCTCATCATGTAAAACAATTTAAATTCGCGTCACTCCTTCCGTTAATTCGGCCTTGTTCCGTTCCTGGAAGGCGTCCCGAGCACGTTATTTTAGATTTTTTTTCCGTCCGGCGCGTGGTAGGTAGATTTTAACTTTTTATCGGAACGGAAAAAAATACGTTTTTTCTTTATAATTTTTTAAAATTTTAAAATCAAAATACCTACATGTTTAACGAAACGAATAATGAAAAAAATAATGTTGTTAACAATTCACTACAAACACCGTAACGTTCGTGTTTAAATATTTTTAATCGTCAACTATTAGACCCTAAAATATACTTTAATCGTACAATAATATCATTTAGTTACTTATAACACGTTAGCGTTTGAAATGTCGACTGTATTCGCGATTTGTTTGTATTTATTTGATTTTAGATTTTGAGTGAAACGAAGAAACTATTGGTTTTATCGTGACGAGTGTGTGTGTGTGTGTTTATTTGTGTCTGTCATCGCGATTTTGACTTGGGGAAATGGTGAGACTTTTGGTTGGATTTCCGGTATTTAATTGAATTTCGATTTAATAATATAAGTTGTTGTTGTTGTTAGAAAAAATCATTATTAGCAATCCGTAAAATAGAGGAATCAATAGGGTAAACTGAGGATCGTAAAGGGTGCACGTGCTACCTGACAAATATTGCAAGAGCTAAATAATTGACAATGAATCCACGAATCGCTGTGCTTCGAATCATTTTGTGTATCCTGAAAATCAGGCCAACTTACGCCAATTAAAGTATTTTAGGAAAAGTGGTCACTTTCGATCAGAATCGTTTTTCCAAGAACAATGTTATATTAGTTTCAAATTTAAAACACAAATTCACCGGTATCGATTACCCGTAATTTTAATAAAATCCTTTAAAAGTCTCCTTTTTTTTTTTATAATTCGTGTAAAATGTTTACAGCGAGTGCCCCCGTCCCCTAAAAGGGCTGCCGACGAACCCACGTACTTCGATAAGGATATTAGTCCGAAATATCGGATAACAATTGCATTTTACTGCAATAATTACTTGTATGGAAATATTCGCGTAACCGGGTATAATATTTATTATAACCATTATTATCGAATTTCAAATCGAAAAGAACAGATTTTTATATGTATATTATATGGTTTTCTTTTGAAAATAACATTTTACATTATTTCCGTGAAATTTAGTTCGAAGAAATACACGTAATAAATGCTCGTGCGCCCGTCTCTGCTGTCATTCTCGAAATAAAT
Source organism: Drepanosiphum platanoidis (assembly GCA_948098885.1). NCBI lineage: Eukaryota > Metazoa > Arthropoda > Insecta > Hemiptera > Aphididae > Drepanosiphum > Drepanosiphum platanoidis. The sequence continues at coordinate 4,935,421 of OX402531.1, forward strand.
TGGCCGAGAAATCTTATACTAGTGCGAATCGAAGAAGCATTTTCGAGCATTCAAATTCAAAATTATATCTGTCGCTCGATATTGTACTTGTACTGTGAAATGGCCGGTGATGGTTTTTTGGTATAATAAGCCACTACTGAAGTCAAGTCACGCCCATGACTTGACCCAATAATACAAAATAGCCGTATCAAAACCGTAATATTAGTCGAACCGAACTTATTTGCATGGGTCTATCGAATGATATCGGCTTTCGGAAGTCGAAAGATAACATCAATTTTGTTTTTCGTCAACAAGAATGCGAAAAGAAAAATTTAATTAAAAAATAACGTATTGATATTTCTCTTCAGTGGAAACCTGTTAAAATATATTGTGTTTTTATTTTTTTTTGCTCTCTGAAAAATCGGATCATACGTTAGATGAAATTATTACCGTTAACCGACAAATTCGGTGTCCAAACGTCCGACGACGAGAACGACGAGTTCAGCTGCTCGTTAAGAGTCGTGCAGATATTCGATACGAATTTTTAAAAACCTGTCAAAACTCTGACTGACGTCCTCGTCGATCCCACGTGAACGCACGAAGCCGCAACGTTTCTCTTTTCGCCCACGTTTATTGTAATATTAATAATTCGTAGAATTGCTTCCCTTAGCAATATTCGGGTTTTCGTGGTGTAATCGTCAGTCCTCCGCCCCCCCCCTTCCTCACAACGGTTTTAACCGCGGTACGTAGAAGTTAACATATTATACTACAATCTCTCCCCTCCGCCCAGTAAAAAGAGAAATTTTCATCCAAAACGAACGATTTAAAATTCCACCTCGAGTCGTGCGTGATAATTATTTTTCGCCTTTATCCTGCAGCATAATATACTTATACGTACCTTAAAGAGGTACCTTATTGTGCTTTTCCGCTAAAATGAAAAAAAAAGGTTCGTTTTTCGTTTGCACCGAATCTGTTTTTATCAGATTATAGTTTGAGAACTATTTAAAATTACTTAGAAACCATAACCGAGACTCCCGAAAATTGTTTGTTTTTTTTTTTCATTATTTGTACGTGTTAATTTCATTTTCCCGGTAGCCATGATCGCTTTGATATTGCAATCGTATTTGACAATAGTAGTCAAAATACTATTTATTTTTTTTAAGATATATATGAAAAAACAATTTTAATTTCATATTCTTTCATTGAACTCGATGTTTTAATCAACTGATTTTGTTGAATATTATTCCTATTTTTGGTTTTTTGTACGTCAAATATCAAATTATACTTGCATATGAAACTATGCGTTTATGATAATAGTGCACTAGCGTAAAAAGTATTTATTACCTACATTTTATACCAACATTATTAAAAATGTAATTTTTAATTATAATATTATAAGAGCGGTCAGGATTTTTTTATTTGAAAACGGACGTATACTTTTATTATTTTTCCAACGATTTCTTTGAAAACGACCGTGGGAAGTGTGAGAAAATAATTACCTTTTGAAAAATCATCCGCGTTCAATTTACAATTTAGAAAAATAGTCCACGCGGAACGAACGCGTCTGAGCGTTTTTACAGTTTCGAAAAATGTTTTCTGAAAAACTCACGAATAATATTGTCACGGAAATATCCCTCGTGTAAAATGTTATGTCTAATAATAGTAGTTCAAAGATTAATAATAATAATAATAATAATATCTGAATACAATATCTGGTTGTTGTTACATTACACTAATTTTAAATAATACTCTTGGCGGTTAATGTTGACACTCGACTATAATGTAATACCATACGGATAGCGTTAATCTTGGTACATCGTCGTTTTTCAGTAATAGATACAACGTTTAAAATATCGTTTTAAGCCGATTAAATATAAAAAAAAGAAAAGAAAAACATTTGAATATTTTCGAAAGAAAACATTTTCCGCGCGCCCGAGCGACCGAAATTACGTTCCAGCGTATGAATTAAAAATGAAATAGAAAAGCGAGCAGTTTTCCCGAATAAATACTCTACCGTCGCGTGACATTGAAAACGATAATAGTGCGCTGGTCTATTGTATTTTAGAGTTTTTGAATACCGTTGCACGGCGCGCCGTTGTTTATTGGGCGAAAAGTTAAACGCGTTATGAGACATCGAGTAAGCGAGACTCTCAGGTAGATTTATTTGTTTTCCGAGCTAAACTTTAATACATACGATTTTATAGCTGTACTCTGTGTGTGTGTGTGTGTGTACACCGCGCGTTACGACAAAAAACATACGCGAAACAAATTACTATTATTAGATATTATTTTTTATAATTTTAAACGTCGTCGGCCGTAAAACGTTTTTATTGTCAAACAATGCGCGGCCGTGTTTTTGTTTTTATGCCCGGTAACTTAATATAATATTTATATAATAAATATTACAAAACGAACAAATCATATTTGCAACAATACACAATGTCGTGGTGTGTTTGGTTATTATATAACAGCTGATATTTCGGTACGTGTTTACCTATTTATACGTACTTTAACGAAACCGATTAATTTGATATACAAAACAAAATGCGATATTCGTTTTGTCATTAATAATTACTTTCATAAATTATTAATACGAACAATATGCCAGAGTTGGCATGAGTAGGTAATTAAAAACATTAAAAAAAAAAGAAAAAAAAAGCCAAAATATAACGTTGATTTTTTTTATTATACTGTTACGTTTGAGTAGCGATTGAGTTATAGGCAATGTCGTGTGATATTTTAAAACTGTCGGAAATAGATATAAATTATTATTTTATGAAATAATTACAACAATAATACGTTTTTCGGCTAACATATTTAGCAATCGAAATACATTTAACTTTAATTAAAAATAAAAATTAAGGATTAGTAAATAATACTTAAAAATTCACCACGTGCTTGGTTGGAAAGTGGCCAAAGCGATGAGTTGAAATTTGTTTATTAACCTAGTTTGTTATTTACGGAATTAATTGAACACACCAAACGCGGAAGACTGGAGCTTGTGACGATTTCCAAAACAAACGTCATTCCGGTGTATTAAATTGTTGCTTGGCGAATACGTCTCGTTTAAATCAACTTTTTTGTAAATACGGAAAATACCCAGCATGTATGTTACCGATATTAATATTTTTTACTCACTACACGATCGTTATTTTATGCAGATTCATTCGATTGGAAATGTAATATTGTAAGAGCATATTTATTCTCTTAGAGTTAAACGAAAAGAAATTTAAAAAAAAATTAACATTTGTCGAGATATTTTGTTTCAAAATCTGTATAGTTTCAATGAGTTAAGAATAGTAAAAACTTACGAGTGTATTTTTAAATTATTCAATACGAATTTTATGAACATTTTTTTCGTCGAAAGGATTCGCATTAAATTTATAAATAATAGTCAATTGCAATTCACGGTATAAGATAAATTGTTTAATTGCTGCGAGTGAATAATAATTTGTCGAGCAAGTGTAAATAATTTCTTCCAACGATTGAAATATCGTACTCGTTATAATTGGAAAAGAAGAAGAAAAAAAACGGTTCAATTTGTTAAAAAAATAAATATATTGTCTACACAAGTATCCTTTTGGACGAGTCTTGGAGTGAGTTCGCAAAAATTATTTTCGAATCAAATGCACACACGAGCAGGTGTTATCATAAGCGTATTATTAATCTTATCTATACGGTCGACGGTTATTAACAATTTAATCTTTTAGCTCAGTCTCTTAGTGTCGCATGTTCGAGATTTGCGCGCCTGCGAGATTTAATATAATTTATTACTTAATGTGTTTTCATTTGTTGCGGGCACAACGAAAAAGGTACGCCATTATCTTGCTCTCGCACTCTCTGTCTCACGCACGCTCTTCTTTCCCGCGGAGTAAACGGGCGAATCGGTTCAATGTAATAAAAGCAATTCAACAAGTAATAATAAACTTAATGTCTGGATTTTTGTGTATTTTATTTAAATGCGAAACGTGTGTAGACTATATAATATTATACGATGATGGTAAATTGAATATATACATTGTGATTTCTATCTAATTAATCACAAACGTAGACACTTTACGGTTTTTTTTTCTCTAGCTGAACACATATAGAGCCGTGTTACATTCGAGATTCGCTTTATCACGGTCGTGATATTATTATGTGCTCTAAGACGGGGTTTTTTTTACGTATGAACAATGCATAAGAGCACGGTACGAGAAAGATGTTAATACTTGGAGAATTTTATAATTTTCGCTAAAACGTTAACGGTCCTCTACATTGTAGAGTCTACAATCACTCTATTCTTAAGAGAGTAGAGTGAAAGGGTAGGAATATTTTTCGTAGGGACGAACCATAGTTGTACAATGACAGTGATTTCTGTTGTTTTCGCGTTGCACGTCGGAAAACACAAGCGTCGCGCGACGTTCCGATTAGTTCCGAGAAAATAATCAAAATACAAACATCTCTCTGTCAATTATCAAAATGTCGTATTATCCGTTTTCAATTCACGTGTTTCAAAAAGGTCAACAGTTAAGAGACAATTATTTTTATATAATATATACGTAATACGAATTAAAATTAGTATTTTTCAAGTACATTACAGTAGTCGTTTTTTTTTTTTTATATCAACTGTTTACAATAAGTTAAAGTAAAGGATCACTAGTGCGATAAAGTTTCATTGAAACGTAACCAAAGTCTATACTCGGCATATTATTAAGTAGAGAAAGTAGAAGAAAACGTACGCCTACTGTTCATAATCATATTTCTTGACCGTATAATAATGGAAAGGGTATAGTTCTTTCTGCGGGACTAAATGTCAGGACTCCGGGTGACCGATTAAAATCGCCTAACGTGCGCAACACAACCTTTGAAAGACCGTAAAATTCTAATAAACGACATCGCTCGGCCAAGACTTTGTCCGAAAAATCATTTATCACGGCACAGTCGCACATAAAATCCGCCGCGCTAAAATAAAACGATAGCTTTCGTACCAATCGATATGGATGGCGTATCAATTATTGCCAAGTCGTTTTTGTCTTTATTTCGTGCCGCCTTCGTAACCTGCGTGGTTTAGTTCCGTAACTAACTGGCCCTGACGCGAGATAAAATTATAGGTCTCGATTTTTCCAAAGCAACACGTGCAACAGTATTGGAAATTGTTAAGAGCATCGAATGCCTTTTATCCCCTTTTCCGACCACGCAACAGTAGTATAGTCAATAATTCATTACAAAGCAAATAGTTCACACGAGGCAAACAAGTAAGGTTTTTTCTTTTTTTTTTTTTTAATTTTTATAGAATATGACCTTGAGTCGAAGAATTATTCGACTCGGCGCTGCTCTATCGTTTGTCCCAATACGATTACCGAGTCTTTAGCTAATAAAATATTTGTCGCGTATAAAAATTTGTCGTGTACTAATATAGTCGTGCTCGGTAAAAAAAAAAAGCAAGACGACATAATATAATGTGTGTTTGTGTATGATGGTAAAATTATTCTAATGTTTCCTATTTTATTATTTTAACACACGCTTATCGTTAAGAATGTTTAAAATGCGTGTTTTAATATTCGTTTGAATAGAACGTAAAATTAAAAATAAGCCCTACTATAGTAGGGTTTGAATTCTGAATAATTTTTGCGACCACTATGAATCGGTCCAACTCACATCGCTGGGCGTTGAGAAAATTATCGGATCTTAAAAATATGATTACGTGTTCCTTACGTTTTGCAGGGCTCGGTATTCTCATATTTTAAAATGTAGTCATAACACATTTGATATTCTTCAAATTTAATTCCAAGCGAGAGCACGCTCGATCGGGGTGTGCGACGCATACTTCGGCGTCTCGTATTGTTGCGCGGTGGCACATGCAAATAATGAAATAAACCATCGGCGGCAATCACCCGCGAATAATGAATAACATGGGTATTTCGAGACCGATTTCCGATGTGCGTTGGCACGAAGTTAGGAGTTTTAAACGAGTGAAGTTCACAGAGCTCGGCTAGTATATATATGTATGAATAGGATTGTTTTAAATTCTTGGCCGAAAACAAAGGGCTAAGCGCACGATGATCTGTGCGCATTCAGTATTACCGCCATACTCCCGTCCGATAATCTACTTTGTCCGTAGCATATACATAATAAAGACATAAAACATATACTACTGGAGTACACTTTATAATATGCTACGCATACGTGTATGTATATACGAGTACACCGCAGATTGCAGGCGTGAGAGTAAGGTGATTCAGACGATCACCAAAGGCGATATTTCTGGCAAACAGTGAAGTGGAACGATTCAAAGTGAAAATTATCGACAGTAAAATATTTAGCGATTATAAATTTTACCAAAAAGAAAATCGAAAAAAAGTAATTTTCTTAGATTAACACTTGATCATCATGTATTTTGATAATTCGTCGGTTTTGAATAAACTACAAATTACCAAGAACTCTCTGAAATATTATTTTTCGTAAGGGACTTTGATCAAAAGCCGATCACGTTTGTCAGTTGAAATATTATTTTATAAACACGATTTGTAATAATTGTGTTCAAATATATAAACTTTATTAATTTTCCATCAATGTCTTACAGTTTTTTTTAAGTACTTTTTATTTTTCATAAAACGTATCGTTAATGTTTTCGAGTGATATAGCAGTTTCCGTAATCGTTTTCCGTTGGGAACTTTTGGACAACAGTTTACTAGACCCCGACCAAAATCTTTGTGTTTGCCGCTCCATTGTATTCTCACGAAGTAAACACAACCCGTAGGTATTATTTGAAATATCTATATTACATTACGGTCTTTTATAGATCGTATAATATGATCGAATTATAGTTATTCACAAAACATTTCGTCAATTATGTACTCGCGCGTGTATTCGTTTATCGTGAATATTTTTCCTACCTATCGTTTCTTTTCCTTTTTCTCCGAATCTTTTGGAAATCCTTTATCGGTCTTCAAATTGCTATCGACCGTTGTTACATTATAATATACCTTTTCGTACGCATTCACATTTCACGCACTTTTATCTGGCAAAAAACCTCTCGATAATAATAATCATTCAAATGCCTATCAGACGAGTACAAGTTTTCGTTTTTACTATACTCGTATAGTATATAAAAGTTTTATAATATTTATAACTAATATGCGTCCTATTAGAACTAATCGTCGAACTATGATATTTTACGATGGTAAAAGTTAATGATATAAGACCAACCTACTCGTTACAGTTTGAACGTTTATAAGCAATTATCACTTCGACTTTTAAAAAAAAAAAAATTTGGAAATTTATTGTTGAACGTGTTTTATACTTGAACATTTTTTTATAAGATTTCACACAAACAATTTAATATAGCGGAATTCAGCTGTTTTTCCATTGTGTTCGCCGTATTAAATTTATATTCCGTATATAACTAATCGTGATTTTTTGAAATTTTTTTCATAATTTATTTTTTTTATTCAATTAAATTTTCCTGGAAAATATCAAATATCGATAGTTTATTAATAATAATGTTTGTAGTTAACTTATTATTGTTATTATATTATTTATAATATATAAAATATTTATAGATTACTTGTTATTATAATTGTAACATAATTGTAATACGAGTGTATATGAACGTTTTCTCAGATAAAAGGATTTTAATAGCATGACAATTTTTATTGACACAATGTTTGAAACACAATTTTTTTTAACCGTTTAAAATATTATCGACTTTGAATAATTACAATGTTTATTTCGTAGACATAATCGGTTTACATAATATTTGTACCAAAACATTACAACTGTAAGGTTTGAAATGATTTTAGTATTGTTGTCTTCGAATAAAGTTTTAAACATTAAAAACGGCGTATATTTATTTGTAAATATTAATTAAATATGAATTTTTTTTTTTTAAAATAACTCACGGTCGGCATTTGGCGTTTTGATATTTTCGTTAAAATTGCTTAAAGCTATTCGATTGTGTTACGCAATAGTGTCGTAGGTATTAAAAACGCTTGAGGCTTCAGTTTTCTTAGGCTATTATTTACTTTTAACATTTATGACTATACGTTATATCTATATGGACAGAATCACTAAAATGTACAAAAATGTATACAGATCATAAAATCGGGTTTAATTAAATTTACGTTCCGAGGGGTCGCGCAGAGCAAATATGTAAATATAGTTTTATTATTATATGTTTATATTGAAATTGAAGACCGTCGATACGAATTAAATATAAATTGAGAAATGAAAAAAAATAAAAAATATGTTTTATATTTTATCCAGACAGTAATTCGAACCGCGTGTTCGCGAAAACGAGGAACACTAAAATATATCGTCAGCTGGACGATCTTGTATTGAAATAAGATTTTCTTGGGGCCGTAGTAAAAATTTTTAGAAAACTTTCAAAATGTTATCTCGTTCCGTGTGCACGTGCGCAGCACGATTTGTATTTTTTTGTTAACTGTGACAATTATTTTTAGATTCGCATTGGCTGATTTTTTTTCAAAGTAGTTTTAAACCATAACTATAGTCGTAAACCTAAAATCTATCTAAAACTACATCTATTTAAAATTTGAAAATAGTCCAATGAAGTGATGTTTTACGAATCGGGAGGTATTTTTGATGAAATAAGACGAGAAAAATGTTTGAATCAATTTGAAATCATTCAGTACATGTGAATTACGTTTTTCGAAGAATTTTTGGTTTAAGATCATAATTTACTAGTCAAATATACGTTAAAAAATAGGCCAATCCAAATCCAGTGCTAAAAATAAAACAAGTATTATAACGCACGGGCACAATCAAAGTGTAAACATTTTGAAATTTTTTTTAAAACTGTTTATAACTGTTATCCTCTAAGCCACCTTAAAAAAAAATATATTATTTCAATACGAGGTCCTGCAATTGAAATATTTACGTGTTCTTTTTTTCCATGAAGGCGTGAACACATGATATTATATATGACGATGAAAAGTGTCAAATCTGTCTAGTTTGATTCGATGTTGTGTTTAAAAATACATGTTTAATAACAAAGACGCGGCCAAAATAATTATTTCCATAAGTGCTTAATCGAAACAGACTCGAGAACAAATTAAAATGTAATGAAGTTAAAATGATTTAGTGTCAAACGTGATTAAAAACTGAAGTTAAAACTGAGTTTAATTTTATAATTAATGACAAATCCCCATTGGAGTAGTACGAGATTCGGCTTTATTTATACTCTTATTTCTAATCTATTTCACTCGAAATGTCATATTTATTGTTTGAAATTTATGTCCTTAGGTGCTCAATATGAGGACTCGGATTATAATATTGGTGACTATTCGTATGGTAAGTTTCAGTTTTTATTTTATGTTATTTTCTAGTTGAATTAATGAAATCGAAATATTTTTAAAAGCTATTACGTTTTCAAACTACTCATAGAACACGACAATACGAGAAACTGTCTTTCGACGAAAAATTTTTAATTTTAAATTCATGACATACTCGTAATCGTTTGATTGTATAGTAAATAAATGTATCGTGGGTATCAATTCTACTAACAACAACTGTCTGGCCAATATTGAATAATAAACGAGATAAATTAGTAATAGTTGGCTTTCTTTTTAATATTGAAATTCTAACGACTCGGGAAATTTAAATTTTAAAGTACCTACTTTTTGAGTAGACTGAAAATATGTATGAACGTTTGATGGTTGAATGTGATAACTTGTTTATTGTAATAAGTTTATATTAACAAGAAGTTATGACTTTTCAAGAGTCAGTATAGAACTTTCTAAGGTACTAGATTCAAGATCACTCTATTGTAATAATTTTAGTACCTCGAGTGGCTTTAATATTAAACGCACTTGGCTTTTATTCATTACCATTGTTTTTATTTTATGTTTCGAATAATTTACAAACGAGATCACTGTGTGTGAAGTATGGAGATGGAAATTCGTTCCGAAAAATCATTTTAAACATCAAACGATCATTTATTTTTCGAAAAAATTGATAAGTTATCAAAGGCTGAGGAGAATTTAAAAATTAATGTAATTCCGTTTTGAATAAAATTTGTTTTGCAAATTATATTTTTTTTACTATTGAATTTTTAAAACGCAATAATTGACGTTGCCACTTTTTAGAATTTTCTTATGGACTTCCGATAAGTGTTGTTTATTATTTATTATTTTTTTTCAGATTTATCAAAAAAAATTCCCAACCTAAGTTTTAAACGTTTGATACTTTAAAACAGTCATTTTGGATTGTACTCGATACTGTTTAAAAAAACTTAATAGAACGTTTAATGTCGAATGTTTTAATTATTAATGATAATACTGAAAATACCGAATATAATCGAATAATAACTCGAATTTAACATGATATTTTGTATTTTTCATATTGCGTTCATAATTATAATGTTCTACATGGTGACAAAAATTACAAGTAGTTGACGGTTGCATGACTCAATGGACAAGAAATACTTCTGAATGCATTAAATATAATATAATACATTGCACTAAAACGTAGTCTTGAACACTAATCAAGAGTATTGCTCTGTAGATAGACAAAACGAGGGGCATTCATCAGATGATTTACTTTTAATTATTCTGATAACAAAGACTTTTGTATTTGAAAGCGTTTTATGAGAATTTGCCAAATTTGTTTTATTTATAATTTATAAAATACATAGTGCTAGAGTAAGTGAACGCACGTAAAAGACGAAGGTTATAGTGTTCGCGCGCGTATTTTTCGATTATTCTGTTACTCGGAACGATTCTATTGTAACGACACGGATCCAGTATACAATTAATTGTAACGACACGGATCCAGTATACAATTAATAGAGACGTGTTTAAGCTTCTATATCGAAGAACACGCTTTATTGTTTTTAAAAATTAATAACACCAAAAAGTTTAAGTACGCCGGGGCGCCATACCGTTATTATTTCGCCGGGGTCACGATCGAATGGAAAATAAATTCCGCACATTTTTCATTCGACGATAACTCACGAGTTTTGTATTATTGAAATACGTTCGTTTGGAGGATTTTTGTGTTCGTTAAACTGGAACTGTCGATGACCAGTTGAAACGGACGAACTCTGTTAAAAAACGTTTTTTTCGATAATAATTTACGGTGTAGAAATATGTATTTTTTGGCGATTTAAAAATCGTTTCGTATTTACGGGTACACAACTCGCCCAGACTATCGAACAATACCTAAAACACGAAACGACAAAATCGATAGTATAATTTAATATTCCACGCGGTTACGAGTATAACTTGGCTTGTTTTCGGTATACTGGACTAATATAAGTAATAATAACTATCGAATGGCGAGAAGTTTTGAAGTTTTCGTTGCGACGTATTATTCTTGTCGTGTTATTTAAACTAGCGTTTTTGCTTAGAATAATCAACATTGTAATATATATATATATATGAAAAAAAGAAAAAAAAACGAATAAAAACGCTCTGCGAAATATCTATTTAATTATTATAAAACGAATAGAACATTTATGTAATCTAACGTTTTCTTTTGAGTATAACATATTATGTTGTTATTAGAACGTATGGTTAAAATATAATTTCAAAACGTTTTCGCGGAATAATATGAAGTCACTTACTACGGATGAGTATACTTGTATACTACACAATGCATTAAGTTTACCTGAGTGAAAAAACACGTTTAAACGAAATCCGGCGAAGGAAGAAAAAACAGCGTCACGTTTTTAAACTCGGATCTACGTCGGATCTCAAAAATTAGAATATAGTTTCGAACGGATACGACGGTTTCGATTGGGTTTTTGAAGTGCACGACAAAAATATTACCGATATTATTTTATCGCGGCAATTTTCACAAACCGCAGACGGAAAACAGACCAAGTCACACAGAAATAAAACGATTTTATTTAACGATTTCGTACAAGTCGGCGGATGGTGAATTTATCAGGAACGGAGGTAAATCAATTTTTAACGATTTCCGTTTGTTTACGAGCCTGCGCTGACAATTTCCACCTTAGAAATTGGCTTTGCCGTTAGTCCGTTTTATATTTCTCCGATTCGAAAAACAACCGCGCGCACCTTATAAAGTTATACACACTTCCTCCCGTATATCTCTGCTTTCACCAGCCATTCGATGTTATAATTCCATAATGCACGATAGGAAGTGATGCCAAATTAAAATATTATTGTTGGAATTTTTCACGGCAAGTTTGCGGCTTATAATTTTTGTTGTAACTGGCGACACGCCAATGGCAGCGCGCACGATTCCCCGGTGCACAAAGCCCTCTAAACGTTAATAAAATGTGCATTATCAATGAGAATTCAAATATCACGTTCATCGGGAATAGTATAATATCGTTCGGCATATTTTTATGTTTTTTTCACGTTTAGATAGGTTCGTTCATACGACGCGAGAATACAATTTAAGCCGAGCGTTATAACAACATAAAAATCATTATGTATTATGCTTAAATGATAAAATAAAATATAAAAATGATTCTTTCGGTTTTTTTGTAACGTGCGCTACGTGTAAAAAATATTATTTTTATTGTGCGGTTACTTTTATACGGAATTCATGTTTTAATCAATCGTGATAAATCTTTATGCGTAAAAATAGATTGTGAAAAATGTTTCTTTTTTCGATCGAGAGAAAATATATGGTACATTTTCATTAGAATTTCGCAAAAAAAGAAAAAAAATGAGTTTTAAATTTTTGTTTTAGTAAATCCTTGGGTAAATAATAAATAATAATTTATATTGACAATTTCCTACGATTTTCATCTCTTTTTTTTTTTATTATTACCAATAAATTCATCTGAAAAGTAGATCTTGATAATTTTATATTGTTTTATCTATAGAACACGCACGATATCCAAAGTAAAAATAACCAAATATAATTGGTGTTTTAGCATAATATATATAAATTATTTAACTAATATTTAAAAATAATTTTTAAAACTGTCCGCGTTAATTACATTTTAATATTTTAGTTCATAACTTATTTTAACACTAATCATAATATGGTTTGTCATTTTATTTATTTTTTAATATTAATCTGAATAAAAGTAACTGTAGCTCTAGGTGAGCTGTATAATACAGGAGTAGAGAACATTATAATTACTAATTAATTACTGCACTACACTCGGTAATTTAATTTTTATAATTAGAATTAAACTTTAAAATAAAAATAGAATTTATCAACGCATAAACCGAAGGAAAATTATTTTGTAGTACATAAATGAAATTATCTTAGCTTTAAAAAGTCAATCAAATGCTATCACACGATATCAATATATTCGGCTATGGCTCTAGATAAGTAAAAATAAATACATAAAATACATAAAACGAATTTATTCACTTTGTAAAGTAACAAGTACCAATTATTATTTTAACGTTGTTATCATTATTTTTAACGCGTTTATCGAATTCGAAAAGTATAAAATTTTACGCGTTCTCCACGAACGTAAATCGGGTTCGAAAACCCGAGAATATAAAGGCATATTTCAAATTTTAGACACCAAAGGAGACGAAGTGCCGTAAACGCAGCCTACATAACACGTACAGTGTACGTCGTACACGTGTCAGTAACAGTTTTGACCGAGGAGTTTTATAGACGTGTCCCAGTGGTTTCAGAATCACTCTAGTGGTTTTCAAAAGGGGAATCGATTTCGATACATATAATTCGCTAAATTTCAAAGCAAACACGATAAATACCGTCCAGATGACCGCAGTCGATGTCACATAGTAATAATACTGTTATAGATTTTCAGTTTTTTTTTTTTCCGCGAGACAACGAAGATCACATATTATAATATAGGCACACAAGACGAAACAAAATCTACAAGAGAATTCCACTTCATACGAGTTGGTTTTTTTTTTTTTTTTTTACCGGGCACGCCCGGCCGCAAGAAAATACTCTCAATCAAATGGTTTTCGTTTGGATATTTTTCTGCTATGAATCGGCCATTTTTCAGTTTAATCGTCCGATTTTAGTGCTCGATCGTTCTTTTATTTAAAACGGTATTATATTATATTATTACAATATTACCCGTATGGGCTGCCGTGACCTTTTCCTAACGATCGGTACCGCCAAAAGGGGGTGTTTAAAATAATACCCGAAAGGGCCGCATATACGGGTAAAGAAAAAAAAAACCCCCGAATCGATCTTTAACGACAATAATAATAGCCTCTCGTAGAGAAAATGAAATATCGACGAAATAATAAATAGGCGTAAAAAGTTCGAAATTCAGCGGTCCATTGTCTCGCCATAAGTCTATGGTCAGCGTTTCTTAATGTTTTCCATCGGCGGAACCTTTTTCAACGTCCGCTTTTATCGCGGGACCCCTCTACAATGTTTCAAAAGTGTCGGTAACGCGACATTCTGCTCGAGAATTATTTACGACAATCATTTGGAATTACAATATAATTCACAATAATTCGTAATTTCAATATGGCAAATAAAAACAATCAAAATGTACGATTTTCCAAAGCGATTTTCTTTGGAAAAAATAAATACGATTTTCACGGAACCAGCTGACTCGAGTGATTACTCGGACCGAAACGCGAACGCCTCGCCGTTTGTCCGTATAGTTTACTATATATTTATTTTCAGATTTAAAAGTCAATTAATAAATATAAAATTGTGGGACACGCGCGAATGAAAAAAAAAAACAGGTGGTATAACTGTTGGAAAACCCGCGGGAGTGTACGTCGCCCGGGCGACCGCGAGCGTTAATATACGAGCACTATAGAAGAGACGTTATTATCATTCGACATTCTTGCGCTACGACAATCGTTGTCTACACCGGAACAGATTCGATTTTCGTTTTGGAATCAGTTTTTTCGTCTGGAATTGATATTTTTTCGCCATCACTCACGATATGGACAGACGACAATCTACGGCCGGACGTTCAAACGCCGTCGCAGAAACGGTAAGGACGTACGAGTGCGCTAATAAGTTTGGCTGCAAGCGCCGCCACTCGGCGGCCCACTTGCAAACGCATACGGCCCGGTACCATCCGTGGCTAGGGCGTCCCGAACGGATCGTCGGCCGCGGAGCCGTGCGTGGCGTGCCCGAGCAAGGACGAGCGGACGGCGCACGTGCTGGGATCGCACAGCCAGCGGCGGCGGCACCGGGACGAATGGACCATCCCGCTCAGGCCGCACGGGTGTTGTCGAAAGTGGTGCGCGTCGTTCGCCCGGCTCCAGCGGAACCACGAGGAGCGACGCCGTTCCGCCGGCCGGTTGGCCGTGGACGCGTCCACGGGCGTCGCGAACGTGGCCGTGCGGACGATCGGCGAGCCGGCACATCCCCCCGGCGTGCTGTGGAAACACGTCGCACGACTTTGCGGCGTGGAAGAAACGGAAAGAAGAGACGTTTCCGAAAGCACGTCTTTATTGTTACACTGCGCGGACTAAGCGATATACGTATCAACGGCGGCGACTACGTGAAAGTCGAATTCCGCAAACATACTGCTTTGTTTAGTGTATTGTATTAGCAAAGTATTCTATAATTTAATAAAAAAAAACATATTGAAAGTTCCGACGGGTTTTTTCTATCGTTTAAATTCGTCTATCGCTCTTCCTCGGCGTCGTCGTCAATTTATCGGTACGATTTGAAAACTAACACGAGGGGGGCCTGCTGTCCGGTGAACAACAGACGTGATATTATTTACTGTCGCAGTGCCGCAACAATTGGGTGTGCGATGCACACGGACCTCCGGTTCTTAGGGGCCTCCCAAACCATAAGCTAAAAATTGAAGATTGTCCGTTTCAAAATGAATTTAGCCTATCTTGGTATTCTTTACTTCCTCGTGGCTCGTACGTCGAAAGTTTTTTGATTTTTTTGTAATTGTTTTCAATGAATTTATTATTAGCATAAGTAGATGATAATTAATATCATGCAAGCTTCATCGGATCTGTAAATAATTCGGTTTTATAGTAAAACGTACAAATTATTATAGGAATAAAATTACGAAAATGATATTATAAAGTATGACATAATTTGTAGAATAATTGTCATTATCGCAGGGGCCCCTCTCTGTTATTGCGAAATATTTCTCAAATAATTATTGTATGGATGCTAGACTTGGATCACTGAATTAAGTTGTTCATTATTTTTTGATTATTCGTTATACTAATTTAGAAGCTATAGGTATTTAGAAGCTCAAATTTTTATAAATTTACATAATTTATTCTTCTGATCGGTTCCGCGAATCCGTCAAATATTTAAGTTATAGTACTAAAAAATACTAAAAAATTTCTGTAGTAATACAAAGATCAAGTAATAAATATATTATTAATTTGGGGCCTCTAAATAAATCCTTGCACACGGGCCTCAGAATTCATAATTGCGGCACTGTACTGTCGTTTACTTATTGACATCCGAAAGTACGTTCGAAAAAGTCCCCGGGTGGCCCACGACTACGACGCCACGTACACAACGAGGAATGTTATCATAGTGTCATTCGATTATAAATGTCAGATTAATAACAAATAAAACTCAATCTAGTGCGTTTATATAGTGAACTAATAGTCGACTTTGATCCGCTGACTGGTTTACGTTCAGCCATGCAATTACATATAAACAACTACTTCCCTCTGTATATTTATACGAAATAGATGCAAATAAATCGATTAACGTTAAGCATCCATTAGTATGTGTGTACATAAAAATATCATCTCGACGGACAACACGACCGTCGTCATTGTTTTTTTTTTTTTCGAGTCCGGCCGATGCTCGTTTCGCCATCAAAGCAAAGTGAAAATTTCACTCTGTATCGATATGGCTTTTAAAAATTCAACATCGATATGAACTTAACGTTTTTAACAGGACAATGAATTTAAACTGTTAAATGACTTCGTGCACTGATACGCGAAAGTCGAGCGGCGAAAATAATTCAATCATTTCCCGAGGCTATACGCGCATATTGTAATAATATAATACGATATAATTGGGACAAAGTATTTTAATCGCATTCGATGTATAATCGATTATAATACAATAATATAATAATTGAGACGAAGTGTTTTAATCGCGTTCGAAAAAAAATGTCACTAAAAATGTCTCGATTACAGCGAGTTATAATATCACATAGTTTTTGTTTTTATTTACTTTTATCGAATCAAAGTGTGCCTTGAAAACGTTTTAGCGGTTTATCGTCTATTTTTTACACGTCGCCGTAATACGTGTTATGTGTAACACTCGCACTCTCGCGGTTCGCAATGGAAAATGTTTAAATTAAGTTTTCGGGTCTCGCCCTTATCCGGACTCGATAAAAATAACGATTTTATTGTTATTTTATACGGTGCGGCTTTTCGTAATGAAAATACAGTACGATTTTGCGATCGCATGGTCAATACTTAATTTAAAGCATATGAATGGTTTTTTAGATTATTTAAAAAGTATTTTTGTCATCGTCTTAGTCCGTCATCGTAGAATTTCTTTAATTTATCGGTCTAATAGATCAAAAGTGACGAAATTATAAATTAAATATTAATATAATTACTTTATTTATTTATTTTATATTTTTTACGTTTCATTATCTATTATTTTTTAATTTTTCGCAGTGTATATATTATATTAATATTTTTGTTTTTTCACTATACTGTTTAGAAAAGTTTCATTTTTTTTTCACGGTTATCCATTTCCCCTGAAATCTCGATTTTCACGAAATTCGGTTGAACTCGGCAACTTTAGATGTGGATGTGACATCCGAGTGTTCAATCAACCACGCTGCAGAATAAAGGAACGCGGGTTCTTAATAACCATTGTTGTACAGGTAAATCGGTAAAATATTCCGCACACGTTCACTTATCCGTTTCGTTTGATGATATATCGGACGATTTTTCGTCCTAGCGGCGGCGGCGGCGGGCAAATAATAAAAAGAGATTATCGTCGGAGAGATTATTTTGTATTCCCTCGAGAAAATAGTCGACTGGCCAGCACGAATAGCATGTCAAATTTCGATTCCGGCGTAAACTGTGTAATTTCATTGTTAAAACGCTTGGCCGTCAAGCCGAGAGGCAGCACGTGTTTGAAAAATAAAATACTTTGTGTTTTATTTTTTTCCCTACAGTTTTACGCTTGACAACATGCAATTACAATTTCGACAAATAACGGAAAAAATTGTCCTAGAGCACCGTACTGTTTAAATGCGACATTTAAGTATAAAATGTCGGTAGAGTATAGTGTACTATAAATGTTCCGCGAGAATTTACATTTCAAAGTTATGAGAATGTGGTAATGTATATTCCATTACCGTTCGAGTTGGTGAATTCATGGCATATCTTTTGTATGATTTATGGAAGCGAGAAATATTTTCTAAATAAAATACGACCAAAACGATTCGATCTGGAGTAGGCCTACAGTGACGGGGCGGCGAGGAGAAAAGTAATTAATCGTACATAATATTATAATATTCTAATCAACCGTGTCGCGTTCGATTTTAGGATTTGAGTTAAAAAAAAAAAAAATTTTTTTAATTACGTTATTGTCAACGTTGTCGGAACGAGATTCATAACCGTGTGCGATTTCTTCGACAGAATCGCGTTTCCAAGAACAATAACGTGTCTCTTTATATCGCCGAGAAATTAAATAAATCGCTATCGTTTTGTCACTTTCAATCATCAGTCGTATTCATTCGCGTGGCATCACGTCGATTTATACGAGTACTCGCTTAGATCCGGACAGTTTTTTCGTGTTTAACTTTAACGAGGTCGATTCTGTCTCTTTGTCGCCGCGTCGATTTAATTAATTTAATTGTTTGCCGCTTTATAGCACCGCCGCGACGCCGCGACTGTACCTGATTAGTATTGTACATGACATTTTCAATAACTATTATGAATCCAATAATAACCGCGGAGTATTATTCAAATATAGATTTAACGTGTTCCGCATTGTAACGGTTAAACAGATTGCCGTCCTTTGTTTAAGGCTGTTCAAGACACCGCGATGTCGAAAAATAAATAATTATAAATGTCGAAAAACGTATAAAAAAAAAAAGAAAAAAAGCCACCGTTTTGTAAAAGGCAACCGATTACCGTCGTCGCTACGTTCACTACGTTTTTGACTTCAATGGCGCTCGGTTATTCTCTCGTATCTATTATTCGCCGAGTTAGTATAAACGTCTGGAACACACGGCGGATTAATAATTAAACCCCAAGGATTCCGGAATTATATCGATAATAATCATAAACATAACAATGACACATTCCGGGAATTGCATTGTGTTTACGGTAATTTCGCAGCAAGCGTTTATTATAATATCGAGGTTCTCCAAAAAGTCGGTCGATTTGTACGAGTCCGTCTCGAAGATCCAATCGACGTTGCTGCGGCGACATTGAAATAAAGCGACGAGATTCGCGTACCGAGATCTCGCTGTACGTCGTCGTCGCTTTGAATCGTTACGGTTACCACCGAAGAACAACGCCTTTGCGGGCGAGAATTCATAGCGAAATACAAATAGCGGCGCGCACGGTTTTCCCCTTTTCTTTTTACGTCCTCGAGCTTTTCGGATACAATGCTTATTATATCTTTATATCGTAGGCACACTGTTTACATTGTCTTCTCTGGGTCTCCGGATGGTTTTCCAATAAGTGGAAAACGTGTCTTTTGTCCACTGTTCCAAATTATATGAGACGTTCGCTTTTGTAACGATACAATAATATAACGTATTGTGTATAATACCCTCATAATATTATCGTCTTAGTGTTTTATTCTGAAACAGTGTCCGTGTGGTTTTCATTCCGGACGACTTGACGTGGGTTTAGGATTTTTATTTTATTTATTATATTTTCACACGTTATTAAAAGAAATCACAAATAATGTTATTATTATCTATCCTTAGAAAATAGAAACAGTACCTCTATTGTCTACCTGCTTTCTTTCGCTCGGAACCGTTTTCCGAAATCAATGCGTCATTGGTTTCGAATTTATAAGAACAATTCAATAATAACAAAAGAAACCAAAGTTTTAATATATATGGTAAATAAAATAGATAATAATACGTCGCGTATTACGTCGGGCTCTTATTTGTGAATTCGTTGATATCTTGAAAAATAAAAACTAATAAAAAACAAATCGCGTTCATTTTTCGAAGTATCCAATTACATATAACTAATTTAACATATTCACTAATGAATATAAAATAAAATCGTTATATTATAACGATTTAGTGTTCGACACTTTCTTCGCCGGATGCGAAAATTACCGTAAGCAGATTATTAAATTTCAATTTGAAACACAAAAAACCGACCGAAAAGAAGAAAAAAATCCAACACAATCCGAAGGGGATGGTGGTGTACGCTTCAAAATCCGTTCCAAGTTATGTTTATTCCGGCGTCCATGTTTATCGAGGTGTCTATGGTTATCTTCTTCCTCTTTGTTTGTGTGTAAAATGTTTCTCGAAACACGTAAAACTTTGTTTATTCGCCGACTAGAAAATACTACACGCGGTAGTCGCATTAGTCTTCTGCAGCGATTGTTTAAAATGTCCAACGGAACTTGTAGAGTATACTCTTGTTAAAACGGCGTCAAGTAAAATAATAATATGTCCATCTCGTGTTTTGCGTAGACGTACCTTGTAAACGTTAAGGCGCCGCCGCCGCCGTTAATTCGATCTCGTCGTCAGTATATAAAACGGTCGCTGTAGAAAAAGGTTTGCGATTTAGGCGCTCTCTCGGGTGTAGCAATATGGTTTTTTTTATATCGGTTGCAATCAATCGTTTGTCACGTCGAGTCGTTTTCCCGTTTTGATTTTTCTACGAGCTCTCAACGCGACGTACTTTTTTTTTTCACGTCACGACCACGGTTACAGAGTATTATATTTAACATTTCAATCATTACAGATCCACGCACGCAGGAATCTTTAATCGAGTAACTAAAAGTAAACAGTTTAGGGCAATTTGTTTCTCGATTCGAATTTATTCAAATAATAATTCACGTGTACATTGTGCGCCGATATTATTTTATCGTTTACTCAGTCAGACCGCGTTGTCGTTTTACATTTTGCACATTCGTCGTCAACACTTTCGAACGTGTACACCTCCGCGATGTAATACGCGCGTACGCGGGCCATAAAAATTTCCCCACGTCATATTTATTTGCGGAAACTTTCCACGGACAACAATATATAATGCGTTTTGTTCGCGCTTACAACTCGGTTTCTGAGGATTACGCCCAGGTGAAATCGGCTGCAAAAAGTTACTACGTTTTATACAGCCAGCCCAAATCCCGTGTATTATTCTACGGCGTTTTATTGTTATCCTATGTACGTTTTCAATTGAAAGTAGTGAATACTAAACGATTTGTTTTTACGACCGCGTTTATATTTTATCGTCCACCTTTAAGATGCCAACGCAATATTGTGCGCGTGTACGGCGCGGCGGGTTGTGAGGTACCACAAAATTGCTTTGTTTGAATATTTCCCATTTGTTTAAGACCTCATATCTGCGCATGATATACTTATCGTAGTGTGACAGCGTGCGCCGCGGTTACGGCCCGCGTACTAAATGAAAAGTTTATCGCATCCGAAACAGAATATGTCTTCGGCTCTTCGGTCATCGCGAGTCTTTAAAAATTTCACTTTTCTTTCGTTCTACTTGGGTTCTCGAAGTCAAACAACAAAACGCACAAGTCGTGTTATTTTAGTGAGAATTTTAAAGCACTTTGGGCGTATATCACTAGTATATCAGTAGTAGTGGTAGTCGTTATATTTCAGTGATACTATGGTAGTGAAAATAGGTAGTAGTACACAGTAGTAACTATAGTAGAAACGTTCATATGAGAGCTTTTAAAGTTTTGCGCTAAACAAATTCCATAAATCTATACGTTATTATTGTATACGCCGATCTGGCGTGTTGACTTTAATATAGGACGAGTCGAATTTGTTCGTTTATAATAATGCTTAGAAAAAAATAAATGTCACATTACTCGTAACGATAACTCGCATATTATATTCGTATGCGAGTTTCGATTTTTATCAGTTTCGCTGTAAGCTTCAGACAAAAAGTACGGTAATTTATCAAATCTCGCGTTAGATATTATATTGTAATATAATAGTGTATAAATTTAAGAATTACTACCGAGCAAGTGGAAATGCCGTCGAATCCCGGTAACAGCAACGAGTAATTAATTTTCACGGTTAAACGTTTGATAAAAAATTATTCGATAAAAACGCCTAAAAAAAAGTATAGTAGACAGTAAAACAACGAGGGAGCGGAATTGTTCGTAATAGAGTTCCGTCGAACGTCTGAGAATCTGAGATATAATATAGCGTTTACGACGTCCTCGCGCGTTCGATTAACACCGTTTCGTTCGTACGCTCGCGATGCACCGAAGACCGAACAGCTGTGGTTTCGGTGCCGCGCTACATTAACAAACAAAGAGCTCGGTTTATATATTATTGTTATCCCACACACACGCGCGCGCGCGCTCGCGCGTTCGTTACCGTATCTTTTGAAACGTTACGGAGAAGAAGAAGAAAAAAAAAACAACAAAACTAAATGGTCTCGTCGGTGAATATAATCATGATGGATTGCGAGCTCGGGAAACTTTGGCGCGCGCTTATAGACAAGTCGGAAGTAGAATCACGTGCGATGTGTACTCCGCGAGGCAACGAGTTCCTTTGGCTGCCCATTTTATGTACATTCACACGTCAGAAACACGTTGGAAACGGCACGCGAGTTACACGCATACCGTTACGTTATCATAACGGACTGATGTGCGCGCGCGCGCAAGAACATTCATAATCTAATGGAATTTCACGCATAATTTACTATTTCCGACCGAATCAAAAACATAACATATTATAGTCTCTACTTTGAAACGTACGCGATCGTTCGAATCAAAAACATAACATATTATAGTCTCTACTTTGAAACGTACGCGATCGTTTCGTAAATATAAATACGAACTTTATAGTTTTCTGAATACTACAAAAAGAAAAAAACATCTTGTTCTTAATTTTTATACGATATAAAAAGGATATTATTATTTTCTTTTTTTACAACGACGTTTGTGTTTAAAGGTATTTTATTTAGTTTTATTATTCTGTTCAACGTGGGTTTTAAGTAAATCAAGAAACATTAAATTAAAGATCGTGTTGTTGGAACGAAGCGTGTGCCTTTACCGGGAGTGTATAAATGTTTAGTCGCCTTAGTGATATATAAAATAAACAAGCGCTCGGTACACTTTATCCAACACTCAAATAATAATTACAAATTAAATTTACGAGAGATGTAGAAATATGAACGCAAACAAAAAACGGCACAGATAAATTTGCAAGATAAAAAACAATTTTTTTAACTTTATTTTTTATTTTAGTTACTTGTACAATTTTCTCTCTCTAACATTTGAATGTGTTTTATTTAATTTCAAAAAGACCTACGGGCTTATGTTTTTGCACAATCTAGTGTTATTGTTATTCAATTACAAAAATGTATAATAATAAAGGGTGTTCCACGGAGATATGGACAAATGAAATAACTTTAGTTCTACAATAAATTTTAAAGTTTTCTTTTGAGATAAATCAGAAGAAACATTAACAATGTTTAAAAACATTTTGGTATTTATATTTTTTACTAGGTTAGGTAATTTAATTTCAAAATTTTTTTGAAGTTCAATTAAAGTTTAAAATTCCTATCATCAATAGTATCAACATAATGTTCATAAACTTCGAAAAATTGTAAAAAATTAAAAACTAATCGTTGGGAAATATTTCTAAAAACAATTTTTTTTAACTAATTTGAATTTCAAAAAAAAAAAAAGAGAAAAAAGTAAAACTAAATTAAAACAATTATTTTTTATTTATTTTTTAATTTTAATCAATTATTATCAAGTTTCAAATGTAATATAAAATTCGTAGAACAAGGTTCTGGTAACAAAAAAAAAAAAATTACTTTGAAGTATTGAGCAGAATAAAAGTCAAGCGTAACAACACTTACACTTCGTGGGACATTCAATATAAATATTATGCTTATTTTTGTCCTTTTTGAAAGTCGCACGAATTGTACGTATTAACCGTAGAGTATTTAGCGTTAGCGGCGAATTAATTTAACTCGATATGTCCCGGAGAAGAATCCGTCCGGCGACGGCCCGGCTCTTTGGCGTGATTAATGTGATTTATTATATTGTATTTATAATGCCAACGGTGTGCATTTAATGGCATGAAATATTTTGGTCGTGACTAATGTTTCCGTGTTTCCTCGGAATAATAGAGGATCGAGTGAGTGTTCAGACTTGATACCCATACGAGGGGGGTTAGAGTAGTTTCGAGGGAACTCGTGTGTAGTGCACTAGTGCAGTTACTTCGGTACTGCGTGGAAGCCACGGCACGGCCGCCCCTGGACGTGTACATTGTATTTACGGAGGAATGGGTTCGAGACGAGTGGGAGGACGACGATGCAAAGTGTTTTCCGCCCGGAAAACTTGAGTATTTTTCGAGGGTATAAAAGATTTTAGGTTGACGCAATACGTACCCTCCTCCTCCTTTAAAGACAAAAATATGATCGGCGGAAAATATGAAAAATAATAAATAATTTTTGCGTTACGCGAGATTTATATCACATTTCGGTGAACCATTCGATCGGCGGCACCGATTGGCGTAAATATTATACGTCCGCGAATCGTGTTTTCAAACGAATTCGTATTCAATAACGAAAATATAATTATATTAAACGTGAATGCGAGAACCAATTAATTACCGTTTCTTTTGTGCGACGTCCTACTCGGCTGTAAAAAATATAATATAAACATCTAACTATTTAATTTCTGGCAACGCGTATTGAGTACAAAGAGATGGGGGAAAAAAAAAATTCTTTTTCAAACATTTCGCCGTACATATTTGATTTATGCCAGTATAATGTTAAACGTAAATAATTTTTAGTCATTGCACAGACGTATTATGTACTCGTGAATTATCATAATAAATTGTAAATTTTTTTAATTTATAATTCACGTGTGAATACAAAGTGCAGCATTCATTTTTATTTTACCAGTGCCCGAACGTTTATACTGTACTAGCTGACCCGGCAAACGTTGTTTTGCCATATATTTCTAGTGAATTTTTTAGTATAAAAAATAACTAACTTATTGTAAGTATTTTGGGGATGGTGTTTATAATTAAAAGAGGAACGGAGCGATGACGGCCTATAAAAATAACAAAACGCCAGCCATTCGCGTTTATATAAAATTATAATCTATTTACTATATGAAATCCAAATTACCATGCACTCACTGATCGCGTTGCGTCTCAAAATCAAGCCCGTGAAAAGTTTTTTCCCGGTATGAGGGAGAAATAACGTTTTTCATTTTTAACCCTCTTTTACCCACCTATAGCGATTGAATTTTGTAAAAATTGAAAAACTTTAAATCACTTTTAATGTAACAAATTGAAGTACTTAATAACTAACTTATTGTAAGTACTCGTATATGAAAAGTATATGAAACACGTATATATTTTTAATTGAAAATGATTCGCAAAAAAATTTATAAACAATCATTATGGTTACTATGGTTACAGAATAGGTTTAAATATAAAACGTTAAATTTTGAAAAAATACTTGTGGTGGGGGCCACACTTAACACATAGGGGTTTAAACAATAGTTTATGACCTATTCTCTGAGCTACCAAATATACGTATATAAAAAATTTCACGAAAATCGGTCGAACCGTTCCGGAGGAGTTCGATAAGAAACACTGTGACGGGAGAATTGTATTTATAAGCTAATAAATTAGGTACCGATCAATAACAGATCTGTTGGATTTTTATACGTTTCTGGTGCGAAAAATCACGATTTTTACTAAATGTGGCGAAAACATCGATTTTTTTTTTATAAAAAGGGCAAAAATCACGATTTCGCTACCTCGCGAAGAGAGGCGCGCCTCTATGACCTAACTTTAGACTGTAAATAAATATAATCGGTACTACTTACGGCTTGTCGGTGAGTTTCTGATGAGTTTCGGCGTCGGTTCATGAAAATATAAAGTAAGCACTAACAGACACACAAAAGTCACGATTAAAAGTTTCATCGGTCGTCGGACGAGATGAACTGAAGAAACTGACGACATTATCACATTTATCACGGAGAAAAATTAAAACTGCGACGAACAACTTTCCGAACCGCTGTCGACACTAGGCCGGTCGTCAGAGCACTGTGCATCCGGTTAGCCGGAGTACTTCCTCGCGAGCGTCTCTCGATCGGTATTAGGCGGGTTGCGTGCGCAGAACGGCTGTCATTGGTCGTGCGGCGCGATTTCATTGGCATGCAGTATCTCACTCGTTCCTATTTTTTATATTCCTCATAACTATTGTTACATAATCATGTTATCACAATGAATTATCTCATATAATAATTACGTAATACCTATTATATGACTAATCTCTACGATCGTTGTACGTTTCCGGTGCGAAAATCACGATTTTTTTTCTTCGACTTGGACTAGACTAAGTCTTTTCGACTTTTTGGGTCATTTTAGATAAATGTTTTACGACGATAAAATCTTATAATTCCGGAAGATTTTTTTCTTTCGGAATTCTCTTATTTCAGTTATTGTGACGTTCAAATAACTCGGAAATCATTTATAGATTGTAAATCGAATGTAGACCGTACTCAGAAGGATATACGTACGTAGTAATAATTTTCCATCTCTCATAAATTACAAAACAATTTGAAGAAAATAAACAAATAAATAGATTTAAAAGGGAAAAATAACATGGTATTTACTATATTATGTCCGAAAGTCTCGTATCAACCTCGGTGTTTCCATGGAAAATCAATATAATAAAAAGCTGTTTTTTCACAGTAATCAGTAGAAAAATAGTATTACTTTTTTAATATAGTTTTTTTACGCAATTTAATATTTGAAATTTTCAAGATGGTAATTTTGGTTGATTTTTTTTTTGACTAGGTATTGAAAAAAAAACCAAGTTAGAGCGGGTCAAGTTTTTGATTTAGTGAGCATTATAATTATGGTAGCCAAAACACAAATCACATTATTTAATCAATCTCATTCGTAACGTGGATTATTTTTATAATTATATATAGTTTTCAATTTTTGAAAAGAAAAAAATGTTTGAACTTGAATTGAAATTTTTTACTCACTATTGTGTAAAAAAGAAAAAAAGGCATTTAAATATATTCCATTTTACTATGGAGAAACAATAGAGTAATATTCATTTTTAGGAATATACTGAATAGGTATTGAATGACATTCTTTAGAGCAGACTCGTGTAAAACAACTCCGATTGTTTTTTTTGTTGTAGATGTGTAGTTTTATTTCTTCATAAACTTACTATTGTTAAATGAAAAGAAATAATCTTTTTTTGTACATATAAATTATGGATTATACTCGAAACACATTTCATCGAGAATTCGGCGTGGTCACTATAATCATAGTTTGAAAAAAAGCACAGTCGTGCGAGGGACTAGAGGACCCGTCACACAATATCATTCTAACCTAAACGTTTTAAACTTCTAATCGTTTTGAAATCGAATGATATTTAACTTTCTGGGTGTTGATTTCACATGAATGTTTTATTTTTAATTTTACGTTGGGTGTATTTCACAAGCAATACCATAATGACAGTGTTGTTTCCCGGATAGACCTTTCGATAACGCGACGGGAATCAATTTTTTACGTATTAAAAATACGCAAAAGGTAGTGTATTTGCGTTCCTATACTATTAAATAATGAACGATTAAATAACAATGGCGGACCGATGAACGCGGCGAGGTTCTTTTACGAGCAATGTATATTATATAATTATAGAGCCATCGAACAATAGGCCATTTCGTGTTCAATAATCGTTTTCGTTTTACTCATTGTTTGCAGGCCACTGTCACTAGTTAAAAATTGTTCAATATTGTTGCAATAATTGTTTTCTTTCGACTTGCCAAAAGCGCGGGACGTACGTATGTTTTCAACTTCACCGACAATAATAAAAACCGTTGGCTGCCAGAACACGAACGATAGGGTAAAACAAACGTACAGATTTATATGGGTACTTAGTTTTTTCTCCGTGAGTTAGAGGAGTTCGAACATTCTCCGAACGAAACAAATTTTTAATCATACAGTTAACAATACTTTCGAGGCAAACTTTTAAAGTTTATCGCGGGGGAGAGTTCGGAACAAATTCCCTACGTGAACCATGAACAATCCTTAAAAGATCTTCGGGTCAAACCGAATATTATTCCCCGTCCCGTCTGGAGAATATTTATGCACTTAAAAAAGTAGCGCCCTCGACCAATAATAAATATTACAAGGTCACTGATAAAACTGTCAAACTACATTACGCACAGTTATAATGTACATTTTTCTGTAAAACTTATGGACATTGCAAATACTCGAATGTTTGTTTTATTTTATTATTCATTTGGTTTACGAGATATTTAAGTAGTACGCGTCCAAACGAATCGAGTTATAATTCAAACGTTTTATAAGGTTTTATTTCAATCGAACTTATTAAAGTAAAACCTTAGCGGTCACTATTGTCACTTCTGCACAAACTGTTTTTGTCTTATTGGTGTTATAAAGACTGATTCCTTTAATTTTTGTTTTAAACATTTTTTTTATAATATTAATAATCAAACTATTAGAGACAATGCATGGAAAAAAAAACTTAATTTAAACTTGGTAATTAAAAAAAAATATCGTATGTAAAAAGCTTTTGTGCTAAGACAATATAATGCGCCATAAGAAGTATACTTCTGCGCGTTCAACTGACAGCGCGACGTGATAAAATCAATTATAATATTTGTTTAATATTATAATATTTCACATGATGTTAATCGAATTATCGTAATCGCTCTCAAAACGGTTTGGGTGTTTTCATTTTCAACAGTTAGTAAATAGAGCGGCTCGAAATATTGATACAGTAGGATGTTTATAAAATACTCCGTTTTAATTGCCTACAAGTCGATATACATCGTAAAATAAACCTATCAATCAGTTCTTATGTAAGTATGCGATGCAAAATTAACAATTTTTTATTAAGAAGTTTTCAAAGACACACGCGCGCGCGCGCGAGCGAAGTATAAGTTTCCATACGTTCAGATTGTTTTTTATATTGTTTTATTCTGATTTTAGATTCTGTGCAAGGCTTAAAATATATTGGTTTTACAACGGCGCGTGTTTTATTATATTTTTTCCGACTGATTTCAATAAACCCGGATTTCTTTCCCGAATCGGTCCAATCACGGTAGCATTGTACGATATATCTCAAGTACAACATATAGCGAAACATTGGGGAAGTCACAATTGAAATTCCCGTCTCCGCGCTACCGTATTTATCATTTATATTCATATAACCGCGGGCCATCGTAATACGAATGTTTATTAATTTAACGCGTATAAAATTATCGTTTTTTTTTTTTTTTTAAAGCTATTTTGTTCGCGTGCCACACCGCCAATAAGGTCTATGAAAGTAGATTTGCGAGTTCGTTATTTTACACTACCAGGTTTTATTTTCTGATCAAACTTAGACCGTTATAAGTACTATTTTTGGCAGCGCGGACGTGTGAATGTGAATCGACCACAACGATGACCCACGCTAATAACTTGTTTCCTACGCGTCCGCGACACGACGACGTACATTAAACGTCGAGTTCTATCGGCGATGATTTTTTACGTTCATTTGTCACAATTTATCGCGTTCTCGGCGTTTTCGTCTACTCGATTTTCCGTGCCCGGCTCGTGTCCAGCACGCCGTTGCATTCGTTTCGACATACTCGTTCTAACACATCCAACATATTATACTCGTTAGATGATAATACGTATATGTCAAATTTAAAAGTGCGTTTGCGAATTTAATAATATTAATTACAATAGCACGAATTTATGATATTAATAGAATTAATATAACAGTGAAACAAACACGAGTCATCGTGACGCAATCTCGGACCCGTTCTGGCGTATCTATAATATAGTTTGCATCATGAAAATATTATATACGTTTTGAACAAGAGACAAGTAGAATGAAAAAGAAAAAAATTAAAAACCACGCCGACTGTACGTTCTGTTGTACAGATCAGCTTAAACGGAATCTACTGCCGCTTCGAGAAAAATATCTGGACCGATTTGATCCAAAAAACGGTGGGAATTTTTTGCGAAGGTTGTCGGAGAAAACGAGTGCGACGCGTTCTTTTATGATTTTATACGACGTTTGGTCATCAACTTGACCTTTGCCGACAGCGAACATAATATAAAACGGCGTTGTCTGCGTACAGCATTAGTTCGTTACTTGCGACAGCCGCCTTTCAGACGGAAAAAAAAAAGCCGTGATAGTTCTGTCGCACCGATTTCGCGCTAATCCGTGTTATAGCACTATTGCGAAAAGCTCCGCCCCGGATTAAAAAAAAAATATGAAGAATCCGGTCAGTGTTGGTGGACGCTCGTCGGAAATGACGTGTGCCGTGATGGGTTGTTTTATGATTTTACGACGTTTGGATAGGGAAAAAAAAAAATGATAAAAATGACGTAACGTGTTTGTACGACACGAGTGGGATGGCGACGATACGTACTTCTCTCGCTCGACGGCACAATAATCGAGTTGCATTTGACTTAACGCCGCCGTCGCCAGTCGCTTTTCTTACGACGAAACGCTTTGATTTTAAGCGAACCGAATTGATTGAAATTCCGTAGTCGCTAGTTAATTGTATACAATTTTGATATGACATTAATTGTCCTTTGATGTCATCGCTGTACAAAAACAATTGTTATATAAATTGCACTGGCCGTTTCAGCGTCTGGGTGAAAGTTAAGAGCATTAAATATAAAATAATTGTATCGGTTCGAAATCACGAGTTGTCGGGAAACGAGCCCTCACTACCTACATTTTCACTCGAACGTAGTAGCAATATTGCGTAATATGCAAATCAAACTGACGAAGTTCGACCGAATTATCTAAATTATTATGATCTTCATTAGTCGTCTTGCTGCGGGGAAATTTATGAAGTGTGTTAAAAATAATTGGTTATAATTTCCCTCTGTCATTCCACTTTCCTATTATTAACCATAAAAGAAATTTAAATATACATTTTTAAGCACTTGAGATAGTGATTGAGTACTGAAAAGAAAAAAAGCCGTGGGAATACTTCGGCTTACTGATTAAAACCTACCACACATTCTTTCACCTAAAATAAAAGAAGAGCATAACAACATTTGTTTACGTTTTAAGCGCGCACAAAATTAAGCGGCATTAAAAACTATTACAACTATTGATCTATTCGTTTAAAATGTAATCGGAGTGTAATCCCTAAAGTCTTGGACGTATAGGTTTCAACAGCTTTTAAAGTATAATTTGTAAAATATGGCCCATAATGTGCTTATAATTATTATTTTAGGGCTTTAAATTGAGTTTGACGATGAAACTTCTAGAATCGCTGGTTTTTACTTGTTTCACTTTCGAATTTGTCCAGTTTATAAAACCAAAAGTTCGGAGAGAGTGGTAAGAAGGTGCATTCCTCCCTTCCTGGATTTTTAATATTGACATTGTAAATACATATTATCAACGAAGGTGGTTTGAACGATTAGTCTCTCGGCTCACAAAGCTTTTTGAAAATATCTAAGTTGTTTATAACATTAAAAGAACACTAATTAATTGACAAACCACGTTGATTTAAATCGCTGTGTTGGTGTCGATTTAATTCTTATATCGTTATCATAATTGTCAAATCCGATACATTTGTAAGAAACTTTAATGAAATATTAGGTTAAATATTTTATGCACAGAAAATTCAAATAATCAATCGCGGGTAAACTTAGTCCCCTTCTTAGAAAAAATTAATTTCGGTGGGGCTCACATCTAACACAAAATATTATTTAAAATAGTTTGAATAGTTTTTACGTCTGATAAACCTCGGACAATATTTTCGGAGGTCCGATAAAAATGTAAGAAGTTTACTTTAAAATCGAAAAATCCAAAAAAAAATATAACTACGCCGGTGTTCATAAATTATTATTTTCGAAACGATCGGGAACTCTGTAAACTCCGCCCTCCAGTCAGTTCAATGAAATGACATATTTTTAGTGTCAATTATTTTCCCGTGAAAAATGGCGTACATTATTTAAATGATTCGATTCGTGTTTTATGAACCAAAAAAAAAAAATAAATAATAATAATAACAATATTGATAATAATAAACGAAATCACACGAAATCAGAACCTCAAAGTTAATATATTATTATTATTTTTTCACTCCACCTCGAGCGCAACATTGTTACGGTTGTTTATTAGAATTTCCAACGGCGTCACGTCAAAGCTAAATGAGTTCACCGATGAAGGAAATAGTCTTTTCTTGGCAGCCGTGCAGTCGTGCACATTATTTATCCGAATAGAAACAATCTCGACATTTTTTAGCGATCCTTTTCTCTTTTCTTTTTTAATATACCTCGCCACGGCAAATCTAATATTATTTAACACTGTCTATGTAATAAACAATATAGTTTTGAATATTATACGCACAAAGTCGTGTTCAAAACACTTACAATATAGAGAGGGTCTATATCTAACCTAGTTTTTCCGATGAAAATATTTCGGTAAATAACGATTTTTTCAAACGCTTGGTTGGATGGTGGCGCACCTGATTTAATAATAGGAATAATTGTCGCATGAAAAACCCAGTGAAATTTGTGACCGGCTTGGGCAGATAACTTTCGAATTTTTCATTTCTATAAAACTGCAAAGTACCTATCTAGTATCTAGTGAATGTTTGAAACGAGCTGTTGTGAACATCGCGACGGAAAACGCAATAGTTAGTTTCATATTTATACAGCTAACATACGTTTTAAAGAACGGATATCCGTTAAGGTTACAGCGTTCAAATACAAATATATAATAATATATACTGTTAAATAATATATAATGTGAAAACACATCAGAACGTATCGATAGTGGACACGTGCTATTAAATTTCGGTATAAAACCAAAACGGTTATGAAATGTATCAATATTTACGGAGATATTTGCTTCGAGAAATCTTTCCCTGTATAGGTACAACGTAAATAGGTACACGTTCAACTGTACCGTGAAAAAATAGTCACAAGCTCGTGTAAAATGCGTTGTGCGTATAAAATGATTATTAGTATTAGTATAGGTATCCAACTTCAAGTTTTCCTGTAGTTTACAACGCGTATATTCTATAAGTCGTGGGATTTCGATTTCATACGGACATAAACAGAAGAAACGTTAGAAAATACGATTTAGGTATGTTTTTCTCTTTTTATTTCTCTGCGCCGAGCATTCGATAATTTTCATATTTGTCCGTGTGCTTATTGAGATACGGGGCTAAGCGAAAATATACAGTGCACGTGTAGGTAAATCCAATAGTATTGCTGAGCGAAAATATAAAATTCACGTACAGTCGTCAGTACAATATAGTTTATGATAATCTTGAACGCAAAGAAAAAAAAACTAATAAACACAGTTGTTTTTTTTCTTACGATTTCGTAGTATTGAAATTTGATTATTGCTACGGGAAACCGATTTGTTTAATATAATAATATAATACGTCGAATAGCAATACCGACGCAGTATCGAATATTTGGTATTTAAATTCACTCAACAGCGACACGACACGCAAAGAGCAAATCATAACCCCGCAGTACAGTCGACAAATAATAGGTTTTATTTTTATAAAATAAATTTTAAACTATTTTTGGTACTAACAAGCAAACATTTAAATAGACGGAACACGGTGTCGTCATAGTAAACGAATAAGTTTTATATTTAAATTGAACATGTTCTGTATCGTTTTGGTAACAAAATTCTTTTTGATTCGTGTTCCTTTTTCCTTTTTTTTTTCGTAATCACAGTTCAAAGAGAAGAAGAAAATTATATAATACAGCTAAATTAAAAATGAATAAACCACGTTTTTACACGCAACGCTACTTATATAAGTAAACGAGTAAATGGAAAAAGTGTTATTTGGAATACCAAGCAGAAAAGGACGAAAAAAAATTTTATTATTTAAACATTTTTCCTGGCGATAGATTTCAATTGTTTTTCAATTTCAACCTGATTTGAAAAAAAAATAAAAATATATATAATACGAACAGACAGAAATTTAAACTATATAAGACAGTGTGTTCTTGTTCCGAGAATGAGAGGATTAATTTCTATTAATAAACAAAAAGTAAAGGTTTACTTTTTTAAAAGTTGTTCGGTATATCATGATAAACGTAAAAATAAAAAGTTCGGATAGCATGCAAAAGGACACGGGTGATGGGTTTTCAATTCGCATTGTTCGCCTCCATAACGAAGTTTACTGTGTTATTATTTTAAACTTCATAACGACCGTAAATTAATTGTCACATGCAAATGACTATTCTTACAGGAAATTGGTTTGTAGAAAAGAAAAAAACTACTGAGCGTACATCAACAGAATTCATAAGTTAAGATGTCAACGCGACGTATTTAATACTATAGAGTTGTGATGAACACGAATGTTTTCGTCGCATTCAATCATAATAATTAATCCTTGCTCGAACGGACGGGAGGGATATTAATTCGTATTAAAAAATTATCTAATAAAAACGAACTGACCTCGATGATACGTCGCGTATTATAAAATAAAATCGATCGAAAACGAGGTTATTATTCGAGACATTTTACATTACGATATGAATATTTATCATGAAACGGTGATTACTTCGTTTACTCGACTTTCGAACAATAAACAGAGCGTGCGAATGACTGCAGTATTTATTATCAACGGTCGACTTTCAGGCGACGACGACGCAGCGTTTGCACATCATAATTAGAATCGTTCATTTTATATAGGACTGCGACGACAATACGTTTTTAACGAGGTGTTTAAAAGTATTGTGCGACATCTGAAATTATAGGAAATCACATCAAGCGTGTCTCGTGCGCGGGTCTCTAGCATAATCGACGGAGTGCAAAAGAATGCTAACGTTTTTGTTTGGTTCTTCGCGAACTCGAGAGATTCTTGTACGCGTCGTCGATTATCGCCCGGTTTCCGATGGAAATTTCGTAATTTTTTTTCAGAAA
The DNA here is from genome assembly GCA_948098885.1 of Drepanosiphum platanoidis. Classification (NCBI taxonomy): domain Eukaryota; kingdom Metazoa; phylum Arthropoda; class Insecta; order Hemiptera; family Aphididae; genus Drepanosiphum; species Drepanosiphum platanoidis. Next base: position 4,970,355 of record OX402531.1, read on the forward strand.
AAATTTCTCGCAAAGTCTTTAAAGTGTTCTCCGCTCCACTCGGAGTCGATAAATAAAAACCGTGAAGAATGTGAGCAAACTTTCGAAAAGAAAGTAATATATATATTACTAGCTGACCCGGCAAACGTTGTTTTGCCATATACGTACATATTTCTATAGTGAATATTGTAGTATAAAAAATAACCGACTTATTGCAAGCATGCGGGAACGGCGCGGCGTCTACGATTGAAAGAGGAATGGAGCGCGCGCGCGCACGCGATTTCGTTAAAAGTTATGTAATAATATAAATATGACGTTGCAAAATCCATACCTCTTTTACGTAAACATCACGTAAACATCGTCGGGTTTTCGCTTTAATTGTATACGCCTATCGAGCTTATCGACCAATGACAATAGATTTGCCTGCGATCGTATTCGACCGTCCAATGAAAAAAGTTCTATTGTATTCGTTCTATTGTTCATCGCACGCACGCGATTTCTGTAAAAGTTATGTAATAATATGATATTGCAAAATCAATACCTTTTGGTAAAGATCGTCGGATTTTTTGATGACATAATAATCTATTTATATAAAATGCAAATTACCACGCACTCACTGACAATTTTACCCCTTCTAACCCCCTTAGGGGTTGAATTTTGGAAAATCCTTTCTTAAGGGGCCTCTTCTATATATATAAAACGAAACTATTGACCAAATTTAATACCACAAAGATCCAGTGGCTCCGTATTTTTTCCATTTTTACCCCTTTTAACCCCCTCAGGGTTAATTTTCTTAATTTTTTTTCCGTAATATCCTTCTCCTGATAATAACAAACACGAAAAAAATTAGTTAAATCGGTCCAGCCGTGATGAGGATACCTGGTAAATAGGGATTCATTTTTATATAATATTATTTTTACCGATTTCAACCCTTTAAAAGCAAAATGTTGTAAATCGGGCGACGCGGTGGACACTCGGGAAGGTATTTGGAACAACTCTGTGAAAAAAAATTGGAAAAAGTTAAATGGCGTCGTCACAAAACGGGAACATAAAAAGGCCTGTTCTTTTATATATGTACATAAAGGATCACAGTAGACGACGTTCGCTAGAGTCTCGTCGATTAAAAACAATATATTATAATATAGTGATTGAATAGTCGAATTTTTCGTTAACGCTAGGCAATATAGACACTTAATTTAAAAACACTCGGAATTCGGCGCGCGCGCGCGTCCAATAATGAAATGTGATGTGCATAAATTAATGTGTAAAACGCTCGTTACGCGTTTAGTTGTTGCCGACGCGGAGTGTAAATGATACAAATACGACGTCATAACGAAGTAAAATGTATACGACTAACGTTAATGATGCCTTTAATTATGAGTTAGCGGATGCTTTTAGCGTTTATTTTACGTATAATTGGTTTTTTTTCCAGCAAAAACTATAACTTCTAAAACATTAGATGTCGCATAGTACACCTATATCGAAATGCACCCTACGGGAAACCCGTGTGCATCCTCACAATACTAAATAAAGGACCTCTCGAATTTTCGCGGAAACAAAACAAAAAAAAAAAAAAAAATGAGCAACAACGAATGAAAACAAATAAAAATACGGCAACCCGTAATAAAGCCGTCTTTTGTCGGTGTTTTTTTTCCACTTTCAATTCGTTCTGATTGCGCGCGTCCATTTCCACGGCGAACCGCGTTTTGGCGTCTGTTGCAGGTTGTCTTTTATCGTGAAATTTCAATACGTCGTACTTGGAATTATTTACACGCGGTGACTTTGTGTTTTTTTTTTTTTTTTTAAACGAAAATGGAAACCGTTACCCGCTGCTATAGTACGATTCTTTTCGTTTCGGAAAAGAAAAAAAAAGAAGAAGATTCGTACAATAGTTAATAAAACCCACGTGATACGGAAATATATATAATTTGACGGGGTCTGTATGCGTGGTAGCGTTTTATTATTTTTCATCATTGTCTACTCTGTACAAGTAGTTTGAATACTTTGGAAGATTTCGTATGAATTTATCTCTTTTCAAAATAACTGTAAACGGTTCGCATATTATTATTATTATTGTGTCTATAACTGTTCCATCGGACTATCCCCTTTTCGCCCGCTGTCCTTTTCGATCCGTACATTATTCATTTTCCATACGTTATATTTTTAGAAACCACTCTTAATAATATTATACTTTATGCAAATAATACGCCGAAAAATAATAACAATAACACACTATTATTATCTATCAATTATTTTCGATATAGTTGGAAACGTGTTGTCTCGTTCGTCATAGATGTTCATTTTATATTAATCGAATAATCGTAGGCAATACTGAGATCTGCGTACAGGTACACAGTACTAATAATTGAGTATTCTTATTAAATATTCACGGACAAGATAAAACGCGAGATTTTCTTTTTTTACCGACTATTCCAAAGGCTCCTATCGATATCTGTTGTGAAAAATAATTATTTATGTCATAAAATAAATAGACAATCCTAAATACACTTACGGTACATATTGTATAAACTATATCGTCTTTCTTGTCGTTAATAATATTAAAAGCCACCAAATTTTAAGCGCAGAGACCTACGAAAAACCGTCGACTGTTCGAAAAGTCCAAATACCCCTGGAGAGTGTCTGAAGAATACAATACGGACCGCGTGCAAAGTGAAGTGATACGATCGGCCACATGTGCTTAACTAGGATTAGATTCCGTTTGATTTCGCACTTATATAGAGTTTGTTCGACGTGCCCGCGCGTCCTTTCCAACACAAAGACACATTGCGTGAATTCCACTTCATTTGCCATTGGCCATAACATTATTGTATGCGGCAAATCATTATTCTCGATATACCCCGGTGTCGAGTGTCGATCATAACGATATCACATGTCACGTTTATATTACGTTTCTAATAGTATTGTTACGCTAAAAAAATGTTATACCTTTTTTTTTTTTTTTTTAGATTTATTGCAATCCGATTCCCGTATTTCATTTGTTAAGTGTGTATATTTAAATATAAATAACACAAAAATACACTCCACGGTATAACATTTCTGTCGGTAGAGTATGTTCTAACACTTTGTTCGCGATGAAAAAAAAAAAAAACGAGAGAAAAACGTGGTTACATAACTAAATTTCATTTTATATTTTAGCGAATTCGGTTATGTAATTTTTCAATTATTTATAATTGGAAACGTATAGGTGTGTGCGTATATATTGTAACAAAATAAGAAAATATATTATATTTCTCATTGCTCCTGTAACAATTTTGACATGACGCTGTAATGTGAGCAGAATTCGCGTATAGAATTTGATGCGACAATAAATCTTGATAATATTTTTTTTTCCTTTTCAAAATAATCGATGTAGCCACTATCGTAAAGCTTGTAGTGAACTTTAGTTTAGTACGCTATATTTGTAAGTTCAATAAATGTATGCCTTCTCGATGAAATTACAACGTCCCGACAAACTCGCCTTCCAACTGTAGTTCAAAGTAAAAAAAAAAGAAAAACGTAAAGATTTTTCCAATCGATTTGATTTTACCGGTTTGATGTCTGACCGTTAGTAACGAGACACAAAGTCATCACACGTGCTTGGCGAACGAACATTAAAACTAGTACAGCCGACTATAATGTGACTTTTAAACATGTTAAAAAGAGAAAACTTTTATATTTCCAACGCATTGACGTGAAGTTTTTTTTTTTTTTTTGTGATTTTCACGCACACTGGTACGTCGTATTAAATAAACGAACGGCGTGAATATACCTAGAAGTATACTAAAGAATATAACACAGATAATAATAACGAAAACCTTCGGCTGCAGTCAAGGTCAAATAGATCGTCGTAGTGATTGTAAAATGAAATACTTCCCGCACTATTTGACCGATACCTTTTTGACACAATAATATCGAGACGGATTCTATTGAGCCCGCGCCGATAAGTTAACTACCAAACTACTGAACTCCGCGCACTATAGAACACACACACACACACACACACACACACATAATGGCCGCCCGTCGATAAATCAACCGCTGTCGCCGTTGCTCGGTGCACTCTGACCAATTTCCATTCTTTTTAATACGTTAAAAGTGGACGGAGTAAAGCCCGAATTTCGAACTGCGTAATATACGTATATAATCTTATATTATTATGTATCGCGTCGGTTGTGTATATGGTTGTTGCGTTATTCAATAATCGCAATCCGATCCTTTACCCGATAAGATTGAAAATGAAAAAATAAAATCCCACGGCTACTATACTACGCGCCGTATAATATTATTTTTCCACGCGCTATTATGACCGACACACGTCGACGTTTCGATTTTCGGAATTCAAACGAATCGGAATAAATATTCAAAAACTGAATCTTGTTTTTCTTATTATCTTCTTCAAACGCACGTCGAAATCGTCGCGTGCGAATGACTCTTGCCGTGTGAAAGACGAAAACACGGTATATCTACTCAAACAGATTGGTTTGCCATACAACCCGGCGCAGTTATCTCGTTTTCACGGATTAAAACGTACGCGAGCAGACGACGTAGCGTCGTCGTCGTCGTCGTCCCGGCACACGTTTTCGCTGTTGAAACAGCATTACGTATGCCATTCGAAGAAGAACGCGCACGCTACGACGACGAGTAATTTAATTACGTATTAAATATTATAATGAGCTCCGGCGACGTGGCTATTAAGCTCGTATTTAATAAAACAGTATTGCGATTAAGAAATTTTAATTATTCACAATTCTAAGTAATATACGTTTGAGTGGGTGTAACGGTATTAATCTTCTCGTGTATTTATGGCGTTTAAAAAAATAATAATAATAATAATAATGTTTTGGTAGTTTCCTGCCGTAATGTGAATGTAGGACACAAGACGATATAATATTATTACGTTCAATCGCGATGTATTCGCCTTTACGGTATCCGCGAAGGGACTGTTCTTACTGAAAAAAAAAAAAAACGAGCCACCAACAAATCGGCAAAATTTATTGGACGACTTTTGCCGAGTTTGTTTTATTTTGCCGTCGACTTTGTCGATGTCGAGTCTCAAAATTAAAAGAAAGCGACGTAACTTCTGTCCGTCTCTATTCGTTACCTGACGTATGATATTTATCTAAGGGTATACGTATTGAATTCGATCTGGCGAGAGTTCGTCGTCGTCTTACGTCATACCGGCGGAGGAGATTTTTAACGAGCCTCGTATACAGTATTATTACGTAAAAATAACAACAAATAATAATACAATTAACGCATGTGTCGATACGAAAAGTTATGCCATTCTATTTGTCGTATGAATAAAATATCACACGGTTCAACAAATCTCCCATCGCCACGCGCGCTATCGCGTCTCGAAATCTATACACACCGAGCCCGCACTCTCTCGACGCAGTCCCGTTGTCTTCTGACGTCCGTCTACCGTTCGTAGAACTAAATTCGCTCGCGACACCCGCGGAGACAAGAATCAGATGTGAGTTTTACACCGTTTACCGAGATGATAATATTTAATAATAACAAGTAGCACAACAAGCACTCGACATGATGTATGTATGGACAAAGTGTGTTTTGTATCGATGGACGAAATGATTAATAGATTCTAGTTGTTCCCAGTGCCGCAACAATTGGGTGTGCAAGGTGTGCGATGCACACGGGCCTCCGGTTCTTAGGGGCCTCCCAAACCATATGCTAAAAATTGAAGATTGTCCGTTTCAAAATGAATTTAGCCTATCTTGGTATTCTTTACTTCCTCGTGGCTCGTACCTCGAAAGTTTTTTGATTTTTTTGTAATTGTTTTCAATGAATTTTTTATTAGCATAAGTAGATGATAATTAATATCATCAAGCTTCATCGGATCTGTTAATAATTCGGTTTTATAGTAAAACGTACAAATTATTATAGGAATAAAATTACGAAAATGATATTATAAAGTATGACATAATTTGTAGAATAATAGTCATTATCGCAGGGGCCCCTCTCTGTTATTGCGAAATATTTCTCAAATAATTATTGTATGGATACTAGACTTGGATCACTGAATTAAGTTGTTCATTATTTTTTTGATTATTCGTTATACTAATTTACAGAGGAGGTATTTAGAAGCTCAAATTTTTATAAATTTACATAATTTATTCTTCTGATCGGTTCCGCGAATCCGTCAAATATTTAAGTTATAGTACTAAAAAATACTAAAAAATTTCTGTGGTAATACAAAGATCAAGTAGTAAATATATTATTAATTTGGGGCCTCTAAATAAATCCTTGCACACGGGCCTCAGAATTCATAATTGCGGCACTGAATATGTTTATTGAAAACTTAACCATCCTTAATCAAACAACTGTACCGTTCGAAAATCTCCATCATTTCGAGACAAACGTTTTACTTTCCAGTGGACGGTCTATATTCGAACGGAAATTTTATTATTATCCATACTAAACGCATACTAAGTTATAAATTTATTTTATTATTTTTAAACCAATAGTTATTGGTGTAAAAAATCCTCAAAAATTATATTATTATGTTGTACAAGGCGTACGTATATTATACATTTGAGATGTGTTGGATTTAAATGTGGCGAAACGATAAACGTGAACTTTAATAAAAATTAAAAACAAGATTTTTTTTTTTTATCACGGGTGACCTATATCGTATCTATTTTGTTAAATTTTAATTGAAAATTTTTATAACGTTTGCGCGTGTCAAATGAAATTTTCTCCCTCAAAAGAAGACCTCTTTTTTACGTTTATTATTACTTTATCTTACTATAAACCGAGGATAGTGTTGGCGTTTTAAAAATAATTAGCCAAAAACCTTAGGTTTTGGTTTACTACTAAACCGTTAACTCGGCGCGTTTATGATGTCGAGTGATTTAATTTAAGATTTAATTTAATGTGACGATTTTTACCAGTAGTAAAACGTTACTTATCAAAATCTTGGTCAAACATATTATGGAATTTCCGTTTTTGAAAACAATAATGTGGCCAACTAGATTACATAAATACCGTATGAATAGGTGTAATTCTTTTTTTTTTTATACATTCAGCGATACTTTTTAAATTAATTCCAAAGTGAGAATTTTTTTTTTAACACTTTCCTAACGGAGCGTCAAAAACACGAATATATTATTTTAAATAAACCAGTGCTTCAAAACATTTATTTTTTCCGGACGTATTCTTGTTTTTTTTTTTCAATTAAAAAAACATTGTATACAACTGTGCTGACCGATTTCCATATTTGACGGTGAATGCGGATCGAAATTTCGATATATGTCTGGAATGGAGGGGAAACACTGATGCGAATAATTTAAAAATTCTTCAATCCAAAAATCACTGTTTAATTTTATAAAAAATGTAATATTTATCTCATTGAAAGCTGGTCGGTAGATAGTATAGGCGTGTTGTATGAGGTGTCGTGCAGCAGATGGGACTTTAATAATCGAATTCGAGGACTTCCCGATAGGACATCACGGTCGTTTCGTAATTTTTCAAGATTATTTCGATGCGATGACAACGCCGTCGTGAAATCTGAAGACTATAGCCCCGTCTGCAGCAGCGGTATTGTTCAACGCAAAGTTTTGATTTGTAATTTTTTTCTCATCCCACAAATGAATTAACAATTTACGCGATACGGTCTTTCGTGAGTATAGTGTTGAAATGGAATATTTAATCGCGACAATACGATTTGTTTCGAACGGTGTAGCCGTTTATTAACGGAAGTGGCGGTTCTTTTATCTTTTTCGCGATATCATCAAGTAAACAAAACGAATAATATTGCGTTACGGTTTGTTACGGCGCTTCTAACTTGCAAACATTTTGTGAATTCATGATCTCCGTGAAATTACACGTCTACCGAGCGTAGAGAGAACGTACTATTTTGAGCGCATTCGAACGTCTTCTTAATAACTCGCCGGAACAACGAACGTACGAAAATCCGTACGACTTTCTACGAATTTGCATCGGTAACAGTTTCGATCGATCAGCGAATAATACCGTGATTGAACCCGAAAAGAATTTTGAGCGATACCGAGGCGACGCGCATACGACGTACACTGGAAAACAACACGTCGTCGTCGGTTGTTTTCAACTAATAATGAGTTTATTATTACTTTTCCGGCGTCGGATTCCCATATTAATATACCGTTGTGCTAAGTTATCAAAGTTTTTTTTTTTTTTTTCATACTTAAAACGTAAAAATCGATTCGTATACGGAATAATATTATGTAAATTACATTGCAAAACTAATGTATAAGCTCGTTTCACACTCGCGACACGTTAACCGAATGACGGAATTATTGCATTATTGAATATATAATGGACGTGTAAGTAGTTTTATATACAATTGGCGTTTTTATATACTGTTCGCCCGGCCGGCGAGTGGTTTAGGACGCGCAATTTTCCAACGCGTCGAAACTTCAAAAGCTTCTCCGGACGAGTGCGTAACTATAGATCCGACGGAAAACAAAAACTATTCACGAATAATTTTCCGTCGGAACAACAAAATTAGTAATAACAATATTATAACTTTTAATTTATTTTATTTTTTTTTTTGTTTATATAATATACGTATGTCCGCACACGTTCGCTGTATTTCAAAGACGAACACTTGTCTAACAGTCCTTTTCGAAATGATTCGAACGACCGTCTTCGATGGACGATTAGACTCGGGTGCGAATTAGGCTAATTCTGTTTGTGCCGCGACGATAACGCTCGCACGGCGAAGTCTTATTAAATTATTTATCGATTAAGACTTATATTATTGCATTTGATTGTGAACTTTTACGGTGGTTTTAAGAGAAAACTTCTTTTTTTTTTTCAATCTGTCGTTAAATTCATATTTAATATGAAAAGCTAAGACTTTAAGTCGAACGGGAGGGGCGTAAACTATCCCGACCATATCCGAGTTGCCTCCGAGTGAATCCTAAAACTTTTCACAAACGAAAATGGTTTATTACCTAATAGTTGCCTCTTGTTGTCAGGTTGTTAATAGGGTTGAAGTGGTTTCTAAACTATTCTAAGACATCTGAAATAGATTTCTATACCTACTCTCTGTATGATTAGGAAAACTAGTATGAATATTTTTGGGAGGCGACTAGTTTGCATCGGTCAACGATCACACTAGTATTATTAAATACATAAAATAGTGTATTGAAACTATTAAAATTATAAATGGTATAAATAAAAACAAAAAAAATAGGTCTAACCAGGAGTATTAAAATAAAGAGTGCAAAAACTATTACGACCGGTTTCGAATTCATCGTCGGGTTGTTTTATATTTGTCATGTGGCATTAAAATCAAAAATTGTCTAGAATTTCTTAATCAATAAATATTGTAAACACTGCAAACCCTCACAAATTCAACCATGCAGTAGACAAATGCCTCGCCGTGAACACACCTTTGCTCGAACGTGGATTTTTCCATGACTTTTGTCTCTCGTTTTCAATAAACATTTTCTCGTCGCCTTTATTATTAGGTACGCCGCCGCCGTACAGAAGAAATATTGGCACACGCGGTGACTATACTTAATAGAATTGACCTTTTATCCGTTGGTTTTGACGAGTTATTTGTTATGAAATAGACCCCCGTTCGGCGTTGTTCAGCTACTAAACAATTCACGAAAAATGTGATTTTTACCTTTGGACTTCGTGTTTCGTTGAATCGTATAACGTGAGCTCCCATTAGTCATGAAATATTAAAATGGGACGATGAATTTCTAATAATACACCACCGTTTACCGGTACGCGACCTTCGAAATGTAAACGCCGTACTGCGGCAACGATATTTTCGTTTAGACGCCGTAAAAATAAAATAAAAAATAAAAATTGAATTCGATTTGAAATTCACTACTGCGTTCGGAAAGCCATGCCGCGTGTTCGAAGCGTGCCGCACATATATATATATATATTTATTTGACCGTAACCTTCGGCAGTTACACTCGAAACGTATTTTCGCATAACAACCACAACAATAATATGGTAAATTAATAATAATAGGCACGCAAAGAACACTCCGGGAATCTTCAAAAGTGTAATCTCAATAAAACGATCAGTAAGTTATTCGACTAATTTGTTTGTTTACATACCGATCAGTGTGAAAATAATAATATGTACCCAATTTGATAAATACCGATTTACGAGTAATCATAACGACATTGATTTATAATTTTTATTTAAACTAATATAAATATATTTATCGAAAACCATTTGTTTGATTTGCGATTTTTCGATAAATATTTAGTAAAGAAATAACAATGCCCATGAGAAGTATATTTTACAGATTCTTAGTGAAACGATGAGTCGATTGATTTTTTTTTTCCATAACGTGTGTTTTTATCTGTGGATACGATTTTGATCAGAGGACTTAGTCCAATCATCAACTTTATGGTTTCTAGTAGGTAATGTTATCTCGTTAGTGCCCTAAAGAAATTAAAAATAATTTCTCAAAATAGCTACGAAAAATAGACAAAAAAAAAAAATGAAAAATGTACATATTAGTTTTGGACAAAACGGATTGTTTATTTTTTTTCGTCGTAATTTCAAAAGTGGTAACCACAAAGAACTGACATTTTATCTGAATATTTATATAAAATTTCTGGAGATGGTATAATTTTTTAAAGATTTTTATTTATTTATTTTATATTATTTATTTATTGACGTTTGAAATTATTAAGTTTTCTTAGTTTTTTTTTTTTTTCGTAAAATGTGGATAAAATAATTTTAGTTTGTCAAAAAAAACCTTGTAAATGTAATACAAAGTTTTTCAAAGTCGATCTTATTTCAATGCAAACATTCTAGAAATACATATAGTCATGTTTTTTTTTTTTTATCTAAGCCTTTGAATGATAAAATTTTATAAAAACACGAAAACCTCTAAACTTTTCGAAGTTAATATTTAAAATGCAATACGAAATTCTAGACAAGTTGCTGTTTCCAATTACAAAAAAAAAATTAAAATAATCTTAAAGTCACTTTATATTCGTTAGAAAATAAAATATTGACGAAATCGTGTATTTCGTCAAATTTCGATTTGATGATATTCAATGTTATTGTTAAAAGAAATCACTATTATTTGTCCATAGAATTCGGAAATCAGTGGCACAAACTAGGGGTCGTGTAAAGGTTTACACGCGTGACCCCACAACAATTGTTAGTCGCATAAATAAAAATAAAATAAATGTTGATAAATCCGTGAGTCACGGTACTTTAAACAATTTTTGTGACCTCTGGAAATCAGGATAGCTTACCGAGAGGATTATTGAAATAGAGGCTGATCCACCCGTCTCTTTTTTTTGATTTGTTTTTTTTTCGAGAGGAATGGAATATATGGTTTCGAATTTAAAAGACCAATTCACCTGTATAAATCACCAGTCACCTGTATCTCGTCCGAGTCATATATCTCGCTGTTTGTATTGTATTTGTAACGTACCGTTATTTTAAAATTTCAATAATTTATAAATTCGTTTTAGGCAATTTTCAAAAACTGATACCGCGTTTTATAAATATTCACGTTGTCGAATAAGCGTACGACTCGAAATTTCTTCCATCGTCCAATTTGCACTCATCACCGCACCACACGATCATTATTATTATTTATTACATACCGTTAACTTGAGATTATGTTCGTTTCTATATATTTTTTTTTATGTTACAAGCACGAATACATTTACGTTCAGATGATATCGCACTTGAGTTACGGTCTGTAATATCATGCACCGACGTCGGCTGGTATTAAATCTTAAATCGAGAGGTGCGCGAGTATTAAATATTTTCATTTTATTGAACCTTGGCCCGGACACAAAAAGAATTATGATAAAATCGATTTCCCGCGGAGTTTCCGAGCGTATACGGAACACGTTTGTAGTTGGCCGTTGGACGCGTTTTGGACCGTAATTTGTTGTCCACGTGAAAAATAAAAAACGAAAAGTACGAACGTGATCGACGAGTTAAACATTTGACGCGTTTGACCGAATCGTACGGATGACATTTCGAGACTAGAATTCAATTGATATTACAACGACAACCCGTTATCGATGACCGTCGTAGATGGATATAATACTCGGCAAATCGTTCAGTTCTAGTGGAAACTCTTGGAAAATGTCAACGTGTGATTCCGCTGGCCGTCACCGATTTAAATGGGGCGTTTCGAGAAAATTAGTCCCCGTGCTAAAACACACGCTGTACGTGCTGTGCTTCTCAACAGAGGTTCTCGGGTTCTTACGACAATCGCGCAGTCTTTTGGGCATCACTTGGCAACAGAACTCCAGCGTTCTGAGAAATCGAGAGTAAATGAAATGACTAGAGTGTCGATTAGTTTTTCGAAATGTTATGAATCTACTCGTCGAGCTCTCCGGTTAAGAGAGTAGTGTTGTCAAACGTGTTGAACCCTTCGCGAAATCACACCTACGTGAACCACCCGGTTAGGCATGTGTACCTACACAGCGCTCGAAGCAACTCCGGTTTTTTTTTTTTTCCCATCAAACCCCCTCAGTGCGGGCTTCATATTAACGACCCATATGGCACGTTCTACAATAGTCCGCGAGAAAAAAGTCTAGTGTAATTGAACGCGCGCAAGCAATAAACGAGGTCATTAAGTTCGCGGCAAAGACCTTTTTTTTTCTCTCTCTCTCTCCCTCGAAAATCTACAAGTACGCGCGATAGAGATTTATCACACATGCCGGGGCCCAACGTGTGTCGGCAAACTCGTTAAATCACCGCGGTGGAAAATAACGCACGCGAAGAAACCATATCTTACTCGCCGGCGAGTCTTTATGATGAATATAATTGACGTTTCAACGTACGTATTCGAAATGGAAAGCGTTTCGTCGAATATTTTATTTTTTTTTTCCAATAATAGGTATTTTTTTCTTCGAGTGTTTGTGTTCTCTAAAGAAACCGTATTTTATGCATAAATAACACATATAGAGGGATATACCGGCTTTTTTTTTTTCTCACAATACGTTATAAATAATGCTTTTAGTTCGACCGAGTATTTTTCCAAACATAAATACGTACGCTGTAAATATAATACTAATGTTATATATTGCGTTTTAAGCTCGAGTTTTGTTCAATTAATGGAACAGCCGATTTCTGGAATTTATCATTTATGTTATATAATAATATGTACGTGTGTGGTCATATTGGTTTTTAAAATGATACAACTTTCTTTCTTTTTTTTTACCGTAAACAATTTTTTTATTATTATTATTATTATTATTGTTGTTGTTGTTGGTTTCCGAGGTTTTTTTTCATGATTTTTTTATTACTTTTTTTTACAGAATCCGAATACCATATATAGAAATACTTCAAATACTTTTTAAAGTGAGCACTTCGAGTATTTGTACTTGTTTCTCATATGTTCTCGTGTTTGAATAGTATTTTAAACACTATTTTCGAAAAGTATTTTTAATACTTTTTTACAACGCTGACACTTGGTATACCAACTTAAAATGTATTTATTATTTTGACCTACATATACTTAAAATCCTACCGGTTAAATACGATCTGAACTGCGAAAAGGCGGTTTAGCTGCCAACTAAACATCGGTCGACTCTGATTTTTCCGTTGAAACATAGCGATCAATAGTCCAACGTTTATTTTTTACGCGTCTCTATTGGCCGTATAAAATTGACAATAATTGTAAATAAACGTATTAGGTTCGAATCCGAATTATAGTTAACGAGAGACTGCGTTAAGTTTCAACGTTATTTTGATAGTTGTGTTTCGGTTTTGGAAAACCGTTCAAGCGTGAAAAAAGACAATAATATTTACCGGATAACTTATTAAGTTCCGCCTTGCAATCGACTAATTTTCAAATTCTACAGTTCTGATCTTCCTACAATTGTTAGTGACAGTAGTTTTTTACATCCTGTTGGTCGATTGAATTACCAACAAAATAATGGTGATTGACTGCAAAACTCTCCAAGTCTACTAATACAAATCGCTAATAGGATAAACGCGATGAATATTACGTGAGATGACAATATATATATATGTTCAATAAATTATTTTCGAAATTAAATCGGATCCTTCTTTTGTGTTATAAGTATGACATCTTATTAACGGAATCGAAATCGAAAACTCGAGATGAAGGAAAAAAAAATTCAAGACGTGGAATCAATAGAATCCCTGTCGTGGGACTAACTTAACGGCATTGGTATTCTGCTCTGAAGTATTACGAAACTAAAAAAAAAAAATCTCTAAAGATACGAGTATTTGAAATTGCATCAGTCTTGTTTCCAGTAAAGTTATTAAAATGCATATTATTATAGTATTAGGTGAATCATTATTTTACTTTCTATGTTCAAAATATTTTTAATATTACATTAAGGAAACTTTACGGGAGTTATAATAATAATAACTATACGATACTATTTTCAAAGGAATTTACGTTATAATTAAATCTTTTCGTAAGATAGTCAAAATGTGTCTTTTGATCACCCGCAGCAGTCGCCTAAACACAAGTCAATTTGAATGTAGTGTGTCTTATCGTCTATATTTGTTGCGCAAAGACCAAAATTAAATATTTATCATAAACCTAATCGTCCACCAAACCTGCCTGTAATTCACCAAACATATCAGAAGTATAACAATTGTAACACGTTTCGCGGGTAATATAATATTATAAGTTATCATGTTGAATTGCAGCCGAATCAGTTAATCGATTTACATTATAATAATATTTATTCTGGCGCCGCGCCGTTAAACAAAGTTAATAATATTCAATGAACTATTCGTAATTCACATCGTGTATGATGATAAAAATCAAAGAATTTATTTTATCAATACGTTTAATTACCAGCTAATACGTATATTTAATTATTAATTTGAACTAATAAGTGAAAATTAGTAGTTCCGACTTTCAGAGCTAATATCGATGCGGTTCGCGTTAATTTCGTTCGCAACGAATGATTAATATGATATAACATACGAACGCGACTTGTAACACAAGAATTGGTAACATAAAGACGCTCGTAAAATGAAAACCGTCAAACGTGATCGATAAAAGCCAAGAATGATACGAGAAAACAATACCAAATCGCACCGTGGCGATAAAATAACAGTAGTCATAATAGGTTTTGCAGTATTTTTAAAATTTTAAAAGCTTTGATAATAATTATTAAAAAAATAAATAAATATCAAACAAAGCGCGCTCGCGCTCTATTATAAACAGTACGGCTCAACGACTTTCGAATCGATTGTGCGCGTGCAGACTCATTTGTTGTTCGGGGAAAAAAAAAACCCCTCGTCCTTTAACGGTCGACGGCAACAGCATTATTGGAATGACATATCACGCGCGTTTCTGGCGGCTTCGAAATCCGGAGAATTATTTACACGGCACGATGATGATAAACGTATAACGTCCGCGATGTCCTGAATTTCCGCGCCGAGAATTTTATTTATAAGCTAATAAATTAAGTACCGATTAATAACCGATCTGTTGGATTATTATACGTTTCTGGTGCAAAAAATAGGGCAAAAATCACGATTTCGCTACTTCGCGAAGAGAGGCGCCTATGACCTAACTTTAGACTGTAAATAAATATAATCGGTACTACTCACGGCTTGTCGATGGGTTGGTGTTGAGTTTCGGCGTGAAAATATAAAGTAAGCACTAATAACAGATACACAAAAGTGACGATTAAAAGTTTCATCGGTCGTCGGACGAGATGAACTGAAGAAACTGACGACATTATCACATTTATCACGGAGAAAAATTAAAACTGCGACGAACAACTTTCCGAACCGCTGTCGACACTAGGCCGGTCGTCGGAGCACTGTGCATCCGGTTAGCCGACGTACTTCCTCGCGAGCGTCTCTTGATCGTTATTAGGCGGGTTGCGCGTGCGCAGAACGGCTGTCATTGGTCGGGCGGCGCGATTTCATTGGCACGCAGTATCTCACTCGTTCCTGTTTATATTCCTCGTTACTATTGTTACATAATCATGTTGTCGCAATGAACTATCTTATATTATGATAATTACGTAATACCTATTAATGACTAATCTCTTCGATCGCTGTACGTTTCCGGGGCGAAAATCACGATTTTAGCAACAAAAAAAGATATTAACTCGTGGCAATGTGGGGTGGCGGTTACTACCCCTATGATTTAAGGGAGACTATCATTTATGTTTGATTTTAAGCGCCCCCGTGTATTTTTAGTACACATCGCGGGAAAAAAATCAAAGGCGGCACATAAAAGTCTGATCAGAAGTCGGGAGACCTGTATTGCCCCTGCGTTCCCCTCCGATTCGACTACTGCTTCCGCTAAATCTATCTGATCGCGAAAAAATCTACCTTAAAATATTAACAATATATATAATATAGCTGAATGGGTTCCGGCTTCGCCCGTGTGCAACTTTTTTTTCTTTCATTTTTACCCCTTTTACCCCCCTTAGGGGTCGAATTTCGGAAAATCCTTTCCCAAGGGGACTCCATTATATAAAACGAAACTGCCGACCAAATTTCATACTCAAAGCTCCAGCGATTCAGGCCAGGCGAATTATTTTAGTTTCGCCCTTTTTACCCCTTTTAACCCCCTTAGAGGTGGAATTTTGAAAATCGGGAGACGTGACGACACTCAGAAAGGTATTTGGAACAACTCTGTGAAAAAAAATTAGAAAAAAATTTAATAGCGTCGTCACAAATTGGGAACATAAAAAAGGCCTTCTTTTATACGAGTATATATAACAGATTATCGTATTTCGGCTGTCTAGAAAGCCCCGTTTGTCTAGTCTGAGATTTACATACGTGCGTCGGAGAATCGGTCAAACCCGACGGTGCGATCCGATATTAACCTATCGTCGGTAGTCGTTTAGAACGTTTTGTAGGTTATTGAAAATCGATGGCATTGCCAGCGGCCGTGTCTGCGCGGAGTTCTCATTAAATTGTCCCCGGAGCCAGCCGTGCGTACGTTTGAAATACAAATATACGAGTGAAAAAAATAATCAATAGAAATCGAACGATTTTAGGTACTCGGAAATAATTTCGAAACGTTTTGAGATCGATCGTAATTGGGTTTTTTTTTTCTTTTTTTGAGAAAATAAAATTAACAATCAACACGAAATCGTGAAAAACGATTATAACGTAGGTCTATATAAAGGCGTTACGATAAAAAAAAAACGCAGGAAACATTCGGAAAAATTAATTTAAATTTTCTTTTCTCTTTTTTTCGAAACGCATTTTGAACGCGATTGTCGTCGCGCGGTTGTCGTATTTGTTTTTCGATCCAACACAAATAGGGCACAGATTTTATCGGCGCGACGTCGTCGTCGTCGTCGTCGTCGTTGCTACCGCCAATCGTTTGTGTCGACGAACTTTTCAAATAAAATGTAACGTTACATTCGTTTTCGGCGAATTAGTATTCTAATCTCAATTGTCGGTGTGCGAACTTCCGACGGCAAGTCTCACACGTGGTGTGCGCCGCGCTCACTTTTTCCATTCGCCGGGCGATTGCTGCTGCGGCCGCCGCGGAATACGTTAATGCACCGGCAATCTTATATACAATAAATGAATCGCGAAATGTGTTGTAAGCGCATAACTCAACAACCCCTGAACCGATTTCGCTAATTCTTTTTTTATAATATTCCTTGAAGTACGAGGATGGTTTTTACGGAGAGAATTATTAAGAAAATTAACCCTATGGGGGTTAAAAGGGGTAAAAATGGAAAAAATCCTTAGTCACAGGAGCTTTGTGGTATTAAATTTTGTCAATAGTTTCATTTAATATAGCAGAGGCTCCTAAAAAAAGGATTTTCCAAAATTCTACCCCTAAGGGGGTTAAAAGGGGTAAAAGAGGTGAAACTAGAAAAATTCGCCTGGCCGGAATTGCTGGAGCTTTAAGTATGAAATTTGGTCAACAGTTTCGTTTTATATAGTGGAGACCCCATGGGAAAGGATTTTTCGAAATTCGATAAAATAAAAAGTTATACTGCACACGGGCGAAGCCGGGTTATTCAGCTAGTTTATTATATAATATCACTCCCCCCCCCCCCGCCAGAGGGGCTTACTCGAAAACTTCAGTCGGACTTACCTTTCCGCACTTTAATGATGTGCGCAATGTATTTCGCGAGTTTGACGAGCTGCAAAAACTTATACACCGGGAGACATTATCGAACGCTAATGACGTGTATAGTCGTTCATTAACTGCGACTTAGTGTGCCGCCGCCGCCGCGCCGTTTAAATATTGTATAATATTTTCTATATAACCGTACATAATACCTATCACGATACGGTATTACGTCCGTAAACTTAAATATTTGCTCGAACGCTCGCGTGTATCTGCCTACTCACACACGCGCGCGACGCGCGTAGTAATTCGTCGAACACGACGACGACGCGCGCGCGCGTACATCATAGAGGGTTACGGGAAATTTATTCATATCGTTTTCAGCGAGAATATTGCAATATAGTTTTAGTCGAAAACTAAACTTCCGGGCCATGATGGGGGTGTTTCGAATAATTTATACATAACAAACGCGTTCATTTTTTCACCCACCCGATCGTTTGCGTAAATCGTAGAATTATTGTTGTAACCGTCGCGGAGTCGGACGGAATCGCTTCGCGCACTCCGGGTACGTAATTCGAATGTGCCAAAGACGAATCGTGTATTATCGCGATCGTAACACCGGTTACGAATTGACGCGTTCGACGGGATTTCTCGATAATATTTTTATTCTCTGCGGAAAACGAGAATTACAACGACATTACCATTTGAGATAAAATATATTTCGACGTAATAATTAGGACGAAAATGTTGACGAATTTAAATAATCAATTGATTTCAGTGATACGCTTAATATCCGAATCAAAACAAAACAATAACAAACGATTTTTTTGGGTTAAAAATTTGGGCCATAGATGAGCTCAGAAGATTCTTTAACGGATCGTTATTTACTTCGAGAACTCGGGCGAGACGTTTTACATCTCGTGGCTCGCCCCCAAAGCCCCGCCACTGATAATAATATTGTTTTAAGTCGATGAGATGCATATTATACGTGTGAAACGTAGTTCGCCCCGCCTTTTCGAAAAAAAAATAAAATAATATTCAAGTCACGCACACGATGACACGTATGCGCGCGATAATTATTTTAACATTATAGAGGTTATAATGTTTACACCTAAAATATAATCCAGCCGCGGTCAACGACACCGCGATGGCCATTATAACATTATAGGGTCATAACGATTTGTTTTTCTTTTGGCCATGCGATTGTGGGACAACGTTTTTTAGCTTTAGAGCACACGATGCAGTCTCGAGAAAGTTTCATTTTACTAGCTATTTATATGCGTATATTATCGTGCGATCTAAAAAAAGAGAGAGAGACTAACACGTGAGAGTAATTTAAATTCTTAATAGCGAATGGAAGTGAAAAAAACTAGACGAACTTAGTGGGGGTTTTCTCAGTGAAAACAGTACTTTTTCAGAAAGAATTTAGCCAACGGAAGAAGGAAAAGAGTTGATCAAATGACGTTCCCCTTTGGCTATAATGTGGAAAAATATTTTATACATTTGTTCGTTGTGGCGCTGTAGCTACAAAACTGAAAAACGAAAAAGCCCTTCACAAAACAATAGTGTGTGGTAGTAGGCACTTGTACATCAACCGTTGGTTGTAGCGAACGAAATTTCTCTCAGCCTTTTAAGGTTGGGTTTTAAACATGTAAAATATGTATTTTTTAATGGACGATAATTATTTTTTCCTAGGTAACAACACGCGTTAAAATTAATAACTATGGAAAAGAACGAGGTGGAACTTAAACGATGATTTATATTTTCGGCCGTGTAATTTTCAAGGTAAATAACCGAAATAAAATATTATAAAATAACATTAATTCCGACTTGAAATCAGTACAATCTATTTATATATTTATCTAACTTAAGAGTCTATATAACAGATGGTAAAATATTTGAAACGTGTCAATATTATTCTAACATTAGATAATGGTAAAAAAAAAAATTAATAAAGAAAAGCTAAAAACTTTATATTTAATAAATGAACTTGTATTCGGTTAGCATTTGGCCCGCGGTTGTAAGAACAAAGCTTATGACAACAAGGAGAGCAGAATTTCAAAAAATCACTTTCCCAATGCACTGATTAATATAATAATATTATAATTTTATAATACTCCTACTAAGATTGGACCATTCAAAACCGACATCAGGATTTCGTTGAAATCGATGAGATGGATTTAAAAAACAAAAAAAAAATTTAAAACACGACCTGAACGAATGTAATCTAAAACTACTATACTGTACAAAACTTAACAGTTTTAACTACGAGGTGGGTAAACTTATATTTTGCCCCTAATCCGTTTAAAATGGATTAAGCAACTAACTACATACTATATCATATTGTAATAATATTATAATGTTATGCGCCATTGTCATCTTTTTCAATTTATAAAGGGAATAATGTAGAGATTACCTCGTATAAATAAAGGATATGAAATATCATGAATATTCTTCTCTATACGTGAATTCTGTCCATGGAAGTTTCTTTCTAAGTTAGAAATTCTATACATTATATATATATATATATATATGTATGTATAAGTAGGGTCACAAGAATTTGAATGTTTTCAAAAAGCTACATTAATTATTTACATATTCAGAATAAATTAACATCTAAACACGAGCGTTCCATTTGAACATGTTATCACATTAGAAAAATTAAATAACAACCGTGACCTGCCCCGCGTTTTATGATACTTTGTTCACACGACGGCGATATCGCTACGAGGGTAATAAAAAAAAAAACAACCTAACCCACAAAAATAATCACATTAATATTATTTATGTGTGAGTGTGTTGCCACACCTATGGAAATCTAAGAGGGTAACAGTAGGTATATAATAATTAATAATAACGAAAAGACGAAAAAGCAATTGTTTGTATTTTGTTCGAGTGTAGTTAAAAAGATAAGATACGAATAACATATTTTATATTATTCAATTATTCTTATGAGATCGATGTAGCATTGATTTCGAAAAACGATTTTGTGTGGAAAAGGACGATCGGAGATCAGCCTCTATTCTCGATGAATAGTTAACAATATTTTAAAGGTGATTTCTTTAAAGAATGATGTCAACAAAATAACTAATATGGTGTGAATATTGAATCGCAATGCGACTAAATCATAAATGTACTTACACAGACTCGACGCTGACTAGTAATAAAAATTAAATTCGACGGCGTATTTCAATAGTCGTAGTGTTGTACTCGTATTATACGCCCGCTGATATTACATTTTGACTGCAGAAAAATCACGTGTGTGTGTTTTTATTCCTCTGAACGGGCGTAGTCGATTTTTTTTCCCACAAAATACAAAAATATAGCGTCCGCTCGGATACGTTAAAATTTGACAAGTTATTCGACAGATTTTCAACACGAATATTATATGAGTGTGACAATTTCGCTCGAGTGCAATAGGTCCTATAATTTTCGACACGGCGCGTTATATTAGTTCTAAACGACGCGGTTAAAGTGCATGTTGATGGGCTATCATAAACGCGTGTTTTAAAAGCAGGAAACGAGCGTAATAGAGGTATAGTCATAATATAGCAGCTGTCGTGACATCATATGGTAGTGGTGGAGTATTTCTTCGTTTACGGAACATTATTATTATACCCCGTTGTTTATCAAAATCGTTTCAGTGTATATTTCACTGTTTTGCTGACAGTTTTTTTCCCGCCCCGAAGTGTGGACACGTAGGAAGGTATAACAAAAAAAAAAAAAAAACACTACCTGCGGGGGTCTAATTGATTTAATTTAATAATAACGGCCGACTCGCGTGCATCTATTACCCGCGTTATGTACACTCTAATTTTCGAAATATTTTTCGTCGACGACGGTGTGTTATTATTATTATTATTATTATTCACAAGGTAATAATTATTTCGTTTTTCAATTATTTCACCACGTGTTCTCTGTTTGCGCGTGGCGAGAATAAAAAAGAAAATTAATCAATCGTGAAAACGGACAATACAGAAAAGCATATTTAGATACCTAAATCAATTTCCAACGGTCGGTCGGCGCGGTGTTGTCGGCGATTTTCAGTTATATTCGAGGAGATTCGCGTTAATAACACGCGTCGCGTTTTATCACAATCGTACAATACAATTTTGTCGAGCCGAATATCGAGGAAAAATCCTTTTGTTTGTTTTTTTTTCCGCGTGACCGATCGTCCTCCGGTGGAACTACGTTGCGCCGCCAAACCTTTGCCGTGTTTAATATCTCGCGTCGCAATAAAAGTAATTCGATCAAAATTCTAGTTTTTAGTTGTGTTGATTCGCCCCTCCCGTTGTTCGACGGTGAAAAACAAACGAGATATTTCCGAACGAACGAGACTTGAATTGATAAACGAATTTATAAATTTATTCATTTTTCCATCCCCGATATAGGTTTTTTCACGTTCATTTTATCATGATAATTTGCGGATTGCACCGTCTGCCTTTGGACAATATCGCCGTGTCCTATTTAGTACACGTTACAGGAAAAAAGTAGTTAAGGGTGGCACGGCAGAGTTTGATCAGAAGTTGGGAGACTAGTGTTTCCCCCCGCGCCCCCCTCCAACTTAACTACTGCTCCTAGAAAAAAAAAAACGTATTCGAAGTAAATCCGAAAGAAATTCGGCCGATTTCGGGATCGAATATTTTTTTCGAATAATCGAATTTCTTCGAACAGCAGCAAACCACCGCTCGACTCGAGGGACTTGGGTAAAACGATCGTAAGACCCGCGTCGTAAAATGATGGTCGAAATTACCGCACGACCCGAGTGCTTGAAAACGTCACTGTTCCCGGCACACGCCTATTCAAACAGATACATTTATTTATAAATTCGATCCGAAGAAATTTACGCGCAGTGTGTGCCGTCACACGCGTGCAATATACGCGTCTATATTATTATCGTCGTCATCTACTCGTACTCACGACGGCGTACGGAATACGATTCATATCTCGGCCGGTCTTATGGATATATGCAAGAGCAATGTAGTACTACTTCGTTATCGTAGCACACACCACCGGTCGTAACAGATGTATTGATATAATAGCTCGCAACCAGCGCATCTGTTGAAAATCGACTTGTGGCAAAATACGAGTTCGCGAGATCAGTATAATAATATTCGATTGATGTAAAATATCTCATCACACACACATTTATTTCTAGTGGTCGGTTGGAACCGATCGACGAATTCGCATAGTCAGAGAAATAATTACAGTAATTTAATACATTTTTTCGGGGACGAAGAACTAGTTCATACATATATAGTCTGCATATACTTGATCGAATTAAACTCGTCGATTTAAATCAACGACGGGTGTTAGGATATCCAATAGTCGTTTAAATATTTGATGCCAAAGCAATTTCAAAACGGAATACAAAAGTTATCGGAATTAATATTATATTTAATTTTTACAGCGTACCTTACACGTGACCCCGTGGCCGAGGCAAGTCGACAGCGCAATATTTTAGTATTAAATTATGTGTGACCGGAGAAATAATTTTCGTAAGCGCCGCGAAAAAACTAAAACGCCGAACAAAAGGTACATTACGATTACTCGTATTCATCACACAGGTACATAAATGTTTTCGAAAAACACGGATTATAATATAATCGATCGAAAACACACGAATTTACCGGAGAAAATCGTCGGCGTTCGTATTAAAAAAAAAAACTATTCGCCCGACGGCCCAGAGAGATATTGTATCACGACTCGGAGACGTGGCTACCTAGCCCCGTCGCGGTCGTCTCGGTCGCCGTCGTCGTCGCAGTCGCTGACTAGAGCCCCTCGTGGATATCCGAGGTCTTTGCGGTCCGGCTCGGGTCACCGTGAGCAGACGGCGTAACGTGGCGTTCACGCCGTCCACCAGCTCCGTACTTGGCGCCGCGCACTGAGTGCCGTCCGGCAGCTTAAATATCCACGTCTCGTACGGTAGCCTTCGACTGCAATCGCACGTCACGACGGAGATCGTCTCCGAGTCACTTCGGTCCAAGTCGTTGGCAGACAATATTACGCTGTTTCCCCGTCTAGACGACATGATAACGTCGTCGTCTTCTTTTGAACGGAACGACGGGAAAAAACCGAATAGTCAAACGATTTAGAATCAAATATCATTATTGTACATAAATTGTAAAAATAAAAAACAAAATCGAAATTAATAACAATATACGTGTACACTCGAGGTGAACGCTGAGACGTGGCGTGTAATAAGATAATATAATATGATATGATTTAAATATATTAATATAATCGATAGTTTTATACTAGCGAAATTCTAATACGTCCCATTCCTTATACAGTAAATACAATCTCGATCGAAAAACTGCAGGATAGTAAGCATAACAAATGATTTCCGAGGCCGAACGGGACTCGACATGACACGCGTCGTGTAAGAGGCATTTCGAAAGCGACGAGAAAAACCTAAGAACGCGCGTGACACGACTAAAGAGTGTCGCGGGAAATTCGGTATTGTACGATGTACATATTGTGAAAGCAAATTGAAATATTCAATTAATTCGATATGTAAATAAGACGGTACGAGCAATGCTGCGTAACGTGCCACGACGTACCACGTGTGCAATGTGCCGCGAGGCCGAGGAGAAATATTGTCGAATAATTTCACCACATTTGAACGTATAGAATCTACATAATAATATGTTATTCAAAATTGTAAATGGGTTTTTACGCGTCCTACGATCGAAAGTCTCGCGCTTGTTTCGCCGTATTTTATTTCGTCTCTTTTTCGATTGCAATGCTGCTTGTCGCGATATTATGTAAGTTTTATCCCGTACATAAATTGCGAGTGTAATACGTACAAAAGCCCGGCCGACAAAAAAAAAAAGAAAAAAAAGATGCCCTAAAATATTTTTATGAAGTCGACAATGGTTACCACGGCAACAAAAACACAACGGATGGACACGCATTATATATATCAGTGCGTTTTATTAAAAAAAAAGAAAAAAAAGAGGTTATTTTTCGTGTGTTAGGTAGACTATACTGATTAGGATGTGTGCTGAAAAAGGTCCCGGAAGGTGAGCACGTGAGTACGGAAAGAAGGCGAAAAAAAAATCGTCGGACATTCGTCTCGCACAAGAACGACTGGGATAGTGTTAGGTATATTATTTCAAACGCGAACGCGACGTGACACGCTGTTATAAAATTTGAAGTTTTAACATAAAAAATTGTTTTCTTTTTCGAAAACCCGACGCTAATACCTCCCCCTCCTCCATGTTAATATTATTTTTCATACCTACATCGTTTTTTGAAGGTAAAAACAGAGTTTCAAAAAGCAAATTTAATTTAATCACGTACACGACAGAAGTAAACACATAGACGATTAAAAAAAAAAAAAAAAACGTTATTGGAATTAGTTTTCTTTTATCTCCCTAACCGGAACTCATAAAAAAAATTAAAACCAACAACCTTGGTAAGCCAAAATATTTAAAAATAAAATCTGAAAATGTAACGAACATAAATGCAGTTATATTATAATGTGGTTAAAAAAAAAATAAAATAATTATTATGAATGGTATTTTTAAACAAATATAATTCGTTATAAAGACGTCGTAATAACTGCGAGACTGATGAAATTGGGTAAATAATAAAATATTAACGTACGTACATTATTATTATAAATTTGTATTTGTCCACGTTTTATTACGATATAATTGTATCGAGCCGTAACAATGTAAACCAAAAGCAAGTAAATAAAATAAAATAAAAATGATTTAATATGGAAACTATTTAACCGCTCAACAAACACATCATATTTTATTACCACGTGACGTTTTAAAAGGCCACACGTTGAATAATAAATGTGTACCTCGTACCGGAGCGTATATCTATAGGGAATTCATTGATATCCGCTGTAATAAACCAAAAATGTCGTAATAGTTAGCTCGCTAACCCCTCTGAGAAAAAAAAAGAAAAACGATCACGTCGTACAATGTAAATTTCAGCCCGGATAATAATTATATTACATTAAAATGTAACTTTTATTCGCCTGTGTGGAATTGTGGTCCGAGTATTTACTTTTGTTTAAATAAACCTGAATTCCTCGAGTAGGTACGCGCTGTAATATTAATACGTTAAGATACGCGATAATTTACGAGAAATCGTAGGTATAGGTACTGACCTGCAGTGTGAATTTACGTTTGACACCGGTATTTTTTAGTGTACTCGGCGAGCTGGATAAATTGAATGTTTTGAAAAACGGAAAGAATAGTCAAGAGTTGATGGTTTCAGATTTCGTTTCCATAGTGTACAATTAGAAGAAAAAAAAAAAAACTTTTTACTAGTGCGACGACGACGGCGATATTCGAATTAATTCACTTTTTCATGTCGCAACACTGATATTATAAAAAAAAAAAACCCCCGTGTGCACGAAAAAATATAAACCCGGTCGTAGGTACGTCTGAAAAATTATCAGGTCACGATTTATATACGAAAAAAAATGTACATCAAATAAGACATCAATTTACAGTGACCCGAAAATTTAATTTCTTTCGACGTGTGTTTAGTTTGCGCGTTTGCTTCACTCGTGGGTCGATACGCGTCGGCTTAAAAATCAACGATTTTTTTTCATACGTAATTTATTCTTAAATTTTGTTGTTGGTAAAAGGTTTTGCAACCAAAGTATTATCTGTTCGTTATTGGTTCATATGGTCGTGTGACGGGTGGCTTGTGGTTTGCGAACTTTGTCAGATCGATTGAACATTATTCGAATATTTTCAATAATTTAATAAAAATACGTACGAGTGTAATATTATTCCGATATTCGTATACGCGTAATAAACCGTGTAAGCACCCGGCCGGTTCGCGCGTGTCGCGCGACTGTTAACCATTGAATTATTATTCTTATCACTCCGACGTGACGGCCGTGTGTTATCATCGCGATTCCCCTTCCTACTCGTATTTGAATTTCAATTCGTATTTTAAAAGTGGGTGTCAGGAACTCGTCGTCGCGACCCGGCGGCAATACGGTACTCGCAATGCGTAATTCCTCGATTGTCACCGCCACGCGTTTCTAACCAAAACTACCTACCTACGACCGACAATTGAATCGGTTTTTCAACTCGAACTACGAAACTACCAATTATATTCATCATTAAAATTCATAGCTATTACTCATAAAGCAAACGAAAACACTACGCTTTTAATTAAAAAAAAAATAAAAAAATATATGAATGAAGTAATTTATAAAATGTTGTCGGAGGTCAACCTTTCGCTCCTACGCACCGACCGCCATTGTCAATATGACCACCGTATGAATAGAATGTTATTTTTGTATATAGTTGGGAAAAAAAAAAAACTGGCGCCCTCTGTTCGCATAATCATCCGCTGTAGAGTGGTGCGTTCCAGCCGGACACGTTTGATTGAGAATAATAACTACTGAATTTGAAAAAGAGTCTATAGTTATGTGATGTTAAGTTATGTTTCGCGATGCGACGTCCGCGCGCCGCGACCGAAATGTTTATAATTAACGCACTGCAAACAGCGCGGAAACTCGAGTTCCGAGAGGTTTCGTAGGGTATCCATCCCATTGAAACTCAAATAAACGAACTCCGACCCCGAGACGGTCTCCGAGACAATAAGACTACTTGCCGCGACCGCGTTACAACCGATACTCCCTCCGGTGTCCTTGTAGAAGGACAGGTATCCGTCGTCGCTGGGCGCTCGTTTGGATGGAATCCGCTGACCGAGCGCGTCTGGAGCGTATCCTTTCGAGGATCCCCGTGGTCAAGCCTTTTCAAAACTCGGAAAATACGGTTCACGTGCGCGTACCACCGTAATGACAAATAACGGTTTTGAAAAACGATTTTTCGAGATCGTGAGATACATGTATGTGTGGGTATGCGTGAAAAACATTGCTTCGGCTTACCACCGGACGATGAATCGATTGAAAGGATAAATAAAAAATTGTAGAAATACGTGGTTTTTTTCCCCCACAGAACAATTAATGAAAAACAATACCTAACACCTTATGTCAATATTTTTGATGAAAAATCGCTTTCGATAAGCGAAAAAATAGTTTTGAGTACTCACGGTGGTAATTAATACCGACGCGGTGTGGTCCGTTTATTTTTGTGGTTTTCACCGTGCTAGAATACGAATACCGTCTTGGTTTCTAAAGTATAGTCGACAAATTAAATAACTCCTCGCGTAAAACTCCGACAAAGACACAGTCCACTAACATGCAAGGCCTCGCGGTTAGGTCTACGAAATACGTGAAATCGACAAAAGTCAACGTAAACAAATCCAAACATAAAATACAGCAGATAAAGCTGTATTTTATCGAGAAAATCAATAATTCATACGATAAGTAGTCCCGTCAAATACTTCAGTGTCTCCCGTGACGAGCGAAGTGTGTGGGTAACTCACATAAACATTGCATTTCACCTTAAATATCATAAACATCTTCCGATTTAAACGTATCATAGTCGTACGACATAACATTTGTCATTAATCGCGGATTAAGATAGTATTATGTAATAATACCTTAATGGATCTAGGAGTTTTTGGCGAAGCCGTTTCATTTCGATGTTAAAAGCGTACGCGACGAAATTATTTTCGTTGGTCGTTTGGAATTATTAATAATTATTATATCGGATAAATAAAAAAGTTCAAAAGTTCCTCTAAAAGTATTAAAATTAAGAGAGAGAAAAAACAGTGTTTTAAACACAAATATATATGTAAAAAAATAAAATAAAATATATTTATGACGTGTTACGAGTAATTTACAAGAAAAACGTATGGAATATGTATTATTTTAACGCTATATATTATTAAAAATACAACTTTAAGATAATATGTTTCGGAGTTTATTTATTGTTATATCTGACACACGCTGTTTCACTACATTAATTATTATTATAATTCAAATCGATTGGGTTTTTTTTCCAATGTATTTACTACCAAAACGCATATAGTGTTGTTATATGGATAATATGACTAAGTTTACAGCCAGTAAACACCTATTATGAAACACTAACAAAAATAATTTTCTCCGCGTATGAGAATATTCGTTTGGCTTTTATCGCCTAAACAGCATCACCGATAATGACGTGTCACCGAAAACTCACAGACCCTATCCTTATTCGAGTCATTTGTAAATCATTTCGCATGATTGTATCGTGATTATTCAAAATATAATAATATGATATCAAACCGCCACCAAATTTTCCCTATTTCCCGCGTTGACTAAATGCAAAAACGGGAAAAGCTTTTTATCATAATTATGATTATATCCAATATACAATAATAAAAACCTTGTCTAAACTAGAATATAATAATATATAGCAAGAAAAGTGACTCACGTTTTGCATCCGTTTCCGGTGTTGTTATCTGCAACAAACAATAAATGAATGATTGATTAAAATATACTGTTTTAAACAAGGATTACAAATTTTGTATAACGTTAAATTTCTGGTCATAATAAAATGTAATATTTGAATCTAGTTACGACATAAAGTTCTACAGATCGCCGGGACACGAAATTCAAAACCGGCGACTTCCCGGGTTTTCCGGAACGATCGATCACCTTATCCCAATCCCAATGCCGACAACTCATAAACAACAAATCAATAAATCGCATTACCGACGCTCGGTAGAATCTAGTAGAAATCAAACACTGCGTAATTATCACAAAATCTAAATACCGTCCTCATTATACATCAAGTGAAACACAATACGAATTAATTAAACCTTGTTTACGTTAATTTGATGTTGTATCTATGGGCATTTGATGTGACGAAATCAAACACATTCTCGAAATCGTCATTAATTCTACGACGATTATAGGTATGAAAAACGAGGTACTAAAACAATATTAATTATTTACGACTTTTTTCTCATTGTTCCAATGTTGAATCATTTCAATCATTAGCAAGATTTTTAAACCAACATTGGAATTATAATTAAAAACTCTCCAAAAAAAAAAAAAAATCAAAAGTCGAAATTCCTATGGATAGGAAAAAATTAAATAAACAACGCAACGTAACCGGGAGGGGGGGGGGAAGTACCGGATAAAATATTATCACCGAAATATTCGTTTTCTTTTTATATCCCATATTTTCATCTCGAAGTACTTATAGTAAGTGACCGAATTTCATTGCGTACGAATTGTAAATTGTTCGCAGTAAAAACAAAAAAAAAAAACCCCCTCCCATAATAATTCATGTAACATGTGCCTTTTGTCATATTAATTAGTACTATAGCGGTAAGAATATTGCAATATAAATCACATCCTAAAGATATCATGTTTCTTAATAAACTCGAACGTGTCAAACCCAAGAATAACGTACCTATTAGTCAAAGTAAATACGAAACTAATTAGTGAAATTAGTTATCGATTTGTATTCGACGAAATACCAAGTTTATGTATAGTGACTAAAAAAAAAAAAACAAACAAACAACCGGCGCGAGTTATTTTAACCGTAAAAGAAAATAAACAAAAACGATTTGCATAAACGTCGTTGACGCAACAACACGTTAAATCCCAAAAAGCAGACAGTAAGATTACATCTTGGCGATTAGTCACGACTAATTTCGCAATATTAAAATGTACAGTATTATACTGGAACAATATATTGTTGTTGATAATGCGAGAATCGTATAAACACAGTCTCGCGCCAGGATATTCGAAAACAGTTTGTTCGAATGTTCGCGATTTTTGAGAGAATCGTCTGAGCTGACGAAATAGTTTGGGACTTTTGACTAACGCGTCCGCGTTATGGCAGATCAATAGCGATAGGCGCGCGCGATTTGTTTCCGATGGTGTACGGTCGACGAACCGTACGTTTATTTTTGTTATTTAAATCCCAATCCGTTCGGGCGGACGACGCGACGATTCGTTGATTACCGGCCCGAGTGTAATTCGTATGTAAAAGCAAAATTACAATCGCGTAACTATGTCGTCGTCGACATATTTCTATTGCTATAGGCACTCGTATCTCGCTCCGACATGATTGAGTACCACATCTTATGAGTACAAAACGTTCGTCACGGTCTCCGTTGAAAATAATTAACACACACATACAACTATCGCGCGCGACTACGATGAGAATAATTATTACGAAACAATCGGCATTTCGAACAGTGAAATTACTGCATATGAAAATCACGTCCGTCTAGCCCGGAGTGATAACGTTTTCACACGGCGTATCACATATTAGTGTACCGTTCATTATCGTCGCGCGTAAGAGACGTTTTACAACGTTCAATAACAAGACAGTGCTATAAATATATTATTATTATTATTATAGAATGGCGAAACTCCACTGCCGGTGGAAAGAAAAAAATCTACGTCGTTTTATGCTTCTCGTGTGACACGCGCGCTCGCGCACAAAGACCCTATAATATAATCACTTTTTTTTTTTTTCTTGCCTCCCTATTATACCCTTCTTCTTTTCTTTGAGAACCAAAGCAGTGTATTATCACTGTGCGTGCAACAGGATCCGTCGTCCAACGTCACGTCGTCGGCTGGTGCCAGCTGTGGCGGCGGAGGCGTCGACGTACGCCGTTCAAGGTCTAAAGAGTCGCCCCCCTGTAATTACGTTCGCGTTCAGTGTGTACTGGCGCGCTGACCTTTTATTAAAATCGAAAATATTGACGTTTCATTCTTCAAAATGTCAAAAAGTAAATGGCTGCTGGTAGTTTTGGATTTATGGGTTTTCTTGTTGTTAAAAGGGAAAATATATACTGTCCGAATACCGCCCGACGACGCGGCTAAAATATTGTGAAACTCTACGAGACGCAACGTAAATTATTGTCGCCTCGAAACGTGAAGTCCTTTAATCGAAACGTATTGTTGGAAAATAAAAATGAATTAGCATGACCGTTGAATTGCATACCTGACGATCAAGTGTCAATTATAATGTAGGCGCGGACAGTAAATATATCGATACGTAAGTTTAAAAAAAAGGTGGGGGGGGGCAGTTATAAACAAGACTCGGATTAGATACAGGTGACGGGCGGGTGATTGATAATGGTAAACTAGACTTCTACATTTGAAGCCGGCGTACCGTCGGACTTGAAAAAACGATTTTGAATGAAAAGGGTAGAATGGTAGGATAGAAAGATATTTTAATCAAAATAGTTGTATCGACGTTTTACGAAAAGAAACTAAGAAAATTTAAAAAAATGTCAATAGAACAAATTTTACTACAACATTAGTAGATACTAATTTAAGTATTTTTTCAAGTTACTAGAATATTAATAACTAACCAAATAAATAAAATAACTAATATCGTTCAATAAAAATTCGTTAAAAAACCTGATATCAACAAAATATAATTTTCCAATGCTTATAAAAATGTAGGTACTACTATTACATTTTTTTTTTTAAAAAGCAATTTCTCTAGAACTTTATATTAAATTTTCAATATCAAAATGTTTGTGAATTATTTGAAAGGTTTTCAAATTTTCGTGAATTCTTGAGTTTTGTCAAAATTTAATTTCAAACATTTTTAAAAAAAAGTTTCGTATTATTTTATCATCTTTATCATGATTAATACAGTTCGATATTCGACCACTCGAAAAAAAAAGAGAAAAAAACCAAAGTTACACCAATACATTTCTCATTTCATTTAGAATCTAAAATAAGTGCATGTCACTTTATCGACAAATATTATGTGTATTATTTACCATGCATAATTTAAGACTGTTTATATTTTGAATTTTTCAACACCTCGGTAGTGTATTGACGATAGCACACCTATATCGCTTATTTTGCGAATATTTTATTTTATTTTGAAAAACGTTTTTACGGAAACAAAATCTACAAAAATCAAAAGGTCGTATACACGTATATCGTGTTACCAATTGAAAATGCGTACCTAGTAAAATGTAATGTGATATGAAATCAAATACATTTTTTTTTTTTTTTTAGTTTTTCGAAATAACTGAGGGCAATATTGAAAAAAAGGTCGCGTAACAATGAAATGAATTAATGTGACATAATTATTTATTATGTATGATATCAAATATTTATAACGAATATATAATGTTTTTTTTTTATACGATTATGTATTATTTGTTTTAATCACAAACGTATGAAATTGATTAATTGTACTCAAATCAATGATATATAGTTGTTAATATTTTTATAATCTCGCGTAATTTTTGAATTAGCGAGAATAATATAAAACTGTTAATACACGAGAGCAAAATGAGTATACTTTTTACATAGTGCCTTTTTGTTTACCCTGTTAGCATTTTTTCCATTCAACTGTTCAAAACTTTAGAAAGACTATCGTTGATAAATTGTCGATAAGATATTAGATTTATATTCAAGTATTATGCGTACCTGTATGGCTGTATAGTGTATATATATATATATACGTATACCCGATAAACTTTAAATAATTGTCTGTATAAAATTGTAACAATATAACAATTTGAAAGTCTTTGGTTTTTTTTTTCTTTCTTAAACTACTTTTATGGACTTTGATACGGGTAATGTGCTGCGGTGGACGGATGGACGGTAAAATAAAACCAATTTTACCTGTCCGACCGGCCACCGGCTTATCCAGAACAATGTTGAGCCGCTTAAATGTCCATATTAAATCATAAAAAAAACATGCAGAGCTTAGTATCAGTTCATCTCATATTGTCTATAAAGGATTATTTAGTTATTTAGTACGACCTGTATTCTGAAAGTTGTATTACAATAATACGTGAAAAGGATAACGTAACATTAAAATTGCGTAATATCGACATTAAAATTCTAAGCAGATAATGTAATGTATATTATTTTTTCTTGTAATTTTGTTAATATGCATATGTATATTGTATTTATATAGAATATATAGATATATTATATTAATATTGTGTGCCGTTTTTAATTGACTGCTTATAGAACTAAATAACTTGACTATTATAAAGTATTTTTAAAGTAAACCAAGTTTGTTTATTACTAAAATCCGAATAAGTCGGTTTCAAACGTGCTTAGAGAGCGAAAATGTATAAAAGCAGAAGCCTCAATAAAAATATCTGAACGTAATTTCGTTTTCGATTATTATTTATATTAATTATGTTTTACATTAATATTTAATTTTCGTAATATTCCAAACACCACGAGTACCGACTTTAGTTACAATTTCTTATTTATCATTAGTAGACATAATATATTATAAATTATAATATTATACTCATCGCTGAAAAAATGTTCACGGTCCGAACATTATAAATATTACAATACTTCGACAGCTCATGTGTAATGCCACTGACTAAATTTGGTTAGTAAATTATTAAATAAAGACCGAGTATGCGTATAGCAAATATAAACAGTTCAATCTATATGGTAATTAGCATAAATGAAAACGATGGCCGAATCGACAGAGCTAATAGGTAGCGAATAACACTTTGTCGATGTTGCTATTTTTTGATATTTATTTTATTGTTGAATGATCAAAACTAAATAATTTAACGGCTCTGTAGGTTTTTGGTCCGGTAAAACCTTTTTTTCTTACGTTTCTTTCCCAGTTTTTTTTTTTATTCGAGAGGTAGCGATACTATATTTTAAAGACACGTAGGAAATACCTAAATCAATTAGAAGTTTTAATAAATACTGCAAATAAAGTCGACGACGAATGTTCGTTTGCTTTTATACACAATTGAGAGTTTGAATTAAAACGAAATAATGCATTCATTTCACGGCAATCGAATTCGTTATTTGTCTCGATAAATTGAGCACCGCGTACTAATAATTTCCCCTTTTAATTCCGACCGAAGTTCTGACAACATGTACGCATCGAACGAAATCACTCGACGT
Organism: Drepanosiphum platanoidis; assembly: GCA_948098885.1. Lineage (NCBI taxonomy): Eukaryota > Metazoa > Arthropoda > Insecta > Hemiptera > Aphididae > Drepanosiphum > Drepanosiphum platanoidis. Next base: position 5,005,100 of record OX402531.1, read on the forward strand.
TTTTAAGAATTCATATGGAACATGACACGCGGTTACAGTTTTAAAACAGACGAGTTCTTATCGGGGCAACGGATTAATTATTATTAGTGATAATATCATCATAATAGTAGTATAAACGTCCAAAGGGTTTTTAGTGTGTAAGTACAGAGCATGTGCGTTTACAGCGCAGGTAGAAAAACAGAATTATTAATGAATATAACGAGAGTTTAACTCGTAGAAACGTGCCTGTTAATACGATAACTCGTGTAGGTATAAATTTTCATATTTAGCAAAAAAAAAAAAAAAACAAAAATTTAGATAAAAAATCTTTAATTTAGAGACTTTAAAATCGGTCGCCTCGGAAATATATCTAATTACATTTTTAAATACAGTTCTCATTGCTATGTATTACTGATTGACGCGAAAAAGAAAATATACGAGTAATAACAGAATACTCGAAAATGCGCTGCTCTCGAACCTATATAGTCTAGCGTTGTTAAATTCGGCACCGGTGTCGGCCACCGTCGAAATTTCCGTTCGATATATTTTAAAGAGAAGTCAATACGAGCGTGCGGCGGCTACGGAAAACGTAATAATTTAATACCGTGTAATATTGTATTAACGATACGACGAACTACTCGTCTGGAAAATACTGTCTACTCTATAAACATATAAATATAACACACACGAAACCTTTAATACGACGATGGCACGCACGACCAGCGGCGATATGTCAAATTTAACATGAGTGACACACGTGCGCGTTGACGATCCTAGGCGATAATAATATTACGTTTCGATGGTGCGCAGACATCACGTATTTGTCTTCGTTTCGACTACCCTCGGCTAGATACATCGTTATTAATATAGCACACCGTGACGTAGTTAATCGTATTATACTACTACTAAAATAATTGTTGTTTACGTAGTCGTCGAGTTGTTCTAATTGTTATTACTATTGTAATTATTAGGAATTATTATGAACAATAATAAAATAATCCTTTTATTACAAGTGCTCCGAATGTTTTCCGTCGTGTATATAATACGTACCCCATTATAGTGTTTTGACGCAAAGGTATTTGTCGTGTGTTATTAGGTATTTCAAAGTTCAGACGGAAAAAAATAAATAACTCCGTCGGGTTACATGTATTGTAATATGTTAATGTGTGTATACGCGGGCTGGTAATGATTTCACTGAAAAACGCTTTGCGCTACGAGTACGTGTAACGAATGAAAATATAATACTCTCGTTTTAATAAAGTTACGAGTTGAATTTCACGCATTCGATATCAACAGATGGATTATAAAAAATATCGACTGTAAAAGCCACGTTGACAAATCTCCGTCGAAACTATTGATTTATGAAAAGGCGAATTATTGAATGTCTAAATATTTCACGCGCGGAGTAAATCGAAAAATTAATAAACCAATACGATATAAGAGCACAAAGTGAATTCTATTGTGTTCAAAATTAATAGTCGGTGAACGTTTGACGAAGTCAACAGTTTGTAAAAAATCCACTATCTACTCATAATATTATAACATACGACGCACTAAAACAATTAATTATACAAAAATGTAAGCAGCATTTTTCTATGTTTCACTTTGATTATTTTGTAGTAATAATGATAATAAACTAGATTATTCAATCTACAATTTTGTCGAGTCAGAATATTATAGCGTACTATATTCCGTGCTATAGCTATAATTTACAAGTAAATCGAGTTCTTTTAGAAAAAAATTGCACGTCGGATAACATCTATTCCATTGTTCCCAGTGACGTTTTGTTGGACGTATATTTATTGCACAATTTTAACATAATAAAATGGTAAAATACGAATAGACAATACGAGAGGAAATGTATTTTCTCTCTGGATTTTTAATATCGAAACGGCGCGGCGTTTGATACAAAACAGTTGTGACGTCCATCACAACTAAATTCTTAAAGACAATTCGACTTAGATTTTTAACGTTATTAAAACAAACCGATCGGTTAAGTTTTAAAAAAAAATATAAAAACGACGAGCATCGCAACGGAGAATTAATTTACGAAATATTTTCGACGACTTCATTCGACGACGATTCGAACGAGACTGAAACGATCGCTGACGATTTTCGTTCACGACGATTTCACCTCATTATCTCTACTTCCGGTTCTACCATTGTACTGCCGAGAAGTGGGCGGTATGACGTAATAATAACAGATTCCATTTTGTTTGGTTTTTTGAACTTTGAACACTGCCCACCTACGAGCCAACCTAACCAGATCGTAGGTGGTGTGTACGCAATAATAATAACCGGATTAATCTTGTTTCTTTTTTTGAACTTTGAACTCGACTGCATCGATTTCATCATCGTGGACAACTAACTCAGTTAAACAATCATTTTTTTCTCGATTTCATATCGGTTTATTCAGTCATACGTTTAATGATTGAATTAAAAAAAATGAATAAATAATTAACGAATCGGTAAACGATTATTCAAATCTCCGGGCTGTACAATATGATTTAAGAAAATTACTTGTGGTGCATTTTTTAGTCCAAAAACTCACCTCTTGGACACCACCCACCACTTGAGCATCGACCCCAAAGCCACTATCGATATTGTTTTAAATTGATAGGATATTTATTATATGTATGAAAAAAATGTTACGATAAGCACATGCCTTCTCCTATAAACAACAAAGTACACTGAACGTCGTCGTAAACATTAAATTTCGATAAAAATAAATCATTGTTATCAATATGTTGAACATGATTCGCAATTTACTGATAATTCGCGTTAAATTAGATGAAAAATAATTTAACAGTGCACCAGACAGTGACATCGAATAAAAGCAAGCAGAATTATCTGAACATTCGGTTGAAAAAACACTGTAATATGTTCTACGATTGCGTACTCATGGTTTTCGACGTTTGTCGTAATATACGTTTTTTTATCTACTTTTTTTTTTTTTTTTTTAATAAAACCTAAAACCCTGTTGTTTTGTCCACTAGATTGATAAAATACGATTTTACAAACTAAAAACACATCGTTCGTGTCACACAATGACACGCGTTCGAGTACATTTACCCAGAAAACAACGATCAATGGTTTTACGTTAAAACATTTACTATTCATTCCAAAAATATAACACACTTCCGAAGGAACTTTTAAATATCAAATATTTAAAAACACGTGTACCAATTGATTTCAATAAAACGAAAAGAAAACGCACAAAATATACTTATTTATCGTTGCTATTATTTGCCGCTTGGTAAAAATAAATGAAAAAATATTATTTTTGGAAATTTTACTTGCTTACGTTTGTATATAATTTAGAGTATATTTCACATTATTTGAAAATCCCTCCGATGTGAACGAATATTTAGCACCGCAAATAATTACATAGATGGCAATATTATTATTTATGTGGCCATTGGTATACAGAGTGACTCACACCGCGGATTTGTCCTCCGCCAACGACATTTTCCTAATCATCTAATATTTATTAAATCTGGTTTTTTTAAATTATTACATCTATGTTGAGAAAAAATGTTTTCATTATATTTTTTACTACATTAACTAAATAATAGTTGTTATTATTATTATAATTTTAATTTAGTATAAATTAAAAATCCGAGATATTGAGCTAATAGACTTCATATAAAGATAGTTTTCATACATTTTTTTTAAAATTTATCGGAAAAAGGGTATCGGTCGAGTATACTAAGTGAAAATGTATGGGAAATTACTCGCACTGCATAATCAAACTTTGATTTTGCCATGGTTAATGGTTCCATTAGTCTTATCAGAGACAAATTATAATTTTTATAAACTTCATAATTTCATAACCTTCGTAAAATCAATAATTTTGCGCAATTTCCGCGAGTCTATAAATTAGTTATTTCGTGATTTTCAACAATATCACAAAATATAATATTCGAAAATAAGTTTGGAGTTGAAGCATACCGAAAATATATTAAACGCGGTCTTTCGGAATCGTAACGATGTGGAAAATATATTTTTAAAAATATTACTCGGGAAAAAAGTTATTCACGAGAACAAACACCACGGGTCACTCTGTACAACCGTCCGTCACATTGTCCCGTAAATATTTATAAACGTTTCTTTTTCTTCCATATTTTAGCCATCGTTAGTATGTAATATTTCGTGTATAAGTTTATACAAAATATAATAATATATGTATACTATATTAACCTCCTGTGACAATTTTTTATTATTTGTTGGTTTTGTTTTTCGTACAATATCAGATGTAAATGGAATATACGATATATAATATAAATACATTGTACGAAATATGATAGTCATTATTTTCCGACGTTTATAGTGTATTAAAATACTATGAGAATATTCAAATGATTCGGTTCCGATTATTATTCGTATCGTAATTCGATAGTTTTCAAAATTCTCTGTAGGCGACGTATTCTCTTTTAAACGTTATTTTTTATATTCAAAAACAATATTTCGAGCGGATATCATACTGAACACGATCCGCGAACAATGGCCGTTTTAAATAGGTGGAAATAATTATTACCCATTAGAATATTGGATTTATTACCCGGGTCTCGGAGGAGTTTGCATTAATGCACACAAATGTTATGTATGTACCGGTATAACAGCAAAATATTTTTATCGTGACCTAAAAAATTAGGTAACCCGTGTTTCGTTCGACGTCGGATTTACTCGCATAGTGCCGAGCTAACATTCGACAAGTTACGCTAATTTTTGTTCCAGACGTTCAATACGGTCGAAAGAGTTTTCGCGTTTAAATATTCATAAGTTTTACGTACATATTTTGTTGTCATTTATTCGGTTTTCAGAACGTCCGTGCACTACACGGTTCCGTTAAAACGGAAATTAACATTGGATTTTCGATCGTTCGACACGGTGATTATTTTTTTATAGTGATAAGCATTGGCTATTCTCAAATTGATGTTACAATAAACGTTTGCTAACATTAAACTAAACTGGAAATAAATACTGTTGATACAGGCTCCTAGGGAAGTATGATTACGTCTTCTTCGCTGACCTATATATAATAGTGCTTACGACGACGTCCGAGCTATTACTAACAATATCTAATTTATTATTTACTAAAAGTAACGAAACAATAATAATAATAATAATATTTTCAAAAACGTATTCCGCACTAGAATTTCGGTTGGTTTTTTTTTTTTTTTTGAAACGTTACAAGAGCGAGATTGCACACGCCCCGATACCTTAAACGTGTTAAACATGTTTGCGTATCGAATGAGGTCATCGTTCTCGTGAAATAATTTTCACTACAACACGTTTAAAACGAACAATACACACTGTCCTATTTGATTAGGTAAACAGTGTAAAATATTAGTTTATAAAAAAAAATATCAGCTAATTGTTTATGTGTAACTAAATTTGTTTTTAATATTTTTTACAGTTCTATCGAAATACAACGAATATCATATCATAAGAGAACATCGGAACACGTACTTTTGTACCCTACAACAACAGTATTAGAGGAGGAATGCAATTGAAGAGTTCAATAAAATTTCAATAAAAACCAATCGCAAATATAACAATTTATACACCACGCGTGTACACCCATCCATTAGTCTTTCTTTTGAGGTAAGTCTATTATTTTCAATTAATAGTGGTTAGACGTAACGTACGTGTAATAAATTATATACACTATACTATACGGCGCTTACGCACCGAACAATATATTACTACACAACATAAGTACACTTTGTCTAAATTACAATGTATAATACGAACGCGACGCCATTTAAATTATATTTCCATGACAATTGTTATTTAAAAGAAGAAAAAAACGTGATTCTTCTCACGTTGGATGTATATGCTACTATTGTGGTCTGTTGATTTAAAACGATCAACTTGGGAGACTGCGTTTAATTATAATTGTGAAATCGTCGATTTACCGAGCTACGTGTTTTCGTCGGTTTAATTATCTCAGACTTACAAACGGCAAACTTACTTTGTCCACACGTTTATTTCGCTCGTTTTGCGGGAAAATATTACGCTTCCGAATAAAATGTTATAAAACAAAAGGTTTATCGCTTGTCACGATCGAGTTTTCAAGCGATTCCCGACGCGCGTAACGCGTCGCGACAATCAAAACCGTTTATTCGTCATGTGCTCGTGAAATTTCTATCTCGAATCGATGCGAACGCGACACGGACGATTGGTTTCGTATATTATTATGGCATCGTCACGTATAAAATTAAACGAAATCCGCCGTTGACGAATCGAATAAAATAATGTGAATATACGGTTTCGCGCGGCACTTCGAGCTGCGGCTCGAACAACAGCAGTATAATAATATAGTGTTTCGGTTGCAAGAGTTTCGACGACGCTGCGACGACCCTCGCCGCAGCTACTTACATTGTAATGCTGCGGCCGGAAACGTTTCGACAACATTACACGTTTGTATTTTAATACTGTAACGCGCGCTGTTGACCCGGTCGAGGAGACGGTTTTCACGTTTAACACGACCCGTGAATATCGCTTTAAACCACACGATTCTTCATTAAATATCACACGTATGTATAAATATATATTTTTCATCACCACACAGATCTGACAAACGCAATTTTAATTACAAAGAACTTGAAATGAACATTGTAAAATGTTATTCGAGTTTTAAAATGAAATCTAGATAGGCGTCTTGTAAATGTATTTCTTTTTGACAGATTTTTATGTTTAAAACTTCGAACGACGTTAAAATTTAATTACAATTTTATTACTCTTTAAATAATATTATCATTACGTATTCAATGGCCGTTGTAAAATGAACTCGACAACTTAAAAAATTGATGGAAATCAACAAGTTATTTAAAGGATATTTTGAACATTGTTATTTTCACAAGTAAAATAATAAAATTACTTTTTTTTGGACTTCAAAACAAAAAACAAAAATTTGAAACGATTTTTGGTTTAAAAAACGTAACAACTGTAGCACGAGCTGCTACGAATTAAAAATAAAATAAAAACCTTGAAAACGTTTATAGACATAAAGTTATTACATTTGCCAGATCTCCGTGGGAAACCCTCTATATTTGCCGCGCAAATTATTATCATTATTATTATTTGCGAAAATTAATTGATAAATATAATAACGATTCGACACGTTTCACGTTGTCGTCGGAAAATCTGCTGATGAGCTTCGACACGAAATCAATTATAGTGTTCAGCTGTTGACGACGGAAGACACGGACCGTGTACGTGAGTGACGACGACCGACGATAGTAATATTATTTACTATATCGTAAATAATAGGGGTCGTTTGTGGAGTTTTCGTCGGGTGACAACATTCGACCACACTGAGACCGGAAATTATTTCACGCGAGTATTTCGATTTGCACGAAAGTGTACTGCAGTATTGTTTTCGAGAAAAAGAGAAATGAATTGCACTGACCAAAAAAATTCGTCTAAAAATCTAATTGTCGAGAGAAATATTTCCTTGCGTCAATCTCAATCGTATTGTACAACATTACATTATGACATATAACATACACGAGATTGAGGTGAACGAAGATTGCTGCTATTGATTTTGTGACGAAATTATTTTTTTCCGTGAAAGCCATTTTCGTCTCATTAGTAAATAGTACAAAGCGACTTCGTCGATAGAAAAACAGATACAAAACCAAGTCTTGCCTCACGAGTTTACAGAAAAACGGTAATAGTAAAAATTCTAAGAAAAAACCGTGAATTTAATACGAAAAAAAGCGGGCAAGTGGGATACAAGACACGGATGAGATACAGATGATCGGCGAATTGGTCTTTTAAATTTGAAACTAATGTACCATTAGTCTCGAAAAAAAACTATTCTGATTGAAAGAGGTAGGGTGGTCACCTAGAAAAAGTTAGAAGACTTTCGTATTTTTATAAAATCTCAGCAAAATGTTATTACAAATGTTTGCAAAAAAAAAAAAAGAATCTAAAACTAATGTTCACAATTCGATAAATATTTGATAAGAGTGAAACAAAAAAGAAAGTGTACGTATAACATGACAAATAGAACAAACATTTGAATCATTAGTGTGCGCGATAGTATTAAAAAAAAAATGTTCGTATTTATTTCAGGAATATCCGTGAAATATGTACAAATAGATATTATATTCGATTTATTTTGACTGTTTTTTTATTTTTTGACACTAAATTTCCTATCAAGATTTTATGTTTATATTTGATAAACTTTTAAAATGTTTTCTCGTACTTTTTAGTTAGTCTTTTTACCAGATAAACGTTATTAACACACCTAAATACTCTTTATTCCGCCGAAAATCGTATTTCGAAACTTTCAAAAGTCGCTTCCTGTTCAAATGTGATAATGCATCCCTCTCCTCATTACCGACCGAAAACTACAAAGTACGCGACTTGTAAAGAAAATGATTAGCCGTAACATTTCCTTCTTTTTTTTTAGATTCTGAATGAAACGAAGGATCTATAACTTTTTTTTTTTTGTATTTTATAAAACCTTTTATGTAGTAATGCGTTGCAGGTAAAACCGAGAACTAAAAAGAGTACAATGTTTTCACATTGTGGAGAGGGACATTGATTGGGAATTTTATTTAGTTGATAATTAATTATTCTCGTCGAGGAAAACAGTAAATAAAAATAGGAAAAAAAAAGAAGGAAGACTAGTATGTCTGAAAGAGATACTGAATACCTGAGCTCATTGAGTCCACACAATACACATCCGTTTAGAGTTAAACTTAAAATCGATGCAAATCTGCATCATTGAATGCTCAACAAGGATATTTCAGACGCTCTAACCTTGTTCAAGCCATTCAGTCAAAAACTTGGCGAGTATAAAAAAAACAAATCATCATTAGACCTTATTTTTTCATAGAAGAATTTAGTGTGCCCTATCAGTTCACGTCGACACACAATACTCGTATGTATTACATCGATTACTTAATGCTTAAAAAAAATCATCATTATTGTTGTTAACTCTGAAAAACTATTTTCGCCCTGTTTCATTTTATACATCAAATGTTAAGTAAAATAAAGGATATTTTGTAAAAATTAAATCGAGTATTTTCATTCTATGATATTCACGGTGTCACGTAAAAAATATATATTTATAGATTAGTCTAATATTACGTATATATGTCATTATAATGCTTTATAATAAAACTAAAAACTGCTGAAATGTATTTTACTAAGATTTATTTATAGACTGTTGAAAAATGTACGTTCTACTGCCTAAGCCTAAATACAAAAACCGTTATGATTATACTTAATGTAATATATTATATTATTTTCGTGATAATATTATAACCGTTTCCGTGTTCTTTGGACGTTGTTCAAAACGAATAAGATGACGTTAATCGTCACTTTCCAAATAACGATTTTTTTTTCCTGCGAATTAATTTATTCGTCACAACAATAAAAAAAAATAAAACACAACTATACTCGTATTACGCTCAAACGTAATTTTATTCCTTTGGAAAATACTTTATCCAGTAAAAGTTCGTTCCGAAGGATCCACACAATTAATACAATTTTATATATAAAAAAAAATCATTAAACTCAACTAGTACTATAAAGACATCGCTATTTTTAAATTCACAGTGGTTTTCAAAAAAGTTTGAGTTTAAACTTATTTCTACAAATCGACTCACTAACGTACTGTTTTCCAAGCATATTTTAGTATATTACTATCGGAAAATTAAAATAATACACGATATTCAATTACACATTATGGATATAACCCATAGTTTCTCAACTTTTAAAATTTATAATTTGGAAAATCCACTTAAAACATGTATTTTAGTACTCCCAGTCATCCCAAGAGTCTCATTACGACTTAAGGTCCTTTTAATTAGTTAATCCAGCTGATAAATATGTAGTTACCATTCAAGTGAAATACCTTGAATATATTACGCATTATAGTATTGTAAATTCGATCTAAAATTAAAGAGACAAAAGCTTCATTACATAATTCTAAGAACAATAATACATAAAAATAGACGTTTCAATATATTTTTCTAATACGTCGCATCAGATTTGCAAGTCATTGATATACGACCATAATAATGCGTACTGTAGGTAATGCTAGCCAATAGTTCGTCACCGTTTCGCCTCGCGTTCAATTAATCTTTTGACTCGTAGTATTAAAAACAATATTAAACGTTGACCACAGACACGATTAGAGACCTACTGAAGCGTTTTACATGTTTGACGGAGTAGATAACACGATTAAGGAACAAAACTATAAACTATACCGACCATGAGTCTTGAACTACCATCAAATTAGCCTGTTGTCCGAGAAACGGAAAAGCAGCAATTACTGCCCTTAGATATCTGCTGATTATTTACCAAAATAATGAATACCATTTGTAAAATAGCAAGTCACACCGATACATCACAATCATCTCATCCCGATACGACGGATATTAAGAATGCTGATTTTTTTTATAAAACGAGAATTTCCAACATATTCGGTCTATTTTTCTTAAGACATACGTATGACCCGGCTAAACTATCGTGATAAAAATATTGTTCGTCATTGTTCTAAAAAAAAAAAGACTAAAATTATCATTTTTGACCGCTTCTTTGTTTGTCGGAAAATAATTTAAAAAAACTATAAGTCTTGTTAAGCTTCGTAAACGTAAATTCATCGTTGACAATTTTTCGGAACAAAATTATTTTTTTTAATTTTGTAACTTTTTCAATATTAAAATAATTTATTTTTAAACATTTTTTTTATATCGGTATACAACAGTGAATTTATTATTTTCAAAAAAAACTACTTCGATTCCATGTTGTTTTATTAACTTTCTGGGTAAAATGTATCAATCTGAATTCATAATTTTAAATTTGTATACCACACACAAGGTGCGCCAGACGGTTAGACAATGGAGTATATTAAAACACCGTACACATTGTCGTGGAGTTCTTATTTTTTCTGATCGCACAACTCTTTTAATAAACAAAAATGAGGAATACCGAAAACAAAAAACAGTCGAGCAAATCATTTATATTCTAATTGTATTTCACGATGAAACAAAAGAAGAAATAACAAAAACACCACGGCACATGAAACGTCCCTTTAATATTCATGTAAAACTCTCAGTCGCTCTGGTATATTAACTGCTGCACTGCCCAGACAAAGTTAACCAGCGTAAAACGAGTTTTACGCTCGAATTACGGGTGTCTAACCGTACTGTTAATGAAAAGTAAATACGTAACTATATACATATATAAAATAGATATATGCAGTAAAAGAGTTTAGCCGTATTTTGAAATTGTTAATAAACTGGTTGGTAACAGCGTGTTGTACGACGACGGTTACTGTTAATAAGTTCGCTTCTTCGCATCGCAACAGAGTAGTGAGATAAAACTATATTACTCAGTGGACGAACAAAAAATATACCACATTTGCCCACATAAAAACACACATACATATTAAATATTTGGGTTGTGTATGCGACGTTGAGCTTATTGGACGTATTTCGGACTTTGTAGATCTTAAAAATAGTTCAGAGTCACGCTGTCTCTGACGTAATAACTTAAATACCGTTAAAAAAAAACACCGTTTCGCTGTACCTACGTTACAAAACTGATATAGATATGTATAGGCCGTGATAGATTAAGAATAAAACAGTTCGGAACGACTACTTTTTGGCTTTGGTAAATATTTGAGTGAAAAAAGTATCCCTTCTCGGAGAAATCGATAATTACCCGCCTTCGACGCATTAATGATCAATATATTATAACACCTACACTGTTAATCCGTGACCGGCTCTTTTCTTTTTGCCTTGTAATCTGCTTTTCCCTTCTTTCAAAAAGCGCGCATCGTTTACTATCGAAGATGACATTATTGCCATGACCGTAAAAACTCAATAGCGCCGAGATTCCTGCATACAGAATTCGAGGGAGAGGGATCAGGGAGTCGGTATAAATGTTTTAAATGTAAATTTTACTGTAGTTTTTTAGTAATAAATAATAACGCTTAATAATATGTAAAAATATTTAAAACAAAAATTATTTTTATTCAAAACGTTTAGTTTTGTATAAAAAAAAAAAAAAAAAAAACCATACACGTAAAATCACTAAAAATCGTATGCAAAATAAAAACAGAGGAAAAACTGATTATTAAAATAACATACTCGTATTTACTCAGGGCCAAAATAATCTTTTATAGTCTTTATAGTATATTATATTTAACATTAGTAATAAATAACTATAATATTTATGCGTAATCAGAGTGCAGATGAAACACTGTATAGTATACGATAGTTTAAATAGATAAAGATGCACTGAAAATGATGATAATATACTCGTATTTTTATGGTCATAAGAATGGAATGGAAAAATACAAATATCAAACGAAAACACACATTCTTCATTGAGTTCAAGATTTGACAGCAATCAGTTTAACAAAATCAATACCAACATCATTTCTTATTCAGGATAAAATATTCAACTTCAACTTTTTAACAAGAAAGTAGAAACTATATAAGACGTTTGATACCGATCGAATTTGATTATTAATATACTATTGATTTCTCAAAGATAAATACATATAATTATTCGTAATAGTAAATCTGTTGATAATTCGGTAAGTTATACATTAAGTAAATACATTTCACTGTCTCAAATGAATTACATTTATTTTAAAATAAATCCAATAAAAGATGAATTCCGAGTATCGATTATCATTGTAATAATATCATAAAATTTATTTTAGAAAATAAAATAGGTATATGATGTTTCTTGTCCATTAAACGGTTAGTTTATGGATAACGATAAATAACTACGTTCTTTAAGACTGTTCGATTTTTACAGATATTATATATAATTTTTTTAATCGATATAAAACACCAAAAATCGAAACATAAAAATGAAATCAAAATCACTATACAAATATAGTATTGCACTACGCAAAAAACATGGTGAAAAAAAAAGTAAAATTCAAGATCACATTATAGATAATCTCTCTATCGCTCCGAGCATGATAACAAAATCCGTCTTGAGTATTTTCCCCGTCATATTTCGGTGGAATATTCTACGGTGTAAACGTGACTGTGAGCGTTATAAATACGCGGATAATTCGGCGCGAAAAACACGTAAGAAATCGTGCGCTTAACGGATAGAAAAATAAGAAGACTATTCGGTTTATTTAACGGCTGTTCGTGTTCGCGTTTATCGCGTCGCGCTCTCGACGTGGGAGACAAAGAATAATAACGGTATTATTGTTTCCGTTTTATTGATATCGTGGAACGCACGTGCGAGAGGTAACACGGCGTTGCATTCAGGCAATTTTGATACGCTAGTGTCGTCGTCCGAACCTCACGACGACGACACCGACAATAATAATAATTTATATTTTATTTAAAAAAATATACAACAAAACGAAAAATGTTTAGTGGTCAATACTCATAAAATAATAATACAGTATTATTGAATGACGTATAAAATAACAATTTATGAGTGCGTTCATTACACCCGATGACCGAAACCGGTCGTAACGACATTAGCACTATTTTATTATAATACTCCAGGCAAGACCGATTTATTTGAATTTGTTATTATTTTTATTTATGTATTATTTATTAGTTTTAATGAATTACTTTATATATTTAACAATACTGTAATGTTAATATGTTATTATTATTGAGTTGTCGAATAAATTATTATTATCACTTTGGTGTGGTACATAATAATAAACCATTTGTCCGGACACTTAATTTACGATGCACATTTACGACGTTTTCGGACAATTAATTCCGTTCGCAGCACGATCCAACGACAAATTATAAGTCACCCGAGTCTGAAACTATTATGAACACGTGGAACAAAAAGTATTGTTGAAAAAATAAATTCAAAAAAATATCTCGCGGAAGAAACATTTGATAAGAACAACATACGGATGACTGATATTTTTCTAAACGTAGTCATATCGTGTCAAAAGAATCGTTCTGTACTAATGTGGTATTGTCTTAAACGGATCGTTCGCCATAGCACCAAATGTGCCCAGCAAGGACTTATTACTTCGAAACGATCGGATAGCAACACGCATACAACAATGCCACTCCGGCGTGATAAACTAGTTCAAATTGGTTAATCTCGGCACAACACGCACGAATGTTTAATCGTTTTAATCTTTTTTCGTCGAATTTTCGAGTTATCCAAACTTTTTACATCGTTATTTCGATGTGACCATCAAAATAAAGTCACGATTCGATAACACGACGTCAATATCGGTCATCGTTTTTGTACTGTTACCTGAGAAAGTACAAACACGAGATTGAAAGTATGAAAAAAGAAATCCAACTACTTTACTCGCTGGTCATATTCGTAATATTTCAGACGACAAAAGCCGAATCGAACCCCACCGAAGCTGTGAGGATAACACTCGAAATAATAGTGTCGTTGAGTGCCCATAGGGACTATTGATTTTTAGGAGACATGTTTTTGATAAATATAATTTGTACAGTTGATTAAACCAATTAAATTCATAGTAATTACATTCATGATAATCAAAATATATGAAAACGTAAAGTAGTAATAAATTCATATAATAAACAACAGTTTAGAAAACAATTATTGAAATAAGTTAATCGATTGTGTTCATATTAATATGACAAAAAATCACGACTTCTATTGTTATTTTTTAAAAGTATTAACCAAACTTATGAATTCTATTTTTATTCCCACGTCAACTTTAATAAAAAAAAATGAATTATAGCAATATAAGTTATAATGAAGAGTAATTTGAAACTCTAATTTGCTTGTTTTATACTCATATATTAAAATATTGTTTTTCACTGCTATAAACAAAAACACGTTCCATTTACGTTAAGTAAATTCTCACAGTTATAGTTGCTGTGGTTTTATGCTTTAAGATTATTTTTAGTTTTAATCGGATTTAACATTTTTAAATAAAATTTCAAAACCTCTCCGTTTTGTTTTTACAATAAATTGTATGGATCGTAAAGTTTTAGAAAAAGTTTCATTTATAATTCCCAATAAATAAACTTTGTGAAACAGTTACACTATTTATATTTATATTTGGAGATCGGATAAAGATACAAAACTGGAAAAAAAAATGTTCGGCAATGTGGTTTTTCTTTTTTTACAAATGTATACACAATATGTATGCAAATATAGGTTTGCCAGCAAAGTATAAATAAAACACGTTATTAAATAAATATAGATAAGGCTCTGATTAATTAAAAAATTCATTTTTCACTGTGGGATATTTTATGCGCGTTCAGTTTAGAGGACGGGACCGGGGAAAGGTAATTAAAGATTACCAAGATAACGTGCAATGGTATAATATCATACCAACGTTTCGATTTAATTTAAATATTTTCACAACTCTTTTTTATGATATTTGTTAACAATGAAATCGGTATGACAATGGTGTTCGATTCGGCGGTACAATTTACCGTTATAGCGTTTCCATTGTTTCCAACCATGTTTACCTCTTATTCAAAGAGAAACATTCTCCAAACCACCGATATCAATTCATATTGCTTATAAATGGCACAAGAACTTTTATTTTTATCACTTGTAAAAAGAAAGAAATATGTTCGCAAGTTTGACTTTTTCACGTTATCAGAATATGACGATTTTATTTTTTCGACCATATACTTATCAGTTATACGTTTTTAAAATAAAAAAATAAGTGTAAAATTCAAATATACTCTTTAAAAAGGCCTGTTTACGACTGATAAATATGCTGAGAATTTACCTGTTTACCAGGTATTTATTAGTTTCAAAAAAAAAAACCACCCACGTAATACTTAATCTTATGAGTGTTTTTTTTTTTTCATATATTTATATTTGTCAGGAGTTATTATAATAATCATTTTAGACAGTGAGTGGACGGAAAAAGGTAGAAAATCTGTTGCATTAAGATTTCAGTCTACGCCGTTTTTTCTTTAATCTTCCTAAAGGGTTCCGGGTATGGAGTTGGGTGGTTAAGTTCAGAAATTAATGGATTGTAGTGGCCAGACAAACCGACGGGTAAACGTAACAAAAGTAACAAAGGAAAGTTTTAAGATTCTGAAAAACAATCGATAGTAACCCGATAATTATTATAATTAAGCCCCAAAAATATGTTTACTCAAAACTATCGAAATACGCTTGAACTTATGAGCTTCAAAACATAAACATTTTTGTTAAAATTCCCAAAGTTTCATTTTCCATAAAATCATTTTAATACTTTAATGTTATTTTCATTGCTTGTAAAAAAAGAAGATAAAAGGTATTTATTTTAACAACGACATAACAGTTATACGCCCACCAGTGTGCGATAATATGTACGAAAACATTTGGAAAATATGCATTTCGATGAGAAGCAAACCGCGAACGCGCGTGGTGAAAACGTGTCGGATGAAACTTCGTTTTTGGATTCGTAAGGGCGTAGTATTCAAATTTCTAGCCAATTTAGCAATTTTTCGGTCCGTTTGGGAAATGTACATGCAAATGCATCAACTTCCGGGGTCCCGGCGATTATATTATAATACACCGACGGATATTGACGAACGTGTCCGCGTTAGATCGACGGTCTCCGCGTGTATTTATGTTATCCGGGTGTTTGAACCGTCCGCGTCGCGCGTACGTGCTCTATTCCGCTCGAACCAGGTGGTGAGGGCGATGCGTTACACTGAATTACTATACTCTCCGCACTCAATGACCCTGCTCTAATGACCCGTCCGCTGGTTTAGTATCCATGTGCTCAGATAACGTTTCGTTTATATCCCCCGTCCCCACCATTTGTCGGTAACGCGTCGGTCCCGAAAGCGAAAAATACGAGCGCCGTGGATTTGAAACCGTTTCGACGCCGCCTTGTTAAACGTACGGTAAATGACGCGTTCGTTTTATATATTCATAGATGGTATTTTTTTTTATTTTTTTTTTTTCACTTGGTTTAATTTGTGACATCATTTCAATATTATGTTATTTTTATATTCTATAGCTATATATAACGTTGTTTTGCCATATAAATGTTGCAAAAAAAATTGATAAACAATGATACAATGGCTACAGAATAGGTATACAAATAAAACGTTAAATTTTTAAAAATATTTGTGGTGGGCCACCCTTAACACTTGGGGGGTTTAAAAAATAGTTTATGTCCTATTCTCAGAAGCAACCAAATATGTACGAAAAATTTCATGAAAATCGGTCGAGCTGTTTCGGAGGAGTTCGATAACAAACACTGTGACAGGAGAATTTTATATAATACTAGCTGACCCGGCAAACGTTGTTTTGCCATATATTTCTAGTGAATTTTGTAGTATAAAAAATAACTAACTTATTGTGAGTATGTGAGGACGGCGTCTACGATTGAAAGATTGCGCGCACGCAATTTCGGTAAAAGTTATGTAATAATATGATATTGCAAAATCAATATTTTTGATAAAGATCGTCGGGATTTTCGATTTAAAACAATTTCCAAATTTAAAAAATTCACATCTCCGTTATAGTTAAAATATTAACACGACGACGGTTGTATTTTGTACGGATCTTTTTAAACAATGATAATATTCTAATGTTAATTACGAGCTAAATTGTGGCTAACGAGAATAATCGAACGACACTTCACCGCTTACGAATTCAATTCAAAAGGAAATATAGTTGACCTTTATGCGCACTCTATTGTCACATGTTCACCGAGTCACGGACGGAGTGGCGGTATAAATATCAAAACAATATTTACTTTAGCATTGCTGCTATTTAATATTTAACGTAAAAACGAGAATCTATTATTATATTTGTATTAACAATGATAAAACAAATCGTCAAGTATTATTAATTTAATACAAAACACGTTGTTATGAGTGTTTATTTCTTCTTCTTTTTTTTATAGTATTTCAAATACGAATTATATTTACTTAAAAATATTTATTGCACGGTTAAATAAAAAGCACAACACATTTCAGAGTGTCTTTTTTTTGCAGAAGCGATAATTCACACAACATTATTAAGACGAATAAACGTCCTCCCTATTACTATAAGCGGTCCGAATGTATTCCTCTGGGAAATCACATGAATAAAACAAATACGAAAATGTAAAAAAATAATAATAAATAAATGCCACCACTGTTATAAAATATGAAATTATTAAAATTTAAAAGGTTATAAGTATTTGAAAATAGCAAAAATATTAATTAATGTCAATACAACTTGAAGTTTTGACTATACGAGTAGTAGGCCACGTTATTGGTTAATAGTTCGATGTGGCTGTTTAATAATTATTTACACAACAAAACTACATTGTTATTAATTCTCATAAAATGTTTGCAAATTTATAGAACAAACCATCCAATTAACGGTTTCAATTATATTTGTTTTCAAATAAAAGATAAAATATTATTAGCCACGTGTTAAAATATCATGTCACAACTTAATCGAGACATGTACAAAAAAATAATAATAATATTAGATTATTACACAGAGTTTATGTATATTCTAATTATTATAATTTTACAGCCACTTTGTAATTACGTTTACAATTGAAACAAAAAACATCGTTTTGCATGCCATTGTCGTAAAGTAATTTTTTCCCGGTAATTTTGACTCTGATGTTATGATAATGCGTAAATGGGTAATCTGCCGATTTAACCGGGGGTAAAATAGAATTAAAGAAAAATTGTATTTACTGAATGTTTCCTTCGTGTTTATTGAATACAAAAATTCAATGTACCAACTAAAAATAACTTGGCGTCATAATAATCGTGAAATATGTTAACAAATGTTTGGTTCATTCGAATATGAATTCATATGGACTACCATTGATGGGCATTATACTTTAACTGAAATAAATTATCCTTATTTTAGATTCTGATAGAAAAACGTAAAATCTATCGAATACACTATAAAGTTTTTTTTTAATATGTATTTTTTTCATGGCTGAAAACACCTTCGAAAAATTGATAAGCGTTTGAATGTTCAAGTTTTTATAACATTCTATAAAAATGCGAACAGTTACTAATTATTTTTTAGTTAAAAATGAATAACATTTTTATTTTTTATCACT
The DNA here is from genome assembly GCA_948098885.1 of Drepanosiphum platanoidis. Taxonomy (NCBI): domain Eukaryota; kingdom Metazoa; phylum Arthropoda; class Insecta; order Hemiptera; family Aphididae; genus Drepanosiphum; species Drepanosiphum platanoidis. The sequence continues at coordinate 5,024,082 of OX402531.1, forward strand.
TGACCTAAAAGTTGTTTTCAAGATTTCTTTTAAGTTACTTCAACTTTTATAATTTATATATAACAGCGGACATTTTCCTAACAGTTTATATGAGCATTCAAAGATTAGATTTTGAAAAAATCGAGTATTTCAATGAATTTCAATTAAACGATATTAGTTATTTTGTTGTTATTCTTAAAATAAATTACCTATAAGAATGAAGAAATAAAAAATATAGGAATAGAGGTTGATCCACCCATCTCCTTTCACTAAAAATCGGTTTTTTGAGAGTAATATAATAATATATTGGTTTCCAATATAAAATGGATTGTTAAACAAAAGAAAATCATTCGAATACGCGTTCTCGTGTGTATAATAATTCTAAGTGAGATAACAAACAACATAAAATATGTACGAGTTTATTTCATAAAATTAATTATTGTAATAATATTAGGCACTACAGACCGTATAAACCAAATATTATAGTCTATAAATTACTATTTTTTTGAAAATTCCACTAAAAACAGTAAAACGGTTTTTATCGAATGAATATTGTTTATTACATTCACTTAAATCGAGTAAATTTATCCAATTTACCATATTTCACTGGCAAGATAGAAATTGTTGACACTTTGGTCAAAGTGTATAAAAATTAATATTATTATATTCCAGTGGAATAAACCGATTAAGAAAATTACCTATTTAATGTCACGTCGACGCACATTTTTTTTTTTTAATTATTAGATTAAGAATTTAACGTTAAGATTCTTAGTCAACGATGTGTACTAATAAAGTGGACATACAAATTATTAATGTTTACAATTACAATTTAAATTTTGTTTGGTAAATTATAGAAGAAAAATTAAAGCAATTATTATGATGACATGAGATTCGTTGAGGGTTTCTGTAATACTTTGTGGGAGGTTGATAATTTATGGTTATGACAAGATAGCGGTACGACAAGCATTACATTTGACCTGTAGGATTGTAATTGAAGTTTATAACTTAATGTATAGGTATATACAATATTATACTTCTATACCTAATAGTTTTTGTCTTCCAATGTTTGTGCGTTTAGAATATTTCCATCGAATATACAAATAAAATTAATGTTAACTAAACACGATGATTACACTTCAATATGTCATTATGAATTGCACGTGTGCGAAAATAATCGCCACCGACCGAAAAAGTCTGTTTATTATTATTAATTTATTATTCTGTACTAGTAAAACGAAATGTGCATTCGATTTCAATTAGGTTAAATGCGCGCAAACTTATTTGAAATAAATAGTTTTCAAATAAATTCTAGTCTGAGTGTGTCGTAATAATACAGTCTCGAGAATTTAAACTTGATGAAATAGCAATTAACAAATGTGTATCCATACAATGGGTCCGGAACGAAAATCCTTTTATTTCTAATACAACGTCTACTCATTAAAAAAGTTTTCTTTTGAGATCATTAGCTCAACAGTTCCTAATTTAAATCGAAAGGTTTTACGTTCAATCGGGAATCTACCGTTTTCACTTAAGTGTGTCGTACTGTTTTGGAATAATATATATATTACCGCAGTTTCTTTTTCCACAAGGAAAATTTAATATTAGTTAAATACGCGAGTACGTATTGTATTTTGTACTGTATTCAAGTCGCGCGATATAATAAATTAGTTACATTGTCATACCTCAAATATAATATTCTAGTCTCTTTATATAACTGATCCGAAAACGCTTTCTGTGGCTAACTTAATATATTTAATTTTATTTAATGATACACTGAAATTTGCATTACGTTGAATAATGTATAGGTCACAACAAAAAATTATGCACAATACTTTGAGAAAATGATTTGACGAATATTCTTTTGAATACATTTCTTTTGACACAGAGGCGTCGCCTTAAATAATTCAAAAGAAAACCAATAACTAATAGAAAAAAGAAAAAAAACCGTTATCGATAGTTGTATTATAATATGAGACACGTGAAAACGATGATAAAATGCACGATAGAAAATTAAACACAAACACGATACAGTTAACCCATAAAAACAGAAACTATATTCTGTTTATTTGTAAAATGTTTACCAAGGTAAGACATGAACGAATTAATAAGTTGATTTTAACTTATTAACTTCACGCACTGGTTTGAGTTTTTAGTTAAATTAATTTTAAATCCACTCATTTACTTCAGCTTTAATAACAAAATATATTTTCAACTGTCCACATTAAGTGAATTTTGAATTCCCGTTGTCACTAAAATATATATATATTTCCGTTTACGAGTATAAGATTATAACATTTGTTCTAAGGTAAGTAATTTTTGTGTAGTGAAAATCTGTCTATATACTCAGTAAGGTGAGGTATTTGAAAACGAAATTAATTGAACTCGAGGGTAATATTTATATGACTTAATTTTAAACTCAATTTCGCATGAGAGATTTCTATTAACTGCAGCAACAGTAAACTGAATTAAAAAAAAATTATTATTAACTTGCCCATATTCACACGTGATTAAGTACACACATATTTAATAAGAGCATTTAATAAGTATCTACTTGAGGTAAATATATTCAGTCCATCGATATCGAACGCGTCTCGTTTTAAATAAATTATAACCGAACCAATAAAATACTATTTGAGATTTTATACCGTTTCAATAAATATTTATTTAAATTTATTATTAAAAATTAATTTTCAACGTCGAGCGTGAAGAAATCGGCAATAACGTTAATGTCGGCGATACAATTTATTGTAGACTTTTCCATCTGTAAATACGTCTTATATCTATACTACACGAGTCCATTGTCATTTGCAGACTGTTGAATCATCGAAATATTTACCAAAATAATCCTTCACTTCCAGACTTTGTTCGACAAATATTCGTCGTGAATAAAATATTTTCGTCACATTAGCATTTTAATATATATATATATATATGTATGTATTATAATATACCGAGTACCTTCACTATATTTTACGAGCGTATTATTTAGTACGATTCTGTGCACGTTATTATGTTTGCGTTGATTAAAACTATGATAATTTATACTGTCAATACAAATTATGTAAATAATAATGACATTTTATATATTTTCACTGCGAAAATTTCGTTTTCGTCCGTTCAATGACACGGTGGCGTAACACTCGTACCCGATCCTCCCTAATCGATGGAGAGAAACTGCGCAAAACTTTTGGAGCCGTGCTTTATACGCAAATCACTTTCACCGATAAAACGATAAAAATGTATTACGCCGTATGGCTCCGATATTCTTCATAAATATTATAATGAATGAAAATATTTGATGAAACTTTCTGAGAACTTTTTCTGAAGTAAGAAAAAAAAACCATTATAACCACACTTATTGTGTTTTCCGCGTATATTTATTGTGAACTGTGTAGTTCTAATTTAAAAGAGCGCGAAATTTGATGACTCACATAACAATATAATAGTTCTATGTCCTAGTCTTTAATTAAGAATTCAGTCTTTCAAAAGTTTGTGTTTAAAAAGGTCTATTTTCTTTTATATGTTATACACATATATTTCGGAAATTGTATCCTCCTAAAAGACTACCATCATCACAAACAAAGCTTTCATTGATGGTGGGAGTTTCCGAGGCAAATCCGCTTCTAAAAACCTTAAAATAAACTCAGACCCTATGAAAAATAATCGAGCCACCAAAAATGTGAAATTTACCCATTCGGGGTCGCAGAGGCGAAAAAACAAAAACAAACGTCTATAAACATTTGATGTTAACCCGAAAATCTGTACACATATATTATTAAAACGATATTAAAATATAATGATAGAGCACAAAACGCTTTCAAACGAAGAAAAAAAAAACCCCTTTTTTTAAAAATTTTAAATCAATTTAAAATCCTTTTAAAAACGTAGCAGTGACATTATTGTACCGATTCACGATCACATTGGTAAATCGTAAACGCGACAGTTAATATTTAAAACGAATAACAGTAAACTAGTGTGTTTTAACGGCTAAAAAACGACTCAAACCTCGTGCTTGAACTCGCCCATCTCTGTGGCATAAAAAACGAACGTTAACGCGTACAGATTTATGATAAATATGACTGTGTATAAAATGTACAACCATCAAAACTGTGTGTACCGCTCTAAATGTAGATCGCGTTCGAATCAAATACTACGGGAGTTATGGCGTGTCCCGTAATTAAAAATATCACGTTAAGTACAAACATTAAAACGTTAACAGTACGGATTGCGCGTCTCACGCGCTAATCATATCGTATTATGTGCAGGTGAATTGATTGCGCGAGATTTTATCACATTCGATGTGTACTAAACTAAAACCGATCGAGTAGCATATATTTCAATAGTATCACTGAGCGCGTATTACGATACGTCGACCGCAACCAACATTGAAAACGGTCGACAATAAACGATAAATCCACTAGCTAAAAGTTTGAAAGCGATAATATTATGTAATGAGTTGTCTAATGGAACTATAATATTTTGCCGACAACAACAATTGACGTTCGTATTTTGCCGTTAAAAAAAAAAAACATTTCAAACATATTCCGCAGCAAAAACGCGAGTCATTTGTACGCGGAGAGATCTCGAATTCCCCCTGGTAAACGTAACATCAAACTAAAACAGACGAATATTATAATATTAGAGTAACATCTCCGGTTTAAGCGTACCGCCGTTCATTTTGTCTAATGTGCAATAACACCGCGTTGAAACTTGACAGTCACGCCGTAGAAATTTTGTATTTTAAACGCGAACGAAAACAACTCGTACTTCGCGGGGACGAGTATAAAGTTTTTTTTTTTTTTTCATATACACAGTATATCTACACATTTAAAACACTCCGACAAACTTTTGTTCGCTAAAAAAGTAACGCGCCGTCCTCCTTTGCCCATTAAATAGTTTGAAAGAAAAATAACAAAACAGAATGCGAATAACCGAAAGACACACGAGGCAGATAAACATTACGTCACCTTTCGGTTAGTTTTTTTGATTTCGGCTGACATTTAATATGCTTACTTTGTGTTATAAGTTTATAACACTCCCGAACAGTTAGAAATTCACCAAGACACTATGACGTCCAGTATGACAATCACGAAAATACGGGTTTCGCGTAGTTCTCTCAGCTCACGCAAGCGCCCGAAAACGAATAATAAATAACAATCCTTCGGTATAGGTAATACCTATAAAAGCTACAGAAATTATATACGTCGCCCACAGTGACGTTAGACAAGGCGGGAACGTATAAGAAAAAAAAATTGACCTTAAAATAACCGTGGGCACAATATTCACGATACTGATAATTACAGAAATAAATGCATATAACGAGTGTTCAATCCCTTAAATTTCACCGAATACATGGCAAATGTACACGTGTAGCAACACGTATAAATAGCAGTTTTATAATAATTACGGAACGGTAGATAGTAGTGAATAATATAGACGATTACGTTCGAACGCAAACACAATAATTTTGTATTAATTAATTGCCGTACATAATGATGTATGCGAATAGTAATCTGCAACGGCGATTATGTGTCTACCGTTTTAAAAACAATGAACCGAAATGAAATCTGTGTGTGCTCGATCAAAAAATAAACACCAACGTTGGTATATATTTTCAAAATGTAATGGACCATATGTATAGGAGGTACTCATTCGTTAATTGATAAAATACTCTGTAAACGGTAATTTATTCTTTGAAATATTTTTAAAAAACATGGGAAAACAAACATGTTTTCATGTTTTTATATAAGTACCTACTGAACGTAGGAGTAGCTTATATTTGTTTTCATGATGAGGATGTAAAAAAAATCGTAAATAAACTTGTTATTAAAATGTAGATATAATTGATATGTAGATCACTTAATAGTCAAATCAAAATAAAACGAATTGGCATTATTGATGAGTTAAGAAGAATACTAATCAAACATTATTTATTCGAAAAATGTAGATGAAAGCCCACATCATTTACCTCATTTCTAAAACCTCATTTCTAACTGATTAATTGTTTTCGGTTGAAGGAATATACTATGTCATATATTGTTTATCAAACAAAAATTTCTCCCCACAAAAAAGAAATGAAGTTACACCCATGTATGAATAAAAATACACATTTATTGTAAAACCGAATGTTTTCGTTCAACAAACTTCACACCCGATACTTTAAAATAGTTCAAACATTACTTATTGAAAAAAGTGTGATTTACTAGATTGTGTGAAGTAGTAAAAATAAAAATAATTACACAACACCCAAATACGTTTTTCTGGTCCCAAAATTCCACAGTCTATATTTTCGCTGGATTTTTATTACATCGAATTCCAAAAACCATCGTGTAAAGCACAAAAACCATTTATTAATTTTTTTTTATCAAAAAACAACATGCCTTTGCTCAAAAATATATTAACTTATAAGGCAAAAAAAAAGAACAAAATTGCTAAACCATTTTATTCCTCGCTTCATTGAAGATTCTAAACTAATAGTTTTAAAAAAATATATATAATTTTATTTCTTTAATTAATTATCTATTGGATACAAATAAAATTATCCTTAATATTATAAAAAACAATCTCCACAAACTATACAAGAATATTATGTATACTATTTGTTTGGGAATAGTCCTTTTTTGAATATAATTTATACTTAAATTCTTGTCCCTTTAAGATCATATTTCAAAACAATCAAATATTTTTAATTTTCATAAAATTATTAACTGGCTATAAGATAACTTCTGTAAAAAAATATTATTACCGAACATATTATAATTTAAACCTTTTTAAAGAAACCCCATTAACTTTTCAGAATATCGCATCATACGTATTTTCTTGAAATATTTCAATTCAGATATTCTTTTCATTAAAAAATGTATATAAGACAATTCGAGTTGATTTTTTTACTATGATTATTAATAATGAATTATTGTTGTCTTTTTTTCAAGTCTCAACCGTTTAATCTTCATTTATACATCGTTAAATACAAAAAATGGTGTAAGTTTTATTCATAGAATACCAAAACTACCGACTAACAACCTCAACTATTATATTTGCTCATAATCTTCGATCATCAACATAAATTTTGATTTTTATTAACAAATTTATTTTTATATACAAACAGATGAAAACGATGATTATACATTTGTTGATATTGTGCATATTACTACAGTAAAAATAATACAATTGCTTTAAAATACAGTCATTTAGTGGCACTAAATTATTGCTATCTCTTTTCGTCGATTGGATATCGGAATAAATTATCATTTCAATCGATAAATTGAATGTTTATGGACATAAATAAAAACGACTATTCGCTTATATATATTTCTACAAAATATAGAACCAGCACTACAAATTGCGTGTCTCTGCCAATTGATTTTACTTTTGTATGCGCAAAATCAATTAAAAGTCTTTCAAATTTATTTAAGTAAAATATTTGTCAATCGGTTTTTCTTACCATTTATTAATCTACGTAGAAAATGTATAAAATTTATATTTAATAGTGGTTTTTGAGAACTCTTTTTAAATAAAAAAAAAAGAGCAAGATCGACAATGTGACACTCAAAGAACAATGTGCAAAACCATTAAACGCATACGAAAATCCAGAAATGCCGATGGCTTTTCAATAATCTCACGCACACACGAGAATAAAGATTATGTCTCTGTTACGCATTTAATGCACTCAACACTGATAAAATAAATAATAATAATGTTTTGTTACGATTTTTTTTTTTTCGTTTTTGAACGTCACAGGAACGCATTTAATCAACACTAAACCGTTTTCATTCTCCGGTGGTATATCATTCGTACGTAAACTTTCTCCATTAGAAATGTTGAATACGTTTGTATAGAAATTACATTGTAATCAGTGTGATATGGCTATTTGAGTGATTCACGGGTTGGAGAAACAAAAAAAAAATGTAATCGTCTTATTCGCGTTTCTATTGTTAGTGTATTAAATGTTGTATTTTGTACATGAGAAAAAAATCAATTATGCCGTCCACAGTGAATATTAAATTCGCAAATCTGAAGAGAAATACGTGTCGATTTCATCGGCACGTTATTCATAATATATTCGAAAAATGGGGGGCAAAAATGTATTTAAACCCCCGAAACGTATTTATATCTCAGTCAGCAACGGTTGCAGAAAACAACCGGCAACCTAATAACATAACATATCTGCTCCGCCGACGATAAAAAATGTAATATACAATGAAATGAAATACACTAACGATTTGCCATATATTTTATTTAAATTGCACGAATGCATAATAATTGCCACTCCGAGATTCAAATTTACAACCAATAACCTGATACGTTTTACGGGCATCCATCGTCATCAGCGACGGAAGCAATTCATAATAAATATTCGAACATAGATCTGAAATAAGATATTATATAGTAATATTAATATAAAGATTGTTGCGAAAAATGTTTTTAATATTTATGCGAATTGAACGAAAGACACACTGACGTTTATCGATCAGAATCGGGAGACAAGTCAAACGGATGAATTTATAAAAAAATATTTTTACTCAAAGTGAGTATATTTAACACTAAATATGGTTGGAGAATAACTATAAAGTTGAGTTATGTATATAAAATACAGTTCGGGTCCGTGGTAGATTTGCTATTTTAATTCGACAAAATATGAGACGATTCAACAAATATAATGTCGAATATTAAATAAATTCTTCAAAAATAGTAAAATAACGAATACAATTTATGTTTTTAATACAATTCATTTATAATAATTTTTTACTAAATAGAAAAAGAAGAAGGTATGTTGAAGGTAAGTTTGTACGAAAAAATAAAATGGTTAAAATTTGTATTCAAATTTCAACTCGTCGACTTATTATTTCCATTTCTTAAATCAAAGGTTTTGATGTTTTGATTAAAAATTAATATACGGCAAATTCCGTTGTTTTTTAGAATTTTTCTAAAAACTACTGTAAAAGTAATTTATAAAAGCGCTAAGTTTCGACTAAAATAAATAGGGTACCGATGATAAAGTTTTTAAGTACTTCCCCAAAACGTGATCGCTGGCTAAATGAACTAATAATAAACACGTCGTTATAACACACGCGACTCCCTCACTCGGATCAGAACCTACAAAAAATACGAACGTAATTCTCTTAATATTTATACTTGAAAGTTAAAAAAAATATATTGAATGTCGTACGAGTATATAAATGATAGAATAGTTTTAAATGATAGAGTTTTTCTCTCGCAAGAGATTTGTCTAAACTCGAATAGTTATGGGGAAAGTGACATATAGATATATTATAAACGACACATGGAAATTTAACACGTTTGTAGCTGCTCGTCAGAATATAATAATCAAACAAGATTGAACCCAAAGAACAGTTATTAGATTTGCATCCAATGCATAGAAGTAAACAGAAAGGCGAATTTGGCCTTAAATCTAACGCGTTTCTAATGAGGCGTCTTCAGAGGAACTAGGCCAAAAAGTAAACAAAAATGTCATAATAATAATCAATTCAAGTCAATATTAGGTCTACATGGCCCCGTAACTACTTCGTTCAACATAAAAATAAAACAATAGGCAACTTAATTTACGGCCACCATATCATCGAATATTTTTATAGCTTTGTACCTTGGCGTTTGTGAGAAATATGGATTTTCAATGAAAAAAGATATATAAATATATTAAATATATGTTTTATAGGGAATGAATTTAATATTTTTTCGAACTATTTTTATGACCTATTACAACCCACTTTAAACCTATATAACCTGTATGTGTATATATACTATACACAGTGAAAATATTTACGTTGCCTTAGAAAATATTCTGCTGTAAATAAAAAGAAAATAGTATGGTTTTATTTTTGATTTCTAGAGAAAATTTTTAATTAAATTAATGTTATTAATATAATACGTCTATAAATATTATTATTTCAACAGTGCCACACAATCATTAAATATTGTTTTTGATTTTGATTATTTATTTTTTTTTTTGCAATAGTACGTATAGGTACAAAGCGCCGGGTAATCTCTACTTTTCCCTACTAAATAACACACTGGAGCTATTAATTAATCTAATGAATAATAATACATGTTCTTATTTTATTAAGAAAAGCGTTTATAAATGACATTCAACCAAATTACAAGAAAATTTCTCTTGGCAATTACTAATAAACATGAATATTAAATTTGTTTAGTTATATAAAATTTTACTACCTTATGTTCCACAAAATATTTTAATTTTTAATATAATATTAATTATATTATAATAATGAAAATATTAGTATAAATGGATTAAATAAGAAGATTAAAAGATCAAAACTTATAAGATAATTATAATAATTGATATGAAACAACAATTCAAATAGATAATAAAGACCAATTAATAAATACAGATTGATTAAGATAAAAATACCAAAAGATAAAGAATTGTTGTTTTAAAGAAAAAAAAATTTATAAACCACAAGACTTCGAGGACAGTTGCAATGACGTAATCTCAATGAAAAAGTAGTAGCAATGTAAAGTTTAGTCATAAAATGAAATGGAACATTTTAATAGAAAAAAACAATAATTTATCGTTTACTTAATATGTCAGTGATACAAACGAAAATAAAATTTACTGTTTCAGAAAGACATGTCTGTTTATACTATTTGAATAGCAATGTTCTGAAAATCGTTATAGCATGAATATACTGGAGTGATTGATAAGTAGATAAATAATAAGAGATATCATTGTTTTTATTATTTTCGAACGGTGAGAAGAGATTGGGAAAGAGTATAATTGTCTCTAACAATACGATGATAACAAAAACATTATTATATTATATTATGTATCATTATACACATTTTATCATGTTCGTTAGTTGTGTATTTCAATCGCTTTATTTACTTTTTTTGTTTTTGTTTATTTTTATAATTTAACTAAAAAAATTAATTAAAAAAAACTAACGAAGATGACCGAAAAATTGAATTACAGAATAACTAGATAATAAAATGCCGAACATAGAACGGCGACACAAGTATTGTAATGAAACTATGAAATCAAAACACCAGACGAAAGAAATGAAGATGATAGTTACGATGTCGGTATGGAGGACGAATCGAATGAAATGAAATCCTTACGGTCAAAAAAAAAAAAACGCATAATGCGTGTGAAATGAAAACAGATCCGAAAATGTGACATCAATCGATGGCACGTGGAGGGGAGAGATGAAAGCGACGAGACTAAAATTACAGACGATATCGGAAAAGGATGGGGTGCGGTTCGAATCAACTATAAACCTATGAGACGAAAGAGATCGTAACTCGATCTCTCGATGGACTGAAAGACGAATTTGAATCACGGCTCAAGGCGTGGCCGTAGGAGGGATGCCGTTGGAGAGTGGATATTTGCAGTAGACATGATTCTACGTCCTCGTGAATAGAATTCGGAATGTGAGGACGACTACTACAGGAATGCCAGAAACACCTACGCCGTTGAATAATCTCGGGTATAGACCGAAAAGGCCACAGCGTGAAATCCGTCTTCCCAGCTCAATACTACATATGAATTAATTGAAATTATGTAATATCATTTATAATTATTTATAATAACCGTTCAAAAACAACTTTCAACCTACCGCGAATCGTTTAGAGTAGAATTTTTCCGGGTTAGTGCTAGGGCGGCTGTCGCCTCGAAAGTCGGCGTTCAAGTGGCGGTGCTGGGATGACGGGTCTTACAACAAACATTTTCAAAGTAAAATGTACTTGACGGGGCTAGTTCAATGGAGACTACTGCGAACAACTGACACAAACGATATCTCGATAGACAAAGCACACAGCGGAAGAGTCGTCGGACGTAAAAAGACGTAACAAATGAACGCGTTAGCGACGGACAAATGTTTGACTGTAACGAATAATTAAACCGAGAAAGCGTTAAAAACGAATTTCGTAGTCAGAAAATGAGCTATCGAATTCCGGGATGGAAATATTTTAAACCGGCGATGGCGAAATACGCAGTACGTCGACCGTTTATTACTTATACATTTCGAACACTACGAGTGACACGACAGTCCGGAGAATGAGACAGTGTTTGCGCGCTCGTTAAACAAGTGGTTGACGGTCACTTGAGACGGTTGACAGTAGTTTCGAGAAAAATGCATTTGTAATATATATTGTATTGCATTGAAATTCGGAATAAGACGAACGGGACAGAAGCCGATTCGGAAAACCATTTCGATTCACTTACTGCCTGGGCGGCACGACCCGTTGTCTGGCTATTAATAACATTACACATTCGAAGAAAATAATATTTATAAATGTCCGTTTAAAAAAAGAAAATGATTCTCAGAGATTCACTGTTCTATTTATTGAAATGTCGATGTATTTTTAAATTTATCAACACTCGTTTTAATTTGAAAAAAAATAGCATCCGACTTGCTTACATGCTGCTAGCAATGTTTGCAGACAACACCACGACAATAACAATGACATAGCATATTATATTTCCTTGAACGAACCTACCCAGAATCTCCAGCTGACAGTACACGGAATTGCCGAATGGTTTTTCAAATTAAAACTAAAAATTAATATTTAATTTAATTGAATTTATTGAATTCTATAGAATTTCAGATTCAAATAAATAAAATAAAGTCATAAGTCATTTTTTTAATTATAATAATATACATATTATATACTTCATCATACATTTAAATAATTTTGACACATGACTAAAAACATTTTCACAACAAAAGCTCCTTAAATAAAATTAGATCATGTGTTGTTTTATATAATTAAAATATATTTTCACAAACATTAAGTCACGATGACAAAAATATCAAATCGTATTATTATAATCGAAGAAATTACTAAAAGATGTATAAAATAATAAATGACCTAATGACTCTTAAAAATATTATTATTATGAAAAAAAAAAGAAATATAATTAAAAAATTAACAAAGAGTTGAAAGTAACGGAGAATAAAATTAAACATACACATTACGTCAACTTAAAGTTCAAAAATAATTCATTCCATGAATGACCAAAAAATATTTGTTTTCTTTTTAACACTGTCAGAAACATTACACAAGAGATAACACGTGGCATAATGTATGAATTTATTTAGTTTTAGAAAAATTATTTAAATACGATATTCTTTTAAGCAAACTGAACAAAAATCCTCAATTCTAACCGTGGCAGCCGTCAATATTAATATTAATATTAAATTTAATACGTGAAAACGACTCAGATAAATATTACCTTGTGAATAAAAGATATATTATAGTATAAATATGAACCAATGCAATAACCAGATCGTTTCTGTTCTGAGTTTTTTTGATGGATCAATTACGTTTATAAAAATATTATTTCAGTGGCATAATATGTAGATAAATCTAATTGTTATTTACAGAGTTGTTAACGAATTGTAGTTGTTTTCAATAACTGTGTGGCAAATGAGAAAAAAAAAATCATTACTTTTTTATCGCCCTGAAAAGTTACAGAAGTGGGTTTATCTGATAATTGCACTGAGCCTTTAATTTTATTTTCAGTTGTTTCCATTGCGTATAGCAATTGGACCGTCTAATTTAATATTAAAAATGATTTCGTTACAAACAAAAGAGGTTTTACGAAAAGTATATAATTATAATACTCATAACACTAATACTATGAAATGATTTCTCCCGGAGGAATCAAAATAATTTATATGATATTACTACGGTAAAGCATCAATTATCCAAATTAATTGGGACATGAGTGGATTTGCGTAATCGACTTGTGCGGATCTTCAAAGAACGATTAAAAACACGAACAAGTGCGCAACATAATAAATGTTCACCGATTAATTATCACGCCCAATTATTACGCATTGTGATTAATAGGTAAATAAATAACCTACATCTGGGGACTTTAAATCATTTGAATTCAAGGAAATCGTTAAAAAAAAATTCTATGTCTGTTTGCAACAGCAAGTATACCGCGCGTCTTATATCTTTTACATTTTTCAACATCTCGTCGTTGATCGAGTCGCCGTCTATTTAAATCCTATAAGTAACATTGTATAGTAACATTTTACCAAGCACAACCCTTGCCACACCTAACTTGTTATCAACCGTTCATTTCGTTTCCTTTTCTTATCTAAATAGAGACGCAGCAAAGGTGAAATATTCTCCTCTCTTGTCCCACACCGTGGACATATCACATAGCGTAAATTTTATTTTATTTTTTTTTGTAAACCTCAAATAAAATGCCATGCCATATCCGCGGTATAGCATCAGCCACACTTTTCATTACTTCACTGGTCTTTGAACTTTCGCCCAGTCGAGTCTGACGTGAACGCGATTACGGAATGGATTCTCCGCCACGTTGTATTATATGATAGAGACTTATCGACATTAGGTGCACAATCAAGCCGGAGAATATCCGATTTGGTTACCTTTTCATCTCTCTCTCTCTCTCTCTATGAGAGACAGATACAGAATCCGTCTGTCATTTTATTTTACTTCCGATGTTTCGCTCGTGTAATGTTTTCTATTTGAAACTACTTACATCAAAAGATATGCATATATGTGGTGACATTGTGTACCGACTAACAGTGATGTTACTACATAATGGGTAATGGGTTGTAGTGGGTAATAACTCTATTGAGCTATATTCTATTTACGTTCGTCACTATTATTCATTTATCGATAATACGATCTGGCCTCGGTCTATGATAAATTTCACAATAATAATAAATAATAATTAACCCATGTTCGACAAATCATAAAATATCAGTTGTAAATATTATCTATAGTATTCGATAATTTAGTGACGAAATAAAATCAGTTAACCCGAAATGCTGGTGATTTTATAATGATATCAGAACATTTGATTGAAACAAATATGCATTTATTAAGTGTTTATTACCGACTACGTACCTACTTAATAAGTTTAATCAGAAACAGGTTTTTTTGCTGTCTTCGAATCCTATTGTTATACTTATAACCCTAGACTTGTTTAGACAAATTTAAATCAAATTAATTTAAATTCAATACAATTCAGAAGTTAATTTTCAATTGTTAATAACGACAAATTCTAGGCAAGCGGCTAGGAAATTATGAGCTGTTTATAATTTACCATAAAATTGAACACGGAAAACCTCGATATCTTCAATTTATAAAAATATTTATAAACGATTATTTGTTAGGTACTATAAAAAAATTCTAATTTTGTGTGGAAAGAAGGATTATTTGTCTCAGACCCCTCCCAAAATAAAATCCTGGCTACGTGCCTGGTGAATGCATATAATTAGTTCTTAATTTGATTCAGGCGTAAAGCAACTGTTTTTCTTTACTTAACGTGTTTTACAATGAATCTATATGGTGCAAGAGTATAAAAACAATTACCTGGAAGTTCGTAAATCTCGGAAGACACGTAATTTTATAGGTTTTTTGAATAAAGTAATTTTTTTTTTTTTTTTTGAAAACTATGAATTGATTTATTGCAGCGACAAAGATACGAACATAAAAAAAATTCTTTATTTATTTACCGTTTAATCGCAGTAAAAATTCAAACTATCTCATATAAATATAAATTCACAAAAAAATGTTAAAATAAAAGATCACTTTGAAAATTTGATGTGTTATACACTTTGACTCGTATGTGACAGTTGTAACAAACGAGTGGGTAATTTATTTTTTTATAAAACCGGTACGAACGATGAATTTGATCATTTTCAGATTATGCGTTTTTCAAAAGACCATAATAATATAATAGTCATCATCCAATTAAATTATATCTAACCCTACACAGAGGTCATCTATACACGTTTCGCATGTGAATTTTGAATATGCGACAAACTGAATTTTAGAACGGTCGTTTGTAAAATATATTCTATACAGTAGGTTCGAATAAAAAAACGCAGTTACCGGGACATTTTCGCCACACGAGTCCTTAACAAAACCTTGACCGGGTTCGAATAAACCGAGCTCCACTTAAAACTGTTTTTTTTTCAAATGCGACAGTCGTCACGTTCGAGTTTAAATTCGATATAATAGTATATACTTGCAGTTTTAGAAGTGCTCCGCGCCGGGGTGAGCGGGGCATAGTATAATATCATTCGGCCGTATAATGTGGAAATCGTGCGCTGACCAGTGACAAGTCTACAGGTCTTTTAAATTTACAATACGTTGTTCCTCAGACTCGTGTGTTCGATACAATAAACTATCCACTTTTGTCAAATACGATTAATAATATAACATTATTACGCGAGAGAACACGTAATTTATAGTGTTCAATCACTTTTTACAATATTGTTATGAATAATTCAATAAGTAATAAATCTATTTCTTTTCCGTTAAATTCGCTAAAAAATATAAAATTTATAAAATCCAAACAAACACACCGAAAACAAGTATTCGTAGTCGCAAAAAGTTTAATTCAAACAACAGATTTTCGACGTCATACGCGAACGTTTCAAAATAGCCGAAATTATAAATTAATTTCACATGTTATTAACTAATAATTATCTTGTAATACAAATAATATACTTACAAGTATTACAATGTTATTAATGAAAAATCACTCTACTCTGTTATTGAAAAACACTTCTATAACACTAGTGAAAATATTACACTCAGTTCTTTTCCTTCTTTTTTTGCGGCCGTGTAAAAAAATATAAAATATGTTTGACCAAAGTAATCGGTAGGTACGTTTTTTAATTATTAAAACGTATTTCATAAAGTTAAAAATCATTATTGTGAATGACATGAGGATTGTACAATAATAATTATCAGTTTATTTACATGTTTTTCACGTGACACATAATGTCAATCGTAATCAAATACATTTCCTCGAGTAATATATTTACAAAACCGCGTGATCTCACTCGTTCTTACTTTCAAAACATGTCATTAAAATAATTATAACAAAATAAAAATTGTTGTTTTCAAACAACAATATGACGTCCTCGAATCGCTACTGTTCGATCGAAAATAATTATTCTAAACGCATTTGAAATAATAATATGTTCCTTTAACGTGATTTTAATTTGGATTGATATTTTTCCACCCAGTGTCACAATAAATATTGCATATATACGTATAAATCAAATCATATTAGGAATACAAAAAAATATAGTGAAGTGGTCCAAGTTTTAACGGCACCAAAATAGTTTTTAAAAATGTGAAAAAATCATAATTATGAAATAAGAAAATGAAAATTATTTATTTAGAAAACTTTTTAGTTTGAATGATTTATATTTGGATGACGTCAAAATCGTTCTAGAAGGGTAAAAATACCAGTCACTGTTATGAAATTTAAAACTTAGAAAATTTACATTTACGAACTTATTCCAACACAAAAATCATTCAACTTGTTTATTGTGATTACATATGTTTTTGTTTGTGAATATGAAGTTCATTTTTTATCAAGTCAACAATAAATATTTGACGTAGCACTTTATAAGTTCTTAAAAGATTTAAATCTTTTAAGAATGCTAATTTTTAATACATGTTTGTGACTTTCTTTAATTTTTCCCCAAATCTAGCACTAAATAAAGCAATCAGTCAATAAAATATAAAATATCACTATAAAATTACCAACAACTACGTATTTCTAGGCTAGTTTAAAAAAAGTATGAAAAAAATGCGTCATTAACACCAACGCGGTACCATTGAGACGAATAACGGAACTGCAATGTAATTAAATTAAATTTCATAACCTCAAGACACGGAAAACATATACGATTTACAATGGAAACTTTCATAATAAATTGCAAAAATAAGTTTTAAATCAAAATTTTAATTTATTTATACATTTATTGCGTGTTGTGTTATACATTTCAGTTTCGTATTTTTTTTATTTTCTTTAATTCAGCACCTGTACTGTAAATTATACATAGACCAACAGACGAAATGGTTATAGGGAACAAGAACATAAGGTACGCGCCAAGAAGTTATGTTATTTATCAATACACTTTTAAAACTATTTTGCCGCCAAGGAAAATTTCGCAATTAAAAAAAGAATATGTGTAATAATTTTACAAGTTCAATGCTTTTTTATGCGGATTCAAATCTGATTTTTAAGAAAGTTCATTACATTAATTCAATTTTCTAAATTACATATAACTCTATTCACGGCACAGTTAATAATAGTATAATGGTGTGTTCCATTTACATTGAACTTCATAATTTATGAGCATTTTTTTTTTTTTTACCAGAGCTTTTAAAAATGACTTTTATTCAGGGGGTTTTCCTTTATTTATGAGGTGTATAATAAAAACAAATCCTATATACGTTTACTGACTTCCCACTACATAAACACTTTTTTTCGTACTTAAATATTTGTATTGTTCAAAAATGTTACCCTCCGAAAAAAAACAACGAATAATTCAAGAACGAAATCAGAGTTCAAATGTTATCTGGAGGAAAACAGCACCCATATATACGAGTATAATATACTATATAATTAAGAAGTGTGAGGTTTGTCGTATATCCCTATGCACCTTCCATATTTGTAAGAAATAATTTTTTAAAATTCATTTAAAACTTATATTCGTTCAGAAAACCGACGACATACTACGTGATGTTTATGTTAAGTGTGCAGTCATATTATATTACAGTCAATGGATTCGTTACGAGTAATTTCTCCGGATGTACGTACACGCGTTGCGCGTTCGTTTTCTGTTTACTTGTTGCCTATTCGTTTGACAACGATTTGTCCTTTGAAGTCTTAAAATACTGAACACATCCAAATCGGGCGAATATATTACTCAACCGAAAACTTTCAATTTTAAGCAAGCAGATATTCGAATTCAAAATAAATATCTAAAATTTAAAGTCTAAATAATACTATTATATAAATAATATTGCGATTATTAATAATTAATTAATTACCAAACCGATATGAAATCATAAAGTATAATTTTGAGGTGACTGAGAGAGGGATACCGATAAAAGAAAAATTGTATCATCAGTATACAGAAAATTCAAACGTGACAATCAAAAACACTTCGCATAATAACATACAGCTCGAAATATGTTACACACATCGATCATAAAATAGTCATAGTATAAGTGAAGTTGCTAAAACATTCTATACTCGCATTCATCGACGTCTTAAAAACCAAACAAATCCTCTCGTTTCCAATCTATCACACAATACATTTCCAGAAAATCCAACGAAAAAACTAAAACGTCAATGGCCCATAGACTTTTTCTAAACTAACATAGTTATCTACGCCTAATATATTCATTAAAAAAAAAATAAATAGCTACAAATAATTAAATCGACATCGAAATAGTCTCACTTCAATTTTATCTTTACACCAATGCCCAATGTAATCAATAATTATTTTCTTATTTGTATTAATTCTTTATTTTAATGTACATAATTTATAGCAAAATCATTATTAATTTGATATAGGTTAATTTGATATTAAATGCATCACTCATTTATTTGTCGTACCACGAATAGAAAACTTTTCGAAATAAAAATTGAAAAAACATTTCTATAAATCGTTGAATATAATAAAGATAATGTTAGTTATTAGTTCCACAATACCGTTATTTCCGGAGATTTTTTCCCTCTGTCAAAAAGAATTATTTAAGTATTATAAACACTCTACGATTTTCTCAACAGATTATTTTAGTAGTAAGGAAAAATTGTAAATAATATTAATTTCAGTCAAAACGTCCTGTGTGTGTACGGATTTCGAAAATTATGTCACCCGCTATATACACACGCGTATTTGTACCTACGCTACATACATGCGCAACATATTATTATGCGGATGTAGAGGCCACGAAAAATTATATATTAATCGCCCTCCGATCAATTTCTGCCACGAACGACCTCGGTCTCTTTTTTTTTATCATACAATCATGCGTATTATCAAACGGAAATCGTTACAATTATCATAGCATGTCCAGAGTGACACTGTGTTTCGCGGCTCCTTTAATATTTTACGCAGGTGTGTGAGACAAGGGGTGTCATATTTTGCTCTACCCTTTTTTTTTTTTTTTTTAATCGTGTGTAAAAAAAACTACCCATTTACAGTGTATTGTTCCCATGTGTATTTGACTCTGTCAATAACTTTGTTCTGAATAATATTTTTCAAATCAATATATACGTATTCCCGAAGACCTAGTTTTTTTTATATTTTCTAGAATACATTACACTCGTCAAATGTTAAGAAAAATTCAGTTTTGTATAGAATAAAAATCTTAAATGGCCAATTTTAAATCCAACTCGAGTTTTCTTTGATTTTTTTACAAACAAAAAACACATGTATTACGTCTTACAGTCGTTTCGAGCCTTGTTACCGAAGTTACCGATCGCTCTGGTTCCGGCGACAAAGTTACCGAGAATCTAGGACACGCGAATGTCTAATAATAATAATAATAATAATAAGCCGTAAAATCGTAATATTGTCTAAACGTGTGCAGCGCAAACGTACTTAAACATAGTAATATAAAAACGTAATATAATTCGTATTGGCGATCGTTATTACTTATTACTATGTGATATCAATGACACAGCGATATTAAGACGTTACCGCGGGTGAACGAGACAGTCGTACGACTAGAGTACCGTAGGTACACTTATTATTATATAGATAAGTATCGCGTTAACACACCGGGGTTACTACCATCGACGTCGTTATCGCCGTTATTATTATTATTATTGTTGTTATAATATGCGAATATCGTAGTAGGTATCACGGATGACCGATAGTTAGGCATTAATATGGACGACTCTCGATTTTGGAGGGAAACGGGCTTGCAGCGACCGAGCACGTCGTAAACACATTAATCGTATATTTCATGCGGCCGTCAACGACCCATGTGCGCAGTGTCAGACCAGCAGTTAAGTATGATAATAATATCGCGACGGTAATAACAGCAAAATATACGTCCGCGTGTCCCACAAACCGATTGACATTATTTCGTTCCGATCGCAATAAACAACGTAATATTATAAATTATTATTACTCGGGAATTACGGTCAACGGCAGAGAGAGACGAAACGCGAAGCTTTTAACGTTTGGAAGAACAATATTAAGGAAGATATACGACACAAAACTGAATCCGGATATACGAGAATATGGGTCGAGGAAAAATGTGGATATAAAGAGATTGTTTAACGTTCCAGATACACAACAGTTGTTGAGATCAAGAACGTAGAAATGTACTGGACACGTTTGGTCAGCAACGAAATTTTAGCTGAGCACCTCTACAATACGCTTTTAGTGAATTCGTTCGTCGAAAACAATCGAAACTGAAATTAAATAATATTTTAAATCGCGATAAAGTCGTATATAAATAAATTATTGTTATCTGATATAGAAGCGGTAACACAATCATTACAGGTGCATTAACATAATTACATGCTTCCATGACATAATATTGCTCACGTGACCGTTATCGAAATATATTTTATACGTAATAATATTATGTATAGTCAGTAATTATTTTGGATTTTCTTAATTCTATTATAATATACTATAATATTATGACCAATTTTACATTTGATAAAAATTCTATTTTCCATATTTATGATAACAATTTTACCGTTTAACCAATTATTCACTATCGTACAATTTATTATATACGTTGAACTTGAGATACAAAGTTACGCAGTACAAATAAGTAGATACTTGCGAGAGAGAAGCTTTAAGAACGATTAATTTACCGATTTTTTTTTAGGTCAGTTGTAGGTATTGTTCTATGAAAAAATAAAATGGCTAAAATCATTGATGGAGTGCTATTTTTTGTACCTTTCACTTAATTGTGATTATGATTATGTTAGTATACATGTATTTATAAAATATCAAATAATATATAAAAATAGTAAATATGTGTGTACATAAAAGATAAGGGAAAATCTATATTTTCTTCAATTTGGTTAGTTTTGTTGGTATTTAACCCCTCAAATTATTTATATTTGATAATAATTAACCCTGATGAAAAATAATGTTTATGTGGTCACTACTGTGGTGATATTTAAAAATAAACTGTATTGGAAATGGGCGCCATGAAATACGGCACTGAACTCAGCTGTAAGTTTCTTTCTTTTCTCAACGCAAAACTCGTATGTCTAATGATTATAATACTTATTTTAAATTCAAAAAATACGTTCAATGAAAATATATAAGATTTTTAGTTTACATTCAGTAAAATGTTTATGAATAAAGATGAATCATATTATTATATATAAAAAAAATAAAACGAATACATTTTATAACTTTTTTACATTTTGTTGAACGAACAGAAATTAATTTTAAACTTAGTTTCAAAGACGATTATTTTAATTTAAACAATCATGTTCGTCTTACCAACATATATTATGTATATAAATGTTTATTTTTTTTTTAATTAAAAATATATTGTCCCATTATTTACAACTCTTTAGACACAATTCTTGGTGTTCAATGGTGGCATTTCCCCCCCGTTATTTGGCCATCCCGAAATTTCAATGATAATAAGAACATTTGAATATTTTGCTGAATCAAAACAATTCGATGTAATCTTATCATACAGAATGGGCCTTTTAACAATAGGTCCCGGTGACCTCGCGAACGCTATAAGATAACAATGCCCTCCGTTCGTATAATTTCAGTAAAACGTTTTTCGTTTCCAGACTAGACCAATGTAACCTAGCCAAACTCTCTGAAACTGTGACATATCCTATTATTTTAGATACGAACGCTGGTAAATTTATCGGCACATCGGACAAATCCTATAAAAACCTCGGACAACTGTATGCGAAAACCTACAGAATGGGATATACACACACGCGCTAGCGAATACTGCAGCAGCAATATACGATATAGTAATGTGAACAGAAAATTTCTCAAACACATTGTACCACAAAATACGCACCCAAAGATTATCCGGAACCAAATAATATACTATTATAATGATGTTTTATAAGTGCCTAATCTTTTGTCTCGAATAATATAATGTTTTACACGTTTTGATCAATACACGATGAATTGAAAAATTGTGGATAATGATTCAATGATATCATTACGAATATATAATTATATTAGTATTCCCAGTATTAATTTTATGCCATATTATGTAATATAAAAGCCCGTAAAATAAAAAGCTCTATGAAATGGACAAACACCCATAGACGCGGCAAAATCCTTCGCATCGATCTCGTTCAAAAACATACCATATAAGTATGTTTAAATTAAACACGATTGTATTAATCGACGTGGGTTCTGTTAACTTTTGATTACAAAAGTCAAAATTGAAATTCCGCGGCTGAACTCCATATTTTGACCGTAGTTTCGGCGATGTTTTACAACATAAATTGAATATTATTATAATAAAGATGACGCACGAGTGCGTGCGTGCGTGCGTGTGTGTTGAAGTATTGTTTATGTTGCGCGCGTGACGTTTCGATGAAAGTAGTAACTAGCACCTGCAGTCAGTCGTCTATATGATAAATTGTACAAGGGTTGGAAACATCGATGGTTCGATATATTTGGTTTTTGGCGTTTAGAATACTGGTGGAAAAAAGGAAAAAATATTTATATATTCCATTGGTATGTCTTGTAGACCGTCGCACGTGATGCGATAAATCATTAATAAATAAACATCGGATCGCAAAACCATACGAAAGACGCGCTACCCCTGCCGGTTCTAAAAATACAGCCAATTAGGGAGCTCACCAAATTTAATGGGGTTGTTTTGAACGTTAAGACATATCAATTTTGCGCAGTCGTATACAATACAGGGTACCTCATCGTATTTATCCCTGACAACTATTTTCTTAAATAATAATTGTGAAATCTAATTTTCCATTTTAATACGTTCCTATAAAACCATAAATATACATTTTCCGAAAAATTTTTAAACTCAAAATATATTTTATCAAAAATTGTATTATCATTATAATTTAAAAATATAAAAAAAAACAAGTTATACACCTGATTTTTCTACAAAAATTATCGGTAATTTATCAAGTATTCGTGAAATGATGAACTTTTGGAAATTTTCAATTAATACTAATTTATTGGGTATTTAATTACTACATTTTTCCTAATAACTTTTTAAAACAAATTCGGGCCTAAAAATTGGTTATTTAAGATCTACAATTTATGAAAAATTAAAGTTTGTTCTTTTTTATCATTTTAGAAATACTCCAAAATATTTATAACAATATCAAAATATGGCGTTTTTAATATTTTAAAATCAAGCTTCAAAAATATCGTTCAGTAAAACGGTTATTGACGGAGACAACTATGATGGGACATCCTGTATATTCTATTAAAATTTGAAATGCATCTAATGAAATACCGCAAAAATAAATGAATAATGTATATTTTATAAAACCGTATTACCACGTAATAAATGATTCGAGATAAGGTTTCGTTTTGTTAACATTAGGTTTAAAAAGTTTTAATTTCACCATTAAAATACAGAACTATTCTAAACCCAAACATGTTTCGTAACGTCAACAATGAAATAAAGTAATGAGGAAATTCCGGGATTTTTAAAACGTGACTGATGGGTATTTAAGAATCTTACCGGTTTTGAATAAATTACACTACAATGCACATTGCCGAGGAAATTTGATTATTAACAATTTTATAGATATCGCATTAATAATTTATATATACATTAAATACTTTGTATATGCTAAAGTATAAATGTCTAATTATCAAATAATTTCGATACTATGCCAATCCAAAAATCTTAGTCAAACTAATTACTGCAAAAACCTGGCACAATGCCTGGGTAACGAACTGTTTGCACAAATCACAATAAACTACGGTAATATAATAATTTAATGCATGCGTAAATGTATCATAAATCGTATTTAAATACACAAATGAGTAGATAGAGCGTTTGGAGGTTTAGACGAGCCAGTGCATAATAATAATGATGTTTAATCATGATTATTATGTAGAATTCTGCAATCCGTTTAGACCTATCGTCAATTTGTCTGTGTACCTACCAGCGTTTCTTTCAAACGGTTTGCTCGGGAAGGCATTACAAAAATTCAGAATGTGGACGATAAATAAACGATACGAATACAGATACCAACAACTAAATTAGTTCACAAAAGACACGAGTTCAGAATTAATTGTATTAATTATAATTTTTCTATTTATCACATTTGAAGTTTTTTTTGTTGTTGCATACGCAAGTCTATTGATTTTTTTTTAAAGTTCAACGGTTAGAATCTCAGTTCACATAAATTTCACATCAAGGTTCCTGGTAGCATCAAATAGTTCTGATATTATTTAGAAATCTAGCCGTCGTCCTGAATGGTCTTTCGACTGAATCTGTCGCAACGTGTAAAACGAGAATTTCACTAAGTTTTTGTAGCAAGGAAAAACCCTTCTTCGAAAATCTTTACCTATGTACTTCTTTCATCTGCTTTCAATTATATTCCACTGACAAGTATTGATATTATAGAGAGAGAAAATTAAAAGATACGATGTCTGAAAAACGATCTACCTCATCAAGTATTGGTGGTAAACTGCTACAAAATTTATCGCCGACTAGTACTGTAATACTATAGTAGTATACCTTATAATAAATCGTCACACGCAGAACAGGTCGCTAAACACAAAACGCCAATACATTATACCCGTTGGTCGTCGCCTAAGCAATGTGTCAACAAACCGCTATTGTGTATTACAGAATAATATTAATATTATTATAACTAGGTAGTAGGTACTATAATAAATGTATAATTTAATTATTATTAATACTGCGACGTGAAAGTGTTACCCCTCACCGACGACGTAATGAGTCAACAACCTGCTGTTATAAACGGTCGAATATTATTATTATATTATAGTTATAATAATAATTATGTAATTTAATAACTATAAATTTAATATTGTAATAAAAATGATATGCAGATTTGTAATATTTTTTACAGTATTATGGCCATAATAATGCACGTTCAATACGTAATACTAATAAACATAAAATACGTATAAAAAATAAGGTTTTATATGCCAATGTTCAAACAGAAGAGCTTAAAAAAAAATGTTATTATTCATTTCCAAAAGATTAAAAAGAATTTAAAAGTAAGTAGGTACACGTTCATTTGAATAGTAATTCTGTAACGCGTGGAGTTTTAAATTTGAAATGCCGAAAGAATTCATCAAATATTCCCACAATAAAGCCACACTAAACAATGTTTAAGTATATTTCATTTACTAAAACCGCAACATTCATACAACTAACTTCAATGAATTATTATGAATTTCTCAAAATATTTTAAACAGTGATAGGATATAATATAGTGATAATTTTATAGCTTACACATACGAATATTGTAAAATTAAATTATCTCGATTTTTTCATGGTTACGTCCTGTCGGTAACGAATAGTTTTTTCAAACGCAAAAACACTAATGAAATAATATAAACATTAAAATGTATTAATAAGGACGGGTAGTCGTCGTCGTAACGATATATGAAAAGACGGAAGTATTTCTAATGAAATATAAATTGAAAAGAAAAGAAAATCAAACTACCATTGTATATGAAAATTACTTTTGTGGTCCACGATTAAAACCTTCATGTTGCCACCAGCCACTGGAACTCTTCTCGAATTTTATCAGTAACCTTATTGGTTAATCGTTACCAATGTATTTAAAATTTGTAAACTAAACTGTAATCAATTATTGAAACTATTTGTGCCCCCTCCAATCGATAATAAGGTTTTTAAAACATTGCGATTTGGGAATAATTATTGGCCGATTAATGCGTCATGCATAACGATTTAGATTATCTAGTCAGTGTATCACTCCTAAAATATTATAATATTTATTGTAAGCCGGTTTTTATAATAATATCATACGTTTGTATCAATACGTTGTATAAATATTATTAAATATTCCTATTGCAGTTTCAGAATGATGTAGTTATTCTGAACGGGTGATGCTGAGTGATGAACGGCGATCAACAGTTGGTGACCGTCTTGGCAGTCTGTGGCGTAGCGGCCCTGGCCGCATTCATAAACGGATACGTACTGTTAGTCATCCTTCTCACCAAACGGGTAAGGTTTATTTCAATAATATGAAAGTGTCAAAACTATTATACGTTTAATTTAACATTTAATTTATTAAAGTTAATATAGATAACAATAAAAACAAATAGTTTAACGACAATAATTTGTATTACACTATCTCTGCCACGTGTCTCTGATAACGTATTTAATTTGAAATAATAACCATCATACACGAAATGTTTCAAATATAATTGGATAAGCTTTAGGGAATATAAATTAATCATGATAATAAATTAATGGTTTTTTCTTTTTTAAATTATTTTCTTTGATTTTAGAATATTATACCGAAAAAAAGAAAAAATTTCCAAAATCAATGATATCTACAACAACCGAGATAACAACATACAAATCGACGTTTTCCTAATTTATTATAATTTCTTTTCTTTATCATTCACAAAAAGAGCATCAACTTCGACAACAGTTTTAAAAATTTCAAATAGAATATTTCTCTAAAAAATATCAATCTAATATCGACTAATAGTTTGTTGGTTACCTATATTAGATTGGACGACAAGTAGAGAGTGTAGCAAGTAGCAATCTAAAAGTAAACACGCAATTTATATCCTTTCATCAGTTTGACCAAGATAAACTTTAAAATAAACGATTAGTCTCGAAATATGTTTTTGATTGATCAAAATCTTTTATTGTTTTTCGACCAGATTTTATCCCGTCAAAAATGTCAAATTCATTCAGGGATTATATGTTTTTATTTATTTATTTTTGTACATGGTTGATGTTATTTATTGTAACGGAATCAAAATCGTAGTAAAAATGATTTGTAGCTATTAAATACATTTTTTTTTTTTTAACTGAATTTTACTGAAACGGTTAAAATTTAAGTGATTAATCGAATCATATTTTTAATTAATACTTCAACTGATACTAGATTTATATATACGTATATCTGTTCTATAACAGTTTTTTTCGAAAACATTTCAATCAAAAACTAAATATATATGCAGATGAGAAAGGGTATATTAACGATGATTGGTGAAAATTTTCAAAAAGAACTCAAAAACAATTAGGTTTCTACACCTACGAAAATTTTGCATGATTATGCTGTCTGCTAAAAAATTACTTTGAACAAATTATATGATATTTAATCAATTAACATATAGAGTGATTGTTTAATTTGATGAATGAAATGAATACATATTTTGAAAACGTATACTCATTAATAAGTTTTCAACAGGTTAATTGACGACGTCTTTGAATTTACAAAACGATTAATTGAGTGTGGGTTACCTAAACTAATTTGCTCAAAACGTTTTTAATTTTTTGTGTTAAATCAAACGGTTCTCTGTAAAACGTTCAATGACGCACAGTACAGTTGGAAATCGGTCGTAAATATAGAACTGATTAAATTGGAATGTCAAATGAGTATTTATGCAAGCGCACTTTTACTGCAAGTCTCGTGGAATTTATATTGAAAAGAAAATTAATTTTCAAACTTACAAAACGTCTGTTATTTCCTCAAGACAACGCGCCGCGAACACTAACAAAATTAACTCCTCTAAAAACCGGCGAAAAGTACAAACCGTGAGCGTCAGATGTTATTTAATCTATCGAGTTCGATTTTATCGACACACTTCGCTCTACGACTCGCCCTAAAATAGTGGCCGAGAAACTGGAGCTCGCGCGATAAGTGTGTGAGTTTTTCGACCGGAATTAGATTTTTTCTGTCTTGCTGTTATTTCCATTTTATGCGGCTAGTTCATTTCCGTTACACGCCCACATTTATAACAACAGCGATGAAACATCACGTATTACTCGAAATTCATGTATTTTATTTTATGTTTTTGGTACACGTACAACGGTCACCTGGACTACGAGGCTCAAGGGCGTCGTGGATGATCCCTCGCCGCCCTACTAGTTGCTAAGGATCTTTTATCTATCCTATATTGTTGACTGTCACCCCGCTTTAGTTCACCTTCGGCGGTCGTACGACCGCATAAGTAGTCGAAAGATATTTTTAATTTTGCGCAACGGAATGATGTCACCGAAAAGCGCAATATACCGTCCGCCGATTACGCGATTTTAACTGGCCCGCCGGCAGACTAATTTATTAGTGGTTAGCCGACCCATTTTCGAGGTTTTTTTTTTTTTTTTGTCGCCGTAAAGAGAAAGAGATATTTCATCAAATTTCGCCACGAATTTTCATCCCTTCTACGAACAACATAAGAGCCCACAGTAACCAATTTGTTCGAAGTTTAATATGTGTATATTATGCGCGTGTGTAGCGAATGTGTGAGTGTCGACATTAACCGAAATGAATATTAAATTTTAATTTTACTCGTGAGCCAAAGGTTTTCATTTAAAAATCAAATGTTTGTACTGTGCGTTTGTAGTATTATGAATAAGAACGGTTGAAACATTTTTAAAACGAAAAAAAACTCCTGACAAGAATATATTACCAAGTCAATAGATTAATATTTCTAAAGATTGACTGGCAGATTATAAATAAAAAATTATAATATTTATAATAATTACTAAACTCAATCCAGCAATAAATAATAATATATAATGTTTAAGTATACAAAATATATATGTATATCTAATTGTAATATTACCGAAATGTCATCAGTCGACTAAAATTATTTCTACTAAATGACGTAACTAAACAACATCTAACCACAATAATTGAGTTCCACGCGAAACACGAGAGCATTTCAGTCAGAAAAGTTTCCTTTTATGGTGTAGTCGCATTTCTCGGTCGTTTTATTCCGGTCCGTTTTACCAACAACGTGACTTTTAATAAATAAATGTTTAACTATTTTCATTAATTATTAATTATTACTGCTATTTTGTTCTAAACTATATAATAAGAATAATTAACCCTTTTAAATTTAAAATATTTAATAAATTGTATCGACAATCTATAAGATATCAACAACTAATAACATATTTGATAATATATTATTATATTCTTGTTTTAGATCATATTTTACTTCAAATTATTACTTAAAAAAACTTTAAATTCAAACCCATATAAAAAAATAGTGAGAATAGATTTTAGAAATGTTATACATTAATAAGAATAATGTATTTTACCAACAGTATACAAAAATAAAACGCGAAAAATTCTAAAAAAGATCGAATTCACCTCGCTCTGGTAGGAACACTACTGTAAATTACTAATGCCAAATCAAAAAATGATATTAGATTATTTGAAGTGAAATGAAATTTCAAAAACATATATGCATATGTAAAAACACTACTAAGAATAATGTTAAAATGAAAATAATTATAAACCAAACAAATTTTCAATATCAAATTAGACACCTAAACAGATATACGTATGCATTAATTAATAACTACTGTAAACGGTTACATTTACGATAATGTAATCGATTCGAAACGAAAAACTAATTGCGCACGCATTGAAATTTTGCAGACAAGTTCACCAATCAATGTGCTACTCACGCACTTGAGCGCAGTAGATTTGATCGTTTGCATAGCAGTACTGTTGTCTATTTTGCCGGAGACGTTCAACCAGTACGAAAAAGTAGCCCCGTGGTTATGCCCTGTTCACGGATTCCTGTTCAACTTCCTGCACCCGATGGCAATCTGGACCGTCTGCGGTCTGAATTGCGACAGGTTGGTATCCCAATGCACACATTTAAATTCTTCGCAGATATCTTCAGAAACTACGTTGTTTTCGAGATTATCATTAGGCACTTTGTGCCCGAATCAGTATATATTTAAGAATTAAATCGATAAACTGATAAATCGCCACTTAAGTGCATAGTTCATCTGAGTTAACGTTTCATATTGAATTAGACAATCATCGTGTAAAGTTTTTACTTTAAGTCTATAACATGATATTGTAAGGCATCTGTACATTTCCTATAATCGCTGACATTATTTTTTATTAAAACGTTGAGTTATATGATTATTTTAGTATTACTTTGAATACTTTGATAATTCTAACGGTGTAATTTCAAAATCTGTCGCAAAAAAATTATGTTTATAAGTTGAAAAAAAACTCTTCATTGAAATCCTTGCTGACATAAAACTCTGGTGTTATATTTTTAAATTGTGGTTCGTTTTTCAAGTAGCAAATACAGTAAAGGTAAGGTAAGGTAATTAAAAAATATTCACATTTTTACTCCGTTTAAAGTAAAATTTAAAATGTATATGTGTGTGAATAAATATATATTTATCAATAACTCTCCAAAAACTCATAAATTTGAACGATTTCAGAAGTTTTCCTTAATTTAATTTAATATCATCTATTATACCACTTTTTATAAGATCGACAATATACATGTATAATAAAATTCTTCAAAATGAAAGGTGAAACCTTAACTTTAAAAGTGCACTGCCGATTGTAATTGACATCTCTCATTCCACTTTTGAAAATGAAATATCAGACCTTTACAAATCATTCGTGACAAAAGACCACATAGAAAACATAAAGTGATTGCCTATTGATATATACGTGTGTGTGTATGTAATATATTGTGATATGTATCTAATGACATTTTTGTTACGTTTTTTTTCTTCTTCATTTAGATATTACGCAATTGCAGCCCCACTACATTATGGAACTCTTGTGAACAGTCGCAAAATTATGATGGGTCTTTGCGGCACGTGGATTGTATGCTTGTTGATCTCAATGCCACCGGTTTTCCGGTTAGTTCCTTACAGTTATCAGCCGGGCTTGCCTGTTTGTACAACAGATTTCAGCAAAGGTCGAGCTACCATTTTTTACAGCGTTTTCTACACAACCATTACACTAGTACTTCCTGGCGTCATCATACTCGGATGCAACATAAAGGTTAGTTTCGAAGTAAAACCCTATTTACTTTAATCACATCCACTCCGTTACAAAATCAAGTCTGAATAATTAAAAAGCAAACGTTCTACAAAACGAATCGGGACTAGTACAATTCCAAATGGTGTTGTTTTTGAAAATAACAATAGTTTCGTAATTTAATATTCCAAGTAGATCGGTCGGAAAACTGATAATATATTTAAATATATTACAATACTGCATAATAAAAAACCTGTTATCTGCACACGATATCTTCAATTTCCCTACGTACGAATAATTTTGTAGAATAAGATTCTCAAAAAAGACATAACTCCTATCAATAAAGAGTCATCCCTGTCGGTCTTACTATACCCAACTATTTCGGTATGCCCACGATATGTTTTTCTCATTTCCAAACGTTTGTTATCATCGTCTCCCTCAGGGTCGATCGTCGAGACTGGTACTTTCCAATTCGAACCTAACATCGTTTAATTCATTTGTAAATCTAATCCAAAGCCAATGTTATCATTAAGTTGAGATACGAAAACAATATAGGAGTGTAATATATAAATCGTGTTCGCGTTGATATTGATTTCAGACACGCATTATTTCTATGATATTATGTAATTCAAATAAAATGTAGCCGGGAAAAATGTAATTCAAAATATCATTCCAATAATAATTGTTCAAATCAATAGTTAAGATAATAAATAATAATGTTCAACTAATCAAGTAATAAAATAATTAATAACTTTTCAAAATAAAAATAATTTATTTAAAATGAATTGAAGATTTTCAAATTTAATTATATAAAAAACGGAAAAAAAAAAAAACATTTTAATTCACATTTCCCAAGCTAGACTGGGGAATTCTACATAGCCCGGACACTGTATATACTTTTGCCTACAATTCCCGTAAAAATAGGACGATACCACCGTGCCCGGGCTATGTATGTGTTGCCCGATAGTCTACTTTGCCCGCAACATATATACCCAAGCCCGCTTATTGTTTATTTCAGGTGTTCACGATAGCTCGGTACCACAGGCACCGGATAGCGTCGGCGATATTCGAGGTGACGCTGTCGGCGCAGGTGACGATCACGCACCAGCGGAACCCGTTCTTCTTGCCCACGGCCATGGCGAACAAGCTGCGGCGGAACAACGCGTTCTCGGCCGTGTTCCAGATAATCGGTTCGCTGGCCGTGTTCTACATGCCGTACTACACCGTGTGCCTGTACGAGTCGCTGTGCGCGGCCGTCGGGGCGCCGCCCCGGACCGACCCGACGGTCAAGTCACTGGCGTTCGCGCTCATCACCGGCTCGGCGCTGTGCAACGGGCTGCTGTACGGCATCAAGAACAAGCTGCTGAAGAAGACGTACCAAAACTACCGCAGGAAAATGATGACCAAGTGCGAGGTGAACCAGGAGATCCAGGCGCGCACGCCGTCCGCGTGCGGGTCGCGCAGGCCCTCGCTCACCCCGGTCGCGGTCAACAACCACCTGCAGCACGGTAAGGCGGCGGCCGCGGCGGCGCAGGTCGCGCCGTCGCTGTGCCGTCGGTCGTCCAACATGAGCCTGGCCGAGCCGGCGGAACAGCTGCAGCTGCTCCGGCGGCAGGTCGTCTCGGCGGCCAGCTCGACGGGCGGCCTGAACTTCGGCAACTATTACGCGGACGCGGGCGCCGAAGACGGCCCGATCAGGCGGTGCTACTCGTCCAGCACCGGCGACTGCCGCGGCGTCAGGCTGTCGACGGCGGTCGCGGGCGGCGGCCCCGGGCCGCCGGCCGCGTGCACCAATCAGAGCGCGTTCGTGCGCCGGATACTGCGCGACTCGAGACGATCGCCCCGGATACTCATCACCCGCGCCATGTCCGAGGAGAACGAGTCGTCGTCGTCGTACGCGTCCGAGCCGGACACGCCCGTGCGCAAGGACCTGGTGCACAAGCTGTCGTCGTCCAGCGTCACGCTGTTCATCGACGACTGTCGCAGGAACGTCGGCGGCGGCCCGGGCGCGTCGGCGGGCAGCGCGCGCGACGACGGCGACGACGACGACGACGACGAGTTGTCGCCGGCCTACAGCAGCCTGTCGTCCAGCAACGACGACAGCAGCTGCGCGGCGCACGAGTTCACCCGGCTGACGCGGCTCTCCGCGTGAGCGCAGTTCGTCCTCGACCCCCCCCCCGTCCCCGCCCCCGCAGATCCTGCGCCCGGTCCTGTCCCCCGTTCCCGCGCCCGCGAAATCGAATTATCCGAGCCCGCCGCCGCGCCGCCGCCGTCGCTTCACAGGGACGATAATGACACAATTATTATAGCGATATAATATACGCGCGCCGTTGTTATTGTCGCGATCGGAAAGCGATTATTTTTTTCCCGTTACCGATTTTACGTTTTGCGCTCGTTTTACACGTCATACGTTTTACGTCGCAGAATTATTGAGCTTACGTTCTCCAACACGAATTTAATTTCGATACAAATCCATTTTTATCGGTTTTTTTTTTTTTACTTAATTTTTTTACCACATGATATATATTATACGTGTATGTTATAATAATAATATGTTAACGCGATTGGCCGTTTTCAACGTTCAAACGATTTTTTTCTAAAGTTTCCTATTTGTATACCAATGGATTTCCAAAAACAATTTAGGACACCCCGAAACATGTAACTCGTATTAGTCGACAGTGTATATTATGTGATATGACGTTTTCAATCTACAATCGCATACGCATAATTTTAATAAACCATAGTGTATAAATTTGTAATATAATATCTAGTAGATCGATTACAGTTTTAAGGTGTGGCGATTCGCTTGCGAGCAATAGGAAATAAAAAAATCTAATAAGTATAGGATACTGCAATATAACTATAAGCATACATGCAAAAAACCACTCGTTAAAGCCCGAATTCATTATTTTCTGTACTTATAACGACAGCCATTTCGTAGATTAGTTTACAAATGATAATTTTAATGACATTACTGTTTGCAACATCTGAATGAGTGGCACTAACTTATTTATGAGTTCAGACATAAGTGCAAGTGTTCTTTATTCAGTACAGTTTGACAGTTCGTGAAATGAGTTAAATTAAAACATTAAATAACAATTATAATCATATCAAAGCCATTTCTCGTACGTACTACATACCGATTTTAACTTTGATCTTAAATTTTAATTGGTAAATATTCTAAAAAATTCTACCTTTTTGAATAATATTGTAGGTGTTGATCGTTACGTTAAGATTTAAAAAAAAAACAATCGCAAACATTTTATTATTTTTATGTTTCAAACGAAATAAAAAAATATATTCAAAACCTTCTTGACACATAAAACGGTTTTGTATTATTTTCCCAATTGAAATGAGTTGACAACGTTTAATCAAAAATTAATGTGTCAATGTTCTATAATAATTTATGCAAAGTAAATAAGTATAGTTTAAATGCCTATCAATATCAATATAAAATGTTATTTAATGACTTAAACAAATATTTTACGCATGCGATAATCACAGAAATTTAAATTTTCAGAATTTAATTTAGTAGGTTAATTTAATTTAAATTTAATATACATACAAATTAAAAATTAACATAAGCAAACAGCAATTTTTAACATATTATTTCTTTCAATCGAAGACGAAAAATTACTAATTGAGATCACTATTGTTGTTATTGATTTAATTATTTTAAAACAATATCATAAATAGAAATTGAAAAAAAGTCGTAGCGTATTGTATATTAAATATTGTACCTTTTCTCGCTATCGTTTACGTGATGTAAAATAGTAATAGTAATTTAATACTTTATAGTACGACTATTGTATAAAATTATCATAACTCTCGTGTAATATCGACGCGTAAGAACAATAATAATAATAACATTCTAGTCATTATAATTAAGAATTTAACAGATGTTGGCAATTATTTTTCATTAGCTTTAAAGTGGCTGTTATTAGTTGTTTGTTTCAATACGTATACATACATAAACCTATTATATATCGTGTTACGGGTAAACAACGTGACCTAGGCCCTTCTGGAATCGTTCGGAAACGGTGAAAACGGTAAGTAACTACCATGGAAGCATTTTATGATCTCATTTACACACAACTGAGGATAACATTTTTCTAAACCTATTTTTCTTCAGTTCAACGCCAACGTGACGTTAATAAAACCGGGGTGGTTTTAGAAGGGGTTTCTTTTATTCAAGTATCGCGTCTAGCACTGCAGTAACACCTAGTACGTATAGATAAAATAAAACACTTGAAAACACTGTTTAGTTTCACGCAGTAATGGACATGACCATCGAAATAATAATCTCAAAATATTGGTACAATTACTTTGATGTTTGACTTTATCTCATACAACGAGCGAAAACTTTGGCGGTGCAGTGCACCTAATAATATTACTATGATGTGCATTACTGTGTCATTTTGGATTTCCACAATAAAATTGAACTAAATATCGCTGGCAAAATTCTCGAGGAAACCCTCGAAAAGTAATTTTTTTAAATTTCCCCACCAAGCTTAACGATCTGAAATATATTATTATGCATTTATGCCGAACAATTTAAGATTTATCGCCAACGTCGGAGTTTACTCGTAACACAAATAATTATTCTAGGTGCGATAGTATTAAGGATTTTGAAATTTTTTAATCGAATTCAAAGTACTTCTGATTAGTATAATAATTATTATTATTTATTTATTTATACGAAAAGATAATGAGCCCCACTGAACAGGTTCGTGTGGGGGCTCAAATAATAATCATATGAAGTATCATTTTTAATAATTTTTCATCATACCGATTTGTAATTTTATATTTTTTTCAAACAGCAATTCCATTTAATAATAATTATAAAATCGTTTTAAATAGGCACTTATACTCACATTTAAAACCTTAGTATTATTATAATTTATTTTTATGTTTCGTTTGGTTTGTTTTTTTTTTTTGTTATGGTACTTCAGAGTTCAGAGTGCATTAAAACTAAAATAAAATTTTAAAGGGCTCTATTTATTAGATTATTTCACAAGAATAGTCTATTTCAGAAACGGAAATTTATATAGAAACTGTTAAAGTATAGAAAAAATATTTTTTTTTCAAAAAAATTAATTTAAAACACCGTTTGTGTAATTATTATTTCAAAAAATATCAATAAATAAAACTTTCAAAATTGCCAAAAAACACTAATGAG
Source organism: Drepanosiphum platanoidis (assembly GCA_948098885.1). Taxonomy (NCBI): domain Eukaryota; kingdom Metazoa; phylum Arthropoda; class Insecta; order Hemiptera; family Aphididae; genus Drepanosiphum; species Drepanosiphum platanoidis. The sequence continues at coordinate 5,060,975 of OX402531.1, forward strand.
TGTTCTCATTTCATACTAAAATAATTGAAAATAACATTGAACAAAATCTAAATGAACTGAGTCGAGAAACAAAACAACCGTAACACGTCAAACATACGAATACATTTGCGTACATACTTAGATATATATATGTATTTACAATATCATACGAAAAATGTCCGTCATACTGTGGACTATGCTGTATTTTTGGAGATGATTTTTTTGCGAGAGACAGCCGTAAATTTTAAAATTACAAAAAAACGTCATTCGAAGAATTATGTGTGTTTGACCAAAAAGTGTAAACATTAATCAACCCTCTACTGCGGTCAAACTTTTCATTTTGACGTTATGTCAATTATATTCATTTTGTACTTGAACACACTCGTTCATTATTATTTATTAATAAAACGTACGACAAAGTTTTGATTTGAGATTAAATGTTATTTCGAACGTAATTTGCCTATTATCTCATATATTATTATCATAGGTATCAGCGTTTCAGCATGATGAATATATTAATATCTCGCCGAATGCATGGCTATAATATATTTTGAAGAATGTTCACTGTACCTATCATGTATTATAAATAAATGCATTTTTTTTTTTTTGTGCGCCTCGGAAAAACTATACAATTTGTATTTACCCTCCCCCGTAATTTTAAGATATTATTAAGATGTTGTTGTAATTTTAGATCGATACCGAAACGCTTTTAACGAGTGTATATGAAAAGTTACCATGTTAAAATACTATATTTATTGTGTTAGTTATGAAATAAATGTCACAACTATTATCGACGTACATCGATTTGTATACATCACATTCTATGAAGCTATTACATATACCTACTTAACATAATTTGAATTATTTATATTTCACTATCCTCTTGCAGTATGCCCAAACTATATTAAATTGTGATCTATAGGCTAAATTCTTGAAAAAATAAAAATATTGCTCGAGTACTATCAATATTCGTCGTCGACTAACATACAATAAAAAAAATATAAACGGTATAAATAAATGGATACCCTAATAAACGGAAACAACGATAGTAGATACGAAAATATTAATAACATGTTGTATATAAGTTTATTATGTTGTATTGTTGTATATTACTATCCCTATTATCATCACACGTGTACGCAAGTTTTAATGGAACAATAAAATGGCCTTTTCTTCAACGAAACTTTTCTCTCCTCGAGATATAGATCTGTTTTTCCATCCTTTACCTAGAATTCATTGCCACCATCTATCCGGACACTAAACCGTCCATTTGCGCGACTTAAAGTAGATCGTTATAATCTTCTTCCATTTCGTTCCCATAAATTATCACTAAACTCCTCGGCTTGTTGTATTGCTCTATCAACAAGAAGCCATTTGTGACTTTAAACGCGTCCCCTTTGATTAGCTTGCTGCACTTTACACCGTTAAGATCTCTTCTCTTTACCACTACTTCGAGTGTTTGTTTCTCTCATCTGAACAAGAACATCACTCCTCCACGTCCATTATTTTCATCGCACATACGGTTGTTATCTACAGACTCTTTAATTCGAGTATTCCGATGAAACCGATAAAAATACGAATAATACTGTCCCATCAAACTGCATAATTGTTTTAAGACGAAATTTAAGTTTAAAAAAAATGTACGTACAATATTATGAGTATTATAGATGACTTGGTTCTAATATGCTAAATCGGATTCCCCTAAGTACCTATGTAATATGTAAACTAATATTACAAGTATTTTAATTTATAAGAGCATACTATAAAGCGTATACACTCGTATATGTTATCCTTTAGAGATTAAATTGTCCAATTCATGAAATGGACAATTTATTGCTAATTAAAAATCCTATTAAAAAATGCAATCAGACATGATGCCGTAGGGTCGTTTTTATCGTCAGCGGCGATCGAGATCAAATAATTATTTAAATTTTTCAGGATTTCCGAGTTTAAAAAACCAATAAATTTTTTGTTTTTCTTGGTATCATAAATAATAAATAAATAGATATAAACCTAACAATAACGAAACGTGACGTATTTGAATACGTATTGCAGTAATAACGAAAACACGACGTAGGTACGTATACAACAAACATATTGTGTTGATTTTTTAATATAAAATTTTTAAGTGTTTTTTGTGCGTACGAGCGAAGAAATCAATACGACGACGATATAGATTATATAAATATAGCTTTTAAATACATAGGATCATTCGTTAGGACTGCACAACGATGTAACTACACGAATCATCATAGTACACTATTTATAATAAACTATAGGGATTAAATACTAATACTTAGGTACCTGATATTAAAAGGCAGTTTTCCTAAAACAACGGTAAACATAAATAAATCACACGTAAATTATCTATTCTAATTTGTTTTTTGACATTGTTAATTAATAACCAGAACGAATAGGCCTTCCACTAAAAAAAACCATTCTCATTCATACTTCTCTGGAAAACGCGTTGGTTCAACAGAAAAGAAATATATAAATATTACAAATTGTACTAAATAAATTCCTCTTCGTGCACTTATATTATTTATTCGTGAAATAACTATTTTATATTCATTCATGATTACATTTAATATCGAATTTTGTTATAGACAATGGCATTTTAAAAAAAAAAGATAATATTCATTTGAACTTTATACAGTAATTCAAGAGTACAATTCTGAAAATTAGAGTACTACGTACTAGTGGAGTATTTTGGAAATGGTTCCTTAACGGCATTGGTCTATAGATGGATTTCGAGGAGATAAACAAAACAAAAGGCAACATTTTAAAATGGAATTCAAGTAAAATTAGTCTTCATGGCATACATATTTCGTACACATTTTATATTGTCCTTAAATTATTTTTTTTTTTTTAAATAAGCCCGAAAAAAACGTCGATCAATACCGAATCCAGAAGTAAAAAAAAAAAGGAGTCAGATTATGTAAATAAGCGTCTTATTGAAAGTTAATCAGTCCTTGGTACGTGAAAACCCCAAGCAGTGATATTCTGGTCTCTGACCAAACCCTATTTCTCCCCTCCGCTAATCCCATCCCTGGAATCAAGATTTCTTAGCCCTGTTAAACTTGACACGCGAAAAACGTCTCTCACAAGTGCTAACAAACGAGACAATAAAAACGCGGAGATTTATTATTACTGCTGTTATTCTTTCTTTTTATTTTTATCATAGTCCTCTTCTATTCCACGATGGGCAGTGTATTTATTTATTTACCTAAATACGATAAACTCACGCACCCGGTGGTTTTTGTCTTTTTTTCATTAAATATCTTCTCACTCGATACACTCAGTCACTACTGCAAGTCACGTCAACCGTTTCGATATAAATGTGAGCGCTGGAGTATCTTAATAATACACTATATATCATATACTATATTGTCTCTTTGTAGCATATTTTTTATTTTCTCTTGCACTCGGTTGAATTTGCCTTTTTTCAATGCGGAAAATATGATTACAAAACGGTCTTTGACACCGTATCGATTCTCCATACGTATATAGTAGGTTTATTATTATGTACGCATTATCCTCTAAATCACCTGACGTCAATCAACTCCACGCTATAAACCTACATCCAAACACAACAGAACGTACGTAGTATACAACGTGTATACTCACATTTCACATTCAGTCCGATGATTCATGAATATGCCAGAATGTGTGATACGTAAGAGGTTTTACTAGTATAAGTAATAGATATGGTCGACTTGGAAACCGTGAGAATGTATTCTATAAGAAAATTTCAACTCGTTGGCGAAAAAACTAATGCTCTAAAAATAGGCACTTATGGGACATTTAAAAATAATTCTACATTTACAATTGTTTTAAAATTTTATTCTTTTTTCCCTCTAACAGCAACATATTATAATGCATTACGTTTTCAAATTAATATTCTAGAACGAAAATTAATTTTGTTCTAAATTAAACTTATTGATACCTTTAAACTTTACACAACATGACGTTGTCAAAAACAAAAATTGTGAAAAATTCGAATATTCAATTAGTGTTGTCATTGTTTTTCAGAGCACGAATTTAAACGAATAGAACTAGTTTCCGAATTTGAATAGAACTATAATAATATGTCTTTCCGTGAAAGTAGTTTGATAATGCACAAATACACATATCTACCTACTAAAACTTTGAACAGCGTTTGAGCTCGGAAAACAATTCGGATTTTTACTAAGTAAAATCCGTTCAAAAGTTATTGAACAAAACACCTATATGAGGAACACAGTACTTACAGTACTTGGACAAAGATGAATAGTTACACCGAGATTTCTTGCCACATATGATGAGAGGACACAAGTTTGTAACATATGTTTGTGATCTCGAAACAACTCATAACACTTAAAGTCCCCGAAGTGCACTTATATAGTTATATGTACATCGTAGAATGTCAGAAGTAAGTTTATAGACAAATTCAAATTAGTCTCGAAAAATAAAAATAAATATAATAAGAGTGTCTGTTTTATTCAACTGAATAACAATTAAAACGCATTACCTATTAATTGTTATCATAATAAATACAAATATTTTAAATATTATTCATGAGTGCATCAAAAAATAATGAACTACGCTATATTATATTAACATATAGCTACACTGAATCCAACCCATTTAAATTGAATATGAACCGATTCGTTTTTGTTTTGAGATTGATAATAAGATCGAATGATCATAACGGGGACGACACGTGTTTAAAACGATTTATGCGAGCAGTTTTGAAATTTAAAACTCATCTGAACAAAACTTAAAATGTTTAAATGAATCACTCTGTATACATATAAAATACCGATTAATGTCCATTCACTCCGATTAAAGATCAATCGAACATTTCACTACAGGACCGTTTCGTCATCATCGTTCGTCATTCGATTCCCATTAACTACGGTTGAATAAATTGTCAGTCGGCGTGTAACGCACTTAGCTCGAGAAAAAAAATCAGTTTTTTCAAATGCGACGATTTTTAATGTTCCGTTAAAATTTCGAATAATAAAAACAAGTTTTTACATCAAGTGAGGTCGGATTGTACTACTTGACTAAATGGTCCACGATGGCACTCGGGTTGTAAAAGGATTGTATTTTAATCACGTTAAAAAGGAAAAGACCGTGTTCGCGAATATAATCACTATCAGGTTGGGGGAAAAAAACGTGTAATATGTTTAGATTGTGTTCAGGTTGAAAAATGATCAAACTACGTTTAAAATTTAAACCGTAACTATTGACGGAGTACCAACGTTCTCTAGAATACAATAATTTAGTATATGATCCGCTATTTAACACGGCGGGTCTTTATTTTACACGTTTTTCGATGTAAACTTCCGGACTGGAAGTTCCGCTATACAACTAAAGTCGACCGCGTTCATTATATTTTCAATCTCCAGGGCTTATTTTTAACTTCATTGAAACATACTTTACGTATTCCTTAATGTAAAAACGTGCAGTTCAAATTGTAAAATATGCGTGGGTTTTTTTAAGATAAATCGTAATATTTAATAATTGTAAACCGGGTTTAACTAAAGAATTTCGTTTCATTACACTTTTTTTTATAAATATGTTTATTTAACTTTCATTTTCTTATAAATAAACACTTAAAATATATTTAACAAGTCATATTATTGCTTGTATTGTTATTAATCTTTCGATATAAGTTAAACGTCATTCAATATTTTACTACTTTGACACATATTACAATATGAAAACTGAAATGTATTGCTTTATATAGAAACAGTCAGCCGGTGTAGAAGGACACCATTCACGAGAAGAAATTTCCTCTGAAATCTTCAATTATTTGTAAAAACTATTTTTTAGGCTCCCAGCAACGACACACAAAACCCAGAAGTTAAGAAGGTTAGTTATGGTTACTTTGTTAATTGCTAGAGCAATAATAATTCCATCAAGAATCATTTTTCAGCAAACATTTTACAAAACTATTCAAAATAGATACTAGCGTCATAGCCTTTTTAGTCAAGCTTCACTAATAAATTTGTAATATGCTCGATAAATTACACAAAGACTTAAGTCAAAAACTAAAACTAAATATAATAGGTATAACATTTTTAGTAACTATAAAATATCACAAAAATAAAATGTTTACCAATACTTATTGAGATTTTCTACTTGAGAGCTCACCTAACCAATCTTTACCTGTCAGAGTAATAACTATTTGAAACATTATTTGAACGAGACGCATATGGACATAGTTATTGAATTATGACAACACTGACAGCCCTAAATACAACATAACTCATGAGTGCAAACGCAATAACGAAAACCCAACAGTTCTGCTAAAATGTAGCATCCAATCTCTGCGGTGCACATTTTCATGTTAATTGTGAAAACAATGGTAAATATTTCAATTGTGGTACATTCAGAGAAGAGGTCCTTGAAGGTAAGCCTTTAATTAATAATACAAATTAATTGCTAGACAAATAATAGCAGATTGAACTTTTTGTTTTGTAATTATTGAATTTTAAGAATGTATCTAAAATATTATATTAAAACAAGTGAAAATGGTTACAAAATTTTTTTAGCAATTATTTTAAATCATAATATTTACCAATGGTACAAATGGAATCTACCACGAAAAAGCCAGTAATGAAAAAAACTTTAACATTTCGCGTTATATAAACCTAAGTATGATTATCGACTAAACATTGTAGATGGTACAATGACTCAAAAGTTGGACCATAATCGTGTTCCTGACAGTGCTCAAATTAAAATGAAAAAAGCAAATCAATTTTTGATTATTTTAAAGATACCTAGATTGGTCGCTTACAACACCGAAAACAAATAGAAGCTCCTTTATGTCCAATTGAACTTTGGAACTGTTATAACTTGGTTCTAGCCGATTTACCTCACACAAACAATTCTGTAGAAGGGTGACACAATTATTGTTTTTCTGTTATTCTCAACTCTATGAAACATAAGTATATTTGAGCATTTCTTCTAGCACTTCAAAAATAAGAAAAAATAAATCATCTATAGATAGAACAATATGCTTCTCTACAGAAGATTAAAAATTAATAGCACAGACTCATATCATATAATTTCTCAAACAATGAGCTATACGAAATATAGTGGGCCGGACAAAATTTAGGCCGATTAAATAATCTGTGACTGATTTCATGATGTTCCATTTAAGGATAATACACAATTTATGGTTGATTACAAATTACGGAAAACAAACTAATTTAATATTATAAACGAAAACGGTAGAACTTTAAAATGTAATAGTTAGGTATTTGACGAAATACTTGACCTTATTACTGTAGAATGACAAAATAAAGATAATGATAAATATCTACATAAATAATAATACAATAATATAAGTAATCATTATAATATTATATTATATATTTTATAGAAGTATAAAATACAAAATTCGCTAATTCTTTGTTTTTTATTTCTTTACATTATTTTCTCTCCAGATCTACAAAGACTACATTTTAAAATCGATCTTCTTTTTTCAATTACAATAAACCCTTTATTTTATGATAACTGTTGACACAATCTAACCTTACTGAACGTTGTGTGAGCATTATTAACAAGGGGTTTAACGTATTTATTAATACAACTACTGCCGCATAATTACTTATTTATAAACCATACCAATCTCAGTGGTTTGGGCGCGTTGTTTTGCGAAGAAACAATCGCGTAAACAAGAAGAAGGTGGGGGAAATACGCGTAATGATTTATCGTCCCGCAGACAGTACGAAAGGACTGAGGTCAAATTCGGTATCGTGTAGAGAGCATATTATTATTAAGAAAATAGAATTTGATGGCGATGGCAGTGGTAACAATAACTCAGCTGACGATCGACAATATTACTTCATAATGGTATAGACGAAATAGCCAATAATCACACAAAAACACGTCTCAACGAAGAATTTCGTTTCCAACTTCCAACCGAGAAGAAATCGAAAAAAAGAATTTCGGGTCGAATTCCATCTCAGCCGAATCAATAATATAATATGATTCCTTATACACAATAATACAGTAGGTGTTTGTTGTACACCTATAATAAATCGTCCTGTATACATTGTGTAACTTTAATTTTTATTAAAATCGTACAAAAAATTAAAAAAACAAACGTTCATGCTATCAAAAAATTAAAAACCCTACATTTTACGTAAATTTCTCATTTATAAACTCAGACAATTTTGTAAAATTATTCCAAATACACGCTGCATAGTATTGGTTCGCGCGAAACTTGTTTTTAATCTCGAAATACAACAGTAAGACGACAACAAATATTAAAAACCATTGTTGTTCAATATAGTATTTAATAAAAATAATATAAGATTATCTATAAATATAATAATTGCCTAACAAATAAAATAAGTAATTAAGACTCATATACAGAATACGTTTAAAATATTTCAGTATGTTTTAATCAACTTTCTGTCTAACACTCGTCCTACCTAAACGATTTTTCCGAATGAATTATCGTTGGTAAACAACATTTATTACAATTATAATAATAAATACATAACACAGACGCATAAATAAAATAAAACAGCACCGTGTGCGTTCAAGAATAATAAAATGTGCCTAAATCAACAACCAATGCAGAATACAAAAATACGATAATATAATACAATAATTTTCCCAGTTGACTCAATAATCGATTCCTGTATAATAATAGTAAATAACAAGTAAATCAAATATAACTAACCTCGTCATAACAACAACAGAGCCGATGTTTAATTCAAGACAGCAAATGACAGGAACAGTATTACAAAAACTTCACGTTGGCTGAAACGGTTCCGTGTTACGCGATAACTAATTCACTATAAAGCAAGTACCCGAACTAATAATCGAACACAGGGACGGCGCTGAGGAATTCCGGGCAACGTATCTGGGGCCTAACTATTAAAGGAGTCCTGTGGCTATAATGTTTTTAAAAACTCTAGGATCTTTTTTTTAATTTACCTACCAATATTTAAGAAATAAAATGTACTGATTTCATTTTTTTATTATTATTTATTTATATCATTTCTTTTTACCTATAAATAAAATTTTTATTTAACACGCAAGTACTAAAAAAATTCGACATCATTACCTTAAAATTTTTGAAACACACCTTAACTATAAAAATACACATAATTTGCTAGATAATTACACTCGGAATATACATTTCCCTAATGTATAGGTATTAGGTATAGCGGAATAGCAGAAACTTATGTTTACGGACGGCGAAAAATCTGTAGACATTATGATAGTAGTGAGGAGGTAATCTATAAGTCAATAGTCGACTAGACTAGGTACTGAAAAAAAAAAAAAGATTGACGGCAAATACTGAAAGTTCGCGAGAAAAATATCGAGGACCCCGCGTCCCCGCCCTTCAACTCAGAAAAAAAATCGACCCGTGAACCCGAAACACGTATCAGCGCCGCCATTGTTCGCGCCCTCGACTCACAGCGTCGAATCAACCGAGGTCGGAGTCGAGGAGGTATGGGACGTCACGAAACGCACTCGCACAAAAACTCGACCGGTAAACAACAACGAACTCGCGGCGGATTGTTTCGATGGCGGGTTCGACGCACGCACGACACACGGAAAATCGAAAAACCAACGGCACGACAGCGAAAACGGCCGAAAAACGCGACGGAACGGACGGGTCGGCGACAACGGTCACCGCGGAAGCGCACAGGCCGAGGTCAGAGTCGGGGATTGTCACAAAACGCACTCGCGCAAAAACTCGTTCGGAAAACAACAAAACGACGACGAACTCCCGGCGGATTGTTTCGGTGGCGGGTTCTCGGGAACCAACGGCACGGCAGCGAAAACGGCCGAAAAACGCGACGGAACGAACGGATCGGCGACGACGGTCACCGCGGAAGCGCACAGACTGATGAAACGTTATCGACGAGCAATATTGTTATATTTTTACCATCCGAGCCGTAGTCGTGACTCGCGAAACACGAAAAACAAAATGGCGGACGGTAAAATTCACAAACCGTTTTGGCGAACGGCGCACCGCGAACGAAAAATACGCTAAACGAATATCGCGATAGTACGGTAGTGTTTATGCGACAAATAATTTGGTTTTACCCACGCGACCGCCGTGAGACGTGCGATTATTCGTCGATAATTACTATTACTATCGCCGCGAAACGAAATTTCCGTGAAACGAGATAATGGCTGTCGGCATGAGATTCTCCAAACACGGACCCGTTCGGAGAATCCGGACATGCGCGCGTACCAACGAAGACTGAATTATAAGGGAAAACCAGTCGCCCCGCGTCGGCCGAAACTATTGAAAAAACGAACAGCCAATGAAAATTGACGGAAAATTCATGGAAAATAATTTTTTTGTAACGGTCGTTTATTTAAAATCTAACGCGTAACCGAAACGACCGCAACCGTGGTATCCAGAGTTCTGTCCGCAGCGCGCGACCACGTCGTCGAGGCGGCCACGCGACCACGCGGCCACACGTCCCCATATACGAATGGTAGCCGAACGTTGCATGGGCTATCTGTTTAATGTATAATAAACAAAATTTTAAATTATCTACGCGATATTATATCGACGACAAAGTATACCGAGTGTCTATCTCTAGTTTAGGAACAGTCGTGAACAACACTACACTTTTGTGCATCGTCGTGTCGTAAAAAGTTCGTCATTTGAAAAAAAACTGAACAATTTGATATGTCCCTCGAATTCGCATCATACAACGAACCTATTATGTACATCAATACTACTAAAAACAGGTACGCTTACCGGCTTACCATTTAAATAATGACATTTTTAGTTATTTTCAAATCATCCAATGTTAAACTCTTGGATTCGTACAGTGTCGATGACAATAATAATAACAATATTATTATAACGACATTACCAATTAATTGCCTATACATATAAAGTGCCGTCCAAAATGCATTTTGAAAAAACGGAATTTATGGTAAATCCTTGGGCCTTAATCTTTTGAACGCGGACCGAGTTTCGGACCTTTGTTAAAGTCTGCAAATAATGCTGATTGAATCGTTACGACTGAGGATTTACCGTACTGCAGTAGTAATTTATGGAGGCTTAGCCCTTTCTGATCATCCTATCTGTCCCTTAATTGCGTCTACAACCGATTCAGCCGCCGTTTAGGTGCCGAGCTTCGCGTCGTGTACATATATTATAGTTCTTAGATTCTATGTCCTCGGTTCCCAGAGTTTTAAAAAAATTACAATAATATCATATCGAAAATTCCTATAATATAATATATTCTGTATGAGAAAATGTTCATTGTTCTTAAATTGTGAATGTGAATTTAGTTAATCGAGTCCTATCAAAAACCGATAACATAATAGTAGAGTGGACCTACTCCAGTCCACCCCTGAACACTGGGCATTAACATGAGCCAATTTGTAAAAAAACATTTATTTATTTATTTATTAAAAGCTTACGGGCAAAAAGTCCAATTTATGAACAAAATTAGCGCCTTTAATCGTCACATACAAGTACAACACAAAGCATTTAATTAAAATTAATGAAGATAAGTACCATAATTAATAATTATTTTTCCTTTGTGTTGACTAACAATAATAATTTACCATACAATGATAAATGCTTTTCTACCTTAATAATTCAATTTTAATATTCCATGTAATTGTATATAATTGAATTTAATCTGTGTTAATAAACACATTTAATCACACTTTAATCTTATATAAATGTTAGCAGATTTGGCGGACCAATTTGAAAAATTATCATTTTTGGAATTCATACAATAATGCTATATCAACGAGGAAGGCTCTTGGATTGTCTGGACCCTGACGAGAATAAGAAATTCATTTTGTAAGTCACAAGTCTTCAAAACTATTAGCTAGTGAGTAGCGGAAAAATACTTTTCTATAACTTAACATGTAACGTTACAATAATATCGTAAACAAGTAGTTAAATTTATTCTATACTGCGTAATATCAGAGCGTAGTGATGAAAATTCAGATTACATAATATACATATTATATTATACAAACATTATTGATGTGAAAAGTACTTAACACATTTTTATAGATCAGAGTATAAATATTTTATACTTAGTTTTATTTCTTTTTTTTTTTTTATTATTTAATTACAAACATAATAATTATAAACATTTAAAAATAATAATTATAAATAGGTACATATTCTAGGTATATGTCATGTAAATGGGTTATATATAATTTATATAATAATTTAAATTGTTCTATAGTTAAGTACATAACTGATAATTGATAAATACATAAACATTATGCACACATAAGCTCTCAGTCCATTTAATTGGATTGTGTATGTGATAGCCGATAGGTTAAAATACCTAGGTATTTAAATATTGTTACAAACAATAAATAATATATAATATAATTAAAATTTATAAATTTATTCTATATATATATATATATATATATATATTTATATTATAATTTATAATATATTTAAATATATATATATATATATACAAACATAATCCATAACATTGGCTCTTCAAATTGCAACAAAAATACTTAATAATATATAAAATTAACAAAAAAAATTGCTAACTAGCACAACACTTTGAATGATACAAAATTTAAATAAATGTATGCTCAACAATAATTAAACATTATGTAAAAACAATATTGAACATAATTATTACAGAGACTTCAAAGATGGTTAAAATGAATTTGACTTTTTTTGTGTTTCTATAAAAGTGTATTATTCTAACTGGATTTGGGCCTTAAAAATTTCCCAGAAGAGTGACCTAAACTCATAAATTTCTTTAAAGTACCCTTGCTGTGTGGGGAATTCGACGGCGATTGGGATGGCGATGATTCATCAGATTTGTCTTTTTTTGATTTTATCTTTTTGATATTCTTCAACAGTCTTTTTGATAAGGTCTTCTTGCTATTCGTTACAGCTATTTCTACTGGTAGGTCTACTGATTTAATAGATGGCAATGTTTCATCTGAAATAATATTAACCAATTACAAAAATTATTCCACAAATAATATCAATAGCAACAAATCATCGGTACTTGAATCTATAAATATTCATAAACTATTTGTAACAGAAAGAAATAATTCAGAGTAAGACAATAAAATAATTTTTAAGCAAGCAATAGTATAGAAGCACAAAGTGAATTTAATATATAGAATATTTTTGATATAGATCCAAAAATATAGTAAAAAGACAACACCAAAAAGCATTATAATAAATATCATCTAAAATTAGAGAAATTTAAATCTCAAAATGTCTTAAGTATTTCACACATAAACATTGAATGCAAAAATGAATTTAAGCTTTGTTTGATAGAGGTTATACTATATTATGGTCAGAATTTAAATATTCAATAGTTATAAACTATAACTTATAGTACTTGTTATTAAATGCATTTTTAATTTTCGTCTAAAACTCGTTTCAATTATAGTTACCAAATGTATTGTCGAATACATAATAAATTATATACAAATAGTTTATTTGAAATATTTGTTCAATCGAAATTTATTTATAATCCACCTTAATCATTCTGACTTTTACATCATAATTAAGGTGATTCTTATCTAAGCTTAAAAATGTGTGACATCATTGTTAAAAAGCAGTTTTATCATCTCAATGAACAATTTTTTTCATCAAAATATCATGTGGTGACATAACATTTTTAAATTTTAAGTTTTATTATTTTAAATAATTTCTTTATAGATTTTATTGTAACTTTGGTGTGATAACTTATTTTTCAACATATTTTTAATTTGAAGTGAGTTAAAAATATGCATTTTATTTTATCATATTTATAACTATTGATTCAAAACAAAATAATTCCAAAATGTAAAATACTAATTAATTCTTTGAAAGAGCGATTTTGAAAGAAAGTAAGCAATAGTACATAAAAAGTGAATTTATAATTTACAGTAGAAATAAATTAAAAACTTACATTTCTAAAAGCTTAAAGAAAAATACATTAAATTTAAATGTGCAAAATTGCAAACCCAATTTTAAACTAAAATTAAAAATATATTATCAAACTTGTGTAAAACAGTAAACCTAAGTATACCCACACCACTTTAGGGCCAACATAAAACAAACTGTTTTCAGACACATGCAATCACCTTAAAAAAAACGAACAAAACGTCATTCAGCAAATCACTAATGATGTCAAACATATTTTTAAACTAGTAAAATATACGATGGATATTTTTTGAACCTTGAGCAAAAGTTCCAAGTTGATTGAATACGCTACGATCTTCTTCAGCTTCACGCAATCTATCTTTTTCTAGATTTTCAATGATTTCATTACGTTTTTCCACGACTTCGACCAATCTATTGGAATTAAATAATTAGTATACAATATAGAACCAATTTTTTTATACGCTTATACACATTTACTACACCAACCTTTGGATAAGTTCTTCTTCGCGCGCTTTTTCTGAATCCGTTTTTGTGTGATCCGGTTTAGTCATTAACACACGTATTTGGTATTCTAATTCAGCATGTTCCTCTTCCAAGTTATGTTGTCTTCGTCTAAAAATATGATGAGTTTTAAAAAATCACATAGGAATTCATTATATCAAATACATACAAATACATAAGTTCAGCGTGTTTTCTAAATAATTCATTTTTTTCATTAACTAATTCAAACAATTGCAACACCATTTCTTCTACATCAACATTGTTCAAATCTATAACACAATTACATGAAAACAATAAACACACATCTATGGTTTGTTTTTACAACATACCTTCATTACACTTCAATCGTATATCTTTTTCTAGTTTCACGCCTTGCCTCTCGAGCTCTTGTTGTTTTATTTCTATATCTAGTAACTCTTGTTTGATGTCTTCAATTGGCATTGGTATGATTTGTCTTCTTTGTGGTATCGGGCACTGAGGAGCTGGCCCTTTCTTTCGTTTCCACTTGCCGTGTGTACTCTTATGTAGCCTGTATCGTTCTTGATTACTGGGCGCTGATGACAGCTCACTACCGCTACAACTGGAATCTTCTAAGCTGTTAGGAGATGATGTTTGCACACTATTTGTATTTTCAAATGATGATCTTGATTTTGGTGGTAAAGGCGCAGGTTTTTTCTTCCTAGGAGTGTTTGAATAGGAGGATATATTAGAAGCATTGCTTTGTTTACGATGGGTCTGATGTCGTGGTTTCAACACAGGTGACATCATAGTTCTGAAAAAAAAAACCATGAAGATTATATATACATATACTTAATTAATTAATTTTTATCATATGCATTTCATTTTGTCAATTTAACCAATTTAAGTAATGAACACAATAGACATATTTGAAAACTCAATCAGAAAAATTAATTATTTCAATAAATGCTATAACGTCAAAACAATTTTAATAATATATTATGTTATAAACAAACATTATTTGAAAATCAAAAGTATAGGCAGGCAATTAAATTCTTAAGCGTTGAATGAAAACCACTAATTATTTATGACATTGTGTTGATTTATCAATAAATATTTAGAAAGTTAAAACATTAATTTAAAAAAAGTGAGATACAATAAATGAGATACAGATGGATGGGTGATGGAAATATAGTTCATTTGGTGTTTTAAATTTTAAGCCTATATGCCCGTTGTTTTCGAAAAAAAGATTTTAAATAAAAGCGGGCAGGTGTATCAAGCTTCTATTTCTATTTACTATGGATAATTAATAACATTATAAGTGATTTCTCTAAGAATAACAACAAAATAACTAATATAATTTAATCAAAATTTGTTGAAAAATCTGATTTTGTCAAAATTTAATTTTTAACTCTACCAAATTTTTTTTATTATTTATCACTTTTTGAGTTTTAACAACAAATGTATATATATATATCTTTTTGAAAACTGGAATGTCGTAAATTTTGCTGTTTTATGTACTTTTTTGCAGTTAAAAAAAATTGTAGAAAATTAAAAAAATTATTTCCCAATGTACCAACTTTGCAACATTTGACAACTAAACCATATTTGAAGTTATTGAAAGGACAAATGTTTCTGATTGAAATTATGATGATTGACAGACAGAAAAACATTTATCAAGGTAAAACCGATATTTCACTCAAAATCTTAAATATAAGAGATTATATCACTAAAATATAAATAAATTTAACACACATGTCCAGTAGTAAAATAAAGGTTTGAAATGTAAAAATATATATATGTATAAAAAAAACCCAAAAACATACAATTGAATTAATTAATAATGAAAATATACACTATTGTTTAAACTCAAAATTCATATTAAATATTTAAGTACCAAACTACTAACCTAGGTTTGGGCATAGGAGGTTGAGGCAATGGTTGGTTCTCATCTTCATCGCTTGAAAATGGATTCAAACTAACCTTTTTCTTGGTTTCTACTTCTTCTTCGTCTTCAAAATCAGATCCAAATGGGTTTGTACTATTATGTTTGTCTTCACAGTCATCGTCATCGTCATCAAAAGGATTCAATGTTTTGGGATGATCAATTTTCACTGGAGATTTTATTTTCTTTCTAGGACTAGGAACAGGTACCTCTTTATTACTCTCGTAATAATCCATTTTAAGTAATTTATTTGCTAGAGTTTTAATTTCCAAATCTTCAGGAGATTCCACAAGTTCTTCAATGTTTTTACTTAAAGGACTTTCTAAGACTTGTTTTAAGTCATCAGAAAATGGAATCTGAATATCTTTTGGTGGCTCTATGAGAGTATCTTCAATAAGTTCATTTTGGAATTCTTTCGGATCCTCTGGCAGTAATATAGGACTCAATATGTTTGATTCAGTTAAATTGTCAGCCACAACAGAGTTATTGACTAATTCACTAGAAGGAACAATTGTTTTGTCCTTTGATACTATCAAAGTTTCTTCTTTGGGTTCGTCCACAACTACATCTGAAAGTGTTTCGTGACTTCCACTGGCACTCACGGATGTTTTTATGTCACTCGACT
Organism: Drepanosiphum platanoidis; assembly: GCA_948098885.1. Classification (NCBI taxonomy): domain Eukaryota; kingdom Metazoa; phylum Arthropoda; class Insecta; order Hemiptera; family Aphididae; genus Drepanosiphum; species Drepanosiphum platanoidis. The sequence goes on from OX402531.1 coordinate 5,077,853, forward strand.
CTTTTTTGTCACTAACAATGACACCGCTGTCATTATCATCACTGGTAATTTTTTCTTCGGTTATTGAATCAGTCATTTTAAGCGTGGCTGGCCGTTGCGCCTTTTTTGACGCTTTTATGTCGTCTGTACAATCGGCGGCAGACAACATTTCGAACAGTGCTCTATGATTACCGACTAATGAACTGTGCACGACTTCGACCGACGGTGACACCACTCGCTCTTCATCGGGACATGTTTCACAGCAGTACTTGCCGTCTTGCGTCTCGTAGTAGTTTGCTACACTTAGCAGAGCACCACAACGGGCGCATTTAAAACATGTTCGATGGAACAGATGACCAGATATAAGCAGACGTTGGGCTAAAAACACGGACTGGTTGCAAACCTTACAACCGCCAACGCCTGCACCTAACTGAAACAAACCAAATAATTATAAATCATTAACTCAATTACTATAATAATATAATATTCTACTTTACTGAGGTCAATTTGAAAACATAATTATCATTATTTATTTGACATTTTTTTATCAACAGTTTTAATAATTGTTCAATTAATATATTTACATTATTTTCATACTGACCCAACGATTAGTTTTAACTATTTACTTAAGTAAATAATATATATATATAGTAAGCAAAATATGATTATTTTAAAAATGTACTAACTATGAGTAATGCACATCAATGCGTGTAAAAACTTGAATTGTTGTATTGCTTTATGTTTACTTTTTTGTGACTAACATTAAAAAACATGCAATAAAAAATAAGCAAAATTAAAATGTATTTATTGATATTATTGTGTTATAGGATATGAAAGATAATTTAAAAGCATATAGATTTGTAATCGCAAATAATATTTGTTTTTAAAAATTAAAAACGCGATTAACATATGAGTGGCAACTGGCAAGTGTGTGTTTTATTGGAACCATCACATCATAATCTAAATATATCTAACAGGAAATTTACCATACCAGATAATAGTAACAAAATAAACTACTCATTAGAAATTATATAAAAGTAATATGGAAAATATTAATTAAGTTTAGTTTTAAAAGTCACCAATACTATGTCATATACTAGTTACTATATAAACGAATGTTTCAGGTAAAAAGTGTTATGTTAACGATTCAAGTTGTCAGTTCAAAATGATACACTAACACTACGTAGTTAATTAATAAAAAACAACATGTCATCAAAACTTTTGAAGAAAAAAAAAACCATATACGATTATGGAGTTATAAGTGACGAGTTTACGACTTACTTTTGGCTCGTGTAATGATTATTTTTCTTCGACTGTTGCGTTTTCAGAGTAATAAAAATCGTATCGAACAAAAGCTAATACGTGTAAAACAATACGTGTGATAATAATACGTGTTAAATGCCAAACCAAAAAAACATCATAAATCATAAATACATGTTAAAAGAATTCGGTTCCAAAAATGGAAACCAGAAGTGAACAAAACGGTTAAAAAGTTAGGACCGACACGTTAAACATGACTAACTAATGATACCAAATTAATCTTGAGTTTATTTTCATTTTCTCTAATGAACCATTAGCCTATTATAAATAACGCTATTATAAATAATTTACTTTAATCTAAACAGTTATGCACGGCGACGAATGTAACCATTAACGTGAAATCAGCAAGGTCAATCATTCAAAGACGATAAACGATAAAGGATAAACCACAGACCGCAGTAAACTATAAGTGGTGATATTTGTCGAAACTAAATCCGGACACGTGTATAATTGCGTTAATAACAATTAGGTAGGTGGGTGTCTGACAATAAGTAAAGTTTACATTAAGAACACAAAGCGTTTTTTAAACAGCGACACTGCGAAACGAAACTCGAAAAACAAACTAGTCGTTCAAAATTTTTAATCGCCGCCCCGTTAACTCTTGGTCAATATCTATAAATGCCACATGACTCGCAGTATTAGGTATACACGTTGACTATTACCAATGAGTCATTTGACAATCGGAACTAGGTGTGTGGAATAACCACGCCTAGTTAGTTGTTTGCTATTCCATTGTTTTTCTCTACATAAACTTTGTCTGTTATTTCAAATTGGTAAAATAATAAACGGTGAACATCACATGCTGCCTAAAATGACAGTTCAATATTCTATTCTCCACTGTAATAGCCGTGTCGTGTGGTGTCGGAAATTATCAAATTCAGATTATAAAGCTTTGAGATTTCAAAACAATGAACATAGTACATAATAGAAATAGTACAATTATAATTCTATTACTCAACACAATGATTTAGTCGGAAGTTTTTAAGTACAATTTAAACTGCAATAACTAGATTACCAAAACGAAATGTTTTAATTTTTTTTAAATCAATTATGTTATATGATATTATACCTCCTACCTATAGAAAATTTGTATTCAAATCATTTTTTTTCAAACAAATTAAAACTCCAGTGAAATTCAACTATCAAAATAAGAATGTAAATTACACATATTGTCAAATTAAAACTTATTATGAAATATGTTACTTTAACATTATAAGTTAATATAACATTTCATTTTTTTTTATCACAAAATGTTATTTGTTTATTAACTATAATAAACTTTTTTTTTTATTCATTATAAAATAAAATATTGACAATCTGTATACTACATGCATAATAATTAGCAAATATGATAAGAAAAGAAATTTAAAAATTAAACTTGAAAATAACTGAGGAGGGAGGCCATCTAGTGATGTAACCCTCGACCGATAAACTTTAAATTTTATTCTACTAATGTTAGGATAATTGTTACTGTAAATTTCAAATGAACAATGATAACACTGCAGTTTTAGTGCAGTTTAAATGCATTAAGATGTCAGTCAAATTTAATTATTTTATCTATTTTCCTACAATAATTTAGTTTTAGTTTTGATCCTTATATAGCACATAAACAACTAAAACTAAAAATGTGTAAACAATTTAATTTAGAAACAAAAATAATCTAAATTAAATGAATATAAACTCAAAACAAATCAATTTCATTGTATAAGCTGTAATTCAAATTTGCTCAAGCAATCTACTCATGCATAAACTACAAAAACTTTCACCACACAACCCAAAGCATGTTTATTTAAATAACAATATACATTGTGTATATGTATATATATACATATATTATATGTATATATGATATATATATACATAGACACATAATGCATTAACATATTTTACCTTCTAGCAGTAGATCTCAGGCTTATAAGATCCCATAAGATCCAAGCTGTCCTCCTGGACAATACAAATAAATAAACAAAAATAATAAATTGTTTGGGGTATGCAAAAAAAAATAAAAATCAAAGATATATTATATTATGGCGTAGTAAATTGTTTTTTGTTTTTTGCTAGTACACATTCATATTAAATTTAAAAAAATAATAGCGAATAAAACATGTTTATTTAATGTATATAATAAAAAATTAAAATTTAAATAATAAATCAGAAGGAATAAAAAAAAATCCAACTTATTTTTTTATACATTCTATTTTATTTCCAAACAGAACTCTAAATAATTAAAATATTATGAAGTGTATACTGTTTAGTACTGTCTTATTACAATTTATAACGTCAAATATAAATGAAAATAATAATTAAATAAATGAGAACTTAAATCATAATAAATAATATTTAAAATAATATATCTAGGTAAGTAATATTATATTTTTCCAAATTAATTTGATCAATTTGAACAGTTACCTACTCATTATTTATTATCTTGCTAATTTAAATTTCATTGAAAAATGTAGTACAAAATGTGTTTTTCAAATTAAAAACCATGTTTTTGTACTTATTCATTTGAATATTTATATTTCATAAATAAATAATTATTTTGAAATTTCATAAAACTGTTTCTCTTTTATATGAGTTTATTTCAAATGATATAAAATATAAATTAAGAGAATTGTAGTTTCACCATAATCTGAGCGTTAATATTACATTTAATTTCAATTAGTAAAAGCAAAATGCTTACAATTTTAAGAAATATTTTGCTTTAAATCAAAAATGTGTATAAACCAATTATATTAATATTACAATAATAATTTCAATTTTCATTAATCATTGATTTATCTTTATGGTTTGATATTTTAGTTTTTAAGTTATATTTTATGTAATTTAAATTGTTTGTTAAATGTTAAGCAAAGTAAAAACTACCTAAGTAATACCTTAGTAATAACCCCTCCAATGTAATACAACAATAAATTATAATATAATACACTGCCCAATCTAAAATACTGAAAACTATAGCATTAAAAGTTAACTGTTTAACTTATCATGTTCATTAAATTGTTTTAAATAAAATTAAGGAATCAAACTTTTTTTAACTGTGGTGAAACTAATAGTTTATAAAAATGAGATATGAAACAATTGTATGACTAAATTTTTTTCTCCCAAATAATTATTATAATACATATATTAAAATAAAATCAAAATTTGATTTTGTTAATTTAATGAGCTAACATTCTTAATCTTAAGATAAAGCAGTTTAAAATTAAAAATTGAGAATTAAAATCTTTAAATAAAAATGTATATTAATTAATAATTAAATCATATAAATCACTATGAAAATTAATATTTCAGCACTAAGTTATATTTTATCAATAAATTATATTATTATGAATATAGATTATTTATTGAAATATTATAAATAACAGATACATCAATTTAGAATAATATTGAAAATAATTATTGCATATGTGCAATTTATAATAAAGAAAATAATTACTGAAAATTAAACTTAACAAAATCAAAACGAACTAAAAAAGAGTGTAATACAAAAAAATGTTAAATTATGCTGTCCCAAGATATGGATTTTTAAACAGCAAATAAATTATTGAATAAGATGTAAACACAACTAATACATCTGTATAAATTATAACACTAACAACAAAAATAATAAATTACCAAAAATCTATAGAATGTAATAAAAAATTAAAAAACACACAAAACACGGGGTTATAATATCGGCAGTATTAAATACACCTCGCATTCAGGAAAACGGCCTGCAGAGCCAAAAATTTAAGTTTAATTCTAATAACTTCAAAAGCTAATGATTAATGATTATTTAACACATGTACTGAGCAGAGACCAGATGTTAAAAACATAAAGAAATAAAATTAATTTGTTCACCTTGGTAGGAGGATTTTGACTGGATCCTGTATTGGTCCTGGGCCGTTCAACTGTGGTCGGTGAATCTGGTGATGTTTTCACAGGCGTCGTAGCTGCGAATAAAATTAAATATATTAATAATGACTAGATACACAAACAGAAAAGTAACCAAAACTGAAAGGCGTTGGCAGAGAAATGAACAGTAGCAAGGCACTCGTCACTGTGCGAGCATATAAATGAATAAAGAAGCGTGGAAGTCACACTAACAATAAGTCACAGAAGCAAATTTTATTATTCTGTGAGCACAACATATCGTAATTGACTGCATCCTGGATTTGCGAATAAAAGATTAGAACTGTTATATAAAACAATTTAATTCCAACTTTCTTGACACTTTAACAAAGAGACCAAATATTCAAATAATTTACAAGAATAATACAAATGTGAAAACAGATGTGGGGAAGGTGCTAATATTTATAAACGTTAGTACTGATAATAAAATATAGAGTAATCTGCATACAAAATTGTTTAGGAATATTTTTAAAAACGTGAATTGGTGTGATTCAGTTAATTTCTTAGTCACCAAATCACTTGAATATGTGTATTACCTTAGTTTATAATTAATTGAAAAGTAATTAGTAAATAATTACTATTAAGTTTTAATTTACTAATAAATTTAAAAAAAACCATTAGATATGAACGAATTACAGTAAACAGTAAATAATAATGATATTATTAATTGTATTTTAGTACTTAATACGAGCAAATAAGTAAAAAAGTAATAGATGACAAAAGAAGACGCCATATAAGGACTCGATTTCTCAATTATTAAGTAACAAGTCAAAAGTCATACCATATTGGATGTAATCCAAAACATTAGATAAACTATATAATGAGAAAACAATATTTTCCTAAAGAAAGAGAAAAAACTTTGTTTATGTAACTATGATTTTTTTTTTTCTTCGACATGGTAAATAAATTAAATATAATTATACAGAGACCTTATTGCTCATTGAAAATCAATTAGTTATAAATATATTAAAAATATCGAATAAACAATAACACTATCCAGCAATTTTACTAAAAATAATTCTTAATTTTGCATAAAAATGTCATTCCCTATGTCGACTTTGTAATAGACTTTATAATAACCTATGTAATAGAGACTATTACATAAGAGATTTCTTATCTTTACAAGATACAAATACAACATTACAGTCTTCCACGAGAATTAAAAATATCAGCGCAATAAAATACTTCATGTTTTTGAAGAAGGCAATGAGGAGTCGAGTTCAGAAAAAGTAACAACTAAATGTGATTTATTATAAAATATAATATATAAACTGTAACTTAATTATAACTAATTTACTTTAATCAGTAAAATATATTAAAATGAACCAAACTAGCAAAAATCAGTCCATATTAGTTTACAAAACGCAGCAGTATTTATTTACGTAATATAATAATAAAATAACAACTATTATGCATAACAATCGTACTGCGTACACTATATAGAATTTACAGCGAGTAATTGATCCGCGAATGCATGAATTTGTAATTTAAAAAATGTATTTTGCTTTTATAGGTCATTATAAGCAATCAAAAGTTATAATAGTAGTAGGTATTGGAGAAAATAGCAGTAGTAGTAGTAGCAGCACATGTAATAATGTGTGTACTAAAATATTTGACTCTTATGAACTCCGTGATCGAGTACGAATTAAATCCACTGGTGGTCGAAAGGTCAAACATAGAAAAAGTGTAACCTCGCACGGGGGTCAAATGAATAAAAGAGCCTACGGGACCGAAAATTGAAAGAAGGGTTTTCTTCTTTTTTTTTACCAACGGGCATAACAAATTGGAATGTAGTCAAAATTTAAATTTCGAAGTCGCTATTAGATGTGTTTACAAAAACCTGTTTCCTTTCGGAAGGACATCGACCATGTGATCAACGCTAAGACCCCTTACCAACAAGCAATGTTGATTTTGCAAAATTATGTATGTATACAAAACATCGGATGTTTATCTTGTGTAATTCTCAGGAGAAAAAAACTACCTACATGGTTTTTTTTTTTTTTTTATTATATTAACTGTTAACTGTTTTATTTAATGTATTCATTTTCAGATGTTTCACCAAAGTCATTGCAATCGAGAAAATCTGCGGAGAGGGTAAATTTAAAATCGCCATCAGTGAAAGTTTTTCATTGGGATCAACGCGCACATGTGACCTTAATAAATTACAAACAGTGTTACGAGAACCGGTTTCATGTGTCTATCTCACTCAATGTCTTTCTCTTGTTATACGCCGAGTTGCCAAACGGCACTGCTAAGTTAATCAGCACTGTATACGCATTGGCCTAATTGTAGAAACGTTTCTAACTCCGCCTACAAAACCGAGCTTCATGATTTTTCAAAGGTTGCGGCTACTGACCCAGTGAAGATCACGATCAGTCTCATTGCAACATGATATTTATAAACTTTTAGTCTCTGAATATTAAATAGTTAGTACGAGTAAACATCGTTTAAAATCAAATTATTTCAATTTATTACGAACTTATGTCGACAAATCAATTTTGCCAACATTTTCTATTGTTTAGAAAAGTACAAACGAATTTAGGAAATAAAACATTTTCATGCGTGTTTATAATTTTGCTCGATTTTTAAAGGCTTTTTACAGTATATTGTAAGTTATATACCTCATTGGTGGTCTGTTTTAGACATTTCCATTCGATCAAGTCGATCACACGCACCCGATAGAAACAGGTTTCCTACCACCATTTCCGGCAAACTAAACATATACACGTAACGCATGAACTGCCTACAAATTACCATCCAGGTAGAGGAGTCTACTTAAAAAAATTATAAGGAAAAAATCACATAGTCACGAACTTGATTTTATTTTTTATTTTTTTTTCTTCTTCTAAGAACGTATTACTCATCATTGCACATGTCCAGTAGTTAAAACAATTATAGTCAATTTTGGAAAAGACTGTAAATACTTTGTATACAATCATCATAGTCAATAACAAATCATTATGTACATTTTACACACTACACAGTACGTATGCTTGGTAATGACTAATGAGAAATGCCCGTCTGCGACCAAAAAAATTAAATTTGAAAAATTGCAAGCCTACCTCGTTTATAAAAGGTGCATTTTTTTTCTCTACAGCTATATTACGCCAAATTTGTCTGTGAATATATTTTACAGTTAATGGTTATAACACGTTATAGTATAATTACTTAAATAATCATCTCTAAAGATTTTTAAAGTTTTGCATGTTTTTTTTAAGTAGATAATATATTACAAATCGTGAGAGTATTTTATCATAATATATTCATAATTAAAGTAACTAACTATTTAAATGGTAAATTGGTAAAGGTAATTAGACATTTAAAATAAATGCATTTAAAATGTATTGAATACAGAAATTTAAAGGCGACCATGGTCGTGAATTGTTATGAAGCGCTTATTTAATCTATAATACCTAGTTTTATAAACAAATTATAAAAAAATATAATAACAATTATTTGTTAACTCTTATATTTATGAGCTAATTTTGTTTTTTTTATACTAATCAATAGATTTTAGGGCTTTTTTTAATCTGCTTTTGACTCGAAAATTGTTAGGGAAATTTGATATGTTATTAAATATTACTACAATTGGTTTTAAAATAAACATTAAACATCCATCGAAACTTTTTTCATTCAAATTTCTAATAATGTAAGATGAGACATATAAAACCGATCGTTGAAGTGAGCATAAAAAGATTCGCGATAATGAATCGACAAAAATAAAATGTTACGAATGTCTTAAAATCACACAGTAATAGTTTGCAATTATTTGACGGTGTCATGACAACAAACGAGCATTACTGGACCAAATAATAAAACTGATAATACAAGTTCTCAATTATGTCTTAACACAACAATATATGAAATTTTAAAGTCCATAAACTATTAAAGTAGCTATAATAATTAAACAGGCAATGACTATACAAACTATAAAGTTATACCTGAGTAGTTGATTTCAAATTTTAATTATACCAAGTCGAAGCTGTTAAATGCGCAGTTAAATTTAACATAAACAGGGCTATATGTAAAATACATCTTTTTTTATTTTGACGTAAACGGAGAATTCACATCGTAATAGTCTTGAATATATAAATAGTCAATAATAAAATTATACTATAAACCTCATCTATAGTATCAAATCAAAAAAGTATCATAGGAACACCGTGAAACTCGAGAGATTGAAGTTGATTGAAAAAAATGGAAAACTTAACTTATTATTTTACTTAATAAATATTAAAACAGTAATATCTACACCGAGTTATAACGAAATATAATTTGTTGTATTTATACTTAATATACATATATATTTTTATTAATTCAAAGATCACGGAATCGCGATATGAATAGGTAAATGTAAAACGATTATTTGAGGAAAATTATTTAACGCATTCTAGCTCATAAATGTTATCAACATATTATTATAAACTACTTAAAAAAAAAGCTTACCTTGTGATGAAAACGTTTGATAGAACTGTGATAAGTAAGTTAGTATTGATAATCTGTCTGGTATTTCGACACAGACCATGTCTTCGGGGTCTAAGAGAGCAGGAATTCCCAGGTGATTTTCTGCCACTCGGAAAGCCAGTTCATTGTTACCGTAAATATCGGTTTTGTTCAAACTGTCATACTCACTGAAAAAGTATAATGTAATATTAAAAAAATTGTCACAAGGTTTGACTTTTCATGTAAAGCATAACGAAAAAATGCAAGTATTTAACAGAATAATATTTGCCACGGTCATGCTTTTCAGTAAAATGTGCGCTTCATTTTCAATGTATTGAAAAATTATTTTTCTTCGGGCAATTGTCTCGTCTATTTATTCCAAACATAAACCTCCCTGATGTTTTTGTTACGTTACACGCGTGTTTTATTATTATTATTATTATAGTTGTTGTTATTATTATCTTTTTTAGTTATTATTTAATAGGAGATGAGAAAAACACTCATTTCATGGGCACGGAAAATATGCTACAATAACCGAAGCGAATTATAGATTTGAAACATATATAGGATACGTGTACCTATATACGTGATACTGAAATTAAGCGTCCTTGACTTCATCTTAACATACAAAGATGATAAAATTATTGGCAGCCACTAGACTAGAAAAAGGTTATTAATCTTTAAAAAAAAACTACAGAATTCAATATCGATTTAATTACACTAGAATAAACTTACTACGCTTTCTTACACTTTCAAATTGTTGACTTACCAACGGGTCAGTTTTTTTATTTCTTAAAAAAATATTAAGTTTAAAAATGAATGAAAAATTTAACACATTAATTTTTCGATGCTATTATTTTACAAAAATTATAAACACACACACACACTCGTTATATTTATGTATGGGACTTTTTATTTTCTCTACTCTAAAACAAATGTTAACTACAATTTAGAATTTATGTAAAAGTAAAATTCCAAAAAATAAAAAATAAATATAAAAAACAATACCGAAAATTACTTAATATTATAGAGTATTATGTAGGTATTTTTAACTTTTTAAAGAAAACTACACTTAACTCTCTCTTATATATTTAGTACCTAATATACTAAACTGTTCATTAACTTATTAAATTGTTAATTATTTTAGTCTTTAAGGCTTAAAACATGTATGAATACAGTCACCATTATTTATACAATAAACTTCAATATAGTGAATATCTGCAGTAGGTATCTAAAGAAATATCTAGTATAATTTTGAAACAACAGATTACGTTTTTATGTTTGTGCAGAACTACTTTTAGATTTATGTTCGTAAATAAAAGTTTCATAATAAATATATAACGTAATATACATATATAAGTATGAATTTAACGAAGCAAGCACTACCTGCTATAACGAAGAAGATAAAATTTATTTATAGTCATAAAAAAAGGTTATATTATTTTGTATAATTGCGACGTTTTTCACGTAATTGAACGGCGATGAAGAATTCAGCATTCGCCATTTATAACTTTTACATTAAAATAACAGCAAAACTTCATCGTTTTTCACAGTTTTCATAGAATTAAAATTAAATAGGTAAAAACGTTTTAAATGAAATTTATAGTTGTTGATTTCAAAACCTATTTATAAGTTAAAAAAATTATCCGGACTGCTTATAAGTTTTAATCATTTTTTCTTCAGATAAAACTATAGACTATAAAGAATTCAGATGTTTACGTTTTCATAATATGAAACTGATATTATCACTATGGTACTTAATTCATAAATAATCATATAATTATCAATATATAATTAATAAACATTTTCTTTAGATCATATTTATATACATAGTTATTTTAAAATTGTTTCGTTTTGCACGTTTTTGTAAAAAATATCTATAATTCTATCATAATAATTTTTCAAATTATTTACTTCTTTACATGTGTTAGTTACACATTTGTATTTTCATATTCTGAAAATGTATACACATTAATCGAATAAAAAACCGGCAAAAAGTTATTTTGTTATTTTAAATTGAAAAAAAAGAGCAGCAGTGCACTAATAATTTGAGTATTATTATCTTCCTAAAAAAATGAAAAATATTATTTAATAAAAATATAATAAATACTCACATTAAATCGGGTCTAAAATGATGAATAATGGCACAAAACGCCAGTCCATCCTTCCAAGAAGTAGACATATTTTCTATAGACACTCCATCATATCCTTGAGTCACTCGTTTACACCATAGTTCTAATGCTTTAGTACCACGTCTTTCTCCCATTGTGCTTGATTAAAACTAAAATTTAAAAAAAATTTACATTAACTATAGATACATTTACAAAACAGTTACAATAAATCCCGCAATAAATAGATTACATAAAAATGATGAATGAGAAAAAAATTGTTACACAACATTTTACAAAGAAAAAAAAGGGTTCTTAAATACTACTATTTTTCTCAAATATGTTGTGGTATTATATATTTAGGTATTATATATATTCAGTCAAATAGGCGCATTTGATTAATTGAGTAGGTACTTAAAATAATTGTATACAAAACAAATGTTTTATCTCTTTATTCGTTAAGTATACTAAGTGTAAATTATTAATCAAAATTAAAAATATTTTAAACATTAAAAACTTAAGTATCAATATTGTATTATAATTTATAAATATAGTTAAGTATACTTTAAAAAGAATACAGATATAAAATATACAATATACAATATATGATGTAATTTTTGCCAACTTAATTATTACATCCTACAATTAAAAAAATATACTTAATTTTTTTTTTTTTATAAGCATATTATTCAATAGTGTGTATAGTGTATACGAAGACAATAAACTTAAAACTAAAAAAAAAAAAAAATACGCGATATTGTATCTCTATTATACTCGAATTACTATGTGATACCTCATTAGCAATTTTCCGTTTTATCGTTCCAACGGTACCTCATTATTATACTGTGAATATAATAGATCTAAAACGTTTGTCTTGCGGTCAATACACACATGTGAAGTATACTATAGATTATATTGTTGTGAATCTTTCAGGACTTTTTTTTCGAAGTCGAACCCGTTTGTCGTTTGATGACACAAAGAAACAGTACCCACTATTGTTACATAACGGATTATTTTTTTAGTTAAAAAAGTATGTAGGTATGTGTCATGAAAAAAAAACTAAGATTGTAAAATTTGTTTTCGTAATAATAGACGACAGGAAAGAAATTGAGGTCGATAACATTTAACAAGAATTTATAGAACATATTACAATTAGCAATTACATACTAGTAAGATATATATATAAAAAATGAAATCTAGATTAACTTTAAATCGAAATCCTGCGTAATTTAGAATTCATATGAATTTGAAAAAAAATAATAATAATGTGAATTGTATTTTATATAACATAACGTTAATCGAATCGAGTCTAAAACACAAATGCATAGTTTTTTACGTACACTCTAGTTACTCGTGTGTTGATATAAACTGTAATCAAACATTATAACATTTATAACTAATTTATTTTACATTTATACATACATATACTTTGTAGAATAAACCGTACGATTTTGTTCTCAAGACATGTTAATGTCTAAATTTATACTTAGCGGACAAAAAAAACTACGGATTTTACGGTTTTTTTTTTTATAATTACGTAGTTCATTATTTTACAGTAAAAAATCGAAATTATGAAAAAAGTTGTATATTTCTTCAAAATTGGGATTTTTAATAATTTAAAACAAGCAGCAAGCCAACTGTAACGATTAATGATTGAAACTCACTCGGTGCTCGCTTATCGTTCCAAAAACCAACAATATACATCACTTACATTAAATTATTTAAAAATATAATCAAGTATTAAAATTAAGTAAAATCATTTCATTAATAATAAATTACAACTGATATAAGGAACTTGGTATGCTTATATTGTTTTCTTTTAACGGTTTTGTTTTCTCAGTGCACACTGAGCTTTTCTAAGAATCATTTTTCTTAAACAAAACTTATTATTTATATTACAAATATATAAATAATAAATTTACAATAAAATTACAGCGCATTCTTTTAAACTATGAATCTCTACCTACTATATGTTATGTCTGGATGAAAGTCATACACAAATAAAGAAAAACTCGAACGTCTCCAAAAATTGAATTTCACGACAAATTTATTACAAGGCTACCACAAGTTACCGTATACGGATTTAACGGATATCAAAATACATCCTTGATTTTACTTAATATGGATAAAAAAATAATGATAAACATTCATCTTGGTGATTTATATTATATCCTATTTCCGTGTGATGATACATAGATTTTCATATTGCCCTCAAATAAATATCAAACATCAACAAAATTACAATTACCACATAGACATGCCGTCTGAATAATCGATAATGTATGTAGATGCACGTATACCAAATCTCAATAATAATTTATTCTGAAATATTGTGAAATAAAATTTAAAACAACAAACACTCGAAAAATCATAGTATCTATATATTTTAATTACAAGCGAATAATTAAGCCATTTAATTTAGTAGATTAAATTGTACACAGGAATGTTTATAATGAATGCCTAATATAAAACAAGTACAATTATAAAAGAAAAATCTAGTAACATATAGCATTCGAAATATAATTTGAATAAGTACATTTATATTTAAAACAAATAACTGTAAATGTAATTATAAAACTCGGTTAAAAACGAACATACAATTTTCATAAATTAACGTTTTCAAGTCTATACAAATAGTAATAATATGTTTTAACGAAAAAAATGCAGAGAAGAAAACGTTTTCGTAAATATATAACATTTTGAGATTGTAAACATAAAACAACAATCTATAGTTAGAGTTTTTTTTTGCACAATATAATTGTGAACTTGAAATGTCATCGGTATACCTAGTATAGAACTAGACTCTAACTAACTAGACTTTATCAACAGAAAACGTGTTAATATAAACAACATCTATACTTGAAGACTACTATATTCTACGTATATGAAAACTCACGCATAGGTTTAAAAGTATTATTATTCACTAGCAATTATTATTATTAACAGTTTGTACAAGTCGTATGCATGAAATTACTAGTGTGACTAGAGAAAACATGCATGTATCAAGATCATATAAACGACCGGTTCCGAATGCATATATTATACTATAGACGACTGGTTAACGGTTTAAAATATTGCGACTTTCCAGATGATGGGCAATTACTTCGATTTTGCATAGCGTATTGGATATCTTTACCTTTAATATTCACTACTGTTTATACGTTATACAAGCGAAACTAGTTTCCGCTACAAAAGTTTGGATCAACAGAGGAGTTCGAGAAGCAATACTACAGGATTAACTTGACCCGAGACATTTAATTGTAGGTCTATAAATAGTAAATTACGCTACACAATTGCAAATAAATATTTTGAGAGTATTATTTTTCATATTTCGATTTTTTCGTCTATAGATTTTTTAGCTAGTTGATGTCAAACTATCATATAGATTTTAGTGTTTTAAAAATAAATAATCACTGTAGCGTTTCAACTCATTATTTTACATTTTTAATCCTTATAAACCAAGTTTTTCATTGTCAAAATATATAAAACCATCTACCAATAAAATTAAATAATTTTATAATAATTACATATGTTAAAAATATTAATAAAACAGCTAATAAACGTAAGTTTTTTTTTGTATGCGGCTGGGTAAAGTTAAAGTTAGCTATAAGATTGTTTTTTAAGGCTCATTACTCAAGTATATTTAGCTCTATTTTTAGAACATATTTCTTTATCCATAAATTAAATAAATTTAAGTAATACTGTATATTTTATATACATAAATATTTTGTAACAAGAGCGAAAAAAGAAGTATTAAAATTAGTTCACAAAATATTGACGAAAAATCAAGCGAAAAATAGTTATTTAACAAGTTAAAAGATATAATTGTAGAGATAAAAATTAATTTAATTTCATAAATTAATCATAATTTTTTCTAGCTTAGTACTTTAAATAATATTCATATAATATTCTTAACTTGAGCTATCTATCGAAGACCTATATTATTATCTTCATTCTTCTTGTAAAAGTACTTGCGTTTTCTAAGACGCTAATAATTTTATAATAATTTTATCAACAATTTTAAACATATTTCAAAAAAGGATTATTTTTTCAAACTTGATAATTATTATGAACTATATAATTGTGTATACTCTGAATTCACAATTGCTGTAGGTAGTCTGTAAATAAAGATTATATTTTAATATACGCTGAACGAATATTAATACCTACTCTTCAAATTGTAATGATACTAAAATACACTATACAGCATTTAATAATACTTGGAGTACCTAATACTTATATATATACGTATATATATATTTGTGTAATTTGAACATTTTTTCTCGTGTGAATCGAATCTAACAATAAAAATTACTATTTTCAAAATTCTATGCACATCATGTATTTTTTTTTACTTCTTATATTTGAATACAAAAAACGGAACACTGAATGCATAATTAATCATAAAAGTCAAGATTACTATAATAACATACGAAAAATTAACATGAAACTATCATTGATAATAGGAAAATACCAAAGCGAACAACGACATATTATTATTTGTCAGAGGAAAGGAAATGCGATACGTGTATAGAAACGTAAGTAGGTAAATTAAAAAGTATCAGGTTGATAGTTAAAACCTAGAATATACCTACAGAGATGCCTACTAAAAATCAAAACAAAATCTAATATTAAAAAATTTTCCTTGCTATTAATAATTAATTTACTTTAATTTATAACAATAATACACTATTATAATCACGCGTAATTAGAAATATTTAATAATTTCCAAGAATAGAGAACAATATTAGTATGCTAATGACACATGTGAATAGGTTTTTTTTAAATATTCGTATGCAGAAACACCCAATTACAAACCAATAGAACATTAAACATTCTGATGTCTAGCATTGATAGGATCTAGACCATAATCCTATATACACTCGTGTATTCATATAAATAATTTGAAATTATATTAATTTTAATATTCAACGAACAAGATAGATAATACTAGAATTGCGTATAAAATGAAATATGAATAAAAATTGTTTATTTGTAGGTAGTGAAAATAATAATTATAACTAATTCACAAATATTTTACCAAAGATTAAGTAACCGAAGCAAAATCCAATGAAAATGATTATGATTTATTATATTATAACAACGATTAGTAGACGAAGTAAATCTAGAAAACGAAAACTGTAAACAATAAATAACGGTATCGAGCAAAACGTTCCTAGGAAATCAATCGTGAGTAATAAATTCCTTAATAAATAATAATAATGAATTAAGTGATGGGCAAATTTTAAAATGGTGTGGTTGAAGAAACAAATCAAATCCTATTTTAAAATAATCCTACTTTAAGATTTACTAATCGCCTGATATTTGATTTCTTATACCCCTTTATTTTTTTGTTTTATTTATAATTATTTCTTCATAGAGAATGGTCTCCACCACTGAACAAGTTTATGTGGGGACCCATCAGTTCACAATTTACAATAAATTGTTATTATTATAAATATACAATCAACTTCCTGTGCGGAAGTAAATGCCACTATACGTATACTAGTAATACTCATATCCTATTACCTACCTATAGACTTTTCCCACACTAAACAAGTTCATTTGTGTTTCCGGACCGACGAGCACATCAGACAGATGCACATATCCATCCGGTTGACGTTCAGGTTTACAACGAAACCAGTTTTTAGCCACACAATAATAGTCAACTTATTACTTACACCCAAACCGAACCAAACTCAAATTACAATATTTTGTTTCTAGTGTAAAAAAATTTGCAAATAAATATCGGTTTAAGTGTAAAACAAAATATTGAAGGTGTTATATAACATATCTGGTGCACAATAAACAAAGTATGTCAGTGACTTTTTGTCACTACACTCTAAAGAAATATACCCGACGCAGAACCTTAAAAGTTATAACTGATCATATCATTGTTCTCAAACCAAATAAAAATAAATCCATTTTTCTAGTATTACTTTGATTCGACTGTACAAAATAATTCTTTTAGCATCAACCTAAATACAATTTATTAGTATTGAGTTATTAATAATTTTTAATATTTAAAGATTTTCACGTCATATAGAAAATATCAGGGAAAATATATACAATACTACATACCTATTTTACGCAGATAAAGAACAATATTGGTAAACTAGTTTTGAGACGATTTCTCAAGTACATTAGAAAATAATATGAGACTTTATTATTCGTTCATATATAAAAAACATGCGAGTACATAATAGGTACATCTATATTTGTCAAATGACACGCTCTATTTGACGAACAAGATTTTATAAACCACAGGTTAAATAAAAGAAAGTGTGCTAAATATGAATGACAAAATAGTGATAGAAAGAAAGTTATAGTTGCAATTTCTTAAACTTTAATCATCATCTTGCATTGTTGAAATATAATTTAAAATACATTATACAAAAACGATTCTGGAAATAATATATCAATGTCAAATTTACTCTGTACAAATAATTAATAATTATTAATCACTAAGAATATTCTAGGTATTTTTTATAATTGTGACAACCGTTGCGCATATTTATCATAATACATAAAAATCTACATCAAAAAAGTTATCAATTATATAATATATAACGCTTAGACAAGTAACTAAGACAAATAGATAAATACATTTTTAATTTAAAAAAAAAAAATGATAAATATCGTTTGATAAATAAACATTTTGAGTTCTACTTGGAAGTTATAAGTTTTAGTTATAAGTTGTCATCTGTATGAATGCCAAAACATTATTTGCCGGTGACATTTTTAATTATTTTAGAATTAGTTTAGAGTATACTTTTCTCGAAAAATTATAATATTAAATCGAGTATTAAATTCTATAACTCAGATTTCATACTTAGTAATAATCCTGATAACGTATCTGACATTCACCAGACATGTCGTTAGTTCTCGTTAACGGACGTTGACACACCACAAATCGAGAACACAAAAGTGCATCATGTAATGAAACACCCACGCCTCGTGGATAACTGGATAAAAATGTATTCAAACAATCACTATAAATTTTCTTTTTTTAATGGTCAATGAATACATTTTTAGCAGTCATACAAATGACAGCTAATGACACTATACAAGTAACTAAGAAAAAAAATTAAGTAATTTATTTAAAAATCTCAAAGGAAAAAAAGAAGGTTCGATAAACTGAAAAATTTTAAAATATAATAAGCAAAATACTTATAAATGGAATGGATGTTTTATTTGAATTACAATTCAATTTGAGGTGTTGAACAATTTGCTCGACATAACAATTATGTATATTATTTAATTACTAAAACTTTTAAAAGTAATGTTATAAAATAAACAATAATTACCTATATGAAATCAAAGAAACAACATCCAAATAAAATTGCACTGATCTATAAAACAGGCATAAATAAATATTTTGATTTATTGAAAACTAAATTATACTCTTACTAAGTGAGATAACCTTATGATAACAAAACTCATTTAAATAACTGTTAATAATTACCTAATATTCTCACAAAAACAAGTAAGAAGTTCTTTCTACTCGATAGATCGACTGTAAAGATAAAACGAAAATCGGTCTCGTATTCACAATACTCCTTTTATTTTCATCGTTTTCAGTGTTTGATTTAACCGACAACCACAGGGGTCCCCACCAGACGCCTATTATTAATCTGTCGGCATTGAAAAAAAAGAAGAATAAATTCAAAATATCGTATTTTTAAAAACAAGTACCGGTATACCAAACCAATGTGGGTACAATACAAATTAAAAGGCTCATTTTTTAAGCTCGGGGTATCGAAAAAAAAAACCTGTTATGATTTAATCTGGCCTCCGGGGACAATAGCTTTTATTTTATTATTCTATCTCATACCTAGTGGTTATTTACCAGTCCAATATTAATGTTGTTTTGTTGATCAAACGAACTAGTTGCCGCCACTCAGCAGCGAGAATCGTGACCTAATAATCTTATTTTTATTTTCTAACCTATACTGCGATACAAAGCACTTCTTATCAGCTCTACCTACAACTAAATAATTTACTTTATAAATTGAATCAATCGTTTTCAAGTTTTAGCGCGTTTTTTAAATGCATATTTAAAAATCCACAATTGAATTTAAGTTCTGAATCTAGTTAAAAGAACGTAATGACAAGTTAATTGCAGTATAATTATTCATAACAATAAACCTTACCTAAATAAAATATTCTGTAAATTATACTTCCGTGAAATCTATAAATCAATATAATTGAATTTCTTAAAAAATATATACAGAGTGTACCAGTATATTTTAATTAATAACTATATAACACACGATATTTCTTGTCAAATAATAATATTATTATAGGGATGTCATGTGTCAAAACGTAACACCGAGATTACACCCAATCTATACTTCTTTTTTTAACTCAAAAGTATACCGTACACACTCCTCAGTCTCTAATTAAGAAAATATATACCAGACAATGGAACAGGTAAGCGTTTAAAAAAAAAAAAACAATAAACGTCATGCAACTAGTTGTAAAAAAAAAGCCTATTGTTTGTTAATATTTATGTCCCAGTTGGAATTCTATAGGGGAGAAAATGGTGAAGGCTAACACAAAAACCAAGAGCGAGAGGGATAAGATCAGGTTAAATATGGTTGAATTTTATATAGGTACCTACGTACCTACCTACCTACGTACCTATACGATGTAGGTACTGTCTGTATTTTTTTTTTTTATACGCTTCAAAGCCTATAGGCGGCCCCTACAATCAAGTACTAAAAAGGTGATCTCTCTAGGGTCGGTTTGATTTGATTTTTATCTGGTAATAACTTAACGATATAATTCTTAAATAACGCAGATGTCTAACCCTCTTTAATCTGAAAATACGCCGGACCAAGATTCGGACCGTTACAAAATAAATTACAAATGATGACGGTCACCCTTCAAAATACTTTATATTTCAATAATGGAGGTATTGTAAAAAAAGTATAATAATATCCCATACACTACGAAATACATTTAAAAGTAAAAAATACATAAATAAATCCAATTGATGTCTAAAGTGTTCAAACCATCATTTTAGAATAGATAATTAACAACAGGTATCAATTGCATTCATTAACTAGTTTAATAGCCATAAATAATATCTACAAATACAATTCAATCAATGTACTTAAATTTATGAAAATGTATATTAGGATCGAGATTAGGATAAACATCTTAAATGTTTACAACACCCACAACAGCAGTAAATCAATTCTAAAAGTGCCTACACAAGAATTATTTCAATTGATTTTCATCGCAAAGATACAAGAAAAAGAAAGGAGTATACAATACAATATTTTACATTATTTTATTGTATACTCATTTATCAATTAGATTATGTAGAATTTAAGCTGTCTTATTAAGGAATCACTTTCTACTAATCTATAAAATATTTATATTTAAAATTTGATTAAGTTAAGATCGTAATAAATAATAATATTAACACGTCTTTATTGATACTCTGATACAACCCTTTTTTTTAATTACAACTCATAAATACTGCAGTTTAGGTATATTAATGTTCTGAAGATTTCGCAATAACACAAATTCATAAATAAAATCATAACTAGTCAATTTGCCATAACTCTAAATAATATTCCATTCTTTTTTCATTTATATTATGTTCGAGTCATGTTTATTACTAATGTATTGATATAAATAATACATTAGGAAATTGCTACACTTTTACTAGGTCGATTTCTACGACGGGTAACCGAGTAAAACATTAACCTGGTTCCCTATACTATCCAACTAGATCTCAACTCTACGTCCTGTATTCACCGTCTCATCGACGAACTAGATTTGATAACCATAGATATTATTACTATCAAAGAACTAGATATTATTATTTATAATCATTAACAAGTTGACTATAACTGTTGTAGATAAATAAAATAAAATAAACAAATAAAAACAATTACACGTTAATCTCGTATCAAACAAATTAAGTAGCACACGTTTCGTAGTTTGAGAATAAAAAATGTTAAGAATTTTTGAATTAGAGAAACAATATTATAATATCTATGTCACTCAAAATAGGACACTCGGGTTTCCGAGTACCGATGAAATATTGAAATACGCGTATTTGTTTTTATCTACATTTATCGATTTCACGCGATTTTCAAACAAGTGATAAATAGTGCCTGAACATGAAAAACGTACTAGAATCTACGAAACAATATATTATAAAAGGACATATTATTACATAATACCATTGTTTTGTGCATAAGCGGTGGCGGACTGACCCGGTGTGCTGAAGTGCAACCGCACCTCAGGCCCCACCGACTTATGGGTTACAACCAAATTTAAACTAGGTACCTTTTTCGGAAAGATTTCCATTAACAATTAAACATACCTACTTAATGTTACAAAGTACAAACAAATATGTGTTTATAAATAAATGGTCATGATTATTCTGGGCTTCGACGTCTAATTTTAAAATCAAAAGATTAAAACAAATAACATATTCGTGAATTATTGAAAATTTAGAAAAATGTCATTGTATTACGTAAACTTGAGAAGAATATTATTGGTATTGCGAGTTTGAACAAATCTAGTTTTCAGAGAGAAGCGAAAATTATAATTTTTCGTCATATTTTTGCATAATAACCTGTGGGGGAGGGGGTTGTCTTTTCGTCTCGGTCCACCGCCGTGCACGGGGACTACGATCGAAGTACACGATTATTCGTTCGGGAGAAAAACTAAACGTACGGCGAAAACGCCATCGAAAAGTATAGCGTGCGAGTCGATTGCGGTAAAAAAAACAACAATACTATCACAATAACATGTAGGTTGTGAGAATATAAAACGACATCGGTCGCGCTATTTTATCGTGGTCGTGGTGCACGCTTGTGTGTAATAGCCCATTCCCCGCGCAGACGAATAATATTATTCAAACGATAACACGCGTAACTCATCGCGTACACTACTGACCTGGTTGGAAAATTTAGCTTAAAATTTTGTCTCGGTTTCCCGGCCAACTGGAAATCAATATCTGGGCGTAATAAGCGGCGCGCACCGAGTGTGTGTGTATTATTGCCGATTTCGTCGTGTGTGTGTGTTCGCCGCGGGAATGCACGAGTCGCGAGGGTCGAGAGAGACGCGAACCGATGGTTTTTCAAAAATGTTTTCCCGGTAGAACGGAGAGAAAATTAAAACGTAAAAGAGAGAAAAAAAAACGATTACGGCGAGAGGGCGAATACACGACGGACGACGACACGATAAGGTCGCGGAATCGGGACTGATCGCGGAATGACGGAAACGTTACCGACCGAGTTAACATGCGACGCATGTGTGTGCAAGGCGATTACCAACACGCGAAATAAAACGGCTGCCAGGCAACAGCAACAGTTGCGCAGTGACGCCACAAGGGGCGGCGAAAAATATCCGGCCGGCCGGCGCGGTATTATCCGGTACGGAGCTATTATAGTGCGCTCGGCGGACACGGTAGTTGTTGACTCGCGACGGATAATGGCGAAAACGACGTTGTACACGATCGCGGACAGGGTTTTTGTTTCTAAAACCGCGGGGAATTACGCGTCGCGGGTACTCGAAATTATCGCAAACATTGCGCGGAATACGATTTAGGAAAAAATCGACAGGAATAACTATAATGTGTGGTTTCGGAGAACAACGTGTCGAATTTTACGCGTAATACAAAGTACCTCTATAGGGCGACCGTATTTCTCAGATAAATCGTCTTATTTCTCGTCGTGTCCGCGCCATGTCCCCACCACCATTTTTTTGAACAATCGCGCCAGGTGAGCATAACGGACGGCCGGGTGTCGGTGCGTGCACGACGCGCGCTCGTGTGTGCCCCGTTGACGTCGCGCCGCCCGCGGTACTATTTCGTCGTTTGCTGGTTTGTGTTTACACATTTGTATACACAACTTCCAAGTATATAATAATATTATCTTATACCGTCGAGCATTAAATAATATTGATGTCTATTCCATAATCAGTGCCTATACCGAGTATCGGAGTTATTTTAGAACCATTATTAAATAGTCGGTTTACCCCCCGTGTAATAATTTTAAAAGACATTAATAATTGTTATTGTGGTAACCGCCACGAGCCCCCACAATCATGTACGAGAATCACGTCCAAACCACCGAAATTAAAAACAGTAATCAATTATCTAGTTATATTCATACGACTACGATAATCACGGAACAATTCAAACGAAGAAAAAACCTCGGTATAGATTCTTTAGCAACAATTATACCTAATTATAACGGTCGATAATCATGCTTACCGCGTTGGTATAAGCTCTGCCATTTGCCTCCAACCAGCAATTTAGAATCGACGACCTGAGAATTGATCAAGAATGGTAGCCTAGGGCAGAATATATGTAAATTGCATATAACTGTTTGAGAAGAGAGAAATTATAATATAACATGAAAACTAGTGATATCACAACGAAAACCCTATATTTTAATCCCTGTAAAAAAATGGATTTGATATTATACAAGTCGATGGGTTATTTACTTAAAGGCTAAACAATTATATAACTATAGCTGAATATACCAGTCTTTGCCGGGTTAAAGTATAAAAAATGTGTACTATATGTATGTAAAATGTGATATTATGTTTCAATAATAGGCAAATAGAATAGTAATTATACAGTGTAATATACTAATAGTATTTCAATAATCGTGTACTTAATAATATTAATAATATATATATAGCTCGTTGGCACGACCTAGACATAATTAAGTCGGCTGTTTGACACAATCAGAATAATAAATAATATACAAACGAATCATATTATTATTATAATAATAAACCTTACCTCGAATAAAGGTTTGTTTGTGACGGCATCGCAGTACAATAATGAACGAACATGATGCACCCATTGTGGCCGGCCCGTTTTGAGCGATCGCGAATTGTCGCAAAGAAATGTTAAATTTAATTTACACATCGTATGTACGCACAAATCGAAACGTTGGAAAATGTCACGCGAAACGTTATCGACGGAGATTAGTGTTATGTTTTTACCATCCGAGCTTCTGTGGGCATGACTCGCAAAACACGAAAAAAAAAATCGTCGAGCCGGGCGAATACGATACGAAACGACGACGACGACGTCAAAAAACGCACACTCGAAGCCTTTACCGGCTTGGAATCGACGTCGTCCGAGCCTCGACGGAATCGTTGAAAATCCGAAGGCGACGGCCATTACACTCGCGTAATGGATCGCGCACCTGACGCGACGGCGGCGATACGATACGAAAATCACGCTAAACACCGGATATCGACGGTACGGTAGTAATTAAGCGACGAATAATTTGGTTTTACCCACGCGACCGCCGCGAGACGTGCGATTATTCGTCGATAAATACTATTACCATCGCCGCGAAATGAAATTTTGAAACTGTGAAACGAGACTATGGCGGTCGGCATAAAAATCTCGAAACACGGACCCGTTCGGAGAAGCCCACCAAATACACGCGAACCGAAGTAGACTGAAGGGACAACGGAAAGGAAATCCCCGCGTCGTCGGCCGTTAAAACATTGAGACGAACAAGCCAATGAGAATAATTCACGAATCATGGAAAGTGATTTTTTTCGTAACTGTTTTTTGTTTACCGAGAATCGTTACCGCGGTATCCGGAGTTCTGTCCGAGGCGCGCGACCGCGGCGTCGTCGTCATCGTCGTCCCGTCACGGCGGCCACGCGGCCACACGGCCACGCTAATATAGACCTAGCGTCGCATTCCTTATTCGCTCGACCGAGTGGCCGTCGAATTCACTACTACTTTACTCGCAATTTATCAGTTCCAACGCACGTTGTGTAACGGTGGTTTAATAATAATAATAATATATAATAATAATAAATTTTGTATAACGCGTCGGTGGGTCGTACTTATATTTTACATCGATATAATATTATAATATATTATCTATCACTAACCTCGGGCCGTCGTCGACTCCATTAACGACCGTTCTCATTCGGCGGGTCCGAAACATTTCACAACGTATTTCGTGCTGGTACACTCGAATAAAAACACCACGGAACGATTCACTACTCGCGCGAACCACGATATTACTATACGATACGTTTGTTTTTGGCGGACGGAAAAATTCACAAGCCGTTTTGGCGAACGGCGGCGGCGCACCGCGAACGCGACCGAGATGGAAAATATGCTAAGCACCGAATATCGATAGTACAAACGGCGGCGATCGCACCGACCACGGCGAATACGATACGAAACGACGACGTCAAAAAACGCACACTCGAAGCCTTTACCGGCTTGGAATAGACGTCGTCCGAGCCTCGACGGAATCGTTGAAAATCCGAAGGCGACGGCCATTACACTCGCGTAATGGATCGCGCACCGGACGCGACGGCGGCGATACGATAGGAAAAATACGCTAAACACCGAATATCGATGGTACGGTAGTAATTAAGCGACGAATAATTTGGTTTTACCCACGCGACCGCCGCGAGACGTGCGATTATTCGTCGATACTTACTATTACCAGCGCCGCGAAACGAAATTTTGAAACCGAGAAACGAGACAATGGCGGTCGGCATAAAATCTCGAAACACGGACACGTCCGGAAAAGCCCTAGACATTAGCGCGAACCGACGAAGACTGAAGCGGAAGGGAAAACCAGTAGCCCCGCGTCGGTCGACACGGTTGGAAAAACGAACAAGCCAATGAGAATAATTCACGAATCATGGAAAGTAATTTTCTTTTTTTAACGGTCGTTTTTTTAAACGACCTCCGGACGAACAAACGCGACCGCGGTATCCAGAGTTCTGTCCGCAGCGCGCGACCACGTCACGGCGGCCACGCGACCACACGGCCACGGCGACGGAACATTCACACTACGTGCCCATCGCGTTATTCGAAACGGAAAATTTAATTGTGTCGCGCCGCCCGCAGTGCTCAAATAATAATAATAATTGACATTTCCCCGTTATCAGCTGACTGCTATAATAATTAGTTTATTATACAAACACACAATATGAATATATAGATATACAATTTAAACGTACAAATATTATTATTATTATTATTATTTTTACCGACCGACCGATGTTGGTGTGTTTTGTGTGTGTGTGTGTTAAAAACTAACTATAAGTCTATAACTAACTAACACGTAAAAACGGGAACCTAGGTAAAAATCACCTTACAGTTTTATATATAGAGATTGTAGAACACTTAAAATGAAGATTTCTTTCAGTAATTGAATCGCTTATTGCAGAAACCCCATAAGTGAGTAGTGACACATAACTACATAAGATGAGACTCAAGAAGTTAATAAAAACTTATCATTTTCCTAAAAGCTTTTTTTTTCATTCCTGGAAGTAGAGGAAGGTTCTATGCACAACACTGAATATACTGAATACTCATATACTCACCAAGGTTGAAGGGAAGGGGAATAGAATATAAGAAAATAAAAAAAAGTTGTGTTACAATTTCTGTCACTTATGGAGGTTCTGCAATAAGCGATTCAATTAAAATGAGTTGTCATAATATCATATTTTAAGTAATTTAGTCAAGTAAATCGAAAACTACCTAATATTGCAACTTTATCCTTTGTGATTTCATTTTCACATTCAAATTTTTAAATATTGATCATCATAGATTTAATGATTCAAAATAATTTAAATAAAAATTAAAAGTTATTAACCTGACAAATGAAAATTATATATCCCACTAAAAATGTTCTTATCAACGTCAAGTAAATAATTAAAATATTGGGTATAGTAGGTAGTGTTTTCGGTTTACATATTATCTTAGCTCAATACATTATAATATCACAATTTTATAGTGCTATATATGTTTATAAAAGAAATTAAAGACATTTTTACTGTTGCTAAAATTAATCGAAATATAATATCATACGTTTTTTTTAGCCTTTTTTAAACGAGCAAAATTGGAGGGTTTTCATTGTATAGCGCCTATTATTATGTAGTCCGTTCTCCGAAGTAGGTCAGCCGGTCCAGTCGGTTTGTTTCGCGTTGTACCGAGAGAAGAGACGACAGGAAGAAATGAAAAAAAATATAAAACACAATAAAAGAAAGAAAAAAATCGTAAATACACTTAGGTATTTTCACGTGCCAAGATGATTTGTATTATACTTTCTGACCTTATAATATACTGACTTACATTAGAGAACCTACAATTTTAATTCCATATATGGGCAACAGGCATTGTAAGGATATATATACGAGTATATATAATATGTATAGCATATTGCTAAACCCCCGTAAGTCTTCCACAATCTCCATCTCTATATCTAAACCTATTATTGGAATATTATGGTAAATTATATTAAAAAAATTAAAGTCTAATAACCAAATGTAAACCTAAAATTTTTGTAAGAACTCTCATTGTCATAAGATACTTACTATAGGTAGAGTTATTATTTTTAATTGTCTACCACATGGTGTGAGAAGATGAGATATCTTCTAAGACCTTGGTTTACCAATTGATTTTATGAATAAAATGTTTTATTGATAGAAAATCATGAAGAGTCAAATAGTATACCTAGGTAGTATACTTAGGAAATGGTTAATTTATATTGTTTCAAACTTTTCTATTTTAAACTAACTGTAGAACATTACCAAACTTCTATGTAACAAGTATAGTATTTTAAATTGTATACTAATTTTTTAATAACTAATGAAAAAAATTAAAAATATAAAACAAAATAGATAGGAAAAAAAATGTCTAGTGGTTAATAGTTCAATAATCATAGAATAATAACAAAGTATTATTAAATATATAAATAATGTATTAAAAATTATTAAATACTTAATAATAGTTTATTATTAAATAAATATATAAATAGATTCAATTTATATAGGTATTCCATTTAATTATGATGTCATAGAATAATAGTTGCATTAGAAATCCCATTTGTCATAGGAAATGGCCCTATGATACAGAAAGAGATTAGATATGTGTTATATAATTAATATAAAATATTATGTATTTCATATCTAAATAGTATACTCAAATTTAATTTTTTTTATCATGAAGTAGATAAAATAAAATAAAAAATATTATTACGTTTATGTGATAGCGAAAATGATGAAAAGTGATACGAAACAATCGACAGGGAAACTACATTTATTGATGTGACCTTTATGACTATTACATTAGGTATTAAATAATGGTTACCAATTGCAAATAATTGTAATATAATATTCATGTATAAGTCTGAAGTTTCTGTTCTGGTATAAATGATTTTTTTTTCTCAATCACGCAATCAAATATCTCGATTGATACAGTGATACTATTTAATTTAATGACAACTCCGACATAAAAGTAATATACGTAAAATGTTAATAAATAAATATAGATATCAATTATCAGTATATTGTCCCGAGGCTTTAATTCAAGTCAGAAAACCAAAATGATCGTCTTATCAATCGGATAATCTATACGCAGATATCAAAGTATGCGAAATCATTTTGTTTATTTACTAAATTCGCGTAAAGTATTTCCAAATTTATTATTTAAAATTATAATTCTACTTCCCAATTGTTTTAACGTATATAGATTAACAATAAATTTATATATATACGAATAGTATTATATAGTATATGAGTACATACTCGAATACAAGAGTGGATTTAGAGTGGGTAATACTATAGGGTGTTGTAACACCCTTCTGGCTCGCTTTGATTTGATTTTATATAGATTATATAAAACACTATATCATTTTTTTTTTGTCCCGTGATAAACGAGTAAAATATTGAATATTAAATAATCATAATAATAATAATATATTATTATAAACAGCAAGTCACACTGTTAGTGTCTGCTACTATAATTGAACACCTTGGAAAACAAACACAATTTGATTGACATAAATAAAAATAAAAAACGGTGTAGCAGATAGTAGTAGGTGTCACACGGAATAAAAGAAATGTCATGTTGATTTGTTGTGATGATATAGCGAATTTTATACCATCACTAATAATAATAATAGCATAAAATAATCCCAGATCCGCGCCTGTACGATAATCATTCAGCAATGTTTAAAATGTGTCACATATTATACACAGGTACCAAAATCATTGATTAAATACATATATACATGTATACTTAATCAATGCCAAAATTATAAACGTTTATTTCGATACTTGCCATAGATTCCTATCGCTATATTATACTATTAACTGTAAAAAATTACACATATTAATTATTATATTATATTATTTATAGTCATTGTTCACCCTGTGAAAATCCGCCCAAATATGGTTTCACGTCACCACGTCATCGACACCTTTCACCGCCACCATAAAGTATGCAAGTCTCTACCAAAATTAAAACATTGTATTTTGTAGGTATTCTCTATTCATAATAAATAATAATATTATATTTCATGTGTAAACATGATACCAGCGATACTGCTAGTTATAGTAGTAGTCACTGTGATAATATTCTCTAAGCAGGTATACACCTTTTAAACTGTCCGAGTCTGACTATTCAACATTTCATCGTAAGAGAAACGTAACAGAAAGCACAAGAGAAATCATTCGTTATTTCCATTTGGAAAATTTAATTATCATAAAAGAATAACGATTTGCGTTACTTGGGTGAAACGAAAAAAATTAACTTCGTCCACGATTCGAGTGTGTAGATGTGAAACACAGAAAAAAAGAAAAGAAACATTCTTTTCAAACCAAAGGAATAGAAACAAGACTAATCACTCGCGTACTTATATTAATAACATTGCTAAGCATTGCATTTTTTATCGCCAAATACCTATTAACTAAAAATAAAATATTTACCGACAGTGCTTTCAGACACTGACATGCATTCGACCTTCCTATTATTTTTGTAAACTTTGGATGTTTTTAAAGATGCAGCAGTGCACGCGTCGGATTAAAGCGACGCTGGCCACAAACCAAAGTCTTCGAGAAACTACGACTCACTTTTAGCAAATTACCTCTATTCACACGAACGAAAGGTTTTATACTTTTTTCTCGACCATTTTGGCTAAAGTCGGGCGAGTTAAATGTGATTTAGAAGGAATAGTGTCTGCTAAATATAATATAAACAAGGTAACATTTTTAATTATTCACCAACAGAGATAATATTAAATATACATTAAATTTACACCGATGCTTCATATATAGCTGTAAATATTTTTATATTTTGTAGATCTGTTTAATATATTATAGTTATTAGTTATCAAGTACTGTGTAAAATGGTTAGATATCACAGTTTCATGTATGATATCACAGTTTCGCGGCCGTTTGGTACCTGTTATCTACTATCCAATCAAATGTGAATTATTTCATCCTATTTCAGTCTACTGTAATACGCAATATATTCGATATTTTAATGATAAAATAACATTATTTAATATTGTATTTTGTTTAAATACGATTTCACATTTTCACTTTTGCCGCCCCTCTGTACATGCGAGTATGTGTATTGGGTTAAGTGTGATAACAGTTGCGAGGCAAACGTGTAATGGTAATCGCACTTTCCCCAATTTGATCATACTTTATTTATTATTGTTAATTACTTATTATATGAGTAGTGTAGAACCATGTCCGCAATAAAACTAGCAATCAAAGTTTTGACTCAAACATATTTTTATTTTTTTCTAAACAATCGACTCGAACGAAAAACCAACGTAGTCACTTAAATATTCATAAATTAACGAATTTTCGACCATGTGCATAACAATCTTAAACTTTAAATTGTTTACGTTTTAATATGGGTCGGGCTACTTAATTTTTTAGAAAATACCGAGTGATCGATAATATTTGTGGTAGATTAAAAGCTACATTTAAAAAATATATAAACTCAATTACACTGATTATAAGATACAAAATGTAATTTATTCAGTAGGACGTACTACTTGCAATCTCTCGAGTTTAATAATGCGTAAAAAATTTAATGATCAACAAGGTTTTATTTGTGTTATAAAATAAAAATAAAAAATAAAATCGACTTCAAAAGTTATAACATTATCCGTATTAATTTGTTGCTAATTGATAATTTAATAAAATCTTTCGTGATTGATCAGAACAATAGGGTTAGGGTGGTACATAATCTGAACCAGAATCCTCAGAAAACTCCATTTCAGAATCTGTTTACAATTAGTCATTAAAAAAATTAATTAACATTAATTAATTATTATTAAACATCAATTTCTACGTTTTTTGTCACTAACCGTGTTCGAAAAACAACGTTAATTTCGTTTGGATTCCAAGTCATAGGAATTAATAATTCATATTATTAAGCTTAAAGCTGTTATTACATTTTGTTTTATTGCATAAAAACAATCAAAAATCTAGTTACCGAAATAACGTATTCCACTATTACTGAATTTAATTATTTTGAAGAAACCAAAATGGTCTAATCCTTTATCATATTTGGGTTGGGTCCATTTTTGCTCCGAAGTTAATTATTAAAATGTCAAAGACAAACATATTATGTGCTGCTATCTAACGGATAATTTTTTCAGAGTTTAGCCAGGGTGGCACTGGAAGAAAATATAATTATTGTGTAACATATTTTCAAATAAAACGCAATTTGATTTGGTCGATATGGTTCTACACGCCTCATATTATTATAATATTAAACATATTTAGAAAATGGTACGAAATTACAAAAGAATATCTATCGAAATTAGATGGTAATAGTTTGTTGTATTTTGCTATTTGATTAAAATTCATATTATGTTTATAACTCTTTGTCTCTTCGACTAATGGTTCAATTTTTTTAATTTTTTTTTTATTAAATGAACTATTAAAACATGTTTATCATCTCATTTGCCCTAATAAGTTACAATTTATTGAATAATATAGTGATAAACGCTAATTCAAACTCGCCCAAAAGAATGGGAAAAGTGTGACCCCTCAAAAGGTTGTTTTTTTTTTTTTTGAGTGCCAAGTGATTAAATTTCAACTTATTGGACTTTATAAATATGCGCATTTAGTCTCTCTGTAAGTTTATACGTAATATCTGATTAATATTTAATTGATAAATAAAATACGGGCCATTTTTTCATAATCATTATTGTAGAAAAACATATGATCACGCTTATCCCACCTCAGTATCTCACCTTATATTTAAAACAAAACCGGCCGTCACTTGCTCTCGAGATACATTATTGTATAGGTAGATTGACGACCAGACGAACCAACTAAAATTCAATGTTATTCGAACCATAGGCGTACACAGGATATTTTTCGCAGGATGTGCAGAATAGGTTTAGTAGGAGCAGTGGTTAAAGTGGAAAGGAACGCAGAGGGAGGTTCCGATCGAACTTAAATGTGCAACCCTTAACTTTTTTCCTGTAATGTGTACTATTATAGTATTCGTCATGTCCTATCAGGACAAGGGGACGCTTAAAATTTACTATAAATGATAGTACACCTTCAATCATAGTCGCCGATAGGAGGTAGCGAAGGGTGGCGACCGCTACCTCGCTTTTTTTCATGAGGTAGGAAAATCATATTTTTGACACCTCATAAAAAAAAAAAAACGTGATTTTTGCACCAGAAACGTATAACAATCGAACAGATATGTTATTAATAGTTATGTAATTATAATAAGAATGATATAATAGATAGTTTGTTATGGATACACATTACACAATTAGAATGATATAATAGATAGTTTGTTATGAACACATAATTATGTGACAATAGTTATGTAACTATAATTATAACGATATAACGGATAGTTTGTTATGAACACATAATTATGTAACAATAGTTATGTAACTATATGTGAAAATCCACGTCAGTGCAATACTGTGCGGCTGACACGGCCAATGCAAAGCTAAGCTGTTCGCGTCACCCGACCAATGACGGCCGAGCTGCGCGCGCGATCCAACCGATACCGATCGAATAACGCGCGAAAGCACGGCTTGTGCAATGTGCATATGACCATTCTATATAGTGTCGACAGCAGTTCAAAAAGTTCTTCTCGGTTATAACGTTACAGTTTTTATTTTTCTCTCCGCAATAGTCAGTAATGTCGTCAATTGTTATTATTTATCTCTCGTCGACGACTAATCAAACTTTTAATCGTGAGTTTCTGTATCTGTCATATACTTCTTGCTTTACTCGACAAGCCAATACGAAAACGCCGAACCTCGACAGCAACCCACCGACAGGCCGTAAGTAGTACCGATTATATTTATTTACAGTCTATAGATATATGTGGGTAATAGGCACCGGTAGGGGGTAGGATAATCGCATTTTTGCTACCTCGTAAAAAAAAATCGTATTTTTGCACCAGAAACGTATAAAAATCGAACTGATCAGTTATTAGTATACCTACTTAACTTTAATGTTATAAGATAAAACCTCTATTTTTTAATGCGCCGTGTGAAACTTACGCGACACAAAATATACATGACTCGCATTGAAATAATTATTTTCTCACTAATTTTTATGTCGTTTTTAACGAGGAAACTATTTCTGAAAAAAAAGTAGGCAACTAAAACTATTTACAACATATGATAGCGCCTTATAGTAAACTGAATAATGATTTAACTTAATAGACATACATGAAAATGTCAAATGTTTAAAAGGGCTCGGAGAACAATCTGAGAGAACTTAGTCATTCTCCCATTACCATTTTATGACCAACCATATCAAATTAATGTAAAATGAATAGGTTCATACGAGTAATTTAATGATAATTTGCCAGAGACGCAAGTAGGTTATTCGTTTTAATTGATTTTTTTTTTTTTGAGGTCGCAAGTTGAACTAAGGATATTAAATTATATATCATCATATAGTTCAATGTGTGCACCGCACTATATGGATGAGTGTTGTAATCTAGGTGTTTTTTATAAGGTATCTTAAGTATAGAAAAAAATTTCTCATTTTTATGTCAGAAATAAAGGGTTGAAAATAAAATAATAAAATTGTGAGTGGGGATGGTTTGAGGATGTTCACGAGCCGCATTTAATTTGATATAATTGTAATATAATGATTGTCAATTTAAAAAATATCATTAGGTATGGTTTTAACCGATTACGATGCTAACGAGGTAATTTTTGACAAGAAATGTTTTTTTTTTTCTCAACAGTAAGTCGATTCGATTTAGAAACCTCTGTCCGTGTCTGTGGTCTTGTCCTTGTAATTGGTAGTATTTACTTCAAGGTTTAACGAGTTCCTATAGTATTAAAATGTAATCATAAGTCTATGATTGTAATTGATATTTCCTTTTCTATTTGAAAATCCTGACAACAAACAGCACTGTTCCTAGATGAGCCTAATGAACAATTGTTTTTAGATCCTATAACAATATTATTATGTCATGATGTGTAACTATCGTAGCCAGTAGTGGCTATTCTCCATTTATCATGTGTATCGAACTTGATAAAATCATTTTTTTAAATAGTTACCTACCCACAACTCGTTAATATTGAGTTAATTTTCATGCAGAGTATATAAAATTTGACCACGATTTTGGACGCACAGTTTAAGTGAAAAATTACTAGGAATTTGAATGCAAACTCGATAAAATAACATAAATTAATTTTAATATTGAGCTGACTCTAGAATACATATTGATTTTAAAAGGTTTTAGTTGGTATTTTACACAATTATCTGATGATTGTGAAAATTATATCAATTATAATTTGCAATGAATATTTATTATTTTCTAAATTATTTTTATTTAATATAAATAAAAAATAATTTGAGTATTATAATTAGATTTGAGACACATATTAAGGTAATTAAAAAATTGAGATGCTTAAATTTCATTATTGCATAAATATATTCATACTTTTTGTAACTTTTTTACAAAAATAAATCTCACGAAAAATTTAAATTAACTTATGAGGTATTATTTTCAAAGTAATATTCAGGCCTGAATATTCGGATACATTCAGTTTTCTCCGTTTAAGATATTATAAAATTATTTCAAGTGCTTTGTATAAGCATTTTCACCAAGGTCCAGACTTTGATGTTCATAAGAAACAAAAAATATGCATTTATAATAAATAAAAAATGATGCGCCACATAAACCTATGAAAGTATTCTTAAAAAAATTAATTTATCACATAAAATCATAAAAATAACCATAAAGTTATTAAAATTGTTTATTATTTTTGAAATTAATAATTACAATAATTTAAATAATACTAAATATAATTTAAAATATATACACAAATGTCAGATTGCAAGTACAAAAATATACGTAAAATAATAATAATTTAAAATATATCCTGGTGATTTTTCTCTCGATTAGTGAAAAATAGTTTAAAATTATCCAGAAATCTAGCAAAAATTTGTCTGTCAAAAAATGAAATTTTTTAATAATGCATGTATTATTATTGGATACATTTTTTGCTAGAAAAACGTGTTAAAAAACAAATACATAAGTCATCAAAGTCTGGCCCTAATTGTCACTATTAGTTTTTATAGAACCATTATAAAATGATTTTTTTTTTAAAGTTTATCTTATATTTCGAAACAATGATTTTCTAAATTAACATCTTCTGAACGCAATTAGACAATTAAAATTATAATATACAACACATTAATAGGAACGCTCAGATTTCAATTACAAAAATAGTTCATATTTAATCCTCGTATAATTTATACTTTTTTATGACATACTATTTGAATGTTTTGAATGTATATTAAAATATTTTATTAATTAAATAAATTATGCATGTTAATTCTCATTAAATAACTGTATAATCTTTTAAACTTGACATTTTAAATTAAATAAACATTCTACTTACATTTATTTATACTCAATCTTATGCATAATAATAAATACTTCAGTTCTTGCATTGAAATTAATATAATTAACTATAATAAAGTCTTAAGTGCTTTATTAACCAATCACAAGCTTATTTTATTAATTATTTGAATAGATAACATGAACCTTAATCTAGACGTTAAGGAACGACACATAACATAACTCGTGCGAATAACGTAACCCTGATATTTAACAATAAAAATGAGCTCCTTTTGCCATTAAATCCTATGATAATATTTGTTGATTTAAATTTTTCATTTGAAAGTGTTTATTATTGAGGAATGTGTTATAACATGTTTTTAAACCAAAGAAAAGCCTTGTGTCTGGTGAATGGCTTGAGTTAATTTATATTTCAGTTTTCCTTTTGATTGATACTTTGGGAGATCTAGAAGGTTGAAACAAGTGTGTGCCACTGGCAAGAAATTATCGTCTTGGGTAAGTTGTATATAAATCTAAAAAATATCGATTAGTTAATAAACAGAATAAAATACAAAGAAACACATTTTAATATTACTGACTTTAATCGCTTTCATTCCCATAACAGGTACTCGGTCACTCCCGGTAAGAAAAAGTAAAAACTTCTTCTTATGATCAACATCGAATTCATGGAACACTTCCCAAAAGAGTTTTATTGTTTCATCATCTTTTGTATAACCGTTTTTATATTCAGCATTTTTTTCCAGCTCATACCAGTCATAGTCTTGATTACCGACGACAACGGCCATTAATTCTTGCGAATGGAATAATCTTAACACTCGTCCACCACACACTTTTAAAAATGCATCTTTAAATACATTAAATTGTTTTTCAACCACACGGTTTAAAACCATGTCCACATACAAATCAACAAATTCATGCCTAAATAAAAAACATGCAAAATACATTAAGAACTAGCTGAATTACTTATTGCTGTTGGGTTAAAGTAAATATAATTGAATACTATATAGTAATTTAATAAATATAAAAATTAAACAGTTTCCTTAAAACTGTGTTGTTGTGGTTAGTAGCTATTAAAAACAAATATTATAATATTAAATCCTGTTAAACATACAGAGAAAAACACGAGCACATTTTTTTGCAAAAAATACCAGTGTGCATTGTTTATTGGGAACTAAAGAATGTTAATATGTTTTTTGATAATTTATAGTGCAGTAATAGAGAAGGTAGAGAAGTATATTCATAACAAGTAATCAGTTCAGATCTACGCCTGAGAAATTAACAATGGAACCAATATTTCGTATAAGACAGTTAATAGAAAACCATGGTGAAGACAAGTAAGTTGTATATGGTTTTGATCTAGAGAAGGCGCATGACACAGTTCTTAGAGAGATTTTGAAGTGGACGTAAATAAAGAAAGGTCTGTCTAATGTGTATGTTTATATGTAATTGCAGTGAGTGATATTAGTGAAAAGGATGCGAATGATCGAATTAAATGGAAGTTGAGAACTTAAGTAGTTGACCTAAATAGATGGAAAGGAAGGCAAAATAAAAGATACAATGTGGTAATGTACAAATGTTGGGGCTTTATCTATGGTTCATAAAATTTATGTTGAGAAATCAAATTTCTTTTTTATAATATCTATTAGTTACTTAAAAAAACACATTTTTAATAATGATTTTTATTTTAAAATCTGTCTATCAAGTCTGGCAAAATCTGTGTTTCTAAACCTACTAAATAATTATCATTTTTATTTCATACAATTACCACGACAGCAGTAACATATGTTGCCAGTCTAAAAACATTCTTATTCATAAATATTTCAAGCAAAATTCTTACACCAACTGAAAATCTATATTACTTATTTTTAGTCCTTCAATAGTTCATTCTCAAATTTTAAAAAAAATAAATGTTATCCCACTTAATAATA
Organism: Drepanosiphum platanoidis; assembly: GCA_948098885.1. Classification (NCBI taxonomy): domain Eukaryota; kingdom Metazoa; phylum Arthropoda; class Insecta; order Hemiptera; family Aphididae; genus Drepanosiphum; species Drepanosiphum platanoidis. The sequence goes on from OX402531.1 coordinate 5,116,171, forward strand.
TGCTCGGGGGGGGGGGGAAGTTAAACTGAGTAAAAATTTAGTTTTAATTTTATAATATATTATGTATTATAATTGAAGTAATAATTATATTTAAAATGCAATTACTTGTTTTCTTGTGTGACTATTACATTAGCCCCATTAGGTTTCAATGGAACAGTTTGAATTTGTCCATAAACATCTCTTGATATTTCAAAAGTAAGATTAAATATGTCACTGAAATCTGGTTTATCATATGCTAATAATTGTTCAAAACTCCTACAGAAAAAATAAATAAGTAACATGTAACTATATTATCTAGCTTATGATTATTATTTACTTGACTGCAATAGGATTTAGATCTTTGAGGTCTTGAAATGTTACAGGTTCATTAAGTAACTTCTTATACAATGCCAAAGGAAATGGTAAGTCTATGATGATAAAATTATAAATGGCTAAGCCGCACATTAAACCTAATGAAAATAAACAAATAAAATAATCATGTTTCAAATGTAAAATTAGAAAATTAAAAGTTATTTATACCTATAAGGTAATACATAGTAAGGTCTTCAAAGGAAGAATCATTGAACCATATCATGTTTGTCTCATCATAGTTGACAAACATTCCAAATTTCGGATCTAAAATCTCTTTGATCAAAAGCATGAAAAATTCTTTTTTCACTCCGCCAGCATCTTCAGCTTCTTCGTCAATGAATCGTACCTATTTTGCACATACAAATAATATTTTGCTTGAACTCATATTTGATGGTACTCATTTGGTAGTACTTACTTTTAATGGTTTTTTATAGTCATTTTCAGTGTACTGAGATAGTTCTCGTATTGCATCATCTACTAAATTACGTCGAGAAACAGATAGTTCAATAAATTGATTTATTAGATTATGCTGAGAACCATCCAAAAATAACATTTGTGTAAAAGCTCTTGTAGCTGCAGCTTGCATGGCTTGCTGCATCTAAAATCCAACAGTAACACAGTTAATACTCCTTGACAGAATCTTTATATTTAAGTAAGTACACACTTGCAGTTTTTGATCAACTTGTAAAATTACAGTTTTAGCTTCTGCATCAAAAAGGAAAGGATAATTACAAAAACAAAAACCCTGATCCTAAAAAATATAGAATCGATTTACATTAAATTGACGAGGCACATGTCTTATTGATAGTAGCAAGAAATACTTACTTTTTGTCCACCCAAGTCTTTATCTCCATGTGCCCATCTCATGTAATCATAACGTAAATCTATTTTCTCAGCTAATCGGGGAATATAAAATGTAGTATATGGCACTTTCACTCGATTCCCATTTAAATTAGAATTCAATTTATTCAGTTTAGCCAATACTGAAGCTGCTACTACTAATGCTTTATCACAGTATGCTTGTTGCTAAAACCACGAAAAACAGCACAAATTACAAATTAATTTCTCATAAATATTAAATAATAAAACTTTTAAGAAAATTAAATTTTTTCACAGCAATATATTATGTATAAAATTTTAAAAATTAATGTTAACCCAAAGGTAATGGTTAAATTTTTAAATTTAACTTATGGATTATTATTTTATATTGAAAACTAAAATATTAATATTAAATATTTCAATTTCAAAAAATATTAAAATGGTTTGATATAACTTTCACTTACAGAAGAATTTATATTCGTATTCAATTGATCAATAAATAAATTTTTGAATACTAATATTAAATTTTCAAAGTACACGACTGGCATTGAAGAAATCCATAAATCTGTTGAAAAAAAAAATGTTAATTTTTATCATATAATTAGGTTTAATGTAACATTAATGATACAGTTTGAATTATGAAAATGTGTGCAATTAAATCTTAATTCTTATCAAATGAAAAATAATAAATAATTTTTATAAAAAGAAAATGCAGACTAATTTTCTTGTAGAAAAATTTTACTCCTGTAAAAGTAATTGGACAATTCTCAAACAGAAAACTTAAAATGTGTTAGATTTCTCTTAATAATTTTTTGAAAAGAAATCATAAATTAAATTCGATAAAATAATGCATTGTAATTAAAAAAAAGTATCAACAAATCATTAGAAAGAAATTACTTTAAAAACTATTTAAATTATATTGTGTAATGCTAGTAAGAACTTTTTCAAAGTCATTACAATAAGTTATCATCAGTTTTTACTTATGTTCTCACCAATAGTTAATAAGTCCATGTTTTTCAGATATAATAAAGCTTCCGCGTAAGGCACTTGAAGTATTGTTGCATTCGTAATGTTTTTGAACTCATGATACATTGGTAAAGTTAAGTAAAATCTCAATGACTCTAAGTCAGGAGCTGGCAAAGATAAAGAATCAACTGCACTAGCTATTGATGTCAATATCTAAAACAATATCGAGTTAATAGTTGAGTTATTAGGGCATTTGGCTATAAAAATAATACTTACTAAATCGTTTAATGAAGTGTTGCTGACATGACTAATTGCATCAAAACATTGTGCAGCAATATCAAAATTTATCCCATGATTATTCCCCGAACAAGTGTAATGACTATCGTTTAACATTAAAAATGAACCATTTAAACATGATAAACTGCTCATAACTATCTCTACAAACCTAAATAAAACACAAACGTATGAATTTTTTTTAATTTAAAAACATTAATAGTTAATGATTTAATAATTATACGTACGACATTCGTTCTTGATCAACAGGTTTATCTGCTGAAATGGTTGATAAATTAATCGCATCAGAAAGCTTTACTGACCAAATTTGAGTGCTCTCTTGTAACTTCCGATAATCGTCTGGAGATATTTCTTGCTAGTACATAAGACATTTTTTTTTTAGTATCATATTCTATCTAATATTAAGTTTAATTGATTAAATTAAAAATAAATACCTCTCGAGAAGCAACTTTAACAAAACATTGGTCACCACCAGCAAAAATACTTTTAACAATGTATGGTTTATTTGTTCTTATATTAGTCGTTCCAGATGGAGATACCCAAGGTCCTAAAACTAATTGCGGTGTATTTGAATTGACCGATGCTATTGTACCCAACTGGCCAACACCGCCTAATCCGAATGAGTAAACGCGACCTTTTGGAGGTACTAAGGTCAATGTATGACTCCTAAGAAACATTAAGTAAGTTTTAATTAAATAGTGAATAGTATAATATAATATCAAAGTTAATTACCGCCCACAAATTACTTGAGTCACAGTACTGCCCATTAGCTCTAATACCTTCCTTGGAACAATTTCATTTGAAAAAGAGCCGTGTCCTAACTGACCATACATACCAGCACCACATGTAAATACTCCACCGTCCTACGAAAAATGCTAAAGTTAATTATGCACATTCAGAAATAACTGGTAAACATAATAATATATAGTAAATTAATATAATATACATATGTCAAGAACACTGAGAAATCTTCTCCTCCACTGATATATTTTACTCTGACACTTCTCATAGTCTTTAATTGCGTAGGCGATAATACATTAGCTTGATGGTTTAACCCTAATTGTCCAAAATCATTTTTTCCCCATCCAAAAACAGCACCTGTTAAAAATATAAAACAAGAATACATTTTTAGTTTCACATTAACAAGTAAAATGCTTATGGCCCCCCATTCTTACCTGATTTAGATACGACAAAACTGTGATATCCACCACAAGCGATAAATGAAATTGGCAATCCAATAAGTGACTTGACCAATGTTGGTTTAGAAACATTAACGGGACCTTGGCCATTGCCCAACTGTCCAAAATCATTTGAGCCCCATGTATACAATTCACCATCTAAAATTGTTTACAATATAATTAGTACATAATATGATGATTCAATACATATTATAAAGCACAATGTCTGCATGTTAATGAGCTTTTAACTCTACGATCTGATTTAGACGGGGTTTTTTTTTTTTTTTTATAAAACCTAAGTTTGTGTTAAAAATATTTTAAAATCATAATTTAATAATATTTAACTGCAAAAAGTGTCTAAAGTAGTAACTAAAATATATATATATATTTTTTTAAAACTGGAAAATATAAGTAAAAACATTTCCTTTACTTCAAATATGAAAAATCCTTTAAATTCAACTACATAATGCTTTATTAATTTTTTCATAGGCTTGTTAACACATTCAATGCCGATGACAACCCGTAGTCTTCATAAGACAATTATTTTTATTATTATCTATAACGGTCGGCTGGTGGTAATCAATCATGACATTTAGCACGGCCATCCAGTAGAAGAATAAGAAATAGAATAAGAAGTATTAGAACAATAAGAAACAACCCGTTTTGATTTCCCGGCATTTTTATGCCTATCATTTTGTTATCAATATGAATATGGTATAGCCGATATTTTTACGCAGCTGGGTAGGCGCGACCTCTGGAATATAAGTGGACGTGAATGTGTTAATATCACATTTACATATCACAGATAGCAAAAATAACAAAATGTTTTTTACAATTATAAAGAAACTTTATAAATACACAAATGTGTCATATGGGAATTACAATGGTGACTGAAAAATATGGTATACAATACACAATCTAAAACCCTATACTCTATATAGGATTGATAAATACACTTTTATTACTCTGTCTGTTATGAGCTAGACAACATTTTGCAATAACATATTTATATAATAATAACATACATTTATGTATAATATAATCGAATAAATGAAGCATCAGACAAATATATTAGATCACTACTCACGCCTGGTAATATTGACATAAAGGTGTTTTTAAATTAAATCATTTTCCATGAGATTTACAAAAATTAATATTTTTAGACAAAGAAAGTTGTGTAAAAAGATAAATTTGCTTAGGTCAGTCAGCCAAATATATGTGATACGTGAGAACATTGCAGTCACAATCTCGGAGAAATGAATCTCGACATTTAGAAAAAAGTGGGTCAAAGAAATGAAACAAATAGGCATGCATTCCCTGATGAAATTCAATGTCTACTTGTTGATAAACTAGATATTAAGATGTCGGCGGTGCACTTATTCTTAGATATTTTCCTCCAAGTATGTATAAAAATTGACTTACGATTTGTTAGAGCCATGCAGTGTTTGTAGCCACAGCTAATTTGAACTAATAGCATACTGGCTAATGATTTTACGATTTTCGGTTTATATTGAATTCCTTCTTCAGTTTCAAGTCCTATATTTCAAATATAAAATTATATCGATCTCTCATTTACGTTAAATTATACTGTCTTTTAACCTTACCTAGTTGACGACACGCGTCGGATCCCCAAGTATATAGCTGTCCCCATTCGTTCAACGCCATAGAATGAGATTCTCCGCATGCGATACTTTTCATCACCAAAGAGTCAATACTTGTAATTTGTTCTGTAAAACCAGAAAAAAAAAAATCACAAATAAAACAAGACAACTTGTTATGCTTTAATTATAAAACTATGTATACGTAGTTTGGTCCGAGGTCCGTCGTGCCCCAGCTGACCGAAATCATTGCTACCACAGGAGTATAATTTTCCATCTTCGGTAACAGCCAGAGTGTGATTTTTCCCACAGGCCACTGGAAATAAAGCGTGTTAAACTGATTTTTGTGATTATCATTGCCATACAAATACTTACCCGATTTAATCTGGTCTACATTCTCGAAATTAGTTATCTCGCTGGGACTGAGAATATGGTTATCCTCAATGCCGCCCAGACCGAGTTCGCCGTTGACCGTGTTACCCCAACAAAACATGGTTACGCTCTTGTATATTTTATCATTGCCGTCACGAATTGCTTCAACTTCCTAAAAAAGCCGATGCATGAATAATAATAATAATAATAATAATAATAATAATAATGATGATGATAATACAAAAATCAAACGAGCACCATCAGAGTATTGCACAATCAGATAAACACACGAGCGAGCGTACTTTGAACTCGCGCACAAACACACACTCGGAGTCCGACACATTCGCGAGAACAAATGTCTAAAAATAAAAGAATATGCCTTACCATTTGGAAGATTGTATCATTACTCTGTCGGCCCGGATGATGTGTACACCATTTGCATTACAATGGACTTGTGATCACGGTATCGCGAGATTTTATAACTTAAAGTGACGAACGAGACTTACTTGCCCAGCGATTCGGATCGGCGGCGTGATGGGTTATGGATTTCAAGACGAGTAAAAGTATACCTACGTCTCGAATGTAATATCAGTGGCCAGTACAAACATTTTTTTTTTTCTCGACACGGTAAGATAACAATTATTAAAAATAAGTCACGGTAGTTTTCAGTTCACACATTCTGTGTTGTACAGCATACGACAATCATAAATTGAATAATAATGGGATATTATTATGTTCACAGGAAAGCATGATAACGAATAGAATTCAAGGAGAATATAGACGCGCGACCGAACGGTCGATGACTAACAGAAAGTCCTATAGTTGATAACGCGCGTCGACGATACTATGATAACCGTTCGGACAAATATTATTCCGATCGCCACTCGATTTGACGGATTCGAATGATTTTTAGGGGTAGCAAACATTTTTTTTTACAAAGCGAACGACCACTCTTCCTGCTGCTCGTAGTGTTTCGAGGTGCTCCTAACCGTCGAAGACGTTTAAAAAATGACCCGCGCGATGCTGCACCGACCGGCCGAAAATTGCTATCCGTTTTGAAGTTTAAAGCCGGACCGTTTCTTTTATCTTTAGCCCTGGATCGCGACAACACGAACAAATGATAATAATAACAAAACACACGTACACTTTACGGTAAAAATAATAGATTACTCGTTTCACTCCGAAAAAAAAATTTAATTTAATTTAAAGAAAAAAAGTCGTCTATCGCCCCATCCCCTCTGTTTGACCGCCACTGCTCTGTGGTATTATCGACGGATGACTTCCCCAATCACGTACCCAATTTATGTTTAGCGTTTTTAATGTCGGACACATCGTTGTCTTTTTAAGTAATAATAATTAAATTAATAAGATTTAAATCAACAGATATTTTACACACTCCGAAAGCCAGTTGAAGTGGTCACCTTTGGTAGCGGTCATAATGGTTTACATCATGGACCAAATGGTATACGTCATGGACCAAATGGTATACGTCATGGACCAAATGGTATACGTCATGGACCAAATGGTATACGTCAAGGACCAAATGGTATACGTCATGTAAGTATACCATGTTCGTCGAGTGACCAGAACCGCGGTGTTGTTTTGTTTATGTTTTAGTTCCATGCCGTTTTGACCTACCGAATCGGGTGCCAAAAAAAGGCAAACATTAATATTTTTTCATACTTTTGTTTTAAATGTTATAGTTTCAAAATGTCGCGTCGTTGTATCGTTTTTCGTCGTTCATTATCGTCTACTAGGAGGTACACGCCTCATTCGTGGTGCGATGAAAAATAGTTATTACGGCTCGTACGGGAAGTATGTGTATCATTCTCGAGCGGAAATATTTATCGTAATAAAATGTCTGAAAGGTAATATATTTTTGATTTATTAAAACGCAAAATGATAGATGTTATAATTGACGTATAGTAAATTAACGACATTTTTTTTTCCATCGGTATTGAGGAAACAAAAAGAAAAAAATGAGGAAGGAAACTTGACGTCGTATAAATCGTTCGTAAGTATATAATGTACCTGTGTATCTAATTTATGATTAAGACATATAATAATTATAAATCTTCAACTAAATTTTCAAATAATATTTATTTATTTTTTAACACCGAAGTAACCGTAAATCGTACGCGATAAATATGTATAAAAATATTATTTAATTGGTTCCTCGTGACCGTCGTCGGTTAATTGTATTTTCGTATTTTTAATCGGTGTTGTCAACATAATAGATTGAATCGACGACGGGTAATTCGTATCGAAGTATGCGTTTACAAGGTAATGTAATTTATTCTCATTAGTTATGATTCGTAACTCATAATGAGGCATTGATAATCATTAAAAACGATTTCGAAAAAAATATTTCTATAAAATAAAAATTATTTTTCGCAGTGGCCCAGGTGCCTTTGGCTCATCTACGCGTGTCTGGCAACGGTTAAATCGGTTATAATAATAGACGTACATATAACTAAACAAACTCGTGAAAAGGTGCACTAAAGTCTAAGGATTATTGTGCAGGAACAATTTTTTTTTCTCTTAAGGAATCGTGTAAAATGTGACATGCATTTAAAGAGTTTCAGTTAAATATCTATAAATATAATGATTGAGTAAGTAATAGCATTTTCACTTAACACGATGACAAATTATTTCAGCAAGAAAAACGGACAAGCAATAATTACTCGAAATTCGCAACCGGCAATGAATACAAGTTCTGCCTAAAAAAACGATAGTTATAACGATGCTTTGTTGTATCGTTATAATGTCTGTAATGTGGAAATTAGAATGTGCTCGAAATTAGAAATTAAAAATTCATTAGTGTTCGGTTCTTCTCCGCTTCAGGTATTCGTGTGTTTAATGGTTTAGCATAATGAGAAAAGAAATGTGTAGAATTTTAATTCAAAAATAATTGTCAATATAGTACGACGTATTGTTATTGACGAGTCCCGAGAAATTCTTTAAGCCTTTTATCAAATACTGATCGACAATAATTATGAACAAAATTACTCGCGTTTCTGGCGATAATGCGAATTCGGAACTGGTAACTAACTAATTTTCAAAGCATACATAAATGTATTGTCGTTCTCATATTATCACTTTCACCCGAGCGCTATTTTGGCCATGGAAACAATCAAATATATCATAGTGTTGGGTGACAAATCACGATATTTATGTAATATTATTACATCGCACGTATATATTATGGTAAAATATAACGTCAATTTTTTTTTTTAGGTAATGATTCGTTTAAGGCGCAAAAACTCAAAAACGGGCATTGAAAGTACGTGCGAAAAATCGTATTTTTATTGTAAACGTATTTTGAGAATATTTTCTCTTACAAAACAGACGTGTTTATAATAGTTTATTTAGTCGGTGTAGTGTACACATTACGTGAATTTTATCATTTTTAGCTGACGACGAAAATGATTATTACATCTCGTCGTGCCAGTGCTCATCGAGTGGTCAAGGTCGTTTTTGTACGAGAGTGAATTTTTCAGCAACTGCGTAATTAGGTGTGCACGTTTATTATGGAAATTTAAAACTGACAACGGTCGGGCTTAAATCTACGTTCGGATGCGTCGGGGCTGTATAGAAAGCGATTGATTCGGACGCGAGCTTAAAAACGATGAAAATATTGCTTGTTTGACTGGGGTTTATTATGAAATTTTTTAAAGGCGGCGGTATCGCGAGGAACCAACAACATTTAATTGTCGGCCATATCGCGGAGGTTTGTCCGTGACGTGCTCGAGGAGCTTATTGGCCGTTAATCCGCGAGCGTAATAAAAGAGCAGAAGGGTTGAATCGTTGGTCTGTTTGTTAATTTGACGGAGCCCCGTGGCAGCGATGCCATTATGAGTCCCGAACGGGGTATGGAAAACTTTTCCTTTTTTTTTTTCCCGGAGCAATCCGTAAGACGGCGCGCGTTCGACGTGAATCGACGGACGAGCGGTTTTAGGACATTTAATCTGTTGTCGAGTTTTCTGTTGTTTACGTTTTTCTTTGAGATCGGCCACGGGTACCTCCAAGTACGCGCGGTCTTTTGTCCGGTGTCGAGTCAATATAATATTTAAATTACGGCTGTATTGTAATAATAGAAGTGTTATAATTAAGTGATGGGTGAACGGTCTCGAGGACGCAGTGAAAATGAGATGCGAGCAGATTTGGTTTAATTTATTTTTTATTTTCCAATTATTGAACCAGTTTTCAAGGACATTTAATGAAAATAATTAAAAATAATAAAGCGCACGTGGGTTGCAAAATAACGATCTTCAAAACCGAAAATACAAGTAATATATATTTATATTTAAAAAAACCTAATCAAATATTCATCTTTGCGTAAGTAATAATAACAGTCTCTAAAAAAATATCTTGCGATAATCAACGTAAATTTAAAAAATAAGCCACGTTTGTAATATTATAAAATATTAGATGAGGATTTGAAATACAGGTATTCATTTATAAAGATCGCGTACTTTGCATTACTATAATAGTGATCAGTTGAATTTGAACCATCCACGTCTTACACGTTACTTTCTATAAGTTTGATGAAAAAATATTAAGTTTTTTTTTTTAATACGCAATGCAATCATACATCTCATCAATTTCCACACGATACTATTTAAATTAAATGATTAATAACTGTAAATATAAATAATATAAATCTAAAAACCGATTTAGGTATAGGTTATTGTAACGTTATATCTACGAGTGACTAAATAATCGATCCACCATAAATCCGTAAACTTTTTCTATATGGGTCTCAAAATCTTATCGTTTTTGTTCAACGAGTGACCTGGAAATCACGAGACGACATTGATCACGGTTCAACATAAAAGACACATTACGTAACATCAACCTTTTGTGGACCGGAGTGTGCCCGTACCTACATATAACGGCGTGATTGATTTTTATTATGCCCTGTTTATATTTTGTGGTTCATCCTTTTCAATATTTATCCACATACAATTATATAATAAACATTAGTCCTATTGATGAGATTATTGAAAACAAAACTTTCCTCGTCGAAGGTTCGCTCGTATAATAGAACAAGGATTTTAATATCAAACCATATAACTTAATGTAGTAAAAGACACGGGCGGACCTCGGAAACATTTTTCAATATTCGCTTACTTTTACATTACACCCTATACAAACGGCGGCGTACACGCTGTTTACACTAAGGACAGAATTTGAATATATACCGATTTTCGTATAACGCACGAGTTTCGAGACGGAGTTTTACGGTAACTTTATTAATCGAGATAATATTCGTACGCCAATGTAACATTTTATGTGATTATCTGTGTGCGTAGGTTGAAACGGACGGACGGATAAATTACAACGGGAATTAAAGAAGCCGCGGAATTTGTTCGTCTCTCGCGCGGGCCTCTTAGGAAAGTGCGCGGAAAAAACAACCACGTGAGTGACAATAATAATTATCGATCGTGTTATGGCGATGTCGACGCGCGACTAAACCGCATTCGAATAATCAAATATTATCAATACATTATAATAATAATTGTGGTCGATAAACGAACCGAATTACCGACTTGTTTGCTTTTTAACAAACGTTACATTTTCGTATCGACGACGTGTACCTCTATACGTATTATATTAATTATAATCATTTACCATCACGAAAACAACAAATATTTGAATATTCGAGAATAGAATTCACTCGACATGTTATCCGATCAGTGATCGCATGAATATACGTATACGTTTTGTAATTATTTGAATTCGGGTATGCGATCGAATCCCAATCACACTGTTCGATTAAATACTTAAGTATACACTCGCATAATATATTAAATTATACCATTCGATAAAACATTTGACATTGTTTACGTTCGAACGGATATTTATTTATTCGCATCGAACCGTTTCCGTATATAACATACATAATTAAAGTTACGTAATCTATCTGGACCCCACTCCGCGAGAAAACCCAAACAAAACAAATCGTTTTTCAATCAAACCCCAACGGCCACTTAACGACCGACAGTGATCGTCAGTCGAGTGGTTATGAAAGTAGGAACAACTCAATGAACTCTTTACAATGTCACAGGTTTCGTCGACCGTGAAATCCGCGGTGCCGCCGCCGCCGCCGCTGTGTCGAAAAACGGACGTAGCATTTTTACGATCGAGTATTTGAAAAACAAAACTACTAATTGTATCGATAATATTATCGTCGCGTATTGCTGCACGCGATCGATTAAAAACAGTAAACGTAGCGAATATAATAGAGTAATGATCAATACGAAGTCTAGCGATTTTTTGTGTACAGTGCAAACTATATTGTCAAATATCGCGCGGTCGTCAACATTCCAAAGTTGTTACACGCGACTTCGACAACGTATTTTGAAGTTCGCGACGTTTGCTTTTATTTTTACATTCGAATTAAAACACCGCGCACAAAACTTTTGATAAAAATATTGTTGCTGAATAGTCGAATTCGCGTCGTTGTGTGTCGTCGTTTAACGAGCAAATAATGATAGTATATAATAATGACGTTAAACACTCGCGTTCGTAAATTACGCCTTGAAAACGCGGTATTATTAATATTATATTATATAGTAAATTTTACTCTGCAGCGTAGCACGTATCGATGTTTAGGTAATATTATTTATAAAGTTAGCTTTCGTCTCCAAGGCGCTAAGTCGATCGTTAAAGTAATTCGCTTTCCTTAACGCTATTGATTCGCGTATTTTACAAATCTTATTGAAATACACTCGACATTGATTTTATATATATTTATTCAATTTCATCATGTTTTGTTATGTTCAGGAATTGAAACTTTTGATTTGCTCCGGTAGAATAATGTTGTAAGAGTGTGAAAAAAATATCTCTATCAAGGACACCGTCAACAGGATAAAATTCCACCCTTGGCAAGGTCAAAATCCAAAAGCCAAAATAGTAGATATGCAATACGGTTAAGATTTTAAGAATGTTAAGATATACGCTTAGTAAGTAAGTAGACCTCTGATTTTTAATCTCCATTAAAACGTAACATATGCTATTATTCCTTTATTGAGTAATTCGATTGACTAATTATTAATGTCACTACTCGAGAGCTTAATGTGTGCGTAGGTTTATATAAAAAACGATACATATTTAAATAGGTATACGAACAAATCGAAACCATACATGAAATATTTCATTAAATATACTGTATATACTTACTACCTGCATCAGTTATCACCGCGACATTAGAATTACTTGTTTTTAATTTATAAACGTTGTTTGGTTTTTATTGATAACGTATAAAATAATTAATGATAGTTTTCGCTCATAAAGTTTAAAAACAATTGCGATTTTGAATGTAATAAATAAATCATACGATAAGAATAGACATTAAAAAGTTTGCGATTTAGAATAATTCCCCCATCTCGCGTATAATTTATATATCCGCAGGAGTTATATTTTTATAAATCGCATAATATGCATAATATTTTACAACGTACCGTTAATATTTATCGACTGTTGTTGGTCAATCAATTATGCGTAAATATGATTTAGATTTTATACTTCAAAGGCAGACTAATCGCAAGCACCTATTTACCATTCGATTAGTCGGTGTAAATTTCAATTATACTATATTATTATGTTAAGTGTTGTTGCGATTGGTTTAAAACGATCGCATTGCTATGATAACGACTGACGATGTTTGATATATATTCAAATAAGTATATTATTGTTAATATAAAACACTGCGCACAGTAAAAAAAAAAAAAACGGTTAGAGGTTATTTATGCGAAAAAATTAAAAAAAAAAATTTGTAAACATACGTACGCGTATATTTAGTATGGAAAACGAAAATAAATTTACATTAATGATCCAATAATTATCGTATAAATAAACGTACAATTAAAATCACACCCTATAGGAGCGTGCGCCACTTCCTGGTTCCTATGAGTATTTAAATATGAGTTTATAAATTCAACACGTGCAGTACTTAAATACGTTTGAATAATACGCGCGACAAGTCTGTGGATGGCTTGTGAAATATTTACAATAGGATTTAGTAATATTTAAATGTTATATAATAACAATATGATCGAAACGACTTTTGTACAATAAAAACCGACTAATTGTTATTTAATTATCGCGAATAAAACCACGTTTAGAAGCGTTAGAATAACAATTACAATAATAATCACGTTGAAAACGAACCGATTGTGACGTTACGGTGGCCGTGGAAATGAAAGTCACGCGACGGACGAATATTATAAACACTATCGTCGCGGCGCGTGAGGCGTGTTGAGCTATAATGTGTTTAGGGAGCACGTGTTAAGGAACACTAATAAACGGGACGGTGGTGAAAATGTAATTCACCGGGTGTTTTCGAAATTTCCAAACGACGCGTTTTCATTTTTGCCCGTTTTCCCGTGCTCGAGACTATCGATGATAATAATAATTGCGTGTCCACGGTCCCCGCGAAACTATAGTCGACAAAATATATAGCCCCGAAGGTTTAATGCGGTCGATACACGCGCGCGCGCGCCGGTGCATTCCGATTTGTATGATTTGCCGTTTCCTAGTTCCTAAAGAATCCTTGAGTCGCGTTGTTGCATTTTTATCTAGATATAATATATAATAAAGACAAATTATTATACACCGCCGTGTAATGTCGAACACGATTTCTTCACATTTTGAATTGGAAAAAATAATAATAATAATATTACTTATATAATAATATATACGTATAACACTCGCGTGATACTGACACACGCACACGGCGGATAGATTTATATTAAACGACCGCGCTTATGTTTAGAAAACAACACCCAACACACAATATGCGATAACCGTGTGGACACACACACACACACACACGCGCGCGCGCGCGTGTTTAATAATAATTAATACGTATATACTTCGAGTGTTTACATACGTATTGATACGGATAATATTATATATATTTTGAAACCGTTTTGGCGATAAAAATCGTTCAAGGTGACGAACATAAATTAAATTCGTCGTGTGCGCCGCCGCCGCGCGGGTATTACATAGGTATTTTAGATATAGCAATAAAACGCGCGGCGAGTAGTACGTATCTATGCCAATTCGGACGTTTGACCATTTAATTCCAGTTTCCCATGACTTACATAATAATTCGTTTTAAAGATGAGGTTTCCCCTGCGATTACGCGGTTGTGCGCGCCGCCGCGCAGTTTCGAGTCGTGTACACCGTAATAATACGAATAATTGTCGTCGATTAAAAATAATATCACTCTTCTCGATCCATTCGCCCAGAAATCTCGACGAATACGGGTCGTAATATTACTGTGTCACCGCTCTGAACCGCGTATTTCAATCAAATTTTCTAGATCAATAAACACGCGTCTTCGTGGTGATTTAGATGGAACGCGCGCGCGTTTAATATATTATTATTGTCTATACTTTGCCAAACCGCCGCCGTGGCAATAAAATATAACTCTTACAAATAGTCGGTTCGAAACAATTAAAAAAAACAACAAAACGTAAAAATGTTTGTGAATTTTCACAGCAGCCCGACTATGTTCATTTATACGCGCCACGGCCGGCCGTACAAAATGTATAATAATTTTAACTTATATAATATATATTAAAATAAATTCACCCGCGTGAAGAGTTTATCCACACGACGACGGGCGGTAATTACGAATTCTAACGAATAAGAATGACAAATATTTAAACGGCGCGATCTGCTCTTAATAGATAACGTCCTTAGAAAATTATATTGTCCAGTTGGATCGTGCAATTATTATGTTAATTCCGACGTTCAGTCGTGGCGTATAAAAAATATACATAATCGTAGATAGGTTTCCAGTTTTTTTTTTTTTTTTGCCAATCCAAAAAAAAAATGTGTTTCCACATTTTCCGTGGGCATTTCAAACGTTTTCAAGTGTAGGCCGAGACTTATTACGAAAACTAACTTATAAACTAACTGTAATATACGTACGCCGCCGCAGAGAAAAATATTTTCAACAAACGCGAAAGGATATGGGTTGTGTCGGTACATTTTATCATAATGTTTTATGTCTGGCGTAAAGTGTGTGTGTAGTATTAAACGCTCGAGAATTGTCTCTTAAAATATATACGCGGTGTGTGTGTGGTGTACGTAAGAAAAAAAAAAAAAAACACGATTTTCGTACGAGTCTCTCGCGGGCGCGTAGGGAATCGAAGGAACTTTCAGAATTTACATAATTCTATCATTAACGATCACGATGTGACATGCGTTGTATTGCCAAATAACTACGAAATACATCGTCGCGTGTCGTATGACGACGACTGCGTGACTACGTATATTTTAACGCCGTACTACAAGACGGGCGAGATAGCCCGGGCTAACCTATTCGTTATGGAATCCTCGAGAAAAGAGTTGTCGCACGCGTTGGTTACGATTCGTAGATGTTTTTTTTTTTTTATTTCTCATCGAGTGAAACTTCTAAAAACGATAACGCGACGATAATATTATGCGCGCTGTCCACTGTTTATAGACAAATCTATTTTTCGTATAATCAAATGGTTCGACGTATAAGTTATGAGTAAAAATTGAATTTTTTTCAAAGGATCTCTATAGAACAGTGATCTACTAAAAATATACTTCACCTTTGAGGATCGACTTCCGTAAACGTTTTTTTTTTTTTTATCGATTTGATTAATTTACGATTGGTTTTCGTGCGCGATCGACCGTTCGGCCGCCCCTGCTATAGACGCGTCTAAACGTTATTCCGAAGCAAAGAGATTTCAATGCACGCGCACTGTATAATACGCGCGATATGCGTTTTACTGTTATATCTTCACTTATATGTTTGTTTCGACAGAGACGGTAATATAATATGTTTTACGATAATACGCGTGGGTCTAATAGATTTGATTTTCGTCCGTTTATTATACGCGCGCGCGCCTATTTTATAGAGCCGTAAAACTTAAAAATATATTACTTTATTGTAGACATCACGCTTTTACCTGTTTTTCGCTCTCCGATGACCTATGTGAAGACGGTGTCGAAAAACGTGTAGATAGTAACTACTAGCCAGTTCCATTAATGTTTTAAATATTTTAATATTCGTGCGGGTTTCTACAGGTATACGTTAAAACATTTTCTTAAAGGTTCGAACATCCGACGGCATATAATCGTTTTAATTTTAAAATGTTAAACGAATGAAATCGTTCACACGCGCTCGTCTATTACGAACGTTTATTGTAAATATTACCTATATTCATACTATCTATACTTTATTATATTTTAAGATGGTTTTGGTCCAAGTCTTTAAAAACGCGTATAATATATTCAAATGGTTTTTAAAAAAAAAACACCGTTAAATTCTGTCAAATATTTATACATTCGTTTATATAATATAGTATGAGAGAAATTCGATTGCTATGCCTACGTTTTACATAGAGATATTCATCGTTTACACATATTTATGCGTATTGGCACGCGAGTAAAACGCGATATTTAGTCGCAGATTATTGACGACTGATAAACCAATAACGGTTATCTACTTCTACTACTACTACTCGCGGGCGCGTTTGTTGAACCGTTTATAACGAAATCGTCGAGCGCATGAAATTATTATTGTTTTCAAAATTATAAAATTCCCGCGGCGCGTGTTTGACGCGTCTTTTCACTCGAGAATCTTCATAAACTAAAAGTGAAAATAAAATAAAACTTTTAAAGTTTTCGATTTTCACCGAAGGCTTTCTTCGTCTCCAACCCGCTCTCCACCCCCCCCTCCCCCCAAAAGGGCATTCTATTATCGTCTCATCATTTTATTTTAACGGGCGCCAAGTATAAATGTCATTGCAGAACAATAATGTGATTTACGATTCCGGTAGAATGACGAGAAGGGTTCTTATATATAATATATACGTATATACATATAATATTATATATATTATATACAGGGTTGAAATATCGCGCGGAACCCATAAAAGGCAAACGGACAAATGCCGCCCTTCGTCGGTCCGCGCGCCGACCCTCCGTAGTTTAAGGGCGGGAAAATCGTAAAATTTTCTTCAAAAGGCCTCCGAAATAATAGCTTTATGTTTTACGAGCATCCGCGGGTGTGTACGGATGCTGTGCGTTTTTGGATAAGAAACGAAAACTGAAATAGTAATAAAAACGCGCTACCGGGTCATAAAAATACCAACACCTAAGTACGAAATAAATAAACCTGTTTATACATTCCCGGGGCGTATAAACGGTATAAAAATCATTCGAGTATTGAAATCGCACCGAGTGATAAATAGTACGGTAATAATAATAATAATAATTTCAAATTTAGCGTTTTTTCTTTTTTTTTTTTTTTTTTCGATTTCTTCGCGAATAGTTTTTCGAAAAGTCACGATCAAACGTGTGTGTAATATAGTTACGATTTCGTATAATTCGACCGATTTAATACTCGGCACAGCTTTACATTAGAATTTCAAATCCACGCGTTATAATATCCGATTATAATTATATATATTTTATGATACAGTATGTATACAACGTTCAGAGCAACCCTGATACTGAATAAATGCATAATATAGATTAATTGAAAAATAAAGTTGTAATTATAATTATTAACATGCATAGTCCTCTCGTTTCGATCTAGTTTTCTCGTTCGCTCGCTCAGATGCTCAGAATCTATTAACAACGATAATATAATATTATAAGCGTGTTTAATTGTAAACCACTTGCCACTTTTTCGTAACGATTTCTCAACAAATAACTCCTTCTAGACCACGGGGCTATTTATAACGTACGAGGTACGTACGTTTTCATTATATCGCACAGTGTTTAATGACTGTGATTAAAATTATTGTTTTATTCTCAAGCATGTAAAATAAATCGTATTACATGTTAAAATAACACTAAATGATATCGTTATTAAATGTATCATGTCGAAATGTGTGTGCGTTGAAGAACATTTAATTATTTGTTTCTGTATAGGTGAGCTGGTTCATAACATCACAATGAACGAGTTTAAGGCAATTACTTATTATAATATATAATTTATATGAAAAAAAGAAAAAGAAAACGTTTACTGATTTTGTAACACGCAGTATAGGTACGTTTTAATGTTTTAGAAAAACACTGTAGTTTGTAATTTGTATTTAAACTTTTTTTTTCAATCAACAAACAATAGTTTTAAAAAATAATTCAACGAAACTTGATTTAAATTGATCGTTAAAGCGTCGTGATTACTGAAATAACTCGACACGTGGTATACACGGTATTCGTATAGGGCACGACATGATCTTCCGAAGGAGAGTATTTTCCGACCCAGTGTCCTGTTCGTTTTTTTTTTTCGATAGAAATAAATATAAAGGATTTAGAATATTAAAAGCTGAAATCAAAAATATGATTTTATCACGTAAACTTTATCATTTTTTCCTAAGCGTATGATATATATTTTTATCAATTTTTTAAATTATTATTATTTAAAACGCACGCGTTCGAAACAAATCGAAACAAAATCGAGTCGTAAATTCGACGTTTTAATGATTCAATATGGAATAATACGTATAATAATAACGCTCTCGTCGCAATACGTTTTGCACTGCTGTTTTTTATTTCTAACTGTGCGGAATAAAATTAGTATTAAATACTAATCGAAAAAATGTATTTCACTTTATTTATCGTAATAAATCCAGCGAACATTACACAGTTACTTTAATAAACTGTTACGCTGTCGTAAAATTTAATAAATACGTTGAATAATATAACAATTTATTATCTGCAACTGCTATTATCACGTACTACAATTTTATTACAACGGTCGACAATATAAACACACATAACATTATGCACGTATATAAATTATATAAAAACATTACCAATTATGTACTTATTAACCGCTCAAAAATATTTCCATAAATAATATATATTTTCTACCTTGGACAACGAGGTTTTTGCGCGGTCGAATCCGTCGAATATATATATATCAGAGGTTCCCAACCTTTTTTGACTAAAAAAGGTACCCTTAAGTATTTTCTAAAAATCCTTATAGCAGTAAAAAAAAAAAGGTTCAACACGTTTAACATTAACTATATTATATTACTAACAAAATTCAATCTTAGTTAACATTAATTATACATTAGGCGATAGCAAACAAAAAAGTGTGAAAATTAAATTCGATCGAACATTACAGTATAACCACAGATTATACGGTTAAAGACTAATACTCAGACAAAATCATTTTTTTTTTAAATCGTGAAAACCACGTGTGATTGGTTTATATATACTTGAAAAGTAATTAGAAATAATTTCACGGCGACCCCGATTCGAGTTCGCGGCACCCTGCAGTTGGGAACCTCTATAGTTTGTGTGATATACACTCCTAAATGGCGTATTGGTTTAAATAGTAATATAAACTTCTAAAATACAAATATATACTAGTATAGGTACTCTTGTAGGGCAGTGTAGGAGTTTAATATTTTAAAGTAATGGAGAGTAATGATTATTATATATATATATATATACGACACTCGTGCTTTATATTATTTGCAGAAATGTGTTTCGAGTCGTTTCGAAAACTCCCGCGTCTCTGATGGATGTCACGTGAAAACGAAATACTTTTTCAATTTTAAAAACTATAACATGGACGACGGCTTCAAAAGTTACAATACGCGTCTAAAAATCGCAGCTAGGTCGTCTCGCGGCTGCTCGGCTATAATGAGTTCCTGATGAAAAAAAAATAAAATAAAAATACATAAATAAATAATAAGCGTGCTGTCGATGTTTTTCTTCACTTGGTGATGTTTCTCCGGCGGCGATTGGGTTTTTCGAACGTGCCGTGAAATCGTTTCTGGTCGTTCGGCGGGGAGAAAAAAACAGAACCTTGTGGGAGAACGCGAAAACTACATTGCAAACCAGTATCGCTTCCTCGACGCGAAAAGAAACGGACGGGGTAAAAAAAAAGGACGATGACGACGTGAGTATGTAACATTATAATGACGTGCAAACGTTTCGGCGGGACGGTCGCGAAAATTGATCGGCCGCGGCGGCGTGCATCGCGAGCGCGTGTTATTCTGACGTCTGTCGCGCACCACACGCCGCTGCCCTTGACATTGACGGCTGGCTGTTATTATTAAATATTTTTATATTTTTTCGTTATTATTGTC
This sequence comes from Drepanosiphum platanoidis, assembly GCA_948098885.1. Classification (NCBI taxonomy): domain Eukaryota; kingdom Metazoa; phylum Arthropoda; class Insecta; order Hemiptera; family Aphididae; genus Drepanosiphum; species Drepanosiphum platanoidis. Next base: position 5,136,850 of record OX402531.1, read on the forward strand.
GTGTTTACGACACCGCCGCCGCCGCCGCTCGACCGTAATATTATAACAATAATAATAATATATATAAACGCCACTTCTCTTCGATGTAATATACTCTAATACGCGTGTCGCGCGTACATGTGATAAAAATAACGACAAGATTTATTGTAAATCACGCGCGCTCGTGAATAATCGCGATATCAACGGTCTCAAGGTTCCCTGGGTCCGGCGGTGCAGGAAGTCTATTGAATTTTTTTAGCGGACGTTTGTTGAACCGCTACCGTGTGTACAGGTCGTCGTCGTCGTCGTCGTCGTCGTCGTCGCCCGCAGGACACGTGTGTGCGCGCCGCGCACCGATATTATATATTACTTATATGATAGTAACACGGACATTGCGTTTTCTCTCTCTCAATTTGAATCTCGTTTATTTATTTTGATTTTACTTCCTAGACACGACTATGTGTGTGTGTCTCCTCGACACAAATCACTTTACGAACCGCGCACGCCACGTCAGATCGCGTACAATATAAAATCTAATATTATAATTAGTCGTATTTTGACACGTGTGTTCGTTGCGGTTGTCGCGGCTCGACGTTTTTTTTAATGTGTTTTCGTACGACAATAATACGTCGCGCGCACAATACGAGTCGTAAGTGTTTTATTTATTAATCGTTATTTTTGTGTTATCATTGTCGCGGTCGCGTCGGATCCGTGACGATATACCGTGTTCGCCGATAGTCCTTGACGCGAGGAACGCGGCTCGCCGTCAAAAGCGTCCGGGAGGGCGAACGGTCGCCGCCACTATCGCGATATCGTTTCCGGTTAATTTACCCAAGCCGCGCGCGTACTGCTGCCGTGGGCACGATTTTAATCGGACGGGGTTCGAGCTCGCGGTTTTCTTTAACGGACGCGCGAAGAGAAACCGAGTCATTTCAAATTCCCTACACGTTTCAAACTGCTGAAAATTCTTTTTGTCGAAGGAAACGGCGGCGTCTCAATAACATAATATTCTCCGCGCACATTCGCGACGGAATACAGACACAGAATATTATACTCGTTACGACGAAAGTATGAAAACCGTATTGAAACGATTAAAAAAAAATAGGAAAAGAAAAACGTAAACGAGTGCGATTCAAATAATACCGTTTTTTCGGGAGGGGAGGGGGATGTTTCTCGTTTAAACGTACGAAAATATATGTCCGCCATGGTTTCCTCTCGCCCGACGACCAAGTCGATAGTCGACGTCTATCGTCCTGTTCTACCGGGCGATATTTTTTACGCGGACGCGAACCGTCGTCGTGTATATAATTATTTGGCTTTTCCGGTAAACGCCGAAATTTGCATACACGCTATCGGTTCGAGTATTATAAATTATACTCGACGGCGAGCAAATGCTTAAAATTCCTTTCCGCGCAGCAAGGTTAACACACGCGCGCGCGATAATATTTTAATTTTTTTTTTCGTCGTTTTTAACGCGCCGCCATCGCCACCGCCCGCCCGCCGTCGATAAAACCGATGTTTTTAATCGACTCGATTGGCCTACTACGTCTGCTATACGTATTCGCGTGTATTTCAAACACACGGGTTGGGCGAGCGCGTGTATATATTATTTTCTAACTCCTAAATAAGTATGTAATCAGTAGTACTTCCGTATTACGCCACACCGCGTCCGTCGATTTTAATCTGTTTACCGTATACGTACCGCCTATAATAATAGAATAACGTTCGCGCTAATGAAAATCAGTGGTTTTATCAGCCGTTAATGATAATGATAAAAAATCGGAAACTGTACGAAAAAGCTCCGCGGCTCTCGGATGTGTTTACAGTGATTTACATTGATTGATAATATCGGACGCAAGCGAAACGATACACGTCGTCCCGCAATTATTACTAATCCGTTAATCGTGTTTATACCTTTACCGAATTGAATTACGTGATTTGAATATATATTACCGTTCACTCTGTTGACTTTTGCATTTCGCGTCTCGAGACAAACCAGGAAATTTAAACCGCAATGAAAACCGCAAACCGGTAGTTGATAATTTTACAAGGTTCCTCCGCCATTCGTTCGATTGAAAAGGCATAGTCGCGCACGCATTTGAACGATATATTTTAAATATTATAGTGCGTGCGCGCATAAACACACTCTCGCGCGAGTCAATTAACCCAATACCATTAGGGCACCTGAGATTTCATAATATAATAAATAGTTCACTTCGATCGGACGAGGTTAAAAATTGAAAACTCGTATATACAGTTTTCGCGGGCGATAAAAAAAACGTCGATGACGTAATGATGACGAGAATTTATTATCGAACAAAATTTTTTTGTAAATCGAAACCGAAATCCTTAAAACGGCAAGTCGTCGCGAATATTTTTAAACCATTCCTATAATATCAGTAAATTTAATAATGAAATACGACGTGTGTTAAAATATAATGAAAATTGACGAGTTGTTGTTCAAAATATGAACAATTTTTTCCCTCATAATTCCATTAGCCTTTAGCGTTAACGTACGAGTGTATGCGGACAAATGTTATTAGCCGTACGAGTTAAATGCATTATCCTTGATTGCACTCTGTAATTGCAAACGAATTATTAATATCATATACCTACACCACGAATTGTCATTTTGTATAGATTATTATAATACGAATAATATAATAGCGCTCGGATAATTTGATTACACGTTAGAAAAGTATGTAAAAATTGTGTTTTACAAGGCCGGCGGCAGTGTTGTAGTGTGAAGTGGAAATTATTATATTCGGCTTTGTATATAATATTATTATTGTCGAGATGACGAATACTCGCTTCAGTGTTCTCATATAATAATCTTCCTACTTCTAATTACGAATCGTATTCTCTGAAAGGTCATTCGTGATATTCGAAGTTCTTCTGATGTCTGGCGTATAATATATACAAAAAAATTGTACTCGTTGTTTAGATCATATATTTTATTCCGTCCGTAAAATTTATTATTCGCGAATCTTCATAACGACAGCAGTTATCGATAAAAAACCGCACGTTCCGACCGTCGTCGTAAAATATAAAGTAATCGCGGCAATTAATTATAAGTCATTATTAAGTCACTCCACTCGGTAGTTAAATCGTGAGTTACTCTAATATAAAACGTAATATATATTATAATATAATAATCGCAGAGTGTGCACGTATTATACAATAAAATATTTATTTATTTTTTTTTTGTGGAATTAATGCGTTTGGATATTGCTATCAGAAACGAATCATTTTTTTTTCCTCGCACGCACGCGAAAGTAAAGTTTCAAAGTCCAAAAATGCCCGCGGGGAAAGTTTTTAATACGTTCTCGAGGCTGTTTTGTGCACATAGTTATTCGAACGCAACGATAAATCTCAATCGATGTGTTGCGAGCAGGGTCGAGGGGAAAACAATGAGTTTTATGTTTTTTTTTTTTCCCATCACAGTACTTCGAAAGTACAATAATATTTCGTAACGCGACGAGTTTCGGATTGAAAATCTCTTGAAAATCTCGAGCGATAAACATTTTGCTCATTTGTTTTGTCTACGAATATATCGAATAATATAGTTTATGATTCTATTGGTGGGGTTTTTAAAGGTACATTTTAATAGGTTCGATCGCGTGTTTTTTCATTTGTTATTTATAAGCATTAGAAAAAGACACAATGTTTCGACACTGACTATGAACGCGAATGTTTATATATTATATAATAGAATGTACACTTATTCTATATTAAAAAAAAAAAAAAAAGGACATACCTGTTTAAATTCTAAAAATCTGTCGAGGAGTTTTTTTTCCACGTTCGAATTTAATCGTTTACTTTTGATCGGTGCGCAGAGATAGAGAGTCGACGCTATCGTCGAACGGCGTCGCGAGGGCCGTCGAAAATCGCGCGTATGATGGATGCAGAACTCGTGAAAAATTGTAGGCCACAGCGTGCACAAGGAGAGTTACGGTCCGCGTCCTGCAGACGAAAAACCGTAAAAGCGTTATTTTGATTAGATATCTATCGGATTGCGCGTCTAAGAAGGACAGGTCGCGCGCGAAGTAATTATCGGTCCGAAGGATTTGCAGAGGTTCCGTAAAATCGACACGGAACATATTTCAATGTTCCCGTTGCGTCTCGGTGATTAATGAGATTTTACACGTTTTATACAATACAGTTTTTCGACATATTATATGTTCCGACAATCGTGTACGTGTATGTGTTTGATTCGTTGGACCCGAACGCTCGCGTGGGAAAAACGCCGGGGCGACGAACAGACGCGCGGCGAAAGATTGAAAAGTTTTAAAGAGCTCAGTTGATATTTTATTTTTGTTTTAGCCGTCGTCGTCGTCGTCGTCGTCTCGAGACACACGTCGAAGACACTGCCGAAAAAAAACTTCGCGCGGTGTTTCGCACGCCGCTGTCGTGTACGGCGGCGCGCGCGTTCCGAAAACTTTCTGTACACACATACACAAGGGGTCAAAGGGAAAACGGAATAAAATCAATCGTAGAAAATATTACCGCGGCGGACTGCACCCGTGCGGGGTCTCCCGGGGGACGAATAACGAAGCGAACGGTAGCTGCTGCACTGTAACTGCAGCAGCGGTGTGCGAGTGCATTTTCTCAAGTGCATCGTAACTACGACGTACCGGCGAATCATGACCGGTAATGCGACCCCCTCAGTCCCCCCCCCCTCCCGACCGAGCACAGCGATCAATTTTTCACACATTTTTCAGCGCGTACTTTTTCTTCAAGTAAAATCCATTCGCAGGAGGTACGATTTTTCGTTACCGAGTCACTAGATTTAACTTTGGCCCAACGAGAAACGAGACGTTTATACTAATTCTGCGTACGTAACGTACAACTACTTTTCATTTCGTCGAAAACAATTACATATACTTTGCAATTATTGGTTTATAGCGAGTATTAAAAAAAAAATCGTGTTTTCGCGGTACATTTACTGGTCTGCGATGATTACCGGCTTAGGAAGCGGTCGGGTAGCTTTGGATCGGCGGAGGGAAGCACGGGCATAGGGAATGTTAATTGTTCACGTGTCATCAGATACTAGTTTTTTCCTAGCGAAGCGCTGATTTTGATCAAGACCGTATCGATATGGGTTTTTTTTTTCGTCGGCAATCACTATGATACACAGGCGCCGCCTGCGACCAACACTTTGTATTTATATACGTACACTATTGCTTACGGCAGTCGTATTCAATCATCAATCGATTGTTCGTTTTTTAATTAAATTACATTAGCTGCGTTCTCATTCTGAAATTGCGTCATGTACGATATTATGTCGGCGATTAACACGGTTATATAAAATATTTTGTTTCTAATGTCTAAAGTGCATTGTATTAGAAATCGAACGATATAAGCCTACCCGGATACATACGTTTCTGACAGTTGAAATATTTCAAACGACACGCAAAAAAAAAACCAACAACAATATAACTACGTAGTTGAGATTTGATGCGTCGTCGTGGTTTTTAATTTTCTTAAACGCACACGCCGCGCGAGAGACGGGACGACACTAAAGATATATTCAAAAAGATGGAAAACGTATCGATGTTGAAAAAACATCATAAGGGACGTTGAAATAAGTCGATGTCGATCCAGAAAAAAAATCGATATCGTAATTCGTAATGTTATTCTACCGGCGAAATAGTTACGCGCGAGATGAGTTGCAGTAGCTGCGGTTAATTTCCTATATGAAAAATTACCATAGTTGATTTTATCTGAAATTCATCTCCGAGTTTATCATATTATTAGTCTCGATCGAGTTTCGCTGCGACAGTTTTTATTTATTTATTTATTTTTTTTTTCACTATCGGAATGTGAATAATCAACTGTGTGTATCGTAAAATCCACGTAGACACTATAATGTAAAATCGAGAAAGTCTAGTGTACGTTTTATAATACATACAGATTAAAAGAACTAATTAAATTCGTCACATGGTTTCAAACGAAAGGTCAATCGAAGGTTTGAAACGCGATTTTATTTCATTCGTCGTGTTTTCTATTCCTGCAGGATTTCCAAAACGGTACCATTTAAACCGGTTACCGCGTGCGCGAGATATTAAAATCATAAACATAATTCGCATTATAAACATTACGCGTGTCCATACAGAGTGGTTCTTTTTGACGTCAATCGGGCTTTCCATATAAACACACGGTCGACTCGAAAAACAAAATACAAAACGTAAACCTCATCCGTACAATCGTCTCCTGTCGAAACGATTTCCAACTCTTAACTGATAAACCCCACTTGTCGTTTGATTTAAGATCGACAATAATATGTGCTTCGACCAGAGAATGCCAAATCAACAAAACCGAAGTCTCTTAACGTTTAAAAAGAAACGTTTCGGGAAAATTCAGAATAACTCGTCGTGAAGTTATTGCTGCGATTGCGTCGACGACGAGGAAAAATTCATCTACGAAATATCACGAGTGTCGCAACGGCGGCGTTGGGCGTATGATATCGTAAAGCCGATAATTAAAACAAGCGCCGACCGTAAATCGTCCAATGTTTACCTATCATTATTATTACGATGTTAAATTGTAAACATATAACACAAAACCGTGCGCCTGCGACTGTCTATTTCATTGTCATTATATCGCATACGATTTGATACCGTTTCGAAGGAGACAAAAAAGAAAACAACCACCTAGTCGGGCCTAGTAAATATATTATAATTTTTCGGCGGCGGCGCGGCGGCATTCTGAGGTTTTCGCGTACGCCGACGACCGAAAAACCCAAGGCGAGACTAATTATTACGTTGGATTTGATAACACATTATCACGAGGAAAATAATGGCAATTTATTCGTACGCGGTTGCATTGCTATGTTTGGGCACGGCGCGCGAGCGCATTAATTTATTTCGTACGGGTGTGTGCTCGCGGTCCAACGGTGCGTACGAGAGACGAAAAATATATATATCGTGTGCGTTGCGACACGAATAAATCTTCGGAAACGATCCGCATGCTGGTATACTCGTAAATAAGAAGAAAAAAGCGAAAAAAAATTGAAACGATGCCTACGTATGGACGTTTTTGCAGGGGCGCGAGTTTTTTCTTTCAAAAACATGGCGCGCACGTTTGACGCGATTTTTAGCAAACTAGACAATCCCTCCCTTTAACGATCGCTCACTGTTGAAAAAAGATTATTCTACACGTGCGTGTAAATTATAATGTTTTCGGTATGTCATTAAATCTATTCGAATTTTTATCGCACACACATTTTATTGTTTTTAAATTTTTACAGCGGATATTTTCGCGATACTATTCGCGCATAAACGCATATTCGTTTCTCGGCGATCCCGTGAACCTGTGGAACACGCGCTTTTCTTGTCAGTCAAATTGTACATTGTCGACAGCCTTTTTGAGAATATCTATACGTTGTATACGAATACCCGGTCCGACGAATTTATCCTTCGCAAACGAACATGTATTCGAGTAAAATCTAAGAGTATACAATATATATATTTATATATTCTATTATATAATATTATCACGTGCAAATCAAGTTCGAACATTGTAACATTGTGTTCGCGATATAGGTGCTAATCTCGAATTCTATGTGGAAACACGGCGCGAAACAATATAATCAGACGTAAAACGACCACAATAATAATTTAACTGTACGAGGTACAGTTCGACGTGTCGTGTTTATCCTAATCTAGATTGCGATTTACAGCGCGCAGATTCGACGAAGATCTAGTTTGAATGTTTACATGGAAAGAAAAAACACGTTTTCTCGAAATCAAATCTCATCGCTGAAACGTCGTAGAAAATATTGTAACGACGACGCGCAATCGTTCGAAACGTTGAAATCGAAATACTTACTCGCCGCAAATCGGAACGTGTATGATAATTCATATCAACGCGTAACTCGTTGGTCAATAATAATGTTAATAAGTGTACGACGGATAAGTTCGTCGGGGGATTTATTTATTTATTCATTTTAATTATACATTCGATTTGTAATTAGATTACAAATGAGTTATATAATTATAGTCAGTTACATCACGTTACAATTTTTTAACGAGCTCTGAGAACATCTACGCGGCGCCGCCGACGGAGATAATGCGCGAGTAATAAGTAACGACGACGGCCGAATGCGCGCGCAAGATCGTCGAATCCCTTTGAAAACCGAAACTCGTGTTGAAATCCAAGCCAGTGTGCCGGCCATCGCGCGTTGTATGCCAAAATTTAAGGAGTAACACAAGACGCGAATAGATTTGCGAATTGCGCAAAGAGAGGTACACTCGAACGAGCATATAAGTCAAATCCGTCGATCCCATACAAATCACGTAGTTATGTCAGTGTTTCCCAATCTTTTTCTATATTCCGCGGCCCCTCTCGAATTTTTTTGGTTATATTTATTTATAAAACCATTCGTTTTGTTAAGTTTTATGAGTTTATTATGTATACTTGTATTCAGGATACAAGTATATCTTAGATTCAATAGTGTCCTGTATCTAGTATCACGATACAGTTCTGGAAAGTATCTATCAATGTGACAATCAATCAATCTAGACAATCAATGTGTCTATAGACGTCCCCGCTCGCGTTGAACATGTAATACAAGTACATTTACAACGTTACCCGTTATCGTTCGCTCTTATTCAACGAATCGACCCTTAAGGAAGTCCGAACGTTTCCTCCGAGTTGGGAAACACTGCGTTATATAAGCGTGTAGGCAAGTGTGTGCCAAGAAAAACCGTGCCCCCGAAGCCGACCGCGTTCGCGGGCTCGCGGATTCGGCGCGCGAGATCCGCCGAAGCGTCTCGTCATCGTTTCCGTGGCCGTCGGTTCTTATTTCGCACACCACTCGAGAGATTTACACGTGAATTAATACGTTATGATTACCGTGTACGCTGCCGTACACTCGATAATTATTGAAGCACCGCCGCCGCCGCCTCGCGTGCGCGCGCTCGTATACACACAACATTATATAATCGTATATTTTATTTTCCCGCGTGTTTTTAACGTCTGCGTTTACGTTGGAATGTGTACACATGTATGATATTATATTATGTTTATAATGGATTACGATTTATGTAATTTCGAAAATTATGACACTATATATTATATCGCTCCGGCGCGAGCTTATTTGTACGTACGTGTACGTATGTGCCTCCTACAGACCATACGGCACACGCTCGGCGGCAGCCTCAATGCGCAGTGAACCGAATTGTAGATAATCTATGAGGAATAACGACAACGCGTTATTGACTAATGCGTGTACCGACGCGCGTACAACGATAATAACATAATATTTTCAACTAATTGAACGACACCGCGCGTCTACTTTCAAAATTCGACCGCGGCGTCGTCGTAAATAAAATAATTGCCTAGTATTTTTTTTCATTTAAATATTTTATACCGCAGCAACGTACGTACGTACGATTCGTATTATATTCGTGTTGGCGACTTGAATGATGCTTACTGAGTATGCATAACAATCGTCATTGCAGCAGCGAATCGTTCGTTCTAAGGCGTGCAGCGTGTCGATCGTGATCGATTCGAGGAAAAGCGTTCAGACTTTTCGAATAGGCAAGTGCGAATTTCGAACTTTGGGTTGAAAAAATACAAAAAAAATTTGTTGTAAATTGAAATTACTTTTAACGTCCTGCTAATATACGCACGCGGTGCTCGGAGTCGGATGCTTTTTGCAGCAGTTGGCGAACAGAAGCTACGGGAGCGCTATCGAATTCAAAAACAGAAAAACATTCTAGGGAAAATATCTACTTCGACATTCGAACGAAACGAAAGATGAAAAACCGAAAAAAAGGGACAAACTACTTATAACGATTGAAAACGTTTTAAACGCAATTCAAAAATCAGCGTGTGTCTAAATCAACGTTCGAATGCTTTTGAAACATATTATCGTTGACTAAACTAATGTTGCACCTACATAAATTAATGTAAACAACTGTTTATATAACGAATGCGACAACGATTAATCGTCGGTAGCGTTAGAGAAAAAACTTCCTAATGGATAAGCCAATTTATATTAAGTATATTGGTACGTGTGGTAATCTAGCGAAATTGTTTTACGTATACTATTAAAATATGTTTTGATGTTTGAAAACGGGTCGAGATTTCGACTTGAGATATTCGTACTGTACGTTTAATATTCCGTCTTATAAAAACGGTGCGGCGGCGCACCTAATGAAAAAAAAAAAAAAACAAACCATTTACTTTCGTATAATATCATAGTGTTACAGTAATCGCGCTAAGGTAAAACCATTGATTACAGAATAATTTTGTTCTATGATGATAATAATCTGTTCTATAATGGTAAAACTAGACATTTGCACGGCAATCCGTTTTAAAATATTATAATTGGCATTCCGCGCGATTTATTTGAAAACCGTTGGTAAAATCAACGCGGGCTTTATAATTACTTTAATCCGACCGATAGGACGATAAATAACTGCCGAACGAAACCAAGCGTAAAACACGCTAATCAGCAATAATAATAATAATAATAATCAGATTTTTATTGCTTTTTGTTACTCACTCACCAGATAATTGTTTCCTTGGACTTGGGAGACGGATGTTAAATTGGTAACTGAATGTTAATCAGACAATTTTGAACTTGGCCGTGTATTTCCTGTAATCCGATCCCGTAACTACTATTTTTATTTTAGTTCCTAGATTTGAGCGGTAACCTTCGAGTGATTCACTGTATTATGGTAAATTATGATCGCGTACACGCCGAACGTTTACGTGTAAATAAACGTTAATTAATTAAACGTTCCGTCGTCGTGCTCGACCAAAAGCCCGCGGATTTAATCGTTCCAAGTTAAACGGTTCGCAAAAGGGAAAAGGAAACGCCACGGCTATTATTATGATCGAAACGATTTGACGTGTGCGACGGATATTATCAGCGCGTTTCTATTTTATCGTGATCATAGGCGCACGTTGATTTTATTTTTCGTAAAGATTTCCGACATTTTTTTTTCGTTTTTTAATAACTCGATAGAAAAACAACTCGCTCAATATCTCATAATATATTTTTAAAAATAACTTGTTTCAAAAGGACTCGCGAATCGTATTTATTTTTTTTTAAATTTATTTTTATACAACTTAATTTGCACTATAAGCACTAATTAAGTTGTATTCTATTTTCTGGACGTGCGCGGATTCATCAATTACCAACAACTTTGGGATTAAAATGCAACGCTTATTTTTGTTGAATGAAAACAAATTTAATCCTTAATCTCGAAGACACTAAATATACTGCTTTAAATGAAAAATAAAACCCAATTTTTACGGAATGACTAAAACGATTTTTAATTGAAAAAAATTAATGATTAAACTCCATAGGGGATTCTGTGGCATTATCGTAGTGAGCCATCGATAGTCGATTTAGTATAAAATATCCAACGATTCGGAATAGAATATCATTGTAAAATATAACGATATTTCCTTTTATTCTCATTAAAAATCTGTAAATAATAATTTATACGCTTAAAAAAGCGAATATTAACAAGTCTATAAATACTTGTTGTTTTTTTTTATTATTGTAAAATGTTTGCTCTTCTGTAACTAATTTTTATACTTGTTCTTCACGAACACTTATTAAAACATTCTTTGAATTAAATAATTTTTTCTTTTTTTTTTTAGTAAATATTTTCATTAATGATAATGTTATTATTACAGAAATAATATTGGAAAAAAAATTTATTACAAAGGAAAAATTTAATAATAAAAAGAAATTAATTTAAACCGATAGATGTATAATATTACATACTGAATAGATATTTACAGATTTTAGTTATTTTATTTATGTTGAGTGAAAAATCAAACAAAACTTTTAAACAACTGTTTAGCAGTTTCATAAAACAGTTTGTTTTTCGTACACTTTTCTTCTTATTATAGTTTTTATTTAACGATATCGAGAGATTTTTATTTGATAAAAAAAAAAAAAATTTTTTATGATAATATTGCATAATCAAATCGTCGAGTTTGATAAATAAAATAAATAAAACGTACATTATCGAGTCAATGATCAAAAAAGTAATATTCATATAATTATTGATAAATATCTCATTGTGTTCAAAAATAAAAATGTTGAGCGTTTTATTCAGAAAATAGACCGTGACAATATCTATTTGAATATTTATTTTCAATACAAATTGTATCAAACTTTGTCGTCCTGTTTCGATTTGCTAAAAACTAAAAACTATTTGTACAAAGATACCTTTGTTTTGTATACGACGACGCACATAAGGCCAATTCGCTATATTACGACGACAAAAATATAAAACGAATTTTTTTTGATATTCTGATTAGAAATGTTTATGAAAAGACTTAATTATCTTTTAAAAAAATAGTTAGTGTTCGTTGGGGACAAATGCTATTTAGTATTATAAATATAAATAATTTACATTTAATTATTTCTGTATTTTAAATTAATGATATAAATAAATAATACGTATACAAATTATATTTTACAATCAGACTTTATTCTACATCCATATTCTCATCGTCATTATCGACCTTCTCATTATCTTCATCATCACCAACATCATCGTCATCACCAGCGCAAAATGAAGGCAGTCTGAGCATATATTTCTATCAATTCTTTATAAATTCCAGTTATTTGAGAAACAAGCAAAGGATTCTTCAAAAATTTTCGTGCCGTGTTACCATCGTTACTATTACCTCCACCTTGTTTTGGCTGATCAACAACGAGACCCATTTCTTTGTAATAGTTAGTCGCTATTTTACTTTTTCTTTCCTTTACTTTTCCTTTTGCATAATCCCCTCTTGCTTGCCACTGTTGTAATTCTAATTTATATGCTATATGATGTAAATATTCATAACATCTATGATGTGCATGTAGTATAGAAATACCATATTTGAAGGTGTTTTTATTAAAAGAATGCGCTCAATTTCACAAAGGGGGAAACGGGGGGACGTGCATTTTACATTTTTATACTCGTTACAAGCTATTGTTTTGAATGTGTCAAATAAGTCAGTGGAACTCGGTGGAACTTTTTTTATAACTCTACTTTAAGTTGATATTTTTATATATTTGTTAAACAAAAACAATATTTCTTAAAATAGATATTATATATAAAGTATATATATTATGCTAACAATAATTATTGCATATTAAAGTACATAACTGATGCTTCAATATCCATATTGAAAAATTTGTGATCTTAAATTTTAAAATGAACAAATCGGGTGTAATATTATGACATCAACGTATGTTGTAACAATCGGTATTGGCCGAGCGTCAGATAACCAAACTTTAAGTACACACACAGGCTATTATGTCACGATAACAAAATAAATTATTACGCTACATTATGGACTGGTTTGTAGACAACATTTTAAAGGTATTTTTAATAATTTTGAAGAAAATATTTATTTCGATTTTTGTCGTCGTAATATAGCGAATTGGCCTTATGTGCGACGGAACAATCGCTTAATACCTGATATACGATTTCAGTTACTTAACTATAACGATTTGTATCAATACATACATCGAAGCGTCGGTAACTACAAATGACTACGATTTAAAACAATAATGTGATGTCAATTCGATTCATCGGTTGGTCGCAGAACGTACGAAAATAAACGTATTTTTTCGATCTCTACCAGGATTTCGCCAGTTTTTACAAGGCTCCGACATTTGTCTACTGAGCCGGAAGAGCTCCGGGGCAGCAGTTGTGTCCAGCCCAGAATTATGACGCGTGCACGTATCGTAAAAACTGATCAAAACATAGGCGAGAAAACCCGAGTATTTCCTCGGCGGAAAAACGTCGGTCGTCGGCGAAAAGCGGGCACTCGAAACGGTATATACAGAACGATTGTTCCGCGAATTCCCCGGGGGTGCGATTGGCTGAGAAGTTATATAAGTCGTCATCGTCAAAAGGAAGTGAAAAAAAAAAAAACAAAATTCCAACGAAATATTGACCAGAAGAGACAGAGACAGAGAGAGAACGAGTAAATAAAAAAAAAAATAAAAAATAAAAAATAATATCCTCAAAGTCGTTATATTTGTTATTATTATATTCTATGCGCGGCGTGTGCGCGCCGTCGAACCGGTCGTGTAGAGCATATCTGGAGAAGACCTTGACAACGGATATGGTACACCTCTTTTCGCGCGCTCTTCCGTACCGGCAACGATTTTTCTTCCTACGGTCCGCGGCTGCCGCGGCTCCCCCACTACCCCGCCGCGACTGCGTTCCCACCGCCCGGCGCGCGCCGAGTCCCGACTATATAATCGAAACGGATTCCCTCCGAAACCCTAGTGTCTAGTTACCCAAACTACAAACCGTATACACCCGACAAACGCACTTAAATACTAAAACACCACGTTTTCATATTATTATTCAACACAATAATACTGCACGTCACACGAACACGTCGTCGTTATTATTGTTGTTATTATTACGACATTCTCTCTCTCTCACCGCGTCTTTATTTGCGCACTCGTACACGAGTATCATAATAACATATAAAATACATTATATCGTTTTTATATACAACCACTTTTGTGTGAGCGCGTGTTCTCGCGGAACTCGTCCTCCTCCGAACGATAAATTCAAACAGTTTTCGCCCGTCGTCGCAAGTGCCAGCAGGTCCGGCGGACTCGAACGTATTTCAAAATGGTTTCCGTACAAAGGGTAAGTGATCGGCGTTTTACTGTTTTTTTTTTTATTTTTATTTTCGCGTATTAACCGTGATTTTACTACACTCGCGTTTTATTGTACCGCAGTAAACCGGACGACGAGGATTTTTTTTTGATTCTTTTTTTCGTGCGATCGGACGAATACTTCACGAAACTCGACGAGAGGGATATAATATACTCTTCATATAATATTGAATATCGAATTATTCGTTAACCAAAACATAGTTGATTTGTTTTAAAATCTAATTTGATACGACCCGGTAGTTTCTTATGAATTCAAAATTAACCGTACTGTAGACAATTAATATTATTTATTTTTACCCATACGTTGTATGTTTGAATTGATTTAACGTAGAAAACAATATGTAGGTAAATTCGATAATTTTTAAACTTAAGAAAATAACATACGTTGTGCTATATGCTTTTTTGCTTAATAATTATTAATTTACATTGAAAAATCATCTAATTAATTGATCTTTGATTGATTAAATTGTAAATTCATACTATGGCTCACATTTCTTCGAGTCCACGTTATATATTGCAAACAATACGCCAGGGAGGTTTACATTAATAGAATTACAAGCTAAATTTTTCGTAAGATTTCCAAATACACTTGAGTGTATTATAAAATAAATTGTTTCGAGTCTATAAAGAAAGTTTTTTTTATTCAAACGAAAAATCATCGCAATAAAATAACAATATTGGTTTTTAGCTGCCAAATGTCAAACCCGTAATAAACAAGTATAATAAACAACTTTACCGTTTTAAAAGTCAATATAAGTTTAGAAATGTGAAAACGAAAATCGTATCGGTTTGTAATTGCAAGGCTGTCGCGCGTTATAAACAGTGTTACGTTATCGGTATGAACGACGTTGTGCCCACTTCTGCACAATGCAATGACGACGGAAATCCAGCGACGTTACTGTAAACACTCCCTTTGCGAGCCGAGGGGAAACAGGGCGCAATATTTCGCGATTAATATTTCTCACGTTCTTCTTTCTTTCCCCCGCCGCCTATTAACTGGCGCCTTGGACCACGTCGTTTCTCGGCCTCCGTCGTCTATTCGAGACGCGAAACGCGCGTAGGACCCAAGTCTACGCACGCGATATAGCTATTAGTAACCCGAGCCGTCCTAAGGGCTCGTATGATGTGTGACGCATGGTAATAGCTGCGGTCTTTCGGTCAAAGGAAGACGTCTTTGGCCGGTGCCCGACGGAGTTCGTCGCGAAAACGCCTCCGTCGCCATGGGATACCCGCCGCGGCCGCGCGCCTCCGAGACGGTATAACTCCGCGACGGAAAACTCGATTTATATATATATATTGAAATTTCTCTCTACGAAATCCGATCCGCGAATCGGCATCGCCGCGGTCGTCTGTTCGCGTGTGCCGATCGTTCGTTACTCTCTCGCCCGGCGTCTTCCGCCGAGACGGACGCGCGCGTAGGCGACCGGATCCGCGCGACGTGTTTGCGTTCGTACAATATCGCGTTCATAACGCACGCGTACGACGATTATGATATTATTATAATCAACAATATCGCATCGTCCCGCACGATAAATCCGCGAGCTCTCCTCCGCGGTGTACTTACATCACACGCGACGTGTCGTACATTATTATTTTACGCACGCGCGCGAGATTACAATAGTGTCTCGTTTAATATCGGTGTCCATTACGCATTCCGTTTTTGGGCCGGGTCGGCGCGTGCGTGCGACCGTGTGAAAAACGTCACCGCAAATTAATTTTCACGTGCGCGTATTATTACTACATACACGCGCTAGGCGTATTATAGCCTCCTCGCGCTCGCGCGTTTATAATACGAATATGCAATAGAAAATACACACGCGCGTTAATATCGGTCGTTAAACGCTCGCTCGCGTATTGCATATCGGCATGTATAATAAATATTATATATACATATTATCGAGAGCTCGTCGGCAAAGCGTTTCGAAATTTCTTTTCGGAAAAAAAAAACCACCAATCAATGCCGACCATTGGTCACAACGTGTCGTTTGTCGCAGCTATATTGTTGTCACCCGGCGTATTGAGAAAAAAATAAAACGATAATGATAATAATAAAATAAAATAATATGAACCGTTGCCGAAATCGACGGCGGCGGCGGCGGCGGGTCCCCGTACCTGTCAATGCGCGCGCGCGCGCGCTATACACCGCGAGAAACGAAAAATTCAAAACGCGATCGGACACGGACGACGCGAACGGGCTTTCGACAGGACAAGGCTTTTTCGGACGCAATTTCGAAACGTTTTGGAATTTTTTGAATCCGCCACCCGTATTGAACATATATAACGTATTTATACGCGCGCGCGCGCAAAGTATATAGAAAATCCGCCGACGTTTGAGTGAAAGCTTAGAGCGCGCGCGTATAATATCTACTGGTTTTGATAAAAAAAAACATTCGAAGTAAAAAATGGCAATCTTCCACGCTGCTGGTTTCGACGAAGATTAACGTCCGGAGAATTAATATCAGATTATTATTATTATTATTATTGTTGAGCTTGACCCGGCGACGACGACTACAACTGTGCCGGACGAGCGTTTTGTGCTGCGGTAATGTCGATTCCAAGACGGAAAAACGACAATCTCTATATACGTACATACACGACTGCGGTTATCAGAATGTAACATTTTTAATGATAATGAACAACCTATCCGTTTGACGGCGACGCGGAGACGCGAACGTGCGATTTTACGTTCATTTTTTCTCCGGTCTCCGTAATCGACGAAATGTCGTAAACCACGACGTCGTCGGCAAGCGAGGAAAAATGAAGTTTATAAAAAACCCATAACCATACGAACACGCGGAAAGCAATAATTGAAATGCATTATAACGTCTTGGGTCGCACGAAACGAACACCGCGGTGGCCGACAAGTGTCCCGTAGACCATAATGTTTTTGTATATCGCGTTACCGGATTCCGAAGAAATCGAAAACCAAAACCGATTCGACATTTCTAACCGTGTCTGTTTAGTGTGAGAGACGTGCAATTTTATACTCGTGGACATCAAAACGTACGGCCCTATAATATGTCCGGCCGAATACATTTTAGAAAATACACTCGAGCCGTGTCTACGCGTATATAACGATATTAAAAATAATAATAATATAACAACCAAACGAAAACTGGTTATCACCCAGCGTTTCCCGCTCAAATGATTGCACGCAGTTGACAAGATCGCACAATGAAACTATTATATTTGTTCATCTCGGTAACGAACCGTTCATTTTATCACGTCCCGGCGACGACGACGTAATGGCAATAATGTTTTTGAAAAACTGGATACCAGAACTAATTCGTGACGCGCGTCCTTCAAAAGTCAAACACGTCCTGAAATATGTCATTCGAAACGAACGCGACGGAATAGATCACACGCGGCGGCGACGATTTGAAAATACTGCACGTTACGATAATATTACAATACGACGTGTGTGCGAGAGTGATGCGCGCGTATTCGATCTAATTGTCGTGCCCGCGATATTGAAATCGCATAAACGCCGCCGCCGCCGTCAGAAGAGACTGTGGTCGCAATCGTCGCGTGTCCTTTTGTATCGAACGTTCGGCCGAACGGTTTTCGGCCATTCGACGCGCGCGCCTGAATGGATCGCGGTCGGAAATTTCACCGCCGCGTGTCTCCGACGACGGGCCCAGTCGGATATTGTGTGTACGCGCCATTATGAAAACATTCGGGCATATCGACGCCCGGCGCCTGCGAGAAACCCTTCGGACGACTTTCTCTGCCGTCGCGAAATTCGCGTCGTTTATTCGTCGTTGTTAGAACTCGACAATATCGCAGATGACCGTGACACACACTTACGCCGTCTCGTACGGCGTGTATAATAACGCGCGTGTAATTGCCGCGGCCGCGTTACAAAATGACATTCTGTCGGCGGGACACACAAGCGTCTTCAGAATTTCGTCGCTCGTCCGCGCACCGCCGCCCCAAGGCCAACAACGTCCGTCTGCTCTGCCGTCGGTTTTTTCTTCTTCTTCTTCTTCTTCTTCTCCTTCGTTATCAAATTACGAGTATATCGCGTAGATCACGTCGCGCAAACGATGCGCGCCGATCTCCTTTAAAAATCTTTCCTGCGCGCGTTTTTTGAATTTTTCATTATGCCCATTATTTCGAGTCGCCTGACCGTCTCGAAACAATGCAATGACAATAAATCAAGTGCGCACGGCTAATAGCTTATCAGAGGTAATTCGTGCGCGTTGAGCAATGCATAATATCGTATATTATATGACCGCGTGTGGGCGCGTGCGTTTTACAGCTACTTGTTTGTTTCGTTACGGTCGCCAATGTGCGCGGCGGCGGCGGCGGTTCGACGACGAGAGAACAATATCCGTCAGAAGTTCATTTTTTTTCATTTTTTTCTACAACTCTGTTCGAATAAATCCCGATGTAAATCGTTCGGGTAGACGGACGGCGCGCCGCGGTCGTGATTTTCACATCGTAGTTATCGATTAAAATCACACCGTTCGAGAGTTTTTTTACCCGCGGATTTATTATACAAAAGAATAACACTAATCGCCCTCTTGCACAACAATCGACCGTGGTTACGCACGCGGAGTAGTTATCCTTTGCGCTATTATATTTTATATTCGCACTTTCGTACCGAAGTCTGTAAAACGAATAGTACACGACATTATTAGTCGTACGCATATTATTTATATCGCGACGGCGCGGCGGCGTGTAGCTAATACGTACATATATTGGCACGATTCGTTATACAATACTGCGAACACGCTGGGGCGACGTATTTCGCTTCGATCACGTCGATCGCACTTTTAAGTAATTCCTGGGAGCTTTTATAATATCATATCCGTCACCTGCACAACAGCCGGTGCGCTTTTGATCTCGTGTTCATGTCGCGCGCGATTTATTCTCAATAATAGAAGCTTCCGTTCACTGGCGGATTTCGAGTCGAGGGGAGGGGGAAAAGAAAGTCGGATAAAGTAGACGCGCGCGCACGTGTGATCCGAAGAAATGATATCGACGCGTGTCCGTGTAATTACATTATATCACACGGATCGCGTGAATCTCCTACGGCGATGTTTTTTCGGGTCCGGGTTCGGTACTCGGTACGAGAAAAAAAGCGCAGTTTCTCGACCACCGCTCTTTCCGGACACTATGTTTTCGACTTTTCGAATTTTACGCGTTTTCATTAGTACATTCCATCGGGTATCGTAGGCGTGCAGATGATAATAATGGCCGTTCGCTCGTTTTTGAAGATTACGCGCGTTCCAACCGGTTTGGAGCGAAAATCGTACATCGATCGTTATTGCCGAACTCCGGCCGCGCGGATGTTGGGTAACGTGACATAATGACATTTTATATTATAATCATATAAAATCGAGACGGAATGTATTCCTACGAAACGAAAATCACGCGTTCCAGCTAGGCAATGCCACCGGTACATTTTGTAAAAAGAAATGCGTTTGTGTAAATATTATGTCGATTCGTTGATTGGTTTTAAATTGTTATACTTATTATACAAAGGTAAAACAACAAACCCACCGACGACGTGTCGAAATAACAATTGGACGTGAAATCGCGAGACCGCGCGACGTTTTATATGTTATTATAACTGTTTGCGTTGTATTGGATATGAAAAATAAAAGCTGAAAAAGAGACTCTTTCCTTGGAAACGCGAACACTGTTATTTTTACCGAGAGCGTTGTTTAGTAGACGTTGTCTATAAACGTCCAGCGTAGACGAATTTGTTATTCGCTTTTTTGTCTGTATACAGAGTGAGCGCATTTGCAGATGTGCAGTTTTTCACTTGTGTTTCGAAAATTTTTAGATGAAATCGCCGTTACTAACTTTTCTACGAGGCGACAGCCTCTAATCGTTTTGAACTTTGAAAAGCGTTTCAACGCGGTACTGAGATTTTAATATAATATACTTTATTTCATTTATTTTCCAATAGAAAAAAATCTGATAGGAAATCTCGCGCTTAGTGTCAAGGTAGGACTTTTGTTTTTCTTTTATACTTCCATCACTAGGATCGGGGCCGAGTTTTATAGTTCTTCTCTATACAGCTCTGGCAGTTAGGTTAGGTTCCAATACGCGGTCGAAGACAGACCAAAACGTGAATAAATATCAGATCAAACGGCAAGCGTTGTGTATGTCAATACAATGCAGTGATATTTACGCGGGAAAACGTAAGTAAATCGTGTTTTAATTCTAGATATTTTTCCCACCCTCTCAGTATTTTCATCACTAATTGTTGTGCATAAATTTGTATCTTATGGATTTTCAAACATGAAATTTACTTCTTAAAAGGGTATTTTCCTCTGAGAATTTCGCGACGTACGCGGCGGGGTAATTCGTTTGACGCGCAGAGACATCGTGCAAATACGCTTCTTAAAGACTTCGTCGAAGCCATCATCATCCATCATGCCTCTAAGATCGGACAACGGATTCGAAACTAGAATACGAGTGGATCTATTTTCGAGTTTCTCGTGTTTTCATCGGAAAACCAGTAGTGATCTGCGTGCAAATAATCGCTCTGTATTTTACGGCGGCAGTTGCAGGATGTCCATTATCGTCGCGTTTGGCAACCACATAATGACGATATATTATAATATATAACACAACACGTCCACATTAAAACGCACATATACATAATACGGCGCGCGCGCGCGCGCGCGTGTGTGTACACATTGTTACTATACACCTGTTGTTATATTATATACCTACTATTGTCGTTGGGAAAGGTTGAATGGCGATAATTGTAGTACTACGACGACGACGACGTGCATATACAGATACTCGTATATATATACGGGTTTGCGTGGTCGGCCGCCGTCGCCGCGACATTGCCCCATGTAAATAATCGCGTTTTATTTGATTTTTTTCTGTGTCAATGTTACACACTGCGAAAGAACGCACGACGATTTCACGGCAGATTGTTTCAAAGACGACAAAAATTTTTTTTTCTTCTAATCTTTGTCGCGATGACGTGACGCGTGCGACGACGTGACATTCGGCGACTATACGTACACTGTTACGATTACACGGTCGGGTTTGTTTTTATTTCGGTGCAGTCTCGTCCGCGACGCGCGAAAACTCCAAGAGATGCCCAAACAACGCGCCGAACGAAACGCGTAGGAAAAAAAAACGGACGACACAATATTATATTTTCGTGTATACGCGCTTCTCGTTTCGACGTCTCTACTTCAAAACGATTGGATTCTGCGTCGTTAAATTCTTCGTACAACATCAATAACGTTCGGCACATATTTTCGCAACATATTACACGCGAAGTATCGGGATCGATGCGTTTTCACGCGCGTATATTGTAATCAATAAGAGAAACGATGCGTATACACTCAACCGACCCCTCGGCGATTCAGACCCGTTAAGGGGAAACGGCGCGGCGGCATCTCACCTCCCGACTCGAATACGCCACTGCACCGATTTAATTACAGCGAACGAAACGCGGCAGTGTAGCGGAAACCTTTCGGCGAACCCACTCTTTTTTTTTATTTACTCGAAAAATACCGGAAAAAATTTGCAATACTTCGGTGTCGCCGGAGAGTAAAACGCACTCGACGTATAATAAAGCGTGCGTCCCGTGTATTTCCGTTCGACGGAAAGCGTGAAAAAAAATGTTCGTAAACATAGAAGTTTCGCCGAACACATTCCCGGGACAGCGGTCACCCCTCCCAAACCGGACGACGGTTTTTCGTTTCCCCGCGATCAGTATTGTCGGCGTTTAACTGCAACGTTTGTGTGAAATCCGCTTCGAAAAAGCGTTATCCGTCGCGCAAACACGAACGGCTATGGTGTGTTATTCGCATCGTTTTTAAGTCTCGACGACGACGAGGGAGAGTCGTGTGTGCGCGTCGTAAAATACGCAATAATCGTGTTGCCAGATTTGTCGTATTCGATATCGCCAACGAAACTAATAACGTACACACGCAGATTCGCACCCAGTCAAACGTTTGTGCTGCGTAATATTTTTCTACCTGCTGCGTCGAGACGCTGCCCTTTTTTTTTTCAAGCGTTTTGGAGTATTTCTCTTCTTGTACTCGCATACTTGCATAAATTATTATTGTAAATATAGAATCCTCCTTAGGACGTCCCACTGACGTCGAGTCGAGACCTCGACGTCATTCCAACGCGCATTGGCGACGTGGATTATTACCCGTACGGCGATCGATACCGTTTACGATTTTTTTTCTCTTTCAATAGGTAATAAAAAAAAAAAAAAAAAAAAACGACGTTTTTAACGACTGTGCCGCGCGTAATGTAATGAAATCACGCGGCGTATTATATATTTATTATTACACACTGTAATATTCTCGCATTATATTATATACACACTCGTTATTGATGTACGAATAATAAACTCGGTATTTTCTACTTTCGTTTTTGGCGACAAACAAATTATTAACGATACACGTCGTATTTTCAATTCAATTTGCTGCTGTGTAGCAGCAGGAAGTGTGCAAAACGGGAAACGTTACGTGACCGGTTTTCTATGGAACGCGCGTTTTTGACAGTAATTTTCCTATTGAAATCCGCGACAAACGTGTTTTACCGCGCGCCGCAACAATAATATTTGCTCTTCGAGCGCATTCGATTTCAATTTACGAAATCGTGCGGTTTGGCCCGGCCCGGCGTCTCGTTCCTCCCGGGTCTTACGCCGCATAACATTTTGTTATGTATGCATTACACTATCGTATTTAGGATACACGCCGCTGATCGGATAGGACTTTTTTTTCTCTTCTCTCTTCTTCTTTCTCTCTACACGCCGGTCGTAGACTCAACTCTTGCGCACGTCGGAGCTCGATTTTCACGTTTTACACTTGTAAAGAGAACTCTCGACATTTTTTTCCAAATAGTCGCCGCCGATATATTCGTATTTTCGTCGACGAATTTCAACACGGTTTTTACGAATAATTTCAGGTTTTTGTTTTCCGTTTTCGCGTACGAAACGTAGCCCATCACACTGGTTATTTTAACGTGGTTTCTATTGCGCAGCATACGTTCTGTGTTTCTAACTAGTTCGTCATCCGTTACGCGAGACCCCGGCGATCGGCCATTATGACATAGTGCACACGTGTCGGCGCGGCAAAACGCCGCGTGACGCCGAAACACCGAAACCGTTGGCCGTCAAAAGACCGATGCGTTTTGTCTTTCGGATAGGTACGTCCGATTACATCAGGGCGCCGCGGATAACGAGTTTAACCGCCGAAAGAGTGGGTTTTTTTCTCTCTCAATTTCTTCGTTCGTACGACGATAAATCCGTCTGGCGCTGCGCGAAAGCGTAAACCGAGGAAAGATTCTCCCGGCGGCGGCGGCAATAAGAGCCGCCTCTCGACTACCTCTCCTGCTCTGCAGCGAGTACTCGGCAATAAATAAAATCAAATGGAAAACATCACGCGCGAGGATGACTCGCGGTGCTCGCGTGCCGATGCGATTGCTATTTAATTGCGACGATTGAAAATCGATTACGAACTCGGCACGAGACCGGAATACGCGCGCCGTACGTACACGTACGTTCCCCTAGTCCGTCGTACGCGCGTGCAAACACACGTCGCGACCAGAAGCGCGCGCTTAAGTATGGAAAAAAAATAAATAATAATCCGCGACGCGTTCGAGACCGTCGTCGTCGTCGCCTAAGATATTGTAATTATTTTTCGCGTCGTTTTTATAATATATTATCTAATATTGTCGTATATTACGCGTCTCGATAGTCGTGTCGGCCGGCGTATACGCGATTCGTTACGGTTTGCAGAGCGCACACACGATATATTCGTCGTGTTTTTTTTCGCATTCGTCCATTTATCACGCGCCCTCGGTCCGACTTTTGCGTGGGAGCCCCAGCACGGGCTTTTGAACGAGCGCCGTCGCCCCCCCGCGCGACACGACGAGGTAACGCCTCTGAAACGCGTGTTTTTATTTTTATTACACGTGCATTATAAATATACGCGCCGTGTCGCGCGGCGCCATAAATATGTAAAAGATAGAGGCGAAGAAAAAAAAAAAAAAACGCGGGCGAAAATCGCGTGTTTTTACGTACACACTTATCACGCTTTGGCGGACTTTTGCACAACTCGCAGTGCCCACGCGCCCCACGCCGCTCGCGCAATCCTATTGTACACGACGCGTGCCTATTTCTCGTACGTCTCTCTCCGTTTACAATAATTAAAATAATAATATTTACCTCGTCGACGCGGATCGCCGTTGCCGCGCGCGGATGCAGTAATAACGGAACCGTCCGTCCGGTCGCGCGTTTTATTTACGAGGACGTGCAGGCGTAACAATAATATTATTATCGTGTGTGACGGTTCGCTCCGATACGGCGGCGTGTAAATATTCTTTTCGGAAAATCCGCGGACATTTCCATACCGCCCCCCCGGGGCACGTAATAACAATAATATTCCGACGATTTCGTTTCGACTCGTTTCGGCTCTAATGACGGTATTTTACGCGTGTGATGTGAACTATGTAATAATGATACCGCTCGAAACGGGCGCACTTTTCCCTTCGTAGTGGATCCGGTCACGTTCATACACTGTGTACGTATTTACGTACACGTGTTGTGTAGCTCTCGTAAACAATGATATAACGTCGTTATTAATGTACACACACACTTACCGGACGGCGCACCGTACATTTATAATATGGACGAAATTACACGCGTCGAACGAAGAAAACGCGTTTTGGTCAATTTCCGGTCTAATTGATTTTTCACGCTCCGACCCGACGTCGTCGTCCACTCTCCTCGGACACACAGACGCGGTTATTACGTCGGTCGTTCTGTTCCGTTTTATTACGATAATGCGCTCCTCGCCACGGAGATGTACATCTACCGGTCCCCGTTGCACATAGTGTCGCCAAGTCGAACAGTAATTAATAGACGGATCGTTTCGAATAATTATTGCTCTCGTTCTTTCCTCCCGGTTTATTGTGTACATAACATACGCACGCAATCGATATTATAATAATGTTACACGAGACAATAGCGTATTAATTGAAACGATTTTTTTTTTCGCCCCCACAGATATTGGTCGTTTTGTGCGTGGTCCTCTGCCATCTGATGATCGCGTCGGCTCAATTTGACTTTGACGGCATTCTGGGCAACGCTCAGGCGCAGCCCGGCAACAGGGACCCGAGAGAAAACAGAGGCGAGTATATTACAAATACACACACACACACACACAGTAAGGGTGTGAAAAATAAACCGTTTGATCTAATGATTTGTTTTCATTTTGTCGCAAACCAAAATCTAAAAACACAGGACCCGTCACGTTCCCGATCACACAACCAGGTTCTGAAACGAGCGGCGTAGTAGTTGGAGCTTCTGGTTTCGGATTCGTACAGCCCGGCGGCAACAAACGTAAGTAGTTGACTTTGATGATGATAATAATTAATAACAATAATAACACATGAAATAAACACGTCGTTAACGATTGGTTTATTTGACATCACTACTGTTTGTACTCAAAAAGTCACGAATTCTAACACTGGCGCGCGTTATTCCCGCAGTTATCGATCGTCGCCGGCGCAATGGCGTTTTAATCGATCGCGGTCTCGATATCGTCGTCATGTAAATATAATATAACGCGCGCTCGGGACGTCCGCATGACGATTTAATATTGGCAACCACGACGTCATATTATTATTATCGTTATGTAAACACATTTCACGAACGGCTGCGATATGTGAATAACGATGACGGGGGATTTATTTTAATTTATTTGTCGACCAACAATTCTGTAGACATGGAAATATGCGTCCACGTAACTTCATGTAATGCAATAAAATATGTATTCAGAGTAGGTACCGAATGTGTGTGTGTGACAACTTGTTTTGCGTTGTGTTATGTGTTGTTGTCGCGGCGCGGCGTCCCGTCTATTATCGGTAAGACGCGAAAACGATTAGTATCGGACTATTTAATACGTGAAATTCTGTAGCCTCGACGCGAACATATAAATGGGATTTTCAGGAATAATATCGTATTATACGAGTATAGTAAACATCATATGATACACGTACTCGTATAGATGCGAAAATCTCTCTTATTTAAGTGCTCGCGGACTCTGAATATGAAGAGCTCGTTTACAATATGAAATATCAGTTATTTGCCTGACAAATATTTTTAAGAACATAAACGTTACGTCCATGAAGTGAATGATTCCACCGTTAACGATTACTCAGCTCGACCTCCTATGAACCATATCCGTCAAACATCAGTAAAATCAACTCGCACGGTACTCAGAACAGAGCCAGAATAAATTTCATTTATTAGAGCAATATCAATAGAGATTTTGTTCTGAGCACACTCCGATATTTTCAATTAAATGTCACGGACGCGGTAATGAGTATTAACTATTAAGAAAACAAATTATTAGTTAGTTAGTTAGGTCGTTGGCAAGATAGCAAAACATGAATATGGGTAAAAAATATTTTAACAAAAGTTTCAGAAAATAATTCCGTACAAGGCATTAAGTTGTCAAACCTATCGATAGAAATTTATCTAAGATTATCGTCCCGGCGATTCTGCAGTTTTTCGGGCGTCGGTAACAAATCTCGGTCATTCGAAGAGTCGTCATGGCCGCGGGAAAACGTTCTCTGAATAGCAGTGGCCTAAATATGTTCACAGTATACGTTATGTATACGACGTGTCTTTCACGACGACGACGACGTTTCTCCGCGTACACGTTTGTACGATTCGCAGGCCTCGACCGGTCATCGCGTTGTCCGCGTATAAAGTATACAACAATATACACGCATAGACTACATAATCCAAGTCTCCGGCCGTTTATAATTATTATTACTCTGCTCTTCCGGACTTGACGAGAACCGGCCTGCTGCGGAGGACGCACGTCGCATCTCGATCACACACACACACACACACACACGAGCGCGCATTTATTAGCGAGTTGCGAATTGTTCGGATAGTTTTGACCCGTGTACATGGTATATAAATGTATTATATATATAAAGTGAACTACGTCGAGAGTTATCGGTCGGTAATAACGCGAGCGTTACCCGGTCGGCGGAATGTGTTGTGCGGCGAAATCCTTTACGGGGCGATAGCCGCCGCCGGCGTGTTATTAGACGGGCGGCAGGGCGCGGAAGTTAATTTAGAGAGCCGAACTCAAAGGGCGCGAGCACGGCAATAATACGTCCGACCGCAGGAACTGTGGGACAGTGGGCGCGAGGCAGCGGCCGATACGTTCTGAGTCTTTCGCGGCGGATGTTATTGAATATAAGGAACGTTTCGGACTGCAGGACGCGGGTTTCCGGAAGCGGTCCCTTTGTGACGGCCCGGGCGGCGGGTCGGAGAAGACGCGTCACACTAATGAAGACCAGAGAGAGAGAGAGAGAGAGAGCCGATGTTATATTATTACATATTATTTTATATATATATATATATGTATATCCGAACCCGGTTTTCCGGATATTAACGTTCGCGGGTTACGAATTCTAGGCGGGACACTTCAAAGCCGAATTATGCGTACACGACGCGTATATACGTCGTCGTATTGATTTATTATAATACATTATCGTCCGTCGAAAACGACGTTGCAGGGTTGTCCATCCGGTATATTTTAGCGCACTCGCACGTCGATTTCCAAACCACCGATGGACTTGTACAAATCGTAAGAAAAGAAAATCCATACCGAGTTTGAATTTGAATCGAAACCCCACGGCGAAGCCGAGTTTAAGGCAAACGACTTTCTTCTGTTTTACCTAACTGTGTATGGATCAAAACGTTTTCGAGAGGAAATTTAAGAAGCGAACGTTTCGTGCTTAACACGTCATATTCGTCGTTTTGTGTCGGGAGTAACAAATCAAAAATCGCCGCAGAGGATCCGCGCAAGCTTATGCTGGGGGTTTTCCACACGACCATTTTCTCATCTCAACAAAAAAAAAAAAACCTAATAAAACTCTTTCACCCGACAAAACACTAAACATTATTTTCACTGACGAACGCGTATTGTTTTGTTTTTCAGAACCGCAGCCCCAGAACATCTTCAGCTTCTGGTAAACGCAAGATCCGAAAGAAGAACACACACGAGTCGATTGAATTTCCTACACGTTTCGTCGACGGCAACGAATATTATATAGCCGAAAATATACTTGTAATAATAAGATCTCTCTGCACACATATCGAACACGAAGGCGTTATGAGTATATATAATATTAAATTATTGAATAGCCACGTCGATAAACGTTTCAATTATATTATATATAATCGTACGGCAATATTCGTACACAGATTATAAACTCTATACGAATATAATTATTATATTTACTCAAACAAAATACAAATATCTAATACATTATAAATTATAATATTATCCGAACACGCGGCGATTTCGAGAGTGCATGATTTTGAATGCACGTGTAAAAAAAAACATCACATCATAAATTATCTAAATTTGTACAGATTCGATTTTTCTTAATTTATTTTATTACATTGAATTATATTTAATACAATTACAAGTCCTTTATTTCTAATAATTTATTTCATAGTAATATACAATATATTTATACTTAACGGCCGTTTTAGGTTAATTATCAATTATTATTATTATTATATTACTAGTACCATTACGTAAATGTTATTAATTTTAAGCACCTAATATATTATTATTATTATATTATGTATTCGTGGTTACCGTAGTTTTTACGAGCGTATCAGACTATAGTTATAACTTATTCGATGTATGCATACAACGAAAAACGATGATTTTATTGCAATAAAGTTAACTATTATTCAATTGTATGTTTAAACAAATGTGTGAATCGATTTATGAAGCGTTCATATCACCCGTTTACTGGCGATCGATACTTAAAAGATACTGTTGTAAATCCTATAAAACACGAGCGTTTGAAAACTATCGGTCGGTAGAACATCGTGTTAATTTCATTAACAACGCTCATTGACGGCCAGTAGCAATAACCGTCATTAGTATTAATCAGACGTGAATAATCGAAAACGAAACGCGCAAAAACGAGACGAACGAAATCATAGACAATCGGCACAAGGATTAATATATTTGGTATAATTCGCCGCCGCCGACGAATTGCCGCAACAGCCAAAGTTTTTGCGTAGTTTTTCGATTTCTAAAAACTAGCGACGAATTGCCTACTCCGTCGAACAGAAACTGCGGCGGCGAGCGTTTTTTATCATATTACAATTTATGACGAAACGACACGAGCGTTCTGAACTCGCGAGTGCATAAAACGACATGCATAATCGCGATAATCGTCGCATGTGCAGCAGAGGACTATCAAATAACAACAATCGTCTCGTCGATCGCAGCGCGTAGATCGAAAATCCAGTTAATAACAACGACAATGATAACGATAATGTTTGTGCAAATAACGTCCGATTATCATACCATTCGTTTGGACAGCATTCGAGCCGATCCGATTCGATGCGCCTAGTCTTGGAGTCGTATAAAATTAACACCGCCGTAAAAACGACATAAAATATGTATAATAATTCAACTTGCACAAACGCGATTACGCGTAAACGCGCGCTAATGTGCTCGGTAGTCGAGTGGAAAAAAAAAAAAAAAAAAAAAAACCGGAACACGTAGAAAATACGAGTATAAATCATTGTCGTCGCGCACGGCATGTACGTACGAATAAAATAACGACGCGAAACACGTCGTCTCATGCGAATCGACCGCGAAAGTACGTTCATACATTGAATAATTAGGAACAATACAGCGTTTTATCAATAAATGAATATCGGTTGCTCTCGACGAAAGTAAAAAGTTCCATAGGTTTTTCTATAAAAACGGAAGGCTGGGCAATGAAGTCTTACAAAAGAGCGTTTTTCTATGTGGTTCAAATCCTCGTGCTCCGACGACTAGGTCAACCGAACCGTATGGTCTAATGGTCGTGTCAAATCACGAATTCATTACAGTGATGAAACCATATTATTGCAGTATCATCGTCATTATAATACTGCCCGTTTCACATACATATTACGTATTAAATCGTACAACGACCGTTTAGTTATTACTTTATTAGATATATTAGTAACATGGCCCGTTTACGTTATTATTTGATTCGTATCAATCATAGGTGTTTACTAAACATACAGGAAACTATGCCATTCCGTCGGCCAGACACGTAAAGACTCGACAATATTGGACGTAACGTGGTTTCGGCGACTCTGCAAATCGATCGTATAAAATGAATGCCCGTGACAATTTTCAACTCGGAAAACGTTACCGTCTCTTTAGAGGTTCGAATTGTTATCCAATACAAACGCAACAGTAATATCGACACTAACAATACGGCGTGTATAATATTTCTAAATATCAAATCGTACAATCGCGTCGATAGCACGCGTTTTAATATTTTTCTGACGCCGAAATGGAAAAATCTCAGGCTACATCGACTATACATCTCACCTGCTACCTCGTTCTCGGCGGCGCGGCACCTGTGCGCCGACAACATCAAACGCGTTATTATCGCCGGCAAAATCCGTACACGTGATAATGTACCACATAAATAACCGTTCGTATATCATTATATATTATATTATCGACAAATCCCGCTGGGCTCCTCTTGCCGAGCAAATACGCGTGTATGCGATGATATCTCGGCGGCCCGTCGTACGCGTCGCGCCGTCGGCTTTGTACGACCACGTAAATATAGAAAGATCTCTGCCTGGTAAGGAGGGAGAAACGTTTCCGGGATATTATATTATATGCATTGGGAAAAAGCCCCTCGCGCGTGCAGATTCGCAGACTACCGAAAAGATATCCGCCAAAACTCAAAGGGTGCGAAGGATTTTCGTCGTGGGGTGAGACGTCTCCGTCGTCACCGCGAATGTAACGCGAGACGACTTAACGCACTTTTCGCCGCCGCCGCCAGCCTTTTCGTCATAATATCATTATGCGTGTATAACACACGCGCAGTGTATAACGCCGCCGCCGTCTGTTATCCGGCGCTGTCGCTTTTTTTTTTTCGGCTAAAATTCCTCCGACGGGTAAAAAAACCTCGACGCGAAATCCATAAATCTTCCCGGCAACGGCGCCGATAGCCGAACGCGAGCTGGAGGTCACGGGGTTTTCTTTTACTATTATTTATTTTTTTCACCCATATAACGCGCGATCACGCCATATCATCACTCTCGCGACGGCTGTTATCGCGTTTCGTACTCGAAATGGAAAATTAGAAAAACGCGCGATTTTCATATTTAAATTATTTAAAAAAATAGAAAATAATATAATATAAACAAAATAATTATATTGATATCCAATAAGTTAATATACTCATGAATAATAACAAAATACGTATTATTAAATATATACAATTATTTTAATGATATTTAAATTGTTTACCGCTCCTCGTAACATTGGAAATCGCGACTTCTCCGCTGGTCAAATATACGCGCGTGTAACAGTATATAATATATTATTATGAGAGTATATATTATTAAATGCATTTACGAGGCTTTTTCAACCGAACATAATAATTAAATAATTCGTCATCATCAATGGAAATAACATTTAAGTAGAGGATTAGGTATGCGAATCGAGTAAAATCGTTGGTTCAATTATTAATTTCCGTATACGTACGTATACCATTATCGTGTACAATAATAATACGAATAAGCGGATTCCGTCGATTTAAAAATACAGTTGAAATCAATTTCGCGGCGTTTTCAATTCCGTATGTAAATTGTGTTACATAAGAGTGCAATATAATATTTACACGACTCGCGTGTCAGAGCTGGCGACCGAATCCTAATCTCAATCGAGCTAGTCCTCCTTATAAGCCACGCCGACGTAATCCGCGCGCCACTGTTACGTCGGATAATAGATTTACATTATTTCCGTTCTCAAACGGTTTCATTACGCATTACGTGGCTGTTCGTGAAAACGATGTTTTAAATAAAGGACGTACGTCATGTCGTCGAAACCGCTCGGGCAGAACTATGTGAAATATTTTCCGAAAACTATCACTGTAAAAAGGGGGGCGCCGCGCCGTGAGTAAATTATTATTTTTCGGCTTATTGGCCCCGGCGGAGCAATAACGAGGCGCATCTTCGATTTATTTCGGGACAACAACAATGTGTCTAAAAACCTAATAAAATAAGATTGTCATTTCGTAGAGTTTCGAAGTCATTTTTCAAAAGTGAAACACATTTATTATCGGTCGTAGCATCTAATATAAGCACGAACATCCGTTTTTTTTTTTTTTTTTGTCTATCAAAGAGTAAATTTATTTAACGTCATTTCGATTCGTTTTTTTTTTTTCCATTTGAAGTATATTATATAAATAAATATTGTTTGAATCTTATTTATGGTTCTATAAAAACGGTAGTCTATCCTTTCCCTTCTTTTTAAATACCTCTATACGAAAATAAAAACAATTTCCTATTCGACTTTCAAACGCAATAAATGTTATGATATTTCAACGACGGAAATCGAACTTCGAAACTCGACTGTTCAACAACCGTATTAAGTGAGTTTCCATAAAAAAAAAAAAAAATGATGCGTCCCGCTAAACGGTACGATAACAATGCGGACGAACTCCAAAACCGGATCGAAGCATTACTCATATACTCACGAGACCATGTAATCTAGAGCATTTATTGCGTTGTAAAAAAATAAAATAACAAAATGAATTAAAGAAATCGTGTAAAAACTGCAGTTCTTATAACGTTCATTCATTCTGCAATGATGTGTACATTATTATTTATACGTTGTCGCGTCTCGGCGAGAAACTGAAATAATTTGACTAATTAGTAGATTATCTCTTGGGAACAATAATGTTAATTTAGAAATTAATATATATAAGCCTCTGGGGGGAAGAAAGAGAAATTTCGACGATAAACAGGAAGGCCGAACTGCCTCTTTACGCCGCGCCGCCGTTGTCTTTATTATCACAGTGTTATATTATTATAATGCTCGCACGTTAATGACAATTCAAAACGTGTACCTCTAAGAAGCCCGACGATAAATAATACGTTAACAAACATATTTACTGTTATTTACTATCAGCGAATAAACAATTGTATCCCATGTTGTGTTCGAATGGAATCGATGTTCATTTAAAGACGAAGAATATAAAGTGAAAAATGCCAAATGTCCAGTTAGGTAAAAAGTACGTAAAAATCGCTTACAAAAAAAAAAAAAGGGTACCTATTTACGGACTGGGAAGAAATCTGGAAAGCTCGTCGAAACGACAATAAAAATCGTACGATTATTTAAACGAAACTGGACCGAGGAGCAGAACGCGCCCGAGAGCACGATGATCTGAACAATACGCAATCGTGTGTATATTTTATATTATTTAAACGCATTTTATTTTAACATTGTACGCCCGGTCATATTGGCCAGTATCACTAGCTACCGTTCGTTGTAAATATTCTCAGAGCGTATAAAACTGTGTGGAAAATGACCAGGAAACGGCCCATTATGAAATTGGCCGACTGCGAGCGAGAGAGAGAGAGGGGCGGAAAAAATAATTCGTACGATGTTATGCGAAAATAACGTCGCCAAAAGGATCGCATTTGTCATCGATTCGTTTGGAAGCTTTCCATGGCTCGTTGGCTCGCGAGCCGCATGCACACAGTCTAATGGCTCCTCGGGGGACGAACGTCTATAACGTTCGAAATAGTCGAGATGGAAAGACAACAAAGAAAAGAACCAAACACTAAATCTGAAATGTAATTACATAGATCAACAACGTCTTGTACTAATACTTATATTGCGAGATGACGGGATTTCTAAATTTAAACACATACGCTACCGAAATAATTGTTTTTTGTTTTTTTATTATTATTATTCCCGCGAGTGAAAATTATTAATACCAAAGTGACAGTAATGCCGGCGCGGCGCACCAGTATTGTGTTGCGCCACTATGTATTCAAAGTGGACGATTTTCATTGTTGCGTTTTAACATTTTTTTTTTTTGTTTTTCGTTTTTGTCATACGAACACGGAGCCAGGTGGAATTCGTCCGTGTAGACAATGAATTTTAAATAGTTTTGTCTCTCTAATAGATACTCGTATATTATTGTGCATGCCGCGCGGCGACCTGCTGCAGGTCTATAACGACGGCCTATTATCGTTTTTATTACAACACCCGGGCGTATCAATTATTTATGAAGAATTAAATTATTAATTTGGTCGGGTAAATAATCCAACCGTTAAGATTTTATTACCGCGCACGCGGGACAACGAAACGCGCGATTTCGACAAATAATAATAATAATAATAATCGTGCTCGCGGCCACTTATTTTTTCACCGTGCGTAAGACACAGTGCCAATTATTGTTGTGTTTGAGAACTGTCTAAATGCTTCGCTCCGATATAACAATCGGCGATATACTATTATTTTGGAATCCGGGTGAAGGTCACGCGTTAAACCGTGTACACACGCCGACAAACTACTTCCGAAAACGCGTTTCATAACGAAATATTCGACTTACCGCCGATTTCGATAAGATTCAATGGTATAATATGATATGATGACGCGCCATCCGCTGCTCTTCTCCGGCAGCTATTCGTTATATGGATGAAACGCGGAAAAAAATATCTCGTTCGTCTGAAACGATGAGACGCGGTCAAATGCGATTATTTTCAAAGTTCTAATTTCCACGAGCCGCAGCGATTCGAACATCGTTTTAATTAATTTCTCTTGGTTCCCGACGTAATAACGAACGCGTTTTAAACAACCAAATCCGACATGAAATTACCGAGCCCCTCAAAAATAACAAGCGATCGGAATGGTTTTCAGTGGCTAAAGACACATTTTCTACTCCGCTTGCGAATAATTCCAATTTATTTATTAATATTTTATCTAAAATTTAAAGAGACTTTGTCATCTATGCGCGTGCACATATGTAGTTATACTTTTTAATCACACATAACCGAATAGATTATAATATGAAAATAGTGTTTTCGAAGAATTCGAGTCTTAAAGCTCCCTTTTTGGGTGCGCCACCGGGCCCCCGTGTAATGGACGAACGTTGCCCCGAAAATTTGTGCACTTGGATTTTGGAATTTTGAAAAAGAAAGCTAATCGGGACGTGAAAAGCCAAAGTACGTTTGATTATTACAAGTCCCGCCGTGTACGTCGACTTCTCGTGGTCCGCGCGTTTTTAAATATCATTATAAAGTAAACGAGATCGCAGTGCGTGACGCTATCGTTGCGACGAATAAAATAAATAACCGTAGGTATGGATTATAACGACACGCGGATAATCGGAATAATTATTATTAGAAAATGATTCGCGTAACGGACTTTTACTTTTTGCGATTATACCGTCTCCGCGCACCACCGTCCGGCCGACGACGGCTATTATTACGTCCTATATATGGCTATTCCGTTCGCGGATCCGCGCGCCGCGGTCTATCGAGATGACATGTTACTAATATGCACTCTCGTATTTGGGTAACGCAGGCAAGACGGAATTATTTACGCGCGTTTATAGAAAAAAAAAAAAAAAAAAACCCGAACAAATTTATTATTTATTTATTTATCCGCGTCTCGTGACGTTTCGATTATCTATAATAATTATATCTATGTATTCGTAGTAAATAAACGTGTCGTCTACGCGACGTTTTGGAAAACAAAAGTCGACGACGACGGGCGATGGCTAAAAAGTAATCAGTATGCTCGCAACAGCGACACTGTGAACACGTGTGTTCCTTTTGCATTTCAATATATTCGCGTTTTTTCTTTAGACGGACTCGCGATTACATATATTTTCTTTTCCCACCGCGATCGCGTCGCATTGATTTTAGAACTTTTTGGTTTCGTCGCAATATAGCTGTGAAATTCATAACTCTGAACTTTATTCAAAACCAAATGATAATTTATTTTCGATTTTTCAACCGATCCATTTTGTTTGTTTTTCTCTTTGTATACAAGTTGGTTTACATTTCATGAGTCTGAATAACACGCGTGATTCAACGATTGCGATCAATTATCAAACGCAAATCATTCGACACGATTTCAAAACAGCTGTGGCCGAATAAAACTGAAAAAAGTACGATCAGTGTAAAGTCAACCTGTGGTGGTTCAGTGTTAAGCCTGAAGGTTTCGATCGAAAACGAGACGCAGATCGCTCAGGGTTTTCTTCTCGGTCATTCGGTTCGATTTTAATTGAACAGTTTATCAGAACAATTTTAACTATCCGTACTTTTGAAATCGAATCATCATCGACGAACAATTTCATGTTTCCAACCAGTTTACAACGTTTCGTTTTAAACCGTAGCTTTTCGAAAATTACATGTTTTTACACGCGCCAAGAGCGTTTACCATCACCGGTAATGATTGGATGTGTCATGTATATACGTTACGTATAGTCGTCGATATTGTTTTTTTTTTTTTTTTCAAGCCGCGTTTTGTTTTTTTCCATCGTTTTTGAGTTATTGCGTTTTATACGATGTCGGATCTCGAACTGCGGAGACGTCGCGTGGAGTTCTGAAAATAAAAAAGGAAATCGAGAGGTCCCGTATTGATGGAAACTGACATCGATACGTTTTCTTTTAATATTTCCAAATAAAACGAAACGAAACGTATCACATTCTAACGCGTAATATTAACTCGACGTTTGAAATAAATTTAAATAGAATAATCGTCCGCCGAACACGCGCGTATATTTTTCTATCGATGGTTTGCATTCCGTACTGTCAAATCTATAAAAGCACGTGAGAAAAAAAAAACGAACGAATCTTATGACTGCGTCAAAACAGCAATAAAAATCGACGATAAATAACACCGAGAGAAGAGGGGAAAAAAAAACACGGCGGCGTCTTCGAGTTCAGTTATAACGGCGCGCAATTAAAACCACGTTGCCAATACATACGCGCGTCTCACGTTTTCGTGTCGCGTGCCGCTCTGCTATGATTCTCTTTCTTTTTTTTTTTTCGAACGTGTATAATTGCATCCGTATTGCGTTTCGTCCGATTCACAGAGGCACTTTTCGATTTGCGCTCGTCTCATGGCTCTACAAAGACTTGTTCATAAAACGCCGCAATTTTATGTAAATAAATACGACGCGTCGTCGATTAACCCGTAATGATATATTTTAATTATAGATTCGCTGATATGAGTATTATAACACGGGGTTACGTCTGGTAAATCGTTTCACTTTAGATAACTTTAGATGTCAAAACGACGGAACGAGTTCCACGGTGATGTGATGGTATATCTATTATACGACCGCAAAACTGGGCGAGTTAATCGATTTTAGTAACCATGAGTTAGAGATAATTATAGTTGCTTACTTTGATTTAGTAACTTGGCAAAATTACGACTTGCCGGTAGAAAAAAGCAATTAGTAAAGTCATTTGTTCCTTATAAAAATAATAAACTATATTGGTTTAAAAATTACTTCATTAACCGCAAAATTACCCGCGCGACTCGTTAACTAATAGAAAATATTATTTTTCAATTGTCAACAGTTTAAATCAATCAAGTGTCTATTAAATTTTAACTATAGTCCATTGAAATCGTTGACGTAATAATATATGGAACTTTTTCGATCGTCCGAAAGTCGGGCATCCGCGCTAAACAATATAGGTACTTCTCGCGACATGTGTGAAAATAATAATAATTTTCCGTTATCTCGGTTCCGACACATAAATAATAATTCATCCTGAATATTAGAATTTCATTATTATTTTGATGATTTTCAGGAAAACGGAAACTTTTAACGCCTCAACACGCGGCGTATACACTATACGTAGTAGTCATTTGCGGCAATCGTGCAATTCGGCGAGTTGCTAAGTTGCTGAAAAAACGATTCGTCAAGAGTCCGGTGGTTTTTTAGTAAGTTTTTTACTCGTCATTTCTTCTCAGCTTTGGGCGTACGTATTCTCCGAAACGGTTTGGGGGGGGGGGTGGGTTCGAAAACGCCGTCCCGTTTAGCGAAACGGACGATGAACCGACACGTCGATGTACGACCCAGCACGTGTATAAAGCGTTGGCGCGTTTCGAATTTTGGCGCCAGTCGTACGGCGACGACACGAGATATCGAAAAACAGACGACGCGCCACGTGCTGCTGAATTCTCAGACAACGTGGAATCTCATTGGCATCACTCGAAATAGGGACGACACGGCCGGCATATAAATCTATCGGACGTCGAGGCGGCGGCGGCGGCGCGCAGAGAGGACGCGCGCCGCCATTCTGGTAACCCAATTAAAAAAAAAAAAAAGATAACAGAAATAAATAATAATAAAAAAAAAACACGAATCTCGCGAGGCCGAAACGAAGGGTATACGACCTGTACGCACGCGTATGGTTATAAACAACGTCACGCGCACGACGGAAGCGCGAAATGAACGCGTGTAGGACGCGCACGGAAACGACAACGTGTGCACATTACATCGCACGGCGGTCGCGGGGCGACGACGCGCGACGTGCCGAAATCGTAACGCGAAAAAGCCGAGGAATTTAACGGTCGGCCAGTCTGGTCAGTTAATCGATCCGCAGTTGGATTGTACTTGGCTTATATAAATAGAGGTTAACCGAGATCGAAACGCGTGATGCAATCGCGCGGACGGCGAGAACCTTTTTAAGGACACGTATGACACACGACAGACGCGAGTGATTCAAAACGGCGACGGACGAAAAAATTCGCAGATTTTGAGGAAAGAAAAAAACAATTTTAGCAGTCGCGTACGAATTGTTGTCCATCACGCGTTTTGTTCGACGCGTTTGTCGATGAAACGTTTGAAGAAGATCATATTACATAATAATGTCGTCTATAAAATCTTAACGATTTGCGCTGCACGAAACAAAGCCGGTTATTATTAAAAGATGTTTTTGAAAGATAGTACGGATTCCGTCTCGAAAAACTCGAAAAAAACGCAAACACGAACATTTCAAATTCGCGTCGCGCGGACGATTATGCTGTACAATACGAGATCGCTTTGTTTTACGATAAATAATAAGATGCGTTCGCAACAACCCTACTCGCAATAAATCACGGACGAATTCAAATATCGCGAAACAGTATATTTAATTATCGCGTCGGAAATAATAATAAAAATATTTATGTATATAATATATGTCGTAACTTATGGGCTCGTGTTTCGATACGGTTTCCGCGCGCGCGCGCGCGAGCGAGCGTCTTGGCGGCCGCCGGACGAGAACAAGAGACAGCTATAAATCGTAAAAATTATCTGCAAGAAAAACGCACACTCGTTTAAAAATGTGCTGTGCTTCTGTTTTAAACTCTTCCGAACTCGCGAATAATATATACACATATATATACGTATATAGAGAGATCGTTACACATTTCTCGAAAACGCTTTAAAATATATAAACGCGTACGGCAACATTGTGTTATAATCGTAATTTACTGCGGGCGACTTTCAACGATAATAATTAATAAAATAAGTGTGCGAAATTATCTCCGAGACGAACGCGAATTACGTACAATATATACGCGTATTTATGTTCTCGCGCGTATAGGGCGACGGCGGCGGTCCCATCACGGGTTATAATTTATAATGTGACTCAGTTTTCACTTAATTAAATTATAAAGGTCTGGACCGGCCGTTATTTTTAATTTTTTCTTCTCGTTTTTCCATCAAGACTTTGGCGGCGAGCGACCCTTCTTCTGTCGCGGCGCGAGACCCTTAAAACACGAGAATTATTACCGACCGTCGTCGTCGCGGACAGGATAGGGGTAGAACGGGGTCTCGTCTGACGGGGGGGTGGAAAAAAACACCGTAAGCGATACGAAAGGGTTAAGACGGAAGTTTTTCAGTATAATCCGCGAAATGACGTCTGGTTTAATTTGGTTATTATCGTTTTTTTTTTCTCCTCTTTATTTTTTCCTTCTCTCCGATACAGTACTTGCCGGGCTCTCGATGACGAGCCGCTCGTCGTCGTGTCGCGTTTCGAATAATTAAGAATTACTACCGGCACCGCCGCCCCCGTCGCAGACGGACGCCGCCGGGACGGCAGAGGGTTAAGTATAAAATGTATCTTATTCACCCCGCAGGTCCCGCCGGAAACTTATCCTCTATTTTACACGCTGTATATACCGTACGCGATTCGCATCAGTCCGCCAATTATACCGCCGCCGCTGCCGCCGCCGCCCCATCGGGGTCCGACTTCATTAGCTTTGAAAACCCCTCTCCTTTTGTTTGTTTTCTTTTTAAAAACCCGTCGACGGCGAATGAAAAAAAATATACATAAAGCCTTTTCTTTATCGGTAATTCTTAGTGCAAACACGAAATAATTAAAAACGTCCGATATACATATAATAATAATAATAATAACGATGCCGCTGCTGCCGTTGCACTTAGATCTGCCGCCGTGACGCTGTGCACTGCAGTCAAGTCCCGCGCGCGCTGTCGAAATCAAATTAGACGGCGACTGACGACGATAATATTGTGTCCGCGTATCGGTTGACGATAATCCGCTTATGCTAATGGAATAGTTATCGTGTCCGGTGTACACGAGGTAGGTTATATATTGTATAAACGAGGGGAAAACGAGAGTTTTGCGCTGCGAGTGTTTGTAGTAATAACGAAAAAAAAAAAAAAATTAAAATAACAATAAAACACGACTCGGAGGATTCTATTATAATACGTATATACTTCCGGTATAATAGTATAGCCCTCGCCGCTGCCGGGACGATGAGATTTGCATTTTTAGCCGAGTGCACTTTGTCAATAAAAAAGAAAACCTTTTAATAAGAAACACGAGGAGTACTTTCTTTCAAAATCGTTTCTTTTCTTCGCGCGCGCGCGATCGCTCTCTCTATCTCTTTTACTTGCTACCCGTCTCTCTTTCGTCTACGAACAATTAAAATGTTCAATTAAATGACCCGTCAGGCAATAAAAGTTATCTCTACTGAAAAAAAGGAGATACCGATCTCCGTTTTTAACCCCTTACGCGCGACCCCTATCGTACATTTTTTTTTTAAAAGAAATCAGAATTAAAACACGTGCCGGTCACTTGGTACTATACCCGGAGCGCTTTAAACGTATTATTATCACTAGAATGTTTTTGTAAAATACATTTTAGAAATCATCGGCGCAAAATAATATAACACCAAAGAGTTTTTTTGTTGTTGTTCTTCACGTCGTTATAAAAGCGTTTCTAAACAAAGTGTAAGTGAAATGTTTTGTTGCCCATAAGAAACCCAGAAACAAAACCCAACACAAAGACTTAGTATATAATACATTGTGATTTGTTAAAATATTTTTTCATATACTTTTTATTATTCAACACTTTAACGGCGTGTTTGTAATCTAATACCAATGATATAAAATTAATTTTTTTTTTCTTGTAAATTTAAAATAATAACATTGCGAGGTACAGAAGATTCTAATGGTTAATTTTTTTTATTATTTAATGTTACTCTGGACGGAATGTTGTATAATATATAATCATATAATATAAAGACGTTTCAACTTTCAACGTACAATTTAAAAATATTGTATAACTTATTATTCTTTTAATAATATATTTGAGTTGCTTTGAGTATTTTAAAAGTCGAGCCGTGAATGTTAGCACGCAGAAGGATAATAATAAAAAAAAAAAACCAAGCACTATTTTCTTATACACAACGAACTAAAAATATTGTATTTATTTAATTTTAATTCCATACAACGAATCACGAATATCGATCCAATACAATTACACTAACTACCTGTTTCATAACATAATATTATTATATACTTTGAAATAAATAAGTAGTAATTACAAATCACTTGTGTGTATGTGTTATCAAGGATAGAAAAAATTAACAGGTTTTCTTTTCTTTTTTTTAGTTGACCAACTAAAACGAATTGCTCGAGCGCAAAATAAGTTGCCTACACGTTCAAGTCTAAATATTAAAGACTACAAAAATATCAAGTGAATCGCACACGTTCGCACAGTACATATTTTTACGAGAGAAAAATCTTCAAACAGTGTTATGTATTATCAACGGCATTTCTCAAACATACATGTCAACGCACAATATCGATATCGGGCGCGATGCGTTTCGAACGGAATACCTGCAGACAAGTCGGAAAATAACACCCGGCGGCGTATTAAAAATGAAATATTTGAATTCACACAAAAACCGTACCGGAACACGTGTTGATTAAGATCGATCGATTTCATTTCGAATAGCCGTGTATAATCTTATAGGAGGGCACCGCAGTGTACGGGGCTAGCCTTTGATGAATTTTTTATTCCTCTCTCACCCCCCCCCCCCCCCATCCACGGCCGCCAAAGCGTAGGTCAAAGCGTTTGATTACAATACGCAACAATACGTCATTGTGGTCGTATTATTTGAATATGATTTGCGGCGCGCGTCTAAGAGATTAAAAGATATTTTGGATTCTTCTCTTACATTCGGCAAGATAAGTATACTACGTATATATACATATAACGTGTTATGCGTTCGCTATTATGTATAATAATTTACGTTGAGAGTATTTATTTTTATTTTTTTCAAATTTTATTTTCAGTTTACGTTGCGCCATACAAACGACGTACTATAATGATAATATGTTTCTAGAAAAAGTTTCAGAAGTGTAAAAGATAATAATCATGACGGGGAACCCGACGACGCGCTTTGACCGGGCAAGCGTGAAAATTCGTGCCGTGCCCGGCTTTTGTTCGACGGTCTATCGAAAAAATCGGTGTAAAAAAAAATAAATAAAAAGATACATACATACGTACGCACGCACGCGCCCTCGGACTAAAAAGATCTAAAAGCGATGTATACAAATTTATACGTATTGATGTATATATATATATATATATATATATGTATAACGCGTTCGAATAAATAAATAACAAAAAAAAAAAAACCAAAACGGACGGGAAAAAAAGAAACTTTCGACTTTGATGTGTTAACGTTATTTTGCCCATGGTCTTTGGCGGTCGTAATAATAATAATAATAATAATAAATTGCATTAATATTGTGCGTATACTTTACTGTATATTAATAACGTCCCTTGACCTCGAATCCCGTCATATCTAATTTAAACTTTTTCCTGTGCCTTTATTAAAATGAAAACGTATAGACGCGATATATATACGATTTTATTTCATTTTTTTTTTTTCTTTCTCTCTGCTCCTTTGAACGACGACGGTTTTGTTTGCACTCGGAAGATACGAAAAGTTTCTCTAACGAAAAAGAAACCCTCGGGAACGCTTTGCGCGGCGGCACCGTTGTACGGCGCGCGGCTCCGCAGAAATTAAGACGCCGCGCAGCACGCATTCACTTATTTGTATTTTTTCAAATTAAATTTCTCCCCCGAATATATTTTTTATATATTCGAGTGCGTGGACAAACAATAGGCGGCGGCGCGTGGACGAGGTTATATTATAATAATAATTGTATCGCGGGGACGACGACGACGACGATGACGTTATCGAGGACCTGCGTGCGGCTGCTATCGTATAAATGCGTAAGAAACTAATAAAATACCTTCCGATCGATGTTATTAGATATTATTTAATATGT
The DNA here is from genome assembly GCA_948098885.1 of Drepanosiphum platanoidis. Classification (NCBI taxonomy): domain Eukaryota; kingdom Metazoa; phylum Arthropoda; class Insecta; order Hemiptera; family Aphididae; genus Drepanosiphum; species Drepanosiphum platanoidis. Next base: position 5,180,924 of record OX402531.1, read on the forward strand.
TACGTGTGTGATGCGTACGCGTGCCGCCCCGAACGGGGGGGAGGCCAACGTTTGAAATCGTGCGCCGTCGTCGTCTGTATTCGTTAAGTGTTTTAAAGGGTGCGCTGATATCTCTCGCACGCGCCGGTGTTTGTAGTCGACGGAAAGCCGAAAAAACAGCAAAGAAATATATACGTTACGTTTGCTTTCGCGGGATTCGGAGACGTGTGTTGTATACCATGAGATTAAACGTGTTCAAATGAGAAAACTTCTTCGGTACATTAATTAACCGTACACGACACGGCTCCGAAGTCTTATGCGCGCGTCTTATATACTCGGTCGGATAAGGTCTTATTAGTAATGAACTGCACAGTAGACGCGCGCGTTCTTCAAAAGAAGGAAGGGGAAGGCGATATGTGCTCGCGCGCGTTCTCGTGTAAATATCGCGCGAATCGTTGGTCCTTTGAGTTCGCCGAAATCGCAGTGAGTTTAATACGCGAGGTGTGCAATTTTTTTTTCTCTAACAAATTATTTCTCCCCGCGGTTTACTACATATATAACAGTGCCATAAATTATCGTTTCGCGATGCGGCCCTCCGCGATTATTATACGACTCTACGAATATTTACAAGAACTTTATCTATTCAGCGTACATATGAGTAGGCACGTCTCTATAATGGTTTACATGACGTATCATTGTGTTGACTGAAGACAACGCGATCGTTTGTAAACTGCCATGGTTTTATTTTTATTTTTTTTTCTAGAAAAAGTAATGCGAATTCCAAAATCAGTTTTCAACGTGAAAAAATAAAACGATTGGTACACCCATAGGAAAACGTATCGAAATAGATACAAATTATGAACACTTTATTAGTATGTTGATACAGCCGGTACGAACATTCGAACAGGATAAAAGTAAAACGAAGGCGGAGTAAAAGCGTAGACACGAGAATAGAGGCTGCTGATTTTTCTCAACAATCGAATTAACGTCGTCCGTTCCCCGGGTAAACAAGCGCTTAGTGATTTGAATATTGAGATTTACGTGAGATAATAATATTGTTAATGTTCTCGGACCTGTTGTTCTAGCGCCAAGACGACGACGCGACAAGAAGTCAAACGAATAATACCCGTCGTCGAAAATAGTGTACACCATGAGAAATTGATTTCACCCCTCCTACGGAATCCGATGGGAAATTCTATAGAAATGCGGAATCATTGTTCGGGATAGACCCGCATATCCGAGGACAAACATAATAATGTACGGAAGCGAACCGTCGAGGTACGGAGGAAAAATATTGTATTTACCAAATCGTATTTCAAGTGCGTTATTATTATTGCTGCGACGTGCGCACGATTATTTATTCGCAAACTCGCCGTTTTCTCATATATTATATCGTATATATTATTGCGAGTGCATATTATGCGATGTGTATACCTGCACTACTCTTTACACATTTTTATTGAAACCGTTCCCCCGAAAGATTATTTGCTATTATTAATCCGAAGTCTATCACGCGAAAAATTGTCTATTGTCGTGCTCAGACCGAATTTCCATATACGCGCGTATTTATACATATACACGAGATACATAATATAGTACGAAAAATCGTTTCTCGCGCAACAAATACGAATCTTCTTTTCCGTTACGCGCGTGACCGACAACCATTATCAGTAAATAAACACCGGCGGGCCGGGTAAATATTATGTATAATATATACTACCCGCGATTGCGGGGGGGGGGGAAGTATAGATTAATATATGGCAACCACGCGCGGTATGACTGCAAGGCCCTACAATTTCTCGAGAAAAACAATCGAAAACCACCCAAGATGTGTACAATATGTATATGTGGGCGAGTAATATTCATTCGAAACTTTTCGTCCAGATATTAAACGATACCTGTTTGTCATACGATAATCAGTACATACTGCATTTATTGCGTTTGGACATCAGCCAGACGTGACGTCGAACTCTGTTCAACATTCTATATTGATTTTCTAGAGTTTTGGTTTATTAGCGGTCAGTCGGACCGGTTTGAATATTAACTTTTATTCCACAATAATGTCCCAATCATAGGCGCAACTTATACATTTTTGTGGGTGCTAAAATTACTATTAGTTTGACAAACCAACGCCACGAGATCGGTTATATTTTGAACGTGTAATTGTTTTGCTATTTACTAGACGTTTTAATGTTTATATAAGTTAGTTTTTGTTTATAATATCAGTTATTTTTTATTCGACAAGAGATTTTTTCTTCGCGATTAATTCAAACGTTATCATTATTTATTTGATCGAGACGATATATCGTTCTCAAGCAACGACAATACTGCACATGTTAATAATAATTGTAAACACGAAAAACGATAAAATTTCAAATTCATAAATAATTTATAAACGGAGGTAGTAATTTCAAATTAGGGATTTCGGGTCGGGTGGTAAATTTATTATTACGAGAACGAGTGTTAATTATAAACGAGTCGTTTGTTTTCCAAACCACCCGTGAGTACTAATTGTCTGCACGAGGGGGGGGGGGGGTTGCGTACGTTCTAGGCGCGGCTACACGGCGAGTGAAAATCGAATTGAACGAACACGCGAGGACCGTGGTTAGGGAAAATCGTAGTCTTAAAACTGCAGGTCTTAAAACCACTCGCGTGCGGATATCTCGAGAGAAAGAGCGAATAAACGCGCTGGCGCCAAACTCGTCCCGAGAAACTTTATTCCGACCGTGAAACGTTCTCGTCGAAACTGTCGCGTTCATAAACGCTCGTATTTCGTACGCATAAACGGTAGTGACGGGAGCCGCCTCGAGGATAGACGGACGGTATATATTGTTCTGACACGATCGGGTCCTTCGTCGATCGTTCCGCGACGGATATATTATTATTATTATTATTATTATTACTATTATTATAATAACATAGTAATAAGCTCGCGCCGGTGGAAAATCCCTTGCCCGCTCTACTTCACCGAAGTCCGTCCCCGCCGGCGGGCGGCCCGCTGCGCGTCATCCCTGCGGACCGCTGTCGAGTTGACCCTTTGGATTACCGACCCCTTCGCGCCGCCGTCGCCGTCGAGTGTACGCACTGCAGTTTACGGACCGGACCCTCGTCCTTCCTGCCCCCCCACCCCCGACCGCACGCCGGTTCCTGCCCCCCGACCCGCACGCCGGCGCGTGTTAATTATACGACTGGCACTCGCGAGCGCCGCGTAACCGCTGCCGGCGACGAGAGGGATGCGTTTGACGCGCGCGCCCGCCCCTCCCGAGACGCGCGCCGCGGACCCGACAACAGATGGACACTGCGCGCGGCAGTGGGGGTTCTTAACCTTTTCTCTGGATCACGAATACTTTTGTATTAATCGAATATGAGGTACGAGACTACGAGACGATACCGATGTGACGGATACAACAAGTGATCGGCGGATTGTTTCGGAAAAAAAAACCGATTCCGAGTGAAGAGCGCTCGGCTTCTCAACTAGTTTATAATATATCATATCAGTAGCAGAATCGAATAAGACATGTTGTCCCCAAATAGGACATGTTGAGCGGACCGTTCTTAAAAGAATTCACGTGGACTGCCAAAGGAGTGGAGGAAAAAATCCGATCGTTATCGTCACACGCCCACACTCGTGTACTTGCAAGACAACGATAGAACGGTAAGGTGCAATCGAGTCGGACGAAATTCCTGCAGTTTAGTTCGAACCATCGTCGTCATTTATTGTTGTTCTCCGGTTTTTACTATAAACCATTTTATCACGTTTCATAATGTTTCAAAACTGTATGATATAATCGCAACGTTTTAAATTCGATGAGGGCATAAACGAGTCGTGTCGAGTACAATCGACGCGCACGTCGTCAAACACGAACCTTGTGGATTGATCCGTGCAACGACGGCGCGGCGTCGAGATGCAAGCTAAATGCACGCGCGCAAAAAAATAATAAAAACCAGCCGTACGTGGCATAGCAATAACAGTGCAATAGTAATAATATTACGTCGATAAAAATCGTAACGATCGAAACCCTATAAAATATAATGACGAAAAAAAGAAAAGAAAAGTAAACTCTCCTCGTCGCGTTATCACAACAATGCAGTTGTATAATATACAAGTATAGCGGATAACTCGAGTGCAAAAGGAAAATAAGAGGAGTAAAAATAAAAGAAAGCGTTATAGATATTATTTCGTTTGACGACGGCTATAAAAACGCGGCGCGGGGACGACCTACGCGTAACAGACCGCGCGAATGAAAAAGACTAAATCCAAGACGGATAGGTACCTCATCGCAGTCGCGCTTAAATCTCTCCTCGCGGGCATAATGAACAAACGTTTTGTTTATACGTTTCGTAAACGATCCCATTGTGACGCGATTTTCTCTTCCGCGGCGATATAACGTGTTTTCCGTACACCTCAAAGACGAATATTGTTATACGTTATACCGAATACGCGCATATAGCCGAGCGACGGCAAAAGGAAACCGGCTGAAAATTGGATTTTTTTTTTCATTTTAATCTTATATACATATACAGTGTACATATATATATACGTCGTCGTCGGATGCGATATATTATCCACTCCTAAAAGAAAATCATAAAAAAGAAAAGAAGGAAATCAATATCCGTCGCGCAGCCTTTGACTCGCGTCGTCCCGTTGTTCACACTTTAATCCTCGAAATATTGGATCCACCGAAGAATTACTAGCGGGACGTGCCGCGATCAAAGGACCTCGTCGATTATTATTATTATTACGCTCGTGTACAAACAGTAATATTTTCTCGCGGCGGTCCGTCCGCGCCAACTCGTTTTCAGCCCGACGCGTCGGATTTATCGGAAATTTTTCGGTCGTCGGGCCAACCGATTTCTCCATACATACGCGTGTGTGTGTGTTATAACGTAGGTACACGCGCGCGTAAGGAATTCGTCAGCAAATAACTTTTGCGTATATATTAACGGCGGTGGCGATGTTTTATTCATGTGCCTTTTTAATATACACGGCGACTGCAGTGGAAAAATAAACATATACTATATACGTATTATATGCATTGCGCGCGCGCGCGCAAAGGACATCTCTTTTTGACTCGTTTTACGCGTTTTTTCCCTTTTTTTTTTTATTATGTATATATCGTTCGTCGTCGCCAGCGTTGATAAATAAACGATTCCCGCGGGTTGACGAGTGGCACGTGACGACGTGTTGCCGATTTCCGGTGTGCTGTTTTTCATTTCATTTTTTTTTTTTTTTTTTACACGCTATTTGCACGCCGTGTCCTGCGGATTCCCTCCGCCGCGACCCGCGCCGGCGCGTTATTATTATTCAAAGTCCGATCAGGTGAAAGACGTTTCGACGTTTCGCCGTCAGTAATGAGCCCTGGGGACCCTTTTTACTGCGGCGGTGGCGTGGTGACGGCCATTGTTTGAATTTCCAATGACTCTGCTGGCTGCGCGGGATATATACGGGGATAAAAAGGTCGACGCACAATACGTATATATTTATTATATACAACACACGGGCGGCCGTTGTAATGCGTTGCAGTATACTTAGGCGTGCATGTGTATGTGTGCAGTACGGGGGGTTGGACGCTGATGGCGAATACGGCTTGCGAACGGCAAAACGGTTTTCGGCTAGAGACGTGCTCGGTCGTCGGCCGACGAAACGATCGGCCTCTCTGTACGATATACGCGTATGTATTATGCAATATTGTTATATTTCACGTGCACGTGTAACCGTGCGCCGCCGCATCGATATACGCAATACCTAATACAGTCGCGTCGTCGCTGTGTTGTGAGCTATTTGTTTTTGAAAAAGAAAAACACGTTTATCTAAACAGCAAAAAGCCGTGAAAGTTGTCGTCGGGCATGCATCAAAACTAATTCGAAAATTTTAAGTCCCTTGTTCGTCGCAAAATGTAGGAAATCAAGGTTGCGACGTTTGAAGACGAGCCATTTATTCGTTGTGAGTTATAAAAAAAAGTATATCGAAATATTATATACTAACATAATATTATTGTTATTTTTTAAGAATCGAGTTTTGTATTTTTCATAAGTATTCGTCTAGTTATGATTAACGTCTACTGTGGTTGTGACAAATATAAATCGAAGTTACTCATCTCATACTTAGTCACATACTCATTATCTATTATATATATAAAAGAACAGGCCTTTTTTATGTTCCCATTTTGTGACGACGCTATTTTACTTTTTTCCAATTTTTTTTCACAGAGTTGTTCCAAATACCTTTCTGAGTGTCGTCACGTCACCCGATTTTCCGAAATTCGACCCTAAGGGGGGTAAAAGGAGTAAAAATGAAAGAAAAAAAAGGTTGCACACGGGCGAAGCCGGAACCCATTCAGCTATATTATATATATTGTTAATATTTTAAGTTAGATTTTTTCGCGATCAGATAGATTTAGCGGAAGCAGTAGTCGAATCGGAGGGGAACGCAGGGGCAATACAGGTCTCCCGACTTCTGATCAGACTTTTATGTGCCGCCTTTGACTTTTTTCCCGCGATGTGTACTAAAAATACACGGGGGCGCTTAAAATCAAACATAAATGATAGTCTCCCTTAAATCATAGGGGTAGTAACCGCCACCCCACATTGCCACGAGTTAATATCTTTTTTTGTTGCTAAAATCGTGATTTTCGCCCCGGAAACGTACAACGATCGAAGAGATTAGTCATTAATAGGTATTACGTAATTATCATAATATAAGATAGTTCATTGTGACAACATGATTATGTAACAATAGTAACGAGGAATATAAACAGAAACGAGTGAGATACTGCGTGCCAATGAAATCGCGCCGCCCGACCAATGACAGCCGTTCTGCGCACGCGCAACCCGCCTAATAACGATCGAGAGACGCTCGCGAGGAAGTACGTCGGCTAACCGGATGCACAGTGCTCCGACGACCGGCCTAGTGTCGACAGCGGTTCGGAAAGTTGTTCGTAGCAGTTTTAATTTTTCTCCGTGATAAATGTGTTAATGTCGTCAGTTTATTCATCGTTTATTATTCATCTCGTCCGACGACCGATGAAACTTTTAATCGTGACTTTTGTGTGTCTGTTAGTGCTTACTTTATATTTTCACGAACCGACGCCGAAACTCAACAGAAACTCACCGACAAGCCGTAAGTAGTACCGATTATATTTATTTACAGTCTAAAGTTAGGTCATAGAGGCGCGCCTCTCTTCGTGAGGTAGCGAAATCGTGATTTTTGCCCTTTTTATAAAAAAAAATCGATGTTTTCGCCACATTTCGTGAAAATCGTGATTTTTCGCACCAGAAACTTATAAAAATCCAACAGATCTGTTATTGATCGGTACCTAATTTATTAGCTTATAAATACAATTCTCCCGTCACAGTGTTTCTTATCGAACTCCTCCGGAACGGCTCGAACTATTTTCGTGAAATTTTTTATATACGTATATTTGGTAACTCGGAGAATAGAACATAAACTATTGTTTAAAGCCCTAGGTTTTAAGGGTGGCCCCCACCGCAAATATTTTTAAAAATTTAACGTTTTATATTCAAACCTATTCTGTAACCATAGTAACCATAATCATTGTTTATAAAATTTTTTGCGAATCATTTTCAATTAAAAATATATACGTGTTTCATATACTTTTCATATACGAGTACTTACAATAAGTTGGTTATTAAGTACTTCAATTTGTTACATTAAAAGTGATTTAAAGTTTTTCAATTTTTACATTTTCAATTTTTAAAGAGGGTTAAAAATGAAAAACGTTATTTCTCCCTCATACCGGAAAAAACTTTTCACGGGCTAGATTTTGAGACGAAACGCGATCAGTGAGTGCGTGTTAATTTGGATTTCATATAATAAATTGATTATAAATTTTTTATAAACCAACGTTTTGTTATTTTTATAGGCCGTCATCGCTCCTCTTTTAATTATAAACATCATCCCCAAAATACTTACAATAAGTTAGTTATTTTTATACTAAAAAATTCACTAGAAATATAATATGGCAAAACAACGTTTGCCGGGTCAGCTAGTATATTATAAAATACGATAGTAACATTTTATTGTAATTTTGCAACTCGCCGATGGAGAACAAACGTTTTTTTTTCATAGTTTTTCAAAACTTGTACGACCTGTACTTTTATAAAAAAAAAAAAAACGTTTCTAAAGTATGGCTTTTTTTTTTACCGCGAGTCGTGCTGCGTTCTTTGCTATTCTCCGTATAAATAATACGCAATATGTTTTACACCGAATATGTTTGAATAATATAACGTGTAAATGGCTTTTGAAAAACAAACCGTTTAGATTTCATTACATACGCTCCAAATGACGAACGCGCGAAAGCACATTCGAGTACGACTTTCATTTAGTTTATCGATCATGTGTAAATGGGGTTTCATTTTGTTTTATTCACCGCGTGTTCCTATGGTTTTTTTTTTTTTTGAAAGGGATTGTTTTTTTATTTTTTTCCACGCTTAACGAAGAACGGTTTGTTTGTATACTTTTAAAACGCAAAATTCAATTATACACACGGGACGAAAAACGCCGCGTCGTCGTCGTCGTTATTGAATAATATTACAAACGCGCGCGTGAATGTATTCGTTCCGCGATAATGAGAAAGTAATAATTATAGTCCCTCAATAATAATAATACGAGATTTGCTCCCCGCGGGCTGTGACCGACAGTCGGCGGCGCCCTCGTCCACCCGCGACGACCCGCGTCCGATATCTCAGCGATCAGGACAAAATATGTCCTACCGCGCAGAGTGCACTACAACTCTATTTTACGTCAATCCTCGTTTCCCCGTGCGGTCGATCGAGTATCGCGACGACGACGTCACTATGCCGTTTGCTCGCCACAGCACATTACGCAACGGATCGCGGAAATTAATTATCATTTTTTTCGACCCGTCTCCTCCGCGGCATCGCCCGAGCACGTTATTCATTATGGTTGCGCGGAGCTCGGAGCCAATTACAATACGGCATGCCTATTATATTATACATAGGCAATAACTGCGCCGCACATCAAAGACATCATAGACATCAAAGGAACCCATCAAATACAAACGCGTGTAATACAGTAAACAGTTTGTTGCGTAGAAGATATCGTAGCTAAAATATCAATAATAATAATTCGCCGTACGGCCGTGTAATATCCGTACGTGTACGTATCCCCTAATTGGTTTCCTCGGGACGTTTGCGATTTAATTAACTTCAAAAATTCAATTTCGCGACGTATAAGCGACGACTGATATATACTCGTATATAACCGCAGCGGATACTAAATATTGATACTAAAAACGAATAGGTATTTCAAAATTATCATCAAACGTCAGCGCGAATGACGACGCGTGACGTTCTCGATAACAGTGTGCGGGAACGGACGAAGATATTCCTACGCAATGCTTCGATATTCGATTGGGTTTGGTAGTGTTTTTGTTTTATTTTTTTTTTTTTGTTTTACGTAATTACCTAAAACTAACCGCGCGTGAAATCGATTTTCATACTTTGTGACCACTTGAAAGTTTATACAATCGAATTTATTATTTCCATCGATGCGGACATCGGTAAACTTCGCGACGGGAGATGGAACTTTTCGTCCGCACAAGTCGTATAATATAATATAAAAACGCGGTTATGGCTGAGCCAAGTTCGAATACTCATCGCGCGTAATATAAGATAATATGCTAGTACTTTATGTTTCGATTAAATTTTATTCATCTTATTTATACTTTCATTTTTTTACTGTTAATAATGTAAAAATAAAGTAATATACATTCGTAAAGTGTAAAACACTTCACGTGGACACGAAAAAATGTATGGAAATATGCGAATTTTACCTACTGTGGAATTTTCGTATACCCTATAAAGCGTGTTGCTCAATGTATTGTATATGAAGTTTAAAACGTTGTTGTTCGGAAAAGCACCGCAATAATGACGCGACAATAAAATATAAGAGCCGATTTTCAGGGACAATAAGAGCGAATAATTCGAGTGGAACTTTTTGCATAATATATAATAAAATCTACCGCGGCGGTTATTTCCCCCGGCGCGGCGCGTGAAATTCCCCAAAAGGAGATTGCATCAAAACAGCACGACTGTCGCGAAATTAACATTCTATCAAAATGCAATTATTGTGATTTAGATTAAAAAAAAAAAAGAAAAAATTATAATAACAAATAAACAAACAGACAAATAACGTCTGCGCCGCACAGGGTTTCTCGTAATAATATACATTTATAATAATAATACAATATACCTGCGACCGCAACCACTCTTGTTTGGCCGCGCGTCCTCTCAGGCGGCCGACCACCGAAGCGTCGAAGTCTCCCTCTCCTACCCCCCCCCCCCCCCCACACACACACGGCCGAAGGACTCGCGGGAAGAAACGTGCGCGTTGTTACTTAATTTTCGGCGTGTAATAAATTGGGTAGGACGGCGCGCCGGCGTGTCATTGGTATTCAAAACGTAACCGAAATTAATGGAAGGGACTTTTCAACAGGTCACCAGAGAGTGTCTAATTTACATGCCCTTCGTCTCACACAACTAAATCCCAATACGTATTATACACGTTCGATTGCATGAGAACACGCCCTCGCAATCGGCCGAGTACCGTGAACTTACAACACTGTGCACACACGTCCTATCGTCAAAAATCGGTTTACATAATTTATATTTCATCGTCGATTATTCCGCGTTGCACGTTTACTTTGTGCGACGCGCGTATCCGTAGTACGACTACATTGTTTCAGATATACGTCTCGCGTTAAACAGCAAAGTCATCGCGCGCGTTACGCAGGATGGCGCACGAGGACTCGCGCGTTTCGAACAACTCTGTGGCCTGACACTTGAGATTATCAATCGCGGGACAACGGTTAGGTTATATATTATATATTATATAATAGAAGTAAAGTTAAACTGCTACACAACCGTTGTTTATCTATCTATATATTATATAAAAATTTCGTGTCACGATGTATGTTCGCAATAAACTCCGAAATTACTGAACGGATTTTGATAAAATTTGGTAATATGGTCCAACTTAAAAGATAGAATAGTTTTTTTTTCAATATTTATATGTGGCGAGCGCCGAGAATATTCTGGAACGGTTATATATACTCGTATATATACATAAATGGAGCCAAAAATGTAAAACAATTCATCAATTGAGAACGGCTGGGCCGATTTAGCTCAAATTTTTTTTTGAATTGTTCGTAATGGCCAGAAGAAGGTTTTTACGAAAAAAAAAATTTGAGAAAACCCAATTAGGGGAGGTGCTGAAACGGGAATTTTTTGATGTACTTTTGAAATTTTAAATGCTTGCTATTGGTTATAGGAAAAAGTCAGCCCATTTATATCATATAACCCATTTGTACATATGTATGTACCTTTATACTGTAACCATAGTGACCATTTTCATTGTTTATAAATTTTAATTTAAAAAATTTAATTTAATTTAATTTTCAATTAAAATATATATACGTGTTTCATATACTTTTCACATATTATACGTACATACTTACAATAGGTTAGTAATTTTTCATAATACAAAATCCCCGTTTGAGCACCTCCCCTAGGGGAGGATGTATATAAATAAATCTACAAACTTATTTTTCAAAATTCAACCCTTAAAAGAAGGGGTAAACTTTTCACGGGCTAGATTTTGAGATGCAACGATCAGCGAGTAATTTGATGAATAGATTATTATGTCATCAAAAAACCCGACGATCTTTACCAAAAAACGAATTGATTTTGCAATATCATACTATTACATAACTTTTATCGAAATTGCGTGCGTGCGATGAACAATAGAAATTTTTTCATTGGGCGGTCGAATACGATCGCAGGCAAATCTATAGTCATTGGTCGATAGGCTCGATAGGCGTATACAATTTTAAAGAGAAAACCCGACGACGTTTACGCAAAAGGTATGGATTTCGCAACGTCATATTATATTATTATATAACTTTTACCGAATTTGCGTGCGTGCGCGCACCATTCTTCTTTCAATCGTAGACGCCGTGCCGTCGTCGCCACGCACTTACAATAAGTCAGTTATTTTTTATACTGCAAAATTCACTGAAAATATATTGCAAAACGTTTGCCGGGTCAGCTAGTTATTTTATATTTATTTATACATTGTTTTGAAAGGCGCGTAGCGTAGGCAATTAAATAACTGTTAGGGAAAATGTGAAATCGAAAAACACCGTCTCGTTATACCCATTTAGTATGTTTGAAAACATCGATATCAAACATTCATCATCGCCTTTACCTCGTATTACAATCTATTGTATCTCATCCGTGTTTTATTCGTCTAATCGCGCGATTTGTTAATTTATTGTTTCGTCGTAATGACGAAGAGCAGTTTTATCTCCGGGTTTTCGATGGAAAAAATCATTTGTCCTTTTGTTCCGGACGACAGAGTAACACAACAACTCGCACCTTTCCGATTGATTTTCATACACAACGGTTTGGTCCGAAGCACGCGAACGCTACGTATAAATAAAGGCGCGTCCGCAGGATTATCATCGAACATAATACCGAAGCGAACTCGACGTTGTGCGCGGAGTTTTTTTTTTCTCGCGAAAAATCTTATAGATTTTTTTCCAGACATTGGCAAATAAAATAGAAATATGTTTTATTGAAATTCGTACTGTTGTACAACAACACAATACGATAACTATTCCGATCTTGCACGTAACATCTGTTTGATCTTTACACGCTTGTATAAGCGTATTGTTTTGTTTTGTTTTTTTTTTCTGAAAACGCATTAATAACACTCTATGCGTGGAAATACGCCGCGCACACTCGTGTAATGTGCTCCTTTGTTTTTACTGTAAATTCAAAATATTATAAAAATATTTTTCAACAAAGCGGAATCCTCGTGCACAAAACATCAAACACGGTATTAAGAATGAAAACACGCCAAATTTCTATTCAATATATACATATATACGTATATATATACACACCAAAGAATTTGTGATACACATTAATGAAAAAAATGTTATTTCTTTCAACTAACACGTGTTCTATTACGGGGCGTATAAATCAACGGGATAAACCATTCGCGCGTATTCGAAAAAGAGTTGAAATATTTTAATTTATAGACTTTCGGGCGGTGTTTTATTTTTCACTCGTATAAATAGTAGGTCTTACTGCAGATCGTTCGTTTTCATTTGACTAATGATCGAAATATTATATTTACCGTTTCGTTCGAAACGTATACAATATTAATATTATACGAACGAGGTCTACTGCGAAAATGGTCGGATTTTATAATTTTATCAACTCGAATGGCAATCGTCAACACGGTGTGAAAATTCTACGAAAATAATCATTTTTATTGATTCGTCGTCGATGCGAACGGAAAGTCTGAAGAGTATATACTTCAAAAAATTACCGAGAGCGACTAGTAAAATATCGCGTAAACCTTGAAATGAATACAAATTATATTTCTCGACTGTTTGCGCGTATTTAATTAGCTTTTGAATAATTAATTTCACAAAAAAAAAAAAAATAATAAAGAGAAGAAACTGTTTAAACAAATCGACCGAAATTAGGTGCTCGTATAATGTAGTAAAAACGTCGGGTATTATTCAACGTCCAGACGTTTTAAGTAAATAAATATTTAAAATAAAGATATTATTATTATTATTATTATCAATTATGTACGTATAAATATTTACGCAGTTCCATGTATCAAGGCGGCAGTAATTTTTCCTCCGGTGTGTCCGACGAAAATCTCATTTCCGAACGATGTCGACGAGATTAATTTGCGACGGCAAATAATAATTATTTTGCCGCAGCCGGTACCGACGACGACGCCGCCGTCATCTTCAATTTCTTAAATTCACCTGACTTAATGGCTTTATCTTTATTTACTATTACGGGCCGGGCCATCGTCGCCCGATAATCCACTTTGCGCCGTTACTGTTTTGGGCCCGTCGTTAATCGGATTTTCTAATAAATAGTGGCATTCTCTATACACGGCCACATTTCTTCAGATCAGCTGTAATAATCATTTTCGACGGGAAAATTCTTACAGTAAGGTTTCGACGAGAAGAAAACGTTGTTGTGAAAACGAAAGTCAACCGAATCGCCGGAATTTTTCGTGGAAAAAAATTAGTCGTTTGTTCTCGTCCGGACTCGTTCGTCAGCGATCATTCGGTGTCGAACGAAACGTGCCTTGGTCGTCTGGCGGCCAATTTCGGCCACGCGCTCGATTGACGTTTGTGGAAAAGAAAATGGAAGAAAGAAAGAACGGAAAAAAAAAACCGAACGGTATTAATGTCCTCTCCGCGGAGCGACACGATGACGTGAGATCGATGCGACCAAATTAACGCCGACCCGAGAGCTTTCGGCGGATTAAAAATAACCCGGCCGATGATATCACCGCCGCCGCGCGAGTTCGTTTCGCGCAGGATTCCGACGTATTATTTATTATTTTTTATAGATCGATGTACCGAATTTTCGGCGATTATTTAAAAGATTTCACTCGTCGCATAGCCCGACGTCCTGTTCGCAAGACGCGAAAAATAAATATGTCCGTCGAAAGCCCATTATTAATGCGCGCTACACTTCACTGGTCCCGCGTCGGCTATTTATACAACACAACGAGTGACGTGCGCGCGCGACGTGTATCGATTTTTACTTGTCGAAATCGCTATAACGCGTGTTGCATATTAGTTTAGATATTATAAGCTGCGTCTTCCGACGGACATTGCGACACATCTGTTCCTTTTGTTCCTATTTCGATCTCCGTTTCGATCATCGAGACGGTCTTAGAGCGTTATCGAGAGAAGGGGGCTCTGAACAAAGACCGTTTGGATGTCACGTGATTTCGTACACTTTATTATATTTTCAACGCAGGATGACGAAAACGACGCGATGACGTTACTCCGGATCAAAGAGTAAGGAAGAAAAAAACTCAAACGAACCGAATTACATTCTTGTCGTACGTCAACCGTTGTGCCGAGTAAAAAATATACGCATCAACACAACGGTTGTAGAATAAAACATCCGAAATGCAATTAAATATAATTTATACATTGAGCTTCCGTTATATCACATATGCATTCCCACAGGCGAAACTAAACATTAGCCTACGAGCGAAACGAAACGTGTTGTTTTTCTGATGGTTATTCCCCTATGGAATTCGAGCTATTTAAAAGACAACATATTACTACGAGCCCGGGTCGAATATATCACGCATCTAGTCCAATCGAGTCATAATCGAATCGACAATAATATCATTCACCGATGGAGATATTGTCGCGTCGTAATCGTACGTTATTAATTGATCCCGACTTTCGTAGCAGAGCGACGACGACGACGACGTGGGAATAGAAATCAGCGAGTGATTTTTCGAAACGAAGGGGTAGGGGATGGACCTCATACAGACATTTCCTAGAGAGAAAAACGCGCCGCGTCGTGGCTGTAACAACGGCGTCTTTCGAAACGGCCCTAATCGTATTCCGATAAAAAAAAAATAACCTCTTATCCGGACGTATATGATACGCGTTCGATCGAAACAATCGTCGAGTCGTTCGGATGATTCTCGTGTTGACTTTATAAAACCATAGAAAATGCCCGATTTCAAAAACCCCCGAGGGCGAAACACTTCAGACCTCCCGGTGATCCAGGAAGAGAACCAGTTGAATATTATTCAATTTCAAATAAATCGGATTCGTAGTTTTTTGAAGATCACGTATTAACTATATAGACCTATTTCAAAAACCTCCGAAGACGAAACACTTCAGACCTCCCGGTGATCCAGGAAGAGACCCATTTGAACAGGGCTGGATCAAGGGGGGGGGCTATAGCCCCGGGCCGCAAGTTGAAAGGGGCCACAGTGTGTCAACTCATTTTTTTCAAAACATTATTATAACTTATACATTTTAAATTTATGTCATATGAAAATGGACTATGGACTTGGATACTTCATTACCGACACACAAGACCCAATTATAGGTATAGTGGTCGTCGCTTCTTGCAACGTTTTAGGTGAAAAGGCCTCAATAAAAGTAATAGCCCCCCTTAAATTATGACCATAATCCGGCCCTGCATTTGAATATTGTTCAATTTCAAATAAATCGGATTCGTAGTTTTTTGAAGATCACTAATCAATAATACATCAATAATAATATATATGGACGGATAGATTATGATAATATGATCGCGGGTTGGTTCCGACACTGCCGCGGCCGAACGCGCGTATAAATACATACATGTATACATCGCGTCGATACTACACACACGCGTTCACATATTATTATTATGCGCGTATAATACCGTAAATACGACGAGATTAATGATGTGCGATCGTTGAATTTGTCAACGCCATCGCAACATGGCTCCGCCGCGCCGTCCGCGCGCATTAAAATCCTATTTGTAAAACGCGCCTCTCTACGCGTACCGTACATGCACACACACACACACACGATGACGTACGGCACATTTTTTAATCTCCTTCGTCCCCTCTCGCGCGCGACCGTTTAATATATATTTTTTAATAACAATCGAAATGATATTGCCGCGGCACTGCGTTGCGATATTACGGGTAATTTGTCGCGCTCGCGCGTGTGTATTACCGGGGATTTTTCCGATATTTACGGTGGCGCGTTAGCAACGACCGGTGGCGCGTTTCGGTCGCCGGAGAGGAGGGTTGCGCGAAATCCGAAAGCTCGTACGTTCATTTGCGCGATTATGTTACACATATGATATTGCCATAATATTTTTCATTTATTAAACGCCGCCGCCGCCGCCGCCGCCGGGTATGCAACTACGCCGCGGCACCCGGACGCGCGCGTAGAGTCGTTTAAAATAATAACGAGAAATAAAAAAAAAAAACGGCAATAATAATCCCCCTCCCGGACGAATGTGTTCGTCGACGGTTCCGCCGACGCGCGTATTGGCTACGATATTATACGCCGCGCCGCCGTGACGTACGATTATCGGGCCGATTCGTTTTTATCGCTCTATACACGTCGTTCTGTTGTTTTTATATTAATAAGCGCGCCTTTCGAATTTTTCAAATGCCCCCCGCACCGTGTAGGTGTACACTGCGTATTTTGTTGTTGTTCGCCAGCCCGCCGCCCTATATCTACTACCGCGCAGTCCCCCGATGATAATAATATTATTGAAAACTGATTATTTTTTTTTTTATTCGACGTTACGACGGGCACGCTATTTATTTTTTTACTTTTTTTTTTTGTTATTCGTTTCGTGAAGTGAAAAAAACCAAAAAAAATCAAATTAATTTCTATTATGTTATTTAAAACCCCGAAGCATAGGCTATGTATTGAAAAATCGGATGTTTTTAAATCACGTTAAAACAAAACGAAATGATATACGAACGGTATATATTTTTCGCGTGCTCTTCGAGTTTGTTTTGTCGACGGTGGTTTTTATGAAACGTAGGCTTTTCAAAATACGCATGTCAAAACATATTGATTGAGCCGTGAACAATCCACGTCGACTATACATTTTCTCGGACGCCCGTTTATTGTGCGGCGCGGTAGGTGTCACTTAGCGAGGCCTTAGTATTCGTGAAAGGTGGGTGTCGGGCAGGGTCGGGACCCCGACCCTCGGCGAAACTTAATTATTCCGCGTTCGCGGTACGATCGTAACGATACATTAAAACTCGAATGATTATAATTATTATTTTATTTTTTTTTTCGTTTGTTCGATCGTATAAAAAGGCTTTTTTTAATTGGCTTATTCTACGACAATGCGATTCAATTAATAAAACAAACCCCTTCGCCGAAAATTCGGGCGCAGCTACGGCCTCGTCGTCGCCGGGCGGTTGCTTTCGCGCAAAATAATATTATAAAACATGACATATAACGGTGCGGCGAAAAAGTATAATATACACTTTGTGTGCTTATTGCGCGCGGCGAGTCGTATTCGTTACGCGTGCACGGGCGCGCAGGACCCCGGTGGCGTCGTCAAAGGACGTTTCGTCGCCGCGTAATGCGGGCCGAGCTGCGGCGGACCGAGCCAATAGCGTATGAAATGAATCGGTTTTCGATCGAATAACATGGAAAAAGAAACGCAACACGCGCGCGTACGGAATAATCGCGGGGGGTCCGGGCGACGACGTCTTCGTCGTCGGCACGCGTGCGGAATACTACGAGTTCGCGCCGCCAAAGGTCTATCGACCTCGGCCGCCCCCGCAGACGCACAGTGTTACCGCCGATCCGGGTCGTATCGTTTGATTAGGATTATCGTCTCGGAAATCGCGAAAAATCCGATTTGATATTCAAACGCGCGCGGCGAGAGCGCGGCGTTACGCATGTATGTACATGTGCGAACGTAATACGACGTCGGAAGTGTATAAAAAAGTACGCGGGGAGCGTCGTATAATACATAAACGCGACTATGTGTTGCCGAGGGTGCGCGCTACATTCTATTCGGAACGGAATTCGCGACGAGTCCGCCGTCTTTTGCCGCGAAAACGTTCGATATTTTCCACGCGACAATAATAAATATAAGCCTATAAAAGGTATGAATATAATATCACGTGAAAAGCGTACGACGCGGCAGCAGAGCGACGGATATTCCGTTATTGTTGAGCTGTAGTTCGCTATCGTCGCCGTCGGTCGGATTAAACATTTTTCAAAACGGAGTACATCGTCTAGTTTGGGCTGCTCGTCTCGAACGGTAAAACAACTCGGTCTGCACGGGGTGGCCGGTGCCCTCGGTACGTCGGGAGGGTCGAATCACGTCATGAGAAATTATTATAATTATTAAACGCATATTAATTAGCGATTTCGTTTGTTTTTTTTTAAAACGTGTTTACACAGGTCCGATAGTTTTCTAAAAACTATAGCGTTTACATATACATATCTATATATATATAAAAATCGATGTATATTTGAATAAATTTTATAGCTCAAGATCCACCGAACCGATTTCGATAAAAATTTTAGGGCATATTAAGATTGATATGTAGATGGTTTCTGTGAAGTTTGTACGCTGTGCGATATGTGGTTCCGGAGTTATGGCCTCTTAAGTGTACAATATTAATCACGCACGCACGCACGATATTCAACAATTATTGTTTTGCCATGGAGATATATATATACACTCTATGTGGTTATTTTTTATTATTTGTTTCCGTGGCACGCACGTCTATGGTATCAAAATTTAAGTTTTACATAAAATTACGTACATGTAAAATTTAATTTTTTCTTTCTTTACAGTGAAAATTTGTTTTCAGTGTGGTGTTTTTTCGTAAAACATATAGGTAAATAATAAACATCTGATTTAAGAATTTCATTTAGAGAAAGCAATAACTGCACACGGGCGAAGCCGGGTTATTCAGCTAGTATAATATAATATAGAAGAATGAGACGTAGTTAAAACTACAATTTTTCTACATCGCGT
Organism: Drepanosiphum platanoidis; assembly: GCA_948098885.1. Taxonomy (NCBI): domain Eukaryota; kingdom Metazoa; phylum Arthropoda; class Insecta; order Hemiptera; family Aphididae; genus Drepanosiphum; species Drepanosiphum platanoidis. Next base: position 5,200,268 of record OX402531.1, read on the forward strand.
TTATTCTTTGCGACGTGACGCGATCGCGCGTGAATAAACGATCGAAACGAGAAAAACGGCAGGCCCTGGCTTCTGTTGTGCAACAATAATTACGATCGCGACTACGCGTAGTATTATTTCGATAAATTTATTTAAGACGATGATAGCGAAACAACGCGGCAACCCGTCTTTGCCGGGTCGTAAAATATCGAGAATATCGTTCGAATCCGCGTCGGTCGCAGCCGGTCACGATAAAATCGCGGCAGTCTCTCTCTCTCTCTCTGGCGCCGAAGATATTTTAATTAAATTTACGTTAACGAGCGCGACCGAATACTATTTTATACTGTGTGCATATAATACTGCGCTTGCACGTTAATATTTTAATATAATATTGCATATAATACGTGTATATATATACACATTATGTACAGAGGTGCACGCGCGCGCCGTTTGATGTGTTTCCGAATCAAAAAGCAAAGGCGCTTTTCGACTTTTCGAGGGCTCTCTCTCTCTCTCTCTCTCTCCCCGCGCCGCGTATTATATCATGATTATTAAATTACGTTTAAAGCTTATTATAATTACCATTCTTTTGTGCCGCGGCCGACAAATTGCAACGAACATAAATTATATAATAATATACACTTCCTACGACGACGACGGTCGTCTACCGTTTTCTGGTCTTCGACGCGTCCGCCACTTTCGATTTCAAACGTATTATATTATGCGTACCCTCTCAGGACCGTTTCGGCATCTCCGAGGAGGCCCCGGAGCGAAAGTATTCGCGAGGTCTTTGCGATAATTTACATTCGCGCGATCGTCATTAAAACATTATGCCCCCTTTTTACATTTTACCGTTTACAGATTAACGAATTTATAGAATTACAATATTAACCGTACTACCGTTCGTGTTTTATTTACAGGAAATGATCACATACAATGTTTTCGTGAAATAATATTGAGAAATACGTTTTCAAAGTATAATAGACGGTGTCGGCGAAGCGAGGAATGCGTTGGATTTTCAATACGATGACGTGTGAGTGTTTTAAATATTGTTCGCTCGACGTGAGGTCGAAAAATTATCCGATATAGACAATTATTATATAGGTAATTTTATCAGAGTTCTGCGGAATAAAACGGAAAAATCTAAGAAATTCTCTGTCCCACAATTGGTTTTTTATCTTTTTGCGCGCTTCCTAGTTACAGCTGTAAATCCGACACGAGTTTCTAATGTTCCATATCAAATGGTTCTTATTTATCGAAATTATAATATAAAATATATAAAGTCGATAATAGATAAATAGATAAATCAAACTTCGTTTAAAACCAAATGAACTAAAAAGAAAAAAGATAAAAACACCTCTACTCTTTGCACGTACACGCGATGACATAAAACTTCTAGCAGTATATTACTTATTCGTTACCGTATTCAAACGATTTTTCTGAAGTATATTTGTCGATCGAATCGATATTATTATTATTTTTATGAACGGCATAAAAATCACGTGATATTTTATACCAGATAAGCTTAAACAGATTGTAAGATTAAAAAAATAAATAAATAATATTTTACAAAAAAACAAAATAAAATACGGCGCGTTTAATTCGCCCCGCCGCCCGTTTAATCCCCCTCCCCCGAGTAATAAACTTCGCTTTCGCTAATTAATGCTCACTTTTTTTTCTTTTTTTTTTTTTTTCGAAAAAATATATAACTTTTAAAACGGCCGCGGGGGCGCCGAACTACCGCGTTTTGTATCGGTATAAAATATGTTTCACCGCTTAAGGGCACTTCGGGGCGATAGGAAGGTGAGACAATTTTTTCGTCTCCGCTGTTTATTTCCATCTTGTCACCGAGCCGAGGGGTTTTTCTCCGACGGAATACCGTCTCCGTATTAAACTCGAAGCTAACTATAGAAAATCCGGCTAAATTTTTAATCAAAAAACCAAAACGAATACATCAAAGCAGCAGCAGCAGCAGCAGCAGCAGCAGCAGCAGCGCAGCGTCTGCATCCGGTCACTAATCCGCTTGTCGAGTTTCGCTCTTTGACGTTTTTTCTTCTTTTTTTTCTCTCTCTCCAAACCAAACGAAATTAAAAAGAAAACCCTTGCAAAAGACGTTATTATAATATATATTTCCGAACTTATCGGTCCTTTCAATAGAAAGTTGTATAGGAAATTCAAATATATTGCGATGGCTCGGCGTACGTAGGACGGGTTTTTAAAAGTAACTTCGTTTATAATTTATTTATTTCGTAGATCTAATATAACACATAGACACAACGCTTTCCTCGTCGTTCGCTTATTGGAAAATTAAAAAAAGACATCGAGAGAGAGAGAGAGAAAGAGATGATCGGGAATATCATTGGAAAATCCAATAAAATTGTTTATCAACGCGGGAATTCGAGTATTCTGTGAACCTGTGATGATGATAATTTCGAGTCTGAATTTTTCTAAATTATTTAGAATATTTCAAGGGGAATCTAAAAGAAATTTTTTTTCGAGTGCAGCGGGGGACGAAGCTGAAGAGTTCAAAGCTCTCTTTTTACGACACGAGAGTCGTAAACCTCTACCCTCCAGAAGCCCGATGCCCATTAAAATGAAAAATTACTATAAGTGCATTAGAGTTCATATAAATGTTAACTTTTACGATGTTATTATAAGCCCATTTTATTTCTCCATCTCCACTAAAACCCGCGAATTTTTTCATAATATTTTTAAGCATACCGAAACTTCGAGTTAGTGGTAATGTGGAAAAGAACACGCATTTATCACTCTATCGGACAATTTTATAATGTATCTCGAATAAAAATTTTTACAAAGCGCGAAACTACGAGTCCGTTGGATTTTGGGTCTCGAGGTGCTACGAAACGATCTGAACAGCCGAGGCTCAGAAGGAGAGCCGTACGTATGGATCGTTCGCGGGCCGATTCGCGATAAATACACGCGTATTGTTACGTTATGATATTGTAATTATTATTCGCGTAAAACAACGTCATTGGAGCGACGGAGGACCGTATTATGCGTCGAAAAAAACCGAACAAAACGCTCGTGTCCGCGACAAAAGGGACCGAAAGCGCGCGCCGACGACGAGAGCAATAAAACTTTTCGAGGCTATAAATCTGAAAACGGTCCGCGTTTTATCAACGGATACACTGGCGGCGATAATATTGTATGTTATAATAACGCGCGGTTATTAACGCGTATCAGATTTTAGTAAATTTACGCGCGCGCGGAATGCGTTTTTGCGAGCCTTTCGGACGGGTAAGCCCGTCGGCCGGTTTTATTAGGTGCAGTTGTGGGCCACGGCGTATAGATTTATAATGTGTCGTGAAATATTTCCAAACACACACGCATACGCGCGATATTACAGTGATAACGGTCGCGAGTAATCTGTTGTCGTGCGTGCGTAATACACATGGGAAAAAGCTTTGCGAAATCGATGTCGTTTCGAGTGCAGCGCAAACACCAAACGCCCGCGCGGCGGGTCATCGGCTATATTAGCAATATATTACAAATCGAACACGCGTATTATATATATTGTTATTATCGTTGCGCGCGCGTGCGAGCCGAGTACCGGAAGGGCCGAAATCGGTTGCCGACGCTGAAATTATATTATTCCCCGGGACGTTCGTCGAGTGTCTGTGAGAAATCTATATACATATATTATATAGTGTACGTTTTTTTTTTCCTTTTCATCGCTTAGACGGCACGCGCGCCACGAAACTTTCGGTCCAACTTCCCCCCACAACGCTGAATATATTATACGTATATTGCATTTCATAAAATCATACGTCGTCGTCGGATCGATCGGTTCGTTTTGACGATTACAAATTTCTGGCGCCTTTCGGATAGCTCGTGAGCGAGTGTATCTGTCGGTAAATTGTCTTTGAAAAAACACAACGTCTGTCGATCGGTGCGCCGCGCCGCCGCCGTCATTATAAAATTCGCCGATAATCGCGTATAGTACGCCGTCGCGCGTTATTATTATAATATACGGGTATTGTTTTGAACGGGCCGGCGCGACTGTTTAATAATATAGTCGGTTGACTCTTTTGTTTTGACTTCACGGCTTCCGCGCGACGCGCCGTGCAGGGTGTCGTGATTAAATAATCTAAAGTCTGCGGATCCCCCGGCAGACGGAGGAACCCTTATACGACGACCGAAAACGAATTAGACCCGCCGAAAATGTTAATTTGGCAACCACCACCCCCCCCCCCCCAGTTCCCGGTGTCGGGTGAAATATACGACGGCGGACGGCCGCGATATAAGTATGTATATATTATTATATGCTCGTACACACACGCGCGCGCGCTCGCTCGCACACGTGAATCGGCAGAGTGCACAAAATAAACATCTCCTGATTAACACTAACTAACTGAATGCAGTGCACGCGCGTACTTAAGTGTATTGTTTCGGGCCGACGTAAAATCATTATTAAAACAAACCTCCACCGGCGCGCAGTAGGTACGAATAATAGGGTTAAAACGGCAAATCCAATTGGGTACGGTGTGCACGTATATCGCGATCTGTTCTGATACGGTGCGGGACACCTCGGTTGTCCGTCCGTCCGTCCGGATCGAAAGGATTGTCGAATTAGACGGATAAGAGAAAAACCATATTTTTTCACGCATAAGGCCGGGCGCACATTGAGACGCAGGCGACGCAGCGCAGCGTAGGGCAGTGCAGCGTAGTTTTCTGTAATCTATTAGTTAGAACTTATTAGCGCATATTGGGAGGCAGGGCAGGGCAGAGCAGTGCTGTGTCTATGTTGGCCTGCGTCACGTAGTGCTCGCGACACAGATTACTGCACACGTGCCAGTTTTTCTTCAGGATCAATCGGCTTTTGAGCATTACATCCAAATGAATAAATTGTATCTCGTATTAAATTAAGAACTTCATTAAATTGATTTCGGTCCAAGCAAAAGTAGTTTAAAAATTGTTTGTCAGAAAATTCCGATGACAAATTGAACTCACTGTGACTTTGTCTTTTTTTCATAAAATTACTTTTCCACGTTTTTTTTTCTTTACTTAACGAATACAACAAAATAAGTTCATCAAATTCGTCATCGGAATCTGATTCAGAACTTAAATTTATTAAATTTTCGGCCATCATACTATCGCTCATGCTGGTAACGGTGAACAACAACTGTCACAATAAACGGTGAAACGTCAGAACTGCGTAGTAATATGCGCTCACTTAGGTAGCGCAGTTTTTCCTGCGCTGCACTGCCCTACGCTGCGCTGCGTCGCCTGCGTCTCAATGTGCGCCCGGCCTAAAAGTGGCGTTCTTATTTAGTGTTTGCGCGTGAATAGTTTTTATTTTCCTCCGATCTGATATAGTACTCGTATTGCGTGTATAATATTTATGCAGTATAATATACCTGATTGTTATACTCGAGTATTGCAATATTTCTATATTTCCATAATTTGGTGAAAAGAGTTATTTTCCACGAGATTTCCCACGAGTATTTTCTATTTCGAAGCGACGCAACTCCATCGCCCGTTTCCACAAAGTCAGTAAATCTTCGCGGCACGTCCTGTAACGGATTTGTTCCGTGTCACACGAATCACCTGTAAAACGATTATTTAATATCGCACTCGACTACCGCGGCACGATATATGTACCTATAGTTATAAAACGGGGCTCACGCACAATAAAATACAACGTAAAGTAAAATACTGTAAAATACTTTAACGCGCGGCGTTTCTCTCTGCCGAGACAGTATTATGGCGTTTTTTTTCGGATTTAAAAGCAAAGAACTCATTTCGTATCGTTGCGCGTCATATATATATATATATTTGAAATCGTTTAGTAGAGAAGTTTTATCGACAGCGTGGTATAAAAACGCTATCCGTCTTACAATATTTTAAGTATGTATAATATTTATGTAGCTACTTAAATGTATTCAAATTGTTCCGTCGTTAAATTGATATATGGTTTATAAAATGCTCTTTTAAAAAATGAAAAAAAAATAAATAGTTTTATGAAAAATATTCGTTTTCGCTCCTCAGACGTAATCATATTTTTAACCGTATACGTATACGTCGTAAATATGTGCGGTTTTTTTTTTTTGTTTCATAATTATATCATTATTATTATTATTGTCGCGACAAATCGAATTTCGAAAATTTTCAACTACATAATAAGTACTGTAGAAACGTTTCTCAATCAAAACTCGGTAGAATTATTGCAATGCGTTGTCGCGTTGGCTTTGGCAGGGATGACGTGGTCGTCCGGAATCTGTCGGTAAAAAACCTAAAAACTTTACTGCTGCTAAAAGCGTCTACATCAAGTGAACCGGCGGATGAAAACGCAGACAACTGCAATTAAATCGATGCGAAAAGGGGGAGAACGCGGTACGAAACACACGTACGCTGCGACGAACTGATTACATTATTATTATTTGTTGTCCGCCCGTTTCGAAAATCAAAATCAATATCGCGCGTACGAGAAATCGATTGCAAACCTGTTGAACACGACGCGCTTACAATACACACTTTGATATTACAATATATACGAGTATATGTGCTCACGTTGCCGTATTATATTATAATAATATGTACGCACGGCGACGTGTCGAAAATTCATAATTTATTTACACGCGAATCCTATTACATTATATTACATCGCGCGCGCCAACGTTCGAGGACTGGTGTATAACGTATGTGCGCGACTCTATTTGCCCGCCGAACGACCCCTAAATTATGCAAATCCACGAATATCTGTGTGCGTATAGAACGGCATACACCGCGCTCCGACGATACGACTCTAAATCCATTTAATAACCATCTAACACGCCGAACATTATTTTATGTGTTTACAGACCGTAAAAAGTTGTAATAAAATATCATAGAGTATACATATATATATATACGGTATGTGGAATACATTAATGTAATATAATGCGTGTAGCGCATAATCTCGTTTAACCGAAATAATAATAATACGTATAGAGAACGCAATCACACGAAATAAAACGCACAGCAGTAGCGGAGATGAAAATTTAAGTCGTATAACGACGACGCGAGGGCGGGCGCTCGCCGGCCGAGGTGAAAGAAAATAAAATATTCCTATACTAAAAAATAAATATAACTGTAGGAAACAAATTTGGTTTTTTTAATTATAAACATATGAATCATAATAACACGAATTAGTTCTTATCGTACGATAGAAAAACTTGTGATTTTTATGTTTTCCCTTTTTTAAAACCTGCGAATATCTATCGTCCACCCTTGTTGTACGGCAAGCAGAAAATCGACGCGAGAGACCAACACGGCATGAACTCTGTTCTTCGAATTATAGCGTTTTATTCTAATTAAATATCGGATGAAGACGCGTCGATGAGTAAAAATCGTTTATTCCCAGTGACCAGTTAGTATGACCGCAATAATGAATGACTCACGAATTCAGAAACCCAAGTAATCTTTGAAATTGAAAACCGATTGATTTTTTTTTGATTTCTAATAGTAGGTAATGTTCGGATAGTTTTCTCGAAATTATATCGTAAACGATTATTTGTAACCATTTCTTTACCGGTTTGATTTATCAATTATCGTCGTGATTTCTGCGGTGTCTATTTGCTGTCGGTACTTTGGTATATTTTAAAACGGTTTTTCACTTTCCAACCCTTTTGTGGCAAAAATAATTTCAAAACTCCTGCATCCGATCAGATAAAACTATATACGTACGCGAGCAATATTTTTCATCGCGTTTTCCTCTTCAAACTATCCTTTCCAAACTTCATCAACCCGTCTCAATAAGCGCCGACAGCTATTATATGGATCCTGAATCGTGATTTTTTTTTTTTCATCTCACTGTTTTCTAATTATTATTATTATATTACGCCATTTTATTTTCTAACATGTCGGTTTCTTAATATCTTATTTTACACTTTTTACACTCAATACTTGCGACGCACAAAATTACTGTTTTCGATTCGTACCCCGGCCCGTACGTTAAAAATAAATAAACAATACGAGCGAGGCGCGTGGTGTAATGTGTACAAATGTGTAAAGTTACGATACGACCGAGTCAAGGGGCGACTTTGGTCCGCGCAGGTATATTGTGCAGCGTGCGGATGCGATAATAGTGATAATAATAATTATACTCGAAGACGATTCTCGCGGGCAGGGTCGTCGGACGCGCATATAAATTATTATTACGACGACGGTCCTCGAGTGTTCGGCAGACCCGCGACCGCTGCAATCGCAGTTCGAATGGCTCCGACGACGATCGATCGTTTTAATGAATTTACGAACCCGGCGGAGGCAGTCTCGGATCGCGCCGAATTGGGGAGACGGCGGCGGTAAACGCGCGCCGGGCGCTCCCTCGGGTCGCGCACTCGGGTCCGGTCGAGCTCCGAGTCCGACGATAATTACTATAATATTATTATTATTATTATTACCGTCGCGTTATTATATACACGTATATCTGTCTAATAATTACAACGGCGATAAACGTACACAACAATAATATTTAATATGATATAAATCCGTATTTATACCGACGACGGCGGCGCGGGGCGGCTGCGTGTAGCAGTGGCCCGCCGCGCAAAACTACGATAGGGCGGGCGACCGTCGTCGTCCCCTCGCGGCCGTTGTACGAGAGCCGCTCTCGTCGCGCGCGCGTTGCAAATCGCTGATACGAGGATTATATCGTATTTATATCACACACACGCGCACGCGAATATATTATACATTTATATATTTATACGCACACGAATAAACGAGGTGGTAAGTAGTATAACGGGCGTCGAGTTGCACAAACTGCTAATGTCGTATGCGACATTCGTTATTGTGCACCGACGTGATTCATATATATATATATATACCTATCATGGTTAAATCGGGGGCGTATTTAAGGGGGGCACGAGGGGACCGTTTTTTTTTACAGTTGGAAAATCAGAGATTTAAACAGATGAGAAATACTTGAAAAATTAAAGCGGATCACACGAAACAGTTGTCCGGGCCATCCAACCACTATAGTCCAGTAGTTCTCAACCTTTTTTAGTTCACGGCACACATCACAAGTTTTCACGGCACACTCACGCACTTGACAACCACAACAACTTCGGCAACTTCGCCGAAGGCATTAGTTATCGCCACGCGCCTATAATACATGTATCTGGTATCGTCCATAGTAAACTGAAAAGGCTTTTAAGTAGTAAACATAGCCATCTACTTGGAAAAGATAAAAATTACTTCAGTCGACTGTTGTCGAATAAAACACTGTTTTCAATATTTAATTACATTTCCCGCGGCACACAGGTTGAGAACCACTGCACTATACCATAGTGGGTACCGCGGTCACTGTCTAGGATTACCTACGATTTATAACGACGTAAAAGCTCGTGTTGGGTTTAAATGTTTTGATCTACTCGTTTCTTTGCGACTCGAGCGTTTCACATACCAACTCGCATAGTTGTATTCCGTGACTTTGTAACACTTCCGCGTCACTCCGTTTTTGAGGATCTTGAAAATTGTTGGCGTCCTTACTTAGAACGGCGGTGTGGCGCGTAGACAATTATTTCGACCGCGTGTTTTTCGACCAGTTTTTATTGTTTTTACTCGTTGTTAATATTTGTTCGAAAACGAACAGTTCCGTTTTCAATACTCGGTATAATAACAGGACGAGTTTTTTTTTTTTAATTTTTACTATTCGTGTGGAAAAAAAATCTTGAAAACTTCTAAACTCATTTTCTAGTTGTATTTTATGGCCGTTGAAATTTGAATATTTTTCGAAGGTTTATTTTCATAGAACGTGTGCACCGTTAAGTGTTATTCCGGAGACTCGGAATTTTACGTACGAGATTAAATATTACGCGTCCTCAAAATATTTCGAACGAACACTGGTGTTTTATTTTTACGAGCCATTAAAATATGAATATGATAAAGTATAAACTACCTGTATGATGATAAACGAGTTTATAGGCAATCGTTTTTCGAACGCCCGACGTCTTATTATTGTTACTTTAAAATGTATAACAATAATAAAACACGAACGTGCGCGCACATCTCGGCGACCGACACGAAGACATCATATTTCACGTCATAACCCTGTATGACTGCTTTACCACCTGCTCCGTGTTCTGGATGTCCTGGGAGCAAGACGACAAGCATCCGTGTATCCTTACTCGATATACATTTACTGATTTTACTGTGACAAGGACCCGTCTCAGCAATGCGCTTTAAATCGAAACGAAATCGCAATCAAATCAGATTCGAATTAAACAACGGGGAATGGGGATGGCTATTGCGCTGTGAATTAAAGCCTCCAGAAACTCGTCTAAAACGGAATATTTCTTTAGAATTTCGTCTGGAAACGCTGGAACGCTGAACACGTTTAATTTACATATAATATAATATACTGCCGGAAAATAAACTTTCTCCGTCTCACTCGCGAAGACAAATCCCGCAGTCGGTTATAATCGCCGGTAAACGCTTTTCGGTCGCGGTGTATATACGTGTATGCGCGCAGACGAAGAGAACCGCTCGACTTTTCTGACGCTCCGCCGACTGCTGTCTGTTCGACTTAGGCGTGCACGCCAACTACTAAGACCGGTCGCGACCGACTCTAATATCCACGCGGCGACTCGGTGCGATTCGAACGATTTTACACTCGGATACGTGTCGGCCGACACACCGAAATGCCATAATGTATACGCGTACTTTTGTGTGCGTGCGGGTTACTTAATCCCGGAAGAGACGCGCGCGTGGATTAAATTCGAGAATAAATGCGCGGCAAACAACCTTCCGTATAATATATACGTCACCCAACACGCATTGTGCCTACACATGCGCATGCATTCAACATACGCGATCTATACAATTTATGGAAACCCAAGTGTAACCCTATAGCGGACGTGTGCGCGCGCGTTTAGGCCACGGTCTCGGAAGGGGTTAAGTCCGTTGGCGAGCACAGGACGACTCGAACGGGCGCGGCGAGTCGTATATATCCTGCGATTCGGGGACCTGCACTCGCGTGTAATACACGCACCGCAGCGGCAAATGGCCGCCCGGGGGCACGCGATTATACGCCCCCGGACGGACGGTCGGCCACGGGTCATTTAACACATTGCCGCCGTCTCGGCCGAGCTCCGCGGTCAGTTTCCGGAGGCAAAGTTTTCGCGCCGCGGCCGGCGGCGGCGATCCGTCGGCGTTGTCCGTTGAATTTACCGCCGTCGGTCGCTATAAAGGTGACGTAAAAGCGTACGGTTTACACTCTCCGGTACGCTACGCGAAAACCGCGGAGACCTCGAAAAGAGTCGAGTCGAACACATGGGATGTGTTAATAAATCGCTACAATCAGCTTAAGTCACAAACTGCAACGTTTCTCGTGAAAGATACGATAATTTTTAATTTTAAAACGTTCAACGTTGATGTACGTATATTTCATTTAGCTTTCGGTACTATAATTATTGCTTTGCGACTACGCTAAAAGTCGAAACGAGAAACACGACTTTACCGGTGTTTTATACATTTCACGGTATTAATTAATTTTGTACGAATATATAGATTATATAAGGCCCGGCCCTTTTTCTTTCGTACTCCCGGCGCGATCGCGAGATTCTCGAGATTTGTATTTTAATTAATTATCGGATCGTCGGGTGATCGAAGGCGTAGGTAATGGTTGATACACACACACACACACACAGCGGCGATGTTGTTGACTCGTTTTGTTGACTAATAAACCCGCTCGTCGTCTCTTCAACAAACAGTTCAAACAAACCTTATAGCCGCAGTGTACGAGTACTACGGATGAGCCGCAGCAGGAAACATCAACGAGGATCGCCGCCGCCGACCGCCGTCTGATTATATTGTTGTGTCCCGGGCTCGGTAACACGCCGCCGCGCCGCGCCGTCCGCTCTGCGCCCACGTATACGCGCGGTAGATGCGACGAGGAGTTTGAGTTTCACTTAATTTTATTTGTTCAAACAGTCTTCCATCGCACTGCAGATTGATTGTGTAGAGAAACGATTTCGGAAGGGAAGCAAGGAGGTATAATATGTATTGCGATACGTAAATAATAAGAAAGGGTTTCGCTACAAATAACATTATACCCGATACCGCGGCGCCCGTGTTGACGAAGCGACCTCGTCGTCGTTTTTGCGTGTTTCGCAATCCAATGGGCGCGAATTGTGATCCAACGTTTCTCGTCGGAGTGAGCGAAAAACGTATAAAAACCGAGTAAACAACGTGACGACCGTCGTAGACCGCCGTGAAAACGAAACGACACCGCGCAGTATCAATAACGAACAACAGCATAATATTAATAATATCGCGTTGGATATTTTCCCGGGCGAAATATATTTTTCTTTCGTATTTCCGACGGAAACATCGACCCGACAGTGACGATTATTTTTACCCGAGAACAACTCACATACTCGTAGTATATCATTCGAAATAACCTCCAATCAGAACCATCGTGAGACTTTCAAACAACATAATGAACATTTTGATTTCTAATCCTCGCCTATTTTTTATTTTTTTTTTCTACTCCGTGAAAATTTGAAATTCTAAAAATCGTCATTGATTACAATTAATTTTATTTAATATTTTTAATATAATTATTCATACACACACACACACACACACGTCGATTAATTATGACATTATGTTCAACAACTATACCTAAGTATTAAAATAATAAATCATCGTTCAACTTTATCGATTGAACGTACGTATTACGATGAATTTATTCGTCGAAATCTTTATTGAAAGTAATTTATCGAGTCACGTAATTATTATTGTTACAATGTTATTTACCGTCTTTAATCTAACCGTCGGTGGTCTTAGTTAAAAGGCGTCCTACTAATTATTTATCGTCCTCGTGCTGCAAAAGGAGCGAGCGACCGCGCGTTTCGACAATTTCGTCAACAATAAGTCGCTCAGTGTGACTTGACTTTGTTACACGAAAAAATTTCTCGATTGCCGGTGTACATTTAAAGTTTTCATCGTCGCCGTCGCGCAGATGTGCGACGATAATTATGACAATACAAATGCGGCCGCGGCCCCTGTTTAGACGGATGCGACTCGCGAAATTGGAATCCTCGTCTTGGAGCGCGCGCGCGCACGCGACCAAAACAATTCGCATTTACATAAGTTATTACGGTGTAATAACTTGTGCCTGAATAATTCATGACGAATTTCAATAACTTCGTATTGAACGAGTAGACAATAATTAAAAGTTTTCTTAGTCGGCGTCGCGCTATTGTATCGCTTGTACCTGTATATATACACGTCATAATAACTAAGATTGCTTATTAGAATTTGTTCCGGTGCGTGTCGTACACAACTCCGGCGAGACATTTCTCTGTCGTCGATTTGACTAATTTCCTCCCTCGACGCATGTGTCTCGTCGTATATTATACGATCACACACGCGCACACACACAGTAGGTGTATTATGCGTATAAATGAATACGTCAAAGTTTAATTTAAACAATAACTTCCTGCGCGTCGCGAACGCATACGGCGGCGTTTCAATGCGTACATTGGTTTCGTGAGTTTGCAACCGCCACATCCTTCTTTCGTACGTCTGTAATGTGTATTATTATATCTCAAAAAACAATAATCATACGACGACGGGTGAGAATTTAAAAACGTTAAATATTATTAGCACGTGGGTAAAGATAATAATTCAAACGATTTTCCCGTAAGCATTAGCACGATTATTTTAAATACATATTACATTTTTTGTCACTAACGCGACGACTATTTCATCGGATACTTTTTAATAACCTGTAACTAAACCGCTCGGAACTGCGTCGTAAACTCCCCCTCCCCCTCGTGTTCGACACACGAGAACGGGCGACGACGTTTAAATATGGGAGCACTACGATTAGAAAGCGAGTTCCGAATTTCGCCGGCGGAAAAGCGAGCGTTCAAACAGAGGACGCAGAGTCCTGCGAAGACGAACTTTTCAAAATCGCGTCGCGATCGTCCGACCGTGTCGGCATCGTTATCGAACACCGTATTATATTATAAAATATACGGTCGCGCCCAATACTATACGTATACATAATAAAACGGTTGTTTATGGTGAAACGTCCGAACGTTTCAGATAACGATTTGTTTTTTCTTCGAACGCAAACACACAAAACACACACGTGTCGGCGACGGACGGGCATATCGATTGGACGCGCCGTAATAATGCGAACTCGTATTTTCGCTTTGACACCTCTCGTCGTCGGTGTCTTCCGGCCGACCCTCGGTCGCCCGCAACGCGCTCCACATATAACAACTCGCAGGACAATGGCCCGGGGGACGGGGTACGGAATAAAAAAGTCCCTTTTCCCGCAGCGAAAGTCCGGGAAAATCAGCGTCCCTTTGGCGGCCGCTCTCGGTTTTCACGGTCCTTTGAAGCCGAGCGGGAGCGAGCGCGAGCGCGTGTGTGTATCACGTACGGACAGTGTGTGCGTACGGACGCGACGCATCGCGTAGTAATGAACGTGTCGTCGTCGTCGTTCCCTTTAGCGCGGACAAGGTGACAACAAAGGGTATGCGGATGCGAACGAGAACAAATAATAATAATAATAGTTGAAAGAAGAAAAAAAGAGGGACACGACAAAAAATCAACAAAAAAAAAACAACGGGCTACGGCGGATTGACCCGCGGCCGGCAAACGACGAGACGGGCCGCCGAACCTGACCCGGCCCGAGGGCGAACGAGATTTACCGATTTTCAGACGCGTATAATATCTATATTATGTGCACGCGATAACGGGCGAAAAACGAAACCTGGCCCCGGGCCGACACACTCATTAACGGGCTTCCGGTGCCCGTTCGCGCGCGGCTTTTTACGCATATATTATTATTATTATTATGAATGCGGGTGTGCGTCGCGTACGATTTGCATACGGATTTCTGTTTCGTTAGCGCGGCGGCGGCGGCGGCGCGTTATGCATTTTTATGGGCACGGTAGATGCGGTTATGCTGCGGGACATAATAATTATTGTACGTGTGCGCGCGGACGGTCGATTTTTTTTTTCCGCGGGAAAAACTCGAATCGCCCGGCGTGTTAGTCGCGTAGACTATCCCCGTAATAACGAATATGTATTTTTTATTTCAAAGCGAAAAGAAAAAATGCACAAAAAAAGCATTTGAAATCTGAGCATCGAGAATCGAGAGCCTAGGGTCATCTGTCTAGAAAAAACTGCGTCGCGCTGATGTCCTGCGTTCGCGTTTTTTTGACCGGTCGTCCACCGCTGACACGAAAAGTTGTTCGCGAAGAACCGTGGCTATAACGGCCTTAAGTCGTGTGCAATAGTAATCATAATAATGTACACTTTAGTAGGTCCATAATTTTTTATATATTTTGGTGAGTGGAATTATATGTGAATTTTAGGCACTGTGAAAACGTTAATACGTTTTTACGTCTGCGAAACAATAGCGTTGTAATTCAATGCGGCGGCGATTAGGAAAAAACAAATATCGCAGTATAGTTAGCGTCCATAAACTCGTATATTATTATTATTATAATTCGTAATGAGTCTCGGTAATCCTGGTTGAAAATCATAATCCGGATTAAACCCATTATATAGGTACCACATTATTACTTTTCAATATTCCGGTCGATCCGGATTCGGTGTTCAGCATCAGCACTATTCCAACGAGGCCGCCACAAGTCGTATTATCGTTCACGCGAGCCGACTACGGCGGATTAAAAAAATAGGCCGCCTACAAGGGAAAGAAAATTTGCCGCTTCTTTATTTGTCAAAAGTCTTTTCTATTTATTTTAATTTTTTGTTATTATTTATTTCGTAAAATATCTAAAACGTAGTCGTGCGTAAAATGTAAAACGATATAGGCTTATAAAAATACGCTTCGTTCTCGATTATCGGGAAAATACCGTCTTCGTGGATTACTCGTTGAACAGTCGACGGCATGTCAATACCTATCTAGTTAAAGCCATTAAGTGCGTTTTTTTTTTTTATTTTCATCTTTTTCCGCCTTTTAAATTTTTCTCGCTCCACTCATCCGTTTGTTTTTCTTGCAGAGAAACTTGTTGTGCCACCGCCCGAGAGCGAAAAACTATTCAACGGTTCACGCGAAACATTTCACACGCCAATCGTATACGGACAGGACGCTTCCACACATGCCTATATTGCACGTGTGTGCGAAGGGCATACAATCGATTGACGTGTAATTAAATTGTCGGAGACTGCAGGCTGCGGGACGCGGCTAATCGTCTTCGGAGACCAAGCGGCCGCGCGCAGAGTGCTAACACGGAAACGCGCATAATACGTAGCGCGGAGTAATGAAGGACGTATAAATGCACGTCGCGGACCCGAAACTCGATTCGTCCTTGGGCGAAAAGCAAAACGGATTCGTGTCTGTCTGCGTTCGCGCCTCGTCGCGCCCGCATGCGACGTGCGCGCCACAATGTAATATACATAGGTGGGCCCCCCCGTCAAAGGGATTTCGCCGCCGCCGGCCCGCAATCATCGACTAGCTACCGCGCGTAATATATTATAATATAATGGCACTTATGCCCGCACACTCGCGGCCCGAGCCGAAAGGGTGCGGTGTTAACCGCGCGGTTTAATGAACGTCTACTGCTGCCATCCGATATGGGTGTGTAACGGCGACTCGAAGTCACTAGACGAGGACCGATTGCCACGAATATAAAACGCAGCAGACGAATTATTATTATTTGCGTTTCCTCTGTCGGTAGCCTAAATAATAATTGTTCGCACGGCAGATGTACATTTTTGTGTAAAAATACTAAAAATCGTTTATATAATAATCGTTTTACGGGGCGTGAAAACTTAAAACTCGATTCGAGTGCTGAAAACGTCAACGATCAAAGTAAATGTGAGTGAACGACGCGCCGTTCGACATTTTACAGCGGACAAGATAACATAATAAGAATATCATCGGTAGAAATCGACGACGAAACGAGTAAATACAGAAACGGGCTTTCTCGAGTGTTTTCTAGTAAATTGAACGTTTTTTTTTTCGCTAGTCCGAGAATTTTGAAAGGTCGGAAGTGGCCCGAGGGTCTCCGGTTATCCGTATTTTTGGCATAAAAACGCGTTTGTACGATACGTGTTGCGTCCGAGCGTGTAATGTCGGAATTGCGGGTCGGAAGCGGTCCGTTTTAGCGGATGTGCGAAACTGCGCGGCTCGTACCTATACGTCAAATTATATTTCATCACGCGGAAGCAGTGGAAATCACACTAGGCGATACGTACGCAAGGAAGCGAATACAATTATTAAATTTTAAAAATCTAAAAAAAATTTAAAACAAACGCCAAACAATCGAACTGTTCTCGAAAAAAGAGAATACGAAATTAAATTTCCTCTCATAAACCAGTAAAACTGACATCTGTCTATTTTTTTGTTTAGCAAACATTTAAGACATTCTAAGAGTAAAACGAATTCAAAAGCGAAACACAAAATTCGAAGCCATCACATTAGCGATCACATTGCTAACGAATACGAATCGTTGTGGAGTCTCATAATAATTAACCCGACGACGGTTACTAAATTCGGAGCGGAAAATTACAAGACAAACACGACACTGTGCTATATCTTCGATGCCGACTAAAAAGACTTCGGACCAAAAACCAAAAACAAAAAGAAAGCACAATTCACGTCTCTATCGAATTATGTACTACTTATTTTTCTCGGCAAACAAAAATGTAATCGGAAAAAAAAAAACACGACCCGACGGAAGGGCGATCCGCGCGTCGATCGATCGCTTTGCGCCCCCCACGTGTCACTGCAGTACGGAACAGCGTTCCCGCTAATTAAGTGAGATAATCGCGAATATATAATAATGTATATCGAGTACGATTCGTGTGGCACGCGAGTGCGACGACGACGACGCGCTGCGCGAGCGTCACATTCTCGTCGTCTCTGTCCGGCGATGTAATTTCACGGGAGAGAAAAAAAAAAAGTCCGCCTGCAGGGGGAAAAAAATCACCCTCTTCGCCGAGCCAGTATATACTGCAACGACCCTTTTGGCGGCGTTTAATTACTGCACATCGGTCATTGCATATACTAGCGCGGTACGCCCCTCTTCGGAATCCTATCAATTCGTCCGGGCTTATCATTATTACTATTATTATTATTATTATTATATAAACCAACACGCAGTTTATTATAACGCACCTATAAACAAACGAACGCATAACTCTGTAACGCTCGGAGACCGTTATCGGAGACTAAACTCGGTCGAATTTGACGTGATTTGAAAACGGACGCTCCGAGCACCCCTAAATAATCGGAGTTTTATTGAGCGCGAGTAGGGTGTGTCTTGGTAATCATACGAATTAAAAAAAAAAAAACGAGTGTCTACATATTTTTTATTTTTTTTTTATTTTACAATCTGTTTTTTTTTTTTATTTTAATAATTCACTACGAAATAAATAATTAACATCGAAAACAATCGTACGCTCGGTTGATATAACGCTTTTTAAAAGTTTCCCCGGTCGTGGTAAACCGTAGATATACGTATTAGAGCAGATTTTTCTATCGTGCGCGACTGCGTTCCAAACTGGACATTTTAAACACTGACATTTTTCTAAAAATACTATCGGCATTTGAATGGTAATTTGATTTTTCTCAAAAAAGTCGGTGTAAAACTTCACGGGTTCTTCGCGATTGAAATCCATTAAAAAGTTTTCGCGTCACAGCGCAGATTGTTAGGAAAAAGAAGAGAGCAAACGAAAACTTTAAAACGTCGACTATCGAGTTGCCGCATTTGTCAAATAGGTTGGATAACCCGTATGTAAATATGTACACTTGTTAAAACGTGATTCGGCAGCGTAACCGTCCGTCCGGTTTAGACCGACTCGAAGATGTAGTGTATTTTTCACCGAGATTCACCGTGAAATCAAAAGGGTAATTAGACGTTCAAATCTGACGTTCAAACGGCAGCGACTTGGCGACGAAGACGGGTTAATAATCGTGGGTACGATGCAACTGCCGACCGGTCGATCGAAACGCGCGTCTCCGAATCGTCGCGGCGGCGCGAGATTTTCGAAATCCTTTCCGACCGCAAGGACCGGCAGCAGTGGTTCGACGTTTAGCCGGCAGACGGGGATAATTGTAGACGTTTATTCCTTCGAACCGACTTGAACGCGCGCAGCCGTGGCTCGTCGATTTTTGTCGTTTAAAACAATCGTACCTTTTAGCGCGCGCTTACGATATCGAATATATCACGCACATGTCGTCGCTTTCACGAGTTTCGGAGAATTGCCGAGAAGACGTGCGAAACACGCTACGAAAAAAGAAATTATATAGTACAGTGACAACCGCAGTTAGACACGCGCGCGCCCCGCAGCTCGACACTTCCGAGAGGACGATGAGGCTGTTATTACACAGTGTGTAGTCGTGTGTTCCCGTGACTGTGTGATTACAAGTGAATAGTTGTTCGGCGGCGATGGAAAAAATAACAACAAACACGCTTCCGAATGTTACTTCGATCGAATGAAAGGAACACAGTCGAAAATACGTCATCGTCGACACTGGAAATCATCACGAAAACGATAACAGTTTTCTCGCACGAGTGTCCTTTGAAAACATGATCGATGTTTCAATACGACTCAATTACGACGACAGTCGATTCAATCGGAAATCGGCAGGTGGCCCCTAACCGACTAAAACCTAATAGATATAAGGCTCTTCGGGGGTCGAGACGATTTTCTCGCGGACGAGCTGAATTCCATTGTTCCGGTTCTCGAAGGCGGTGACGATTTCATCATACGATTCAACGGCGCGCGATGAAACCGGAAGTCCGTGCGCGACGCGCCGGGCCGAAAATCCAGTACGACGGACGACGGACGGGCAGCGTGTCCGAGGACAAGGAGGATAAATGATTATGTGCTAATATTACGAAATTTTCTGTTTAGGTGACGGCGCATCATAATATTATACGTGTGCGTGCGCAAATATATGCCGCGGCGCGGCGCGGCGGCGGGGCGACGAATCGTTTGACCGAATGCGAGAGAAATTAGCGGTACAAAAGGGGTGCGGTAGAATGGTGCGGAAATAAAAGTATATATATATGAGTATATATTAAATGTGGTGGAAAGCGTGGGTGGCAGCGGTCATGGGAAACCGTCCGTCTGGAAAATCCACCGGACACGTTTGAGTGTGCGATTCCCGTCGACCGCTCACCCAATTGTATATACCTATAATATATGTATAGAGAGAAGCCTTAAACGTACATATATATATGATAACAATAATTAAATCCCAGTTTTTCCGGCACGGCGGTTCTTCGGTTTCGCGCGTAATATTATTATTATTATGCATATATTGCGCGCACAAACGTCCCAAAAAGGGATTAATTTTTCCACACAGCTGCAACAATATTATATTATAGTAGGTGGCTCTGATGTTCCGTCAGAATCCCGCGGCAAATACATACATATATATATATGTACGAAATACTTTGTACAAATATAGTGTATAAATAGGAAACGTTTCATAATAAATAAAAACGACGTAAATCACCGAGAATTCAAACTTTGGATCTCGCACTCGTTAAAAATATAACTGTTTTTGACAACGGTTTGTTATTGACAGTTTTTTTCGGATCGGATGGGATCGGAAATGTTTGAACGCACTTTTGTAATTCGATACGATCTAAAGTTGAATACATTTCACGAAAAAAATTTTAACATCCAACCCCTGGATTTGCGTTATTATTGTCGTAGGGAATAAATCGTGCTTAAAAATATTTGGTCGGGGTATATAAATCAATATATTATACTTCTTTGACATAAAACGTAACTTGTGCGACTTGATTTGATTTTTTCAATCCAAACCGTTCTATAGAAGAAAAAACCCCAAGACTATTACGTTTTGGAATCCGCAGTGATTCGATGTGTTCACATACGGCGTATCAAGTATGAATTGTTCAAATTTAGTTTTTAGTTTTTACAATATGTCCAGAAAAATCAGATAAGACGTCAGTTTTTCGAATTTGGTAACCTGCGATGAATTTAATATAATATAGATTCATCAGTTGTTTCGATTAATGGTCAAAACCGTAATGACAAACGGGAAAAAAAAATCTATGAAAAAATCAATACGTTCCTCTCGCTTTACTCGGGGAATCTATCAACATCTGTAAACATCACAAGTTACTTTTTGTGAAAACCTATAATACTTTTATTTTTTTGACTTTGATCGGTCAATGTAAAATAATATTCGGTTACACGATAATAACAATTTCGTACATTTAATTATCCGAAAAGTTTTTTTTTTGCTACCAAAATAATCGTATTAATTTAGCATGTGCGGCCCCGCGCGAGTGCAATATTTAATTATGTATACCTACACACAAGTGATCCGATAAGAAAAAAACTTTAAAACTCGAATAACATTTTTCCTAATGGACGTATTAAAAAAATACGTCCGTTGTAGAGTTTAAAATTGTTTTACACTCGTATATATTATAATATTACACTTTTCGAAAATATATATATTTCAAAACTTTAATAATTATTGTTTTAAAACTTTAAATTGAGCGGGCGGCTTATACGGCATTGTAAATTATTTTTAATTAACGTCAATTACTTTCATTCGAATACGGATGACTCATTCCACGGCGGCACAGTGCATCAGGTAATTATATAATATGTTTTTTTTTACAATAACAATCAAAGCCGTCGTCGTCGAGTTTATAATATTTCCGAAAATAAATCCTTCGTTTTTAGGCAGGCACCACTAGCTAAAAACGCTTCGTTTTTTTATCGTAAAATTGCAGCGCGTTTCGTCGCAAAGTCGACGTGTTTTAAACGTACCGAGTAGAAATCGTTTACATCGAAACCGTTTAAAACTACGGATATTATTTCAACGGGACACGAGAGAAAATTAGTTTTTTTCGTAGATTTTTTTTTCACTTCAATAATTAAACGCGTGTCGAACGCCATCGTAACGGTCGGTGACGAGAACGAAATAAACGACAGACGAATATAGTTTTACCTTCTGTGAACCTTCGCTCGATCGACGCGAGACGAATGATCGACGACAACCTCGGACAATACGAAAAAGATCCATAGAAATAGAATCGCAATTGAAATCTATTTCAAAGTGTATTTCGAACCGCGACGTGCACGTTGGTTGAACACGAAAAACTCGACAGCGTTGTCGGCCCGTTGGAAAACTAGATGGCGCCGAGGTTATAAAACGCACGAGGGCGGCCGATTGAAATTATTTCGCCGCGAAAAAATATCGAGTTCTCGGCGTGCTCAAGACTCGCCGCCGTTGCAGAAAAATACAGTTTTAAGGACGAATACATATTCTGTCTAGCAAACACTTCCGGATAAACCGAACGAGGAAAACAATAGCTTTTTATTTTAGTATTTAGATAGCTGTTTAGATTAAACAAAAAATCAAAAAAGATAAAAAAAACACCGATATTAATGCGTTCTCGACAATATTATTATTGTAACAAAAGGTCAACGATTCGTCATCGCGTAGATATTAGTTATTATTATTATTGACGCTACCTATATTATTATTAGTCAAATAATAACAGTTACTGTTGTATTTTAAAACAATGAAACGGTATTGTTGATAAATAAACGAAATCGCGTTGTTTTTCAATAAACGCGATGGTCATATTAATTTAATAACTCGGATTTTATTATAATTGTATTAATATTTTAACGACATCGTGGTTTTTACTTGGTCAGTATACAATAATATGAAACAAGCATAGTAAGTACCTAAGAAACGGGTAATAGTATATAGTGCCTGGCTAATTCATCCGAATAAAATAATAACGAGTACCTATGATTGAACAGGAAGAACGATAAATAAGTGAAATAAATTAGGGTTACTAAATCGAGATAATATGATTTAAATTTATTAATGTAATAAAATGTTATTGATATAGTTTGAATAATTTGATGTAGGTAATAAATACTATGTACTCGACTTAAAACAACAAAGTAATATTTAATCGTACTACCTATTCGAACAACTCACTTCACCGTAGGAAGTTACAACGACTGAAGCGTGGAGAACGGTCTTGTAATAATAAAAAAATACGTTGCAGTACGTATTACTGGAGTAAGATTCGATTCCATTATCGCGTCCTGTGATTGAAATCCGAGGTCGGCGCAACGATTATAAAATATCGTCGTGTTTATACTTTGAGCGCACGTGTTTGCGAATCTGAATAGTTGTTACTGAATAGGGTTCGGCGGCGCTTGTTACGCCAAAACGATTGGAAAATATGCACGCGTGCGCCTAAAATAACTGAAATATTTCATTATTTCGCTCCACCTAGAGCAGGTATTCGGGTAAACGTTTCAAACGTTCAAAACGTATTGAATTAACAACAAAAAATCATATGAAAAATGCGTGAATATGCACGAAACATTAATTAAATCGTTAAATGTATTTGTCAAATACGCGGCATACGTTTTTGTATTTTATCGTTCGACATTTTTTCAAAAAAACACATTTTGTTCATTATAATAATCGTTTATTTTAAAATTCGTTTTCACCGATACGCGTATTTTACGCCATACGATATAGAAGGAAAAAAAAACAAAACGTTCATTTCATACCTCCCGAGTGCTTTACGACTATTTCCAAACAGTATGAAAACACACGATTTGTAGTCTATAAATTTAATTGATTTTGGACGTGACAGTTTTCAAAGTATGTACATTTTTTCTAGTTGAAAACAAAAGCGAAATGGCGAAACGACGAGTGCTCGATTTTTTATTGAAAAATGTAGTATATAATTTTGGATTTTTCACTCCACGTAAACAGTATAATACAATCCGAGAACATTGGACGCGCGTGATAGGACACTATAGTAGCAAACTACTTTTTGAGTTGGTAAAAAGAATAAGCAAGTTTCACGGCTCGTTATATGAATATTGTAAATAATAACAAAGATTATATCTGTTTATAACACTCTTTGTGGATAGAAAAATAAAAGCAAACCGTAGTAAACAAAATATTATAAATAATGCAGCGAGCTAAAAAGCATGTTTTATATTTTAATAAGTAAAAAAAAAAAAAAAAAAACAATAAAAATGTACACGAAGAAACGTTCTCATATTATAATAGTATTGTCCTAATTAATCGTTTTATTTTTTTATTCCATTTAGATTATTACAAAGATTTTAAAATACGATTGGTGTCGATGACCTTTGATGAATTTTAAACCGACGAAAAAGCAATCATTATGAAATACGGTTGCGCACATCCTGCGGCGAGGAGGCGACGGGAGCGCGGCATATTTGCCTAAAACGTACGAATCGTACGGGTAAGACGTAATTGTTGTGTTTTTCATTCAGTTTTCAGTCTCTCGAATCAAACGCGTTTCACGATGAACATTAGGTATGCCTAATAAATATTCATGGCGAAGTCGACGAAAAGGACCTTATAATGATTATAATACTATTCCGTGTTTATTTTTCAAGATCCTGCGAGATTATTTATTTTCGACCGGACGGTTTCAATGAAATTTCCATACAATTATAAACCTAAAACACAAAAAGTAAACATACACCTAAAGAATATAATATAATAAACTCATTAAAAAAAAAAAAAAAAACAAATAAATAACAATTATTCGAATCTTAAGTTGGCGTTGAAGTGTACGCAATAGTACGCGTCTGAATAGGAAAAATTTTAAAAAAGAAAAACTAAAAGATCTCTTGTTAGAAGTTTCGAGAATATTTGATTTATTCTTATATCGTTTTAAATTTATAATTTGTATTATATTATTTACAATGTTCACACTTATGCAACTATAGATGTTCATAGGTATAAGTTGCAACACGTGCTGTAAAAATTGTTTGATCGAATGATTACAATGTTCCTCTAAGAAGTACTTGGACATTATGTGGCAGTTTGTTATTTAAGTTTACCGTTTCTGCAGCTTACTCTCCAGAAATTTCGGAGTGTATCATTTTTATCGTATTTTTAGTTTTGACTTTCGGCAGAACAAGGAATGTTTTTGTTTACATCGGTTTTCCGATAAACACTGTCGAGAGTAGAAAATCCGTAGCAAAAGTTTCATTCGGCGATTTATTTATTTAATTTTTAATCGTAATCTAGTTTTTCTAAAACGCAAGCAAACACAGTGTTGAAAATAATATTCATTTCGTTATTATTTATTTCGATAAAATAGATAATTTTACGTCTCGTTTTGATTTGTGTCACAACGACAGTGAAATAAAAGTCGCGTCAAATCTCAACACGGTTTCACGAACACACGTTACAAGTTATATTGTATTTTGCATTGTGACACCCTTAGAGCAATACGATCGATTCCGACCGTCAACAAAACGTGTAAACTGTAAACAATTTTTTTGGCTCCTTTCTATTTCCAAACGATGACGCACCAACATCGGTGTAGTTGTAATAGGGGGAGAGGTCGAGGCTCATCAATGTTTACCAAAGTCCCGCCAAACCCATTAACCCGCATATATATTTGCACAACTTTTTTTCTTTGATGGCTAAAAAATAATCAGAAATATTATTTAAAACGAAAATGGCGTACCGAAACCCATTCACAAAACAACGCTGTTAACAGGAGGTTTCTTCAATTTTTTATACTCGCGAAATTGTAATAATATTGTTTACAGATCGTACGCGATGTAAAACAGGGAAAAAAGAAACACTATAACTCACAGACTCTGTGAACTCGATGACAATAACGAATTTATATTTTTCGAACCCGATTTCGTTTTGACACGATCTCATATGAAAAGTTCGCACAAACGTTTATGAAAAACTAGTAGACGATAAACGTTAAAAATGTAAATAAAAAAAATTAAATATTAAATGATCATAAAAAAAAAACACATAAATTTAAGACACCTTGAGTGTCCACTATACAATTGGCACAGGAAAATATTTCTCGAGGTAAAAAGTGTTTTTTTTTTTAAAGGAGATCGAGTATCGTCTCTCGTTCGTCGTACACGTGTAGATCGCATATTTCTCTCACAAACTTCGCAGGAAATTCCCTGAAAACAAGTACTTACCGTAAAAAAATCTCGATCAATTCGTATAATTTTTACTCGACGATTCCGGACGATTGTTTTTTTCTTCTTTCCGACCGATATTGACGTTATGTTTTTATTTCACGACATTTCATCGAAATGTTCACCGTGTTGAATCGGGTAAAAAAAAAAAAATAAGAACAATTACACAAAATACGTAAATAATAAACTGGTTTTTTTTTTTTGTTTTTTTTTATCCTTTTATTCTAACATCGTAATCGTTTGATATAATGATAGCATATTATTATTATTATTATCGTGATATATTAATGATTATAATTTTATTATTATAATATATTATTATTACGTAACTTAGTGCGATCTCCAGTCCCCACGTAAATATTAATATTCACACTCTAAGTTAACTATGACGAAAAAAAAAAAAATATAATAATAATAATAATAATAATAATAAAACAACTAAACATCAAACATATGCGTGGGGGACGGGGTGGAGAAAATTGGATTCTGGGAGAAAAAAAATATACATGTATGTAGAGCGGTACATAATAAATATTATATTATATACAACCCCCCGAAAAAAAGTTATATGCAATGAATAATAACAATACTTAAACAATATAATATATATATATATAAATTGTCATACAAATTATTAGGGATCAAAAAAAAAAAAAACATACACATTATTGTTATTTTTCAGGAGGGTAAACAAATTTAGGAACATCGTTTTTTTTTTTTTTTTTTTTTCTAGGTATTCACAGTATATAGTAAAACCAAACACCGGACACGTTGTTGTAGTATTTCAGCGACATAATGTTACAAAAAACAACGTCTAGGTTTTATTTTCAAGTTTATTATATTATTACATTATTGACATTAAAGCATAATGAGACATAAAAAAAGAAAAAAAAATAGAACAAAATAAAAATTATTATAGTACTCCTCGAGAAAATCTCTGCAATGAAAATTGGTAATATAAAAAACGAATGCGTAACAAATTATCTAAAATAATATTAATATAAATAATAATAATAATAATAAAAAAAAAAAAAACAAATAATAAACATAGGATGTTTCCTGCCAGACTTCGTGGACGTTTTGTTGAAACTTTACCGTTTATATAAATATAAATATAATATGTATCTGCGTGTTATATAATCATAATAATAATAATAATTTAAAAAAAAAAAAAACCGGGCAGAGGGAAACC
Organism: Drepanosiphum platanoidis; assembly: GCA_948098885.1. Taxonomy (NCBI): domain Eukaryota; kingdom Metazoa; phylum Arthropoda; class Insecta; order Hemiptera; family Aphididae; genus Drepanosiphum; species Drepanosiphum platanoidis. Next base: position 5,227,407 of record OX402531.1, read on the forward strand.
TATAAGTTCTAACGTTCTAAATACATTTAGAAAGAAAGAAAAAAAAAAAACACTCATCGTTAGGCCTTAAAAATTATTAACACTAATCCGCTCTATACCAACACGTTTACACTTCTGAATAAATTTCAACATTTTTTATAATATAATATAATAAATAGAATATAATAGGCGTCTAACACATAGTGGACAGGTGATTTTTTTGTACTTTGAACCGACGATTTTCCAATACTTTAAATACACATAATATAATTTTGTAATATATATTGTACCTATTTTATTTATTTAATTATAATTTAAATCTTTCTTTTTTTTTTTGTTTTTTGTTTTCAAAAATTTGTTAGTCAAATACTTTCTTTTTTATTATTATTTATATCGTTTTTTTTTTTTTCTTTTTATTACTTTTTTTTTCATAATATATATATCATACACGTATTTAAAATTATTTCATTATAAGTATTATTATTATGATACATAATTCACTCTCTATAAACTAAACACCCTAATGTCTATATAAATATATATATATATGTAAAAAAAAAAAAAAAACTAAACTCGTATTTAACTACTCGGAAAATAATAATAATAATAAATCAACGATAACACACGATGCGTTTGCGAATAATTTGAAGCGAAAAAAAGAAATCTCTGTAAGAATTACACTAGACATCGATGAATAAAACCAAAGTGACCTGTGGTGAAAATAAAAAAACGAAAACATTGTTGTTTTTTTTTTTTAAAATTCTAAGATGATTGCATTGTATTGCAGGAGGGCGGGGAAGATAGCAGAAAACAAACTGTTGTCGGCGTTTTCAAACGAACGAGGAGGAAAAATCGGGGGTTTCGCGTTGAGTACGATATCGATTTATAGTTACGCTGAAAAAGTATGAAAAACATTATAAAATTACAAAAACAAAAACATTCAAGTCGTAGAAATCGTTCGAGTGATACACGTCACGCGTCGTCGTGTTTGTAGTATACGTAACACGTATCTCGAACGACACGAGAGAGGAAACACGCGTCGTCGACGGGACTCGTCGAGATTAGATATAGATCGTCGTCAATAATAATACCGTTCGTCTGTTCGCCGTGAACCAAAAATTATTGTAATAACGTTTAATTTTTTTTTTTAAATTTTATACACACAACGACAATATTATTATTACGCGTTTTATAATTTCACTATAAATTCGATATTAAACACGAATTGATTACGTAATAATTTACTTGAAAACGAGATTGTTCCGATATTTTAGATACTTATTATTAAATATACACCCTGGGCTTACTATACTCGTCGGCGTTTGTCGTTTTTTTTTCTTCCCCGTTTCGTATAACCCGTAAATAAATTTTAATAATTTTTTATGAACACATTTTTCCGGGTCGTCGATAGTTTCACCGGGAAGAGTTTCGCGTGGCGATCGCACCACTCGTGTTACTCTGCCCGACGACAATCGCCGCTCAGATGTTTTCCGCTCTTTTTTTTCTCATATCCCGTTTCATTCGTATTACTCCTCCGCCGCCGCCGCCGTCCTCTCGACGCGCGTACAACCACCACTCGATCCAGAAAGAAAACATCTCACTCCACCAGACCTGGTGCAATGGGGGGAGGGGGGGGGGGTGAAAATAATAATAATAATACCGGGAACGAAATTCCACACAAACAAAAAACGTTTGACGCGTCTCCCTAGCCGGGCCCAAAAATACTTACGGTGAGTTAAAAATAAAATTAAGAGAAAAAATAATAATAATAATAATAATAATAATAATAAAAACCGTGACACCGTCACCAAAATTCAAACTATTGCTATAGATACACGCACAAGATGAAAAAAAAAAAAAAAAAAATTAACTAAAATCAAAACGCTAACAAAAAAAAGTGCTAAAGAAAAATATATAAAAACAAAATGTGTAAAAACTACTATAAAATAGGTAGTTCGAATTTCTTTCCACTATAATACACACGGTATATATATAGGTAAAATACTTATATATATAATTATATAATATATATTTATAAATTTATTTATTATTTAAATTTTAGATTTAATGTAAATTTCGACTCTGACTAGATACAAAACTAAATTTCGAGTTATCTTTTTTCTCGTTCGAAACAAAATATATACATTATACATATATATATATTATTCAGGCGATTAAATGGTATATTATTCAAATGTAAACTACTTATTTTATAGCAAGTGTATATAATATCATCTCTGTTGTTCTCTCTTATTTTGGGAAAAAAAAAAACCAAAAAAAAAAAAACTTAATAATTACACAAAAAACACAAACCACTCCAAAATCCCTACGAAATACTTAAAAACCCTACTAACATACACATGGTTCGCACCCAATCGAAAAAAAAAAACAATTGAAAATCCTTTACACGTACATAATAATAATAATAATAATAATAATAATAATTAATAATGATGATGATAATAATACACAATATAATAACTGTACATTGGTTAAAATCTAATAGCAATCCAAAACACATACCAATCGAAATCCGCGTGTGTGTTCAATTTGTAAGTTTTCACATTATTATTCTTTTTTTTTTTTTTTATAACACTATCTATACACTAACAAATGCGCTGTAACGAGTTAAACAAATGTTTTTGAACAGGTACAGAGAAAATATTACGTCGAAAAAATAATAATAATAATAATAATAATAATAATAATAATAATCACGGCGAGAAATTAAATACGTCAAAAAACTCTCCTAGAAATATCGTTTTAATTTGTTTAAAATAGTTAATTTTACGCCGATAGTAAAAAATCCATATTTATCATAGTTTATAATATTGCTAATAATATCAATAAAATGAAGTATTCCCATTTGTACGATCCGTTCCGTTTTTTTTTTTGTTTTTTTTTCCTTTTTTTTGTTTTTTTTGTTTTTTTTTTTTAAATTTATAATCCTACTCATTTAGACTATATAAATAATCATTAATTAAAAAACATAATTTGTTTAATGTTGTACTATTAGTGCATAATAACAAAACATAAAGCATAAAAAATCACGATTCACAATATATTAACAATATAAAATAATAAATAAAGGAAAGAAGTAATAAAAAAAAAAAAAAAAATAGAAAAAAATCAACTTGGACTAAAATGAGTTTAAAAATTAACTAAAAGAGTATTGATTTCCACATTATAATAAGATAACGGGAGCACTCGAGGTAGCTGAGGTATATATTATATTATATTTTTAAACAACGATTTGTATTTTTGTCTTTTGTCTTTTTTTTTTTTTTTTTGCGTTCCCGATAGGTTAATCGAAATCAACAAAATAATAGTTTGAAAAAAAAAAAAAGAAAATAATAATAAAAAAAAAAACCCCCGAAAACAAAAACCGTATACTATTATTCTTTTTTTTTTTTTTAATTAAATCTTCTTTTTTTTTTCATACATATTATATATATATATATATTATATATATAATATTAACACACGTTAAAAACTGTTCCTTTTTTTTTTTTTTGTTTGTTTGTTTCGTTTCGTTTGTTTGTTGCTTTGTTAATTAACATATAGTACGATTGGTAAACAAAACAAGAGGTAGCGCGTAATTGAGCATTAGAGCAAGAATTATATATATATATTTTTTCTACGTATACGATGCCGCGTCTGATCGCACACCGCACACGACTAAATACATTGTCGTCGCGATATCCGCCGCCGCCGTCGTCTCGTTTCATATTTTATAAAACACACGTCGTCTCGCGCGCGAGTCTCTTTCGCCCCGAACACGAACGCCAACGATATATTATTATCATTATTTTATCGCGCAATGTTTTATAACAATATGCACGTATGTATGGCACCGCACGACGACGACGACGACCATACGTCGCTCGAGACGACTCCCGGGGACGCGCGTGCACGCCGCGGTCGTCGCACAATATACGTTTAGATAAATAAAATTATCGTATATATTTCGATTTTACAGCTCAAATATATTTATTATTATTTATTATTCGTTTACTTTAAATATTGTACTCTACGTATTTATTTTTGTTGTACTGTTGTTCTAAGAATATACATACATAATATAATATTATATATTATAATTAAAATACATACACATATTTCGTATAATATAATTTAGTTTAAAAATCACTGAAAATCGACAAATCGACACCAGAAAAATATCACACACACCACCGCCGCCCGCGCGGCACGCGCACGATATAATATAATATAATAATATACGATTATAACGTTTAAATGATACCGACTACCGAGAGTCTTCTCTCGTACGCACGCACGCACGCACGCACGCTAGCCCGTACTTTCTTCGCGCTCTCTCCGTCGGCGCGTACGACATTAATAATTATTGTATTTATTGTACGACGACGCCCGGACGTCCCGAAATATGAAACATAAACCACTAGAAATTTCGAGAGATAGACAGAGAGAGAGAGAGAAAGAGAGAGAAAGCCGAAAAGAGAGCGTATATATACAATACAATGTATATACTACAATACACTGAGCACGATATTAATATGATAACATTAGGACGACATATTATATACGCTACGTGTCAAATTAACTACTGTTGAAAAAAAAAAAAAAAGAAACTCCGATAAAACAATATTGTTATTTTTTAGTGTTTATACACAATATACCGTTATCGTTCCCCGAGAGGATTGTCGGCCGACGCAGGATTTATTTTCCTCGGAAAAGCGGCCGGTCGACAGGATCCCGCTTTCGTCGTGGTGCGCGAAAGTCTTTCGTTTTTTATTTTGTACAATAATAACATCGACATTGATTTGAAACGACGACCGCTGAACGAAATGATTTTAACGGAAAAACCTTACGTTATGTCCTTTTATATGTTTTATTTTTTATTTTTTGTTTTTTTGTTTATAAACCGCTAAATACTTAATAATATTTCAAATCTTATTGTTAATGATGATAATTAAATGTTTTTTTTTTTTTTTTTTTTGTTTTTAATTTCTGTTTTTAAAAAACCACAAACGTAATAAATAATAAAACAACTACGAGAGAAAAACAAATTATAATAATAATTATAAAAAAAACACTGCGTATTTTATTTTTTTTATGTTTTTTTTTTTTTTTTTTGGAAAGAAGAAAAAGCTGTTTTTTTTTTTATATATATAATATATGTATATACTTGTCTGCGTTGTCAAAGGCGGGCAAAGTTTGTCTCTTTTTCTGGTTCAAACTAAACCCAAGTGATTGATGGCGGCCATGATGTCGTTGACTTTTGTGTCCCATATGGAATGGAGCAGCTTTTCGATGGCCACCGAAGTGTAGTCGGGCGGCATGTGCTGTTGCTGTTGCTGCTGTTGCTGTTGCTGTTGCTGTTGCTGTTGCTGCTGCAGCTGATGTTGCTGGAGCACCGCTGCAACTGGCGAGGTCGCGATGGCAGCGGATGACGTCACCGAAGGGACGACGGTGGCGGCGGCCGCCGGGAGGCGACCACCGGCCCCGGCCATGGAGGCCGGGACCGCGGCCGTATGTTATGGCCACTGCCGGGTGTAGTGCAACGCGAGCGGCTTGACAAAGTGGTAGTCGACGGACGTGCAGTGCGGACAAGTCACTTTGCGACTGTAATCGCTGTAGAAGTTGAGTCGCTGGTGCGGCATCATCAACGCTTTCTGGCAGCTATTGCACTGTGGGCGAAACAAAAAAAAAAAAACGCGCACACACACAACACACACGCCAAGGTTAGAAAACATCGTGAAAAAGGTGGGGGGGGGGGCGAAATATTGATTTTACAATGAGCGAGTAGTTATTTGTTTCCCGACCCGTCGGGGGCGAGAAGGAGCGAGGATTCCCCGAGATTCGAAATTTTGAGGACGCGGAATATCGCGGGACTATTCAGTAGTTGTTTTTGGTTTTTTTTTATTTTATCTAAAACAACGTAAAGTCTATTACTATCGAGTTCGAAATTTCCTCCGAATGACACCGACGTAGTGCCTACGACCGAATGTCGCGGAAAACGAAAAACGTTTGCGTTTCGATGTTAAAACAATTTTAATTATTCAAAGGTACTAATAATACACACCCGTGTATAAAAGACGAGTGTATATTGTTCGTTTGTATGTGTAGAGAGACTATGAAATCGCACCTTCGGGGCAAAGCGAAATAAATAGTGCGTACGGCACGAGGTGAAAACAGACGGGCGCGCGATTATTTTTCGACTTCAAAGCTCACCGGGTTTTAAACCCGTCGACGTTTTGCGCCGCGACCGCGTGTACATTTTGGCGACGCAAATTAATTAGCTGAACGATGACAAGGATTCGCGAAACAAAAAGTTTTAATACGGCGAAATTACTTTTACGCGATACGCGCGCACGCACAATCCTTTCTTCCGAACACACCGCCCCCCCCGATGGCTCTACAAAACTATAGCGGGACAGGGGAGGGGGGAGGTTGTTGTTTACGGTATGAAAAGAGATTTTACGTCGGTCTCCGAGCGCTTATAATAATATTTTATGAGGGACATTTAAAAGCACACGGAAAAGACCGCCGCGCCGTGTTCGCTCGTCATCAAACGCCGCAAAGGGTCGGACGACGACGATTTCCGAACGAGCACGCGATATACGCGTGCATTGAAATTATCGAGCTGAATGTCGAACGCTAAAAACTATCCGTTTGGCACGTACCTTGAGTCGTTCGTTGCAACACGGCATGGCGGCGAAAACGTCGTACGCGTACATGGTGCCCATGATTAGCGAAGAGCCGTCCCACTGGGTGGCGCAGAATCGGCAGCACAGTTTTCGGTCGGCGTCCTTGCCGTCCAGGCATTTCATGCATACCGCGTTCAGGAACAGAGCTCGTCCTTCGTTTTTCACCTGGCGAAACGAGACGGGGAAAAAAAAACATTTATTACTGAATACGCTCGTGATGACGACAGACGGAACGGCGCGTACAAAATCACGTCGTCGCCTCTATATAAATTATATCCGGTGTGAACGAGACGAACATCATATTGCTATATTATTCCGTCGAAAACCCGAGATGTTCCGCCCCCCCCCCCGCGGGGGACAAAAGAACGACAGCGCGGTTAACTCCTGTCGAGAACGATAGCGGAGCAGAGAGCCCGGAGGTTTTTAAGAGACCTGGCAATAATAAACGCCCTTCTCACGCATCGCTGCCGAAGGTTTTTTTTTTTTTATAATAATGATTTCTGCTCGCTCGATTTCTGTATAGTACGCGATTCAGTTCGGTCCATGTGCGCGGCGCACACACAGCGTTTGTGCCTGTGTGTATTAAGCAATGCACACACCGTGCGCAAAGTACGCGATTTTCCCGGCCGCAGGCGAAATCATTAAAAACGTACCAGCCGCGCGAAGGTACACCACTCGGGGGGGGGGGGCGTCGGGCGCGGCGGAAAAGATAAAAACCGGAAGATTTCCTAAGGTTGTTTTCCTAAGAAACGCGAGCGGAGGCACGCACTGCGAAGCGGAAATATTGCGACGTTTAATGGGAAATCCGAAATCGACATGTTCGGAGAGAATGGGGGCGAAGAAAAAAAAAAAAAAAAGGAGAAAAAAAAAGCTAGCCGTCGTCGTCGACCCTTTTCACAACAGAATCTCTGGTGTTCGGGGGCCGGACGAGGCGGGTGGAGAATAGAAGGTCCATTAGACAAATAACGAAAGCGATTTTCAATGTTTAAGGGGAAAACGACCGTTTGGTCTTCAACTGTAATTACACGATGACCCGAGAGAAGAAACGCACACAAATACGTGTGCGCGCGCACATCCAGTCGACAAAAAACCGTATCCGGGTAATGAAACCACTTACGCGAAAAACAGTAAATTAATCTTCGATTTATATGAATTTAATAGGAAAAAAAACTCGGTCGTGCCAACGCGTCGTCGTGTCGGATTTTAATAATTCGTTATATCGACTACCGCGAGACCGGCTCACGTCGATTGTCTATAAATTAAATCCGACGACAATGGATCGGAAAACAAACGGACGGGCAAATGCGCTACGAAATTACCGAACGGAGGAGCATTACTAATTGACACGAGAACAATTTACCGCGTAAGCTTTCGGAGCGTTCAAACGAATTTCTAAACACAAACGGACGTATAGAAACACGTTATGTAACTGCAGGAATGTCGGTATAGAGAACAAAACAAAATTCGATTACTTATCGATTTAAATCCAGAACGAAGGAGGAATACCGTGGCGCGATGTAGAATAATGTTAATCAGAGTCGGTAAACATCTCAAGAATACCACGCGAAGTATAGTCGGTCGGTCGCGTCGACACGCGAGTTCGGCGTAATATTCGGACGTAATTAAAAGGAAAAAGAAACTATGAAAAAGATTAGAGTCGCCATTAACGTCATTACGGTTCTACCGTTTCGGGCAAAGTAGTACCATTAAAAAATTCCTCAGGAAATCTTTTTGTCTCGGCTCGATCTTTCCATCTCCTCTCTCTCTCTCTCTCGGGTTGTCGTCGATAATTGATATTAACGAGGTGTACGCGTCCAAAATACGAAAATAATTTCTTCTGCGTTGGCCGAGTGCGTGTTGTGCAGCGGCGGCGGCGGCGACGGCGGCGGCGGCGGTAACGGAGAGGAATCGACGTCTAAAAACGTGTCGACGAAATGGATACGAAAATAAAACGACAACGCGGCAGGCCAAGCAACAGAGTGCAGTAGAATGTTCATTTCGGAATCGAGATTCGGCTAGAGGAAGAGTGCGTGTGCAAACACAACACTAAACTCGGGGGAGGTGGGTTTTAATTATAAACCCGGTAGATGTTTGCCTTTTTACCTCGTGTTTGCTCGTGTGGCAGCCACAGAACACCTGCACGCACGCACGCACACACACATATACACACGCGCGAGCCGACGACGCGTGTATTTATTTTCTCTCAGTCTCTCTTTCGGTACAACGCGGCAAAGGCCGTCCGAAAAACGCCGAAAATCGTATATTTATGCGCAACGACGATTTTGATGAATGTACAACGCGAGAGAACTTTTTAATTGGAACGCAACCCGGGGGAGTGGCGAGGAGAAGCGTCTTTTCCGGAATCCCCTCGTCCCCGAAACCCACGCCGTCGACACCGAACGGTTCACGGCGAAGGTCGCGCAGGGCGAAGACGAATACTACTACTACGACGACGACGACGACGATGATCATCATGTCGTTATTTGCGTTTAGAAAAAGCCAACCGGGGCGTAATTAATTAGAAAAGCGCGCGCGGCTTAAAAGAAACAGCCCTCGGAGTAAAAACTTGTTTGCTCTATACACACACACCGCTCACCACTGCTCGCGCGCGACTGCAGTTCTCCTCTCTCTATATTTTACAACTGTGCAAAGTCGAGACATCGCATAATCCCGAGGAGCGGAGAAAAAAAGTACAAACTTTAAATACTACTGCCGGGAAAACGATAAACATTTACTTTGTATCCGACGACGACGACGGCCCCTCGCGCAGTTTTCGGCAACCCCGAACGCGCGCGACGACGCGATTATACGACGAGCAGCACGTGATTAGCGCGCGCTATTATATTATTATCAAAAGTTCAGTCGAACACAGAGAGAAGGGAAAAAATTCCGACGGCGACGGCGACGACGACGCCGTTTGCGTCTTCGCACGGGAAAATATCGCCTTGTTATCCTGGTTTGTCGTCGAGGATTTGTTTGCGCGCTCTTCCCGTAAACGCGGCGACCGATATGTCCGCGAGCGCGCGCGAGGATTATCTCTAGTCGCGTAGAACTTTCCTTTTTTTTTTTTTTCCCGGCGAGCCGCGAGCGTTTATTATGTTTGCCAGTTGCAAAGCACAACCGGAGGGGTCAAACGTCAGGGCCCAGGGGGGATTTGACAATGGTAAAAAGACCGCGGAATCGCACGCCTATATATATAGCGTCTTAACCGTCCGGGGCACACCGCGCGTGAAATATGCTTTGACAAATATTAGCTCGTCGGCGCACCCGGTGTGTCAACATTCACGCCACGGACACGCGAATAAAAGGTCCTTTTTTACGGTCAAACGATCAGCGCGCGCACACGCGTGTTTATAAGTCTTATTTCTGTATATCGGACCCTTCGCGACGCGCGGGGGAGAAAAATACTCGCACATATTCGTATACATATATTCGAGTGCGGGTGGAATATTTTTCAGAGATTCCGTTGAACGGATAGAATGAGGTAGCGCACGAGGGTCGAAGAAAAAAAAATAAAAATAAATACCGAAAAACGGGATCGGCGTGGTTCTCGACCGTAAACGTCGCTTTATACGTCATATTATGTGATATTAAATGCGCAAAAACCAGTCAGCTGCGGACCGGCGGCGGCGATTGTCAAACGACGACGGTATATTTATTGAATTTACCTCGACGGCGTTTTTGTTGTACTGTTTGGGGCTGAGGAAGAATGTACCGTCCACCAGTGGATAACGGTCGAACACCAGCATGACGTCAGAGCACAGCACGCAGTTGACGCGCGATTGGTTTTGGGCCGCCAACGACGACAGAATGAACGACCTGGTCTCGTCGTTGCCGTGGTTGCCCTCGTCTTCGATCTGTAAAAGAAAAAGAAAACTCCACGTTAACACGACGTTTATCGGCACACGGTGCATTATTATCGAAAGACGACGACGGGGTTTGATACGGGAGAGATTGTGAAAAGTTGTTATTACGCCGACGCCGGCGCATTCGCGCGCACACAATACGCGCGTTTATCGAAATTGGTTTGGATTTCAATCAAGACGGATTGCACTCAATCCTGCCGCGCTCGGTACGCGACTTTTTTTGTTTTCTTGATACACACACACACATATAAGTACTACCGCTACCGCAGTATTCACTACACCGGACGAGCAACAATGCGACGTCCGGGGACGGTCCATTGTGAAAAACTTTTGCCGGCGCGTAAACGCAAGACGGTTTTTTGATTAAACCGATTACTTTTACCTCTCTGACCTGCACCACGCACGAGGAGGCCGACCGAATCAAATAAAGTCCATTACTCTTTGTCGATATATATTTTTTTTTTCTCCGGACGAGATTTTTCACCCAAAGTACGATATTTGTTCAAGGCTCGCCGCGCCGCCGCCGATGAGCCGAGCGCAATTAGTCGGCCAGTTAATGGACCCCTTCGCCGGCGGGAAGGACGAGAGAAGCCGGTGGGGAGGGGCAGGCGTATAAATGGAAAAAGTGATTGCCACTGGCAGACCTATTACGGCGCACGTGTAGTATTGTGTAAAACACAACGGCCGACTCACACGGCCGCCGCGCCGTATTCGCCGGGAGTGTATATATCAAAACTTTTGTACTTTCGAATTAAAAAGCTTTCGTATCGTCAATACGACGCGCGCGAACAATAAAACCAGCCGCAACGGCAGCATCGAAACACGATTAGAGATTACTTTTGAAACTAATTTACAATAATTGTTTTCAGATCGCGGCGGTGCAACGACGATAACTGCACCACGGCAAAGAGATATTATAAACTGCACGTTACACAGCCCATGCCGTGACGCCGTCAGAGACGTTTTTTGTAAATTGCGTTTTACCGCGGGCGTAAGTGGCGTTCGGCTTCTGGGTAATCGTTGCCAATTACCGGGGGAACAACCAAGGCGCGCGCGTAGTATCGCGCCAATTTCGTCGTTTCTCGCGCGCGCATGTAATATCGCGCGTATGTAAAAGACGAAAATAAAATAAACAAAAAAAAAAAAAAACGCTTCTGACGCGCGAAAATGAAGAAAACGATATTACGGCGATGTCCTCGATATTAAACTTCAGAGTTGTTTATTTTACAACCCCATATACATATACACGCGTCATATACGCGCGGAGGAACAAATAGGGTAGGTGGCGCGAGCGTGTGGCGGTCCAATTTCATAACTGCGGGCGGAGTGAAAACGACGAGTGGCAACTCTTTAAAAGACGCTAATAAACAACGTACGCCGGTGCAGTCTTTTGCACCCGGAGACCTATAAACATGCGTTTTCCCCTCCGCCAACTATTATATTGCCAAAAGACTTATATTCTTCTTCTTCTTATATATTACGTTCTCTCGGTTCTATTATTATTAACTCGGCGGCGGCGGCGGCGCCTTTATTCCTGCGCGTCGTCGTATATACAACACCGGAGGGAATACGCAATTTTCGGATACGTATTGGATTAACACTCGCTACTACGTACGTCGTCGTCGAAATAGTATAATGCGCGCGAGGTGGGAAAAAATTGAACACTTCTCGGCCGTACGGTTTGATTTATTTACGACCACGTTGTGTCCCGAATACATTGCACGGAATCTACGTACACGCGCGCGTGCATGAAAAGATCGAATCGCGGAACAGCACTCGCGCAAATCGACTGAAAAGCGCGCGCGCGCACACAATGAAACGCGTCGTCGCCCCGACGATTAATACTTAAGCTCCGTCGCTTTAACGAACGCGTATTGTCACCGAGAGCTGTTGCTGCTGCTGCTGCTGCTGCCGCAGCGGCGGGGCACACAATGCGACGCCGAAAACGAAAAACACGTCTCGCAAAAAGTTCGACGAGACGAGAGCGGAGAAGGAGAAAAAAACTCGCCCGGAATGTCGCGACGGCTCTCTGCGTAATATTATTCCGAAAAAAAAAAATAATAAAAAAAATACCCGGCGTACGATTGTTTCGGTGAAAAAAAATACGGTCCGTGCACGAAAAAAAAAATAAAAATACGAGAGCGCGCGTGTACATACAATACACGTATAAATACGTACGCGAAAACGATTGATTTTCCATGGTATAATATATAAAATGTGTCCGCGTCCCCCCCCCCCCACCTCCACCCCGGTCGAGGGGAAGAGATGCGAGCGAGCGCAATGCTGCGATATATAACGCGCGCGCTATAAACGTAATAGGTAGGTCGGTTTTCGACGAATAAAAGAATAACGAAAGTTAATTAAAATTTGACTAAAAGGGAATTAAACCCTTTCAGAGAATCCCTCCGATCGAAACCACTCGAAACTCGCTCGCTGCCGCATCGTCGTATACATATATACATATATGTGTGTGTGTGTGTATTATATCCGACACTCATCTCCAATTTAAATTTATATATCGTATACGCGCACGTATTATATGACGCAATACATTCAATTTGTAGATTGAAAGTTTATAAGCGCGCGTCCGTGTTGACTTTAAACTTTGCCCGCCCGTGTTTGCCAAACCATTTTATTAAATACGCGTTTGCGTGCGAATTTTCTCTGTTCTCTCTCTCTCCCGACGACGACGACGACGACGTATAGACGAGAATTTAAGTGCACCGCTCTCCGCCGGGTTATGATCTCTCCGGCAAAGTAAGGGTGCGTTCGATTTGGACAAACAACGACGAACGCTCATAACCCATTACGTATATTAAAATCTAATACGTTTATGCGACTATATACACACGCGATCGCGGTGTTTTCCCGTCGGCGGGGCGTGGGGCGAGACTGAGAGCGGTCTCCGGGAGGATCGGCGTCCGACAACATAATATAATAAAATAAAATACGTGCGCGTATGAGCGAGCGTACGATAAAATATTATAACCGCTAATTTGACCGACGAAAATTTATTCATTCGCACAAAGCGACGTCAAATTATTTCCGTCGGCGGCGACGGCAAATTATTCATGTGCTGACCGAAACCCTCGTCCTCTACCCCGCCGCGCCCGTCGTACGTCGACGGCGGCCTTTGGGGCTATTATGAATTTTGATCTGCGTTACGCGTTTCGTCCTCCTCCTCTTCTCGCATTCGTCTCTTTTTCTCGACCCCGACGTGCGCGCGCGCGCGCGCAGTCGAAATGCATGCACAAATCAACCTTTTGGCCGCCTGCACCGACGACGTCCGTGTGTAGAACGTGGTCATTTAAATTGCAAAACGGCTTTTTAACCTTTTTGCGGGGGAACGGGGGGTGAAAAAAAAATTGCCCGGCGTAATTTATTTTAAAAAGCGAGTAGTAAAAAAAAAGCGCGTCCCCTTCCCTGCCCGCCGACTTGACGAGCGCGTACGAAAAGCGTTTGAAAATATAACACACGCGCGTATACATAATTTTGTACGTAGAGAATATGGCGCAATAACGTTATTAAGGGCATTGAAAGCCACGTCAATTTTTCGTCAAAAAGACCTTTACGACTTCCAAAAAAAAACGGTACTTGTAATAATCTTAGAGAAATTTTGAAAACAGTTTTGGAAAGCTTTTAACACTTCTACTGTGCATCGGTCGGAGCACTTTTTTAAATTTTGCATTTTTTTCACGAGAAAAAAAAGTTTGAAAATTACAAAATTTTCAATATGTTCAATATCAAATATCTTATTAACTAATTGCTTTTTGAAAAATGTATGCGGGGCGACTGTATAGACTTTATATACGGCTGGCTATAACGCAGCGCGCGCGTGATGGCGTCCGTAATTTTTGCGCCGACGTTTTCGAACCGACTTGAAAACTTCGACTTTTCTTTTTTTATTTTGCTTTTTGAACGACGGCGGCGTCTCGGCGGTCTCCGGCGATAAATCAAAACGGTAAAACGTAATTGCGCGACACGCAGACGGGGAGACATACTCGTACTATAGAGAGCGGCGGCGCTCGATTAAATGTGTACGTTCTTAAACCGTCGGCTATCTCCAATTATTTATCAATACACGCAACGAAAATAAGAGTTTCTTATAGCGCGTACGCACGGAGAACGGAAAACGTATAAACGCACATAAAAACATTTAACAGTGGCCTATAGAGCGCTTGTAAACCGTGCAGTAAATCAACCTTTTCGGTGCGCGGTAATCCCTTCTTTTTACACACGCGCACACGCCGGCCGCCGCGAGTGGACATAAAAACGACCGACGTCCGCCGGTACGCACGAGAAGAAAAACGGTTTTTCTAATCCGGAAAATAAGCAAAACCCGGTCACAAATTACCGATCGTAAAGAAAACGACGATCGCGCGCGCCACCCCCGCTTGAGACGGTATATACATATAATAATAATGTTATAGCGTATTGAGTGGAAAAATTGGAAAGAAAAAAAAGAGAAGTTTAACTGCGTTTTTATTAGACCGGTCGGTTTTATCGCGAACGACACGCGCTCGCGCACAATATATAAGTACGAGCGGGAGAGAAGAGAAAGGAAAAAAAAATAAATAAAAATCCCGAAAAACGCATAAAAATCCCGAAAACCGACTCTCGTGTACATACGGTGGTCCCGACGAAACGTGTACGGAGGGCACTTAAGAGAATGACCCTTTATAGCAATAATATCGTGCCATTGTGCACGGTCGAATATATACGTATATATATTAAGTTTATGTCTCTCCTGTGTCGCGCGTATATTTTACGGGCTCTACACCAATGACGTGTAGTACCGGGAGCTTTCAATTTCACCGAAAGCCCTAATCCCGGAAATGGGTCCGTTTTTCAAAAACCTCGTCCCCTTCTCCTGACCACCGGCGGCGGCGGTTGATACGATTGATGGCGGCGACAAACGACTTTAAAACGGTCGATTTCAAACACAAATTCGAAATATCGATAGAGGCCACTAGGTACGACGGGAATTCGAAACGACGACGACGTCCGCATCGTTTTGACTATGTTTAAGTCGCGAAACGCTTCCTACGTTAACGTCTCCCCCCCCCCGCTGTGAGCCGAACGCGTTTCGTATCGACGAAAACAGCGGAATAATATTAAAACGACGTCGAAACATCAAAAGCCCGATAATTGAAAAACCGAACGCGGTATGGAGGTAACAAAAATAATCAACAAGGACTGTTTCGATCCTTTGATTGAAATTTGAACGTGTATGTTTTTGCCAGCAAAAAGTATACGCACTATCGGTTTAACCGGCCGAAAGCGCAACACGTACACGTTATGCACACGCCACGAGTGGAGAAAACGCGACGGCGAAACACGTCGAAAACCCGAACGGTCCCTTTAATGCAAATGCTATCAATTAGTATGTATTAAATCAGCAAAGCAATTAGTCGGGGTCGCGCGTTAATAGAGGACCACTATATAATTATACGCCGCTCTCCTCTTGTCCGCCGCGGCCGTCATATTACAATATTTCATGCGCACACGTCGCACATTAATATATATATATATATATATGGTAAAAAACGATTCTCACGAAAATCCGTCGCCGAACACGTTGTTATCGTGTCGTCTTCATTATTATTATGACTATCGTTGTTATTGCGGCCAAGACGGGGCCAGATTAAAATATTCCCGAACGGAAAACATTCAATTGGAGACAATCAGCGGCGCGGCGGCGGGCAGACTGAAGACGTAAAACCTTATCATCGGCCGCGCGCGCGCGCGCGCATTTGTCTCGTGAATTTCGGTAGCCGAATCAATTAAATGTTATTAAACGTAAATTAATGGGCGGCACACGCAGCAATTGATTGTGCGCGCGCGACCGACCGACCGACCGGAGAAGACGACGGCCTCCGTGAAACGTACTAACGAAATTTGTCCGTCCCTAATTGACATAATAATAATAATAATAATAACGGCGGCGACGGCGATTCGATTTTATCGAGTGCGCGCGCTAGATTTTTTCCTTTCTTTTTATATTATTGAATTTGAATCGGCGAAGAAGTAAAAAAGAAAAGAAAAAAGAGTTCAATAAATTCAAACGTTCGATAATAGTAGTAGTTTACCATGCGAAACCCGGCCGTAGAAGTCGTGAACCGAAAACTCGACGGCAAAGCGGACGGGGGGCGAGGTGCCGAAAAGAATTTTATTACCGGTCGGCGGAGAGAGATAGAGAGAGAGAGAGATGCAGCGGTAGGCGAGACAAAAGAGAGCTAAAGGGATTATAAATTAAATCAGTAGTGCACAGGTACCTGCAGAATAAAATGCGATTGTCGAATGCCGAAACGACTTCAAAAGAATCGGTCGAATTTGCGTTTAAATTTACAAAGTGGAAATGTAGGGTAGCTTTTCCATTTGCAGATACTTTCATGCTAGTGGAGAGACGACGACGACGACGACGAACGCCAAATATATACCACCGCGACGACGACGACAACGACATATAAGGAGAACGGCGCTCAAAATTATTTCTAAATCGAATTATCAACCCCATTGCACATCGGAGGAATTTCCTCTTTTCTCTTTTTCGCAAAACACTCGACTGCGGCGAATCTGCTTATGAAACACTTTACGGCAGCAATAATATAAAACACGCGTATACCTGATGCCGCTGCAGCCGATAACAGCCCCGGAATTGTTTATTCGAATTATTCCGTGCCATATTCCGCGAGAGGTTAGGGGGCTAAATTAATAAAAACGTCTCGTCGAAGAGACGGCGAATTCCGACTTAAAAATCCTTTTCGATGAAAAATATAAAAAAAAAAACGTGGATATATTATTATTACGTATTGTAATAAAAGTCAAAAGTGAATGGCGTTCGTACACCGCGCGCGCACTGCCGACGGATTATTATCAGATTTCCATAAATAACTCGCCGATTTTTGCGAAAAAAAATAAAAACAAAAAAAATGCTAATACTAATAACGCGGAATCGATAGAAAAGCGACGACGGCGCGGCGTGCGAGAAGAGAGGACAAAACAAAAACAAATCGGAAGCGCCGTCAAAATCGATGACACGGATCGTTAGTTCGAACAATGTTCCGCGCCTCACCTCCGGAGTCGGCCGGGTCTTATTTTTATTTTTTTCCTCGCCGCCGCCGCCGCCGTGTAATCTCACGTGCAATATCAATATATAATACATGTATACAATGCACTGCAAATATTCCGCATAAATATTTCGGCGTGATAGAAAGTAATAAATATATAACCGACGCGGATTTAGCGGTTCATTCGGCACGAATATTGGCAGGGGCCGAAATCTAGTAAAGCCTCGTTGCATATACACGTCGCAGCAGCAGCAGCAGCAGCAGCGTGCTCTCTCTCTCTCTCTCTCTCCGCGTTAAAAGAGTTATTACGTACGTAATATTTTCCCCTATATATGTATGCGTTTATAAATATACATGTATATGCACACGTACACGAAGAAAACGCATCAAATTTGTTTCACCCGGACGGTTTTTATTCGATATATATTATATATGTATAGATATGACAAACCGGCCTCACTCGCGTGCGTGCAGCCACGACGGGGAGGAAGGAAAGCGTCTCATATCTTTTCGTAAAAATGTGCGACGGGGGCGGGGGGGGGGGGGGAGATATTAAATCACTCGCGCGCGCCCCCGAGACGAGGAGCAAACATATTTTCTCGCCGATATCGTGCGCATAACTGCAGCGAGCCGAGAAGACGGCGGCGGCGCAAGATATATTTGGCGTCGATGTCTAATAATAACGACGTATTCGAATACGGCCGGGAGTTATCGTAATGGGAAAAGACTATAAAAATTTACATATAAACAACCGACGGACGGCCCTTTGAAACGATATCTGACCGAAAACCCCGAAGGGACCGTGACTAATCGCCGTATAGTCGGTCGGTCGCGTCCTTTTTCATACGCTCCGGCCGGCGGCCGCGGCGACGACGACGACGCCGCGCGCCGTGTTTCCGAGACGCGCGCGGAGGAACAAAAAACAACGATTATAATAACAATATATTATACTAACAGCAACGCCGCCGGTCCCGGACACGCGTTTTAACCGATTGGATTTGTTTTCCGCGGCATGGCCGCGGTGAGCTGCTGCTGACCGCGAAAAAAAACGAACGCCGTCTAATATCACGAGGCGTGCAAAAAAAATTCCATCGCGCCGTACTCGTGAGAAAACGCCCCCACCCTCATTTCTATGACTACTATAAGCGAGGAGAGGGAATTTTCTAAAGAGGAAAAAAAATTGCGCCGAAAACCTTACGAAAGTACAACGCGACAGCAGCTCTCTCCCCCGACGTGTATTGTTCGCGGCTCGTCGTAGAAACTTTACGATGCTAAGTGATTTTTTGCGTAATCCAAAACTACTTTGTCACAGGGGATGATGCACGCGCGCGCTGCTACTCGGGAGATATGAGTCAGAATTTAGCTTCCAGAGCGGATATTCGTCGTCGGCCGCCGAGCGTTCTATTTGTTGTTTCGCGCAAAAAAAAAAAAAAAAAAACCACCGTATCTCCTCCGAAACACCGAAAACATACTGGTAATATTGAAAAAAAAAAAAAAAACCTTTTCCTCCGTCCCGAATAACACGCTTTATCATAATACTGTGTACACACACTCACGGCGGATCTGTCCCGCGTCATCAGAAGTCTCGCGTGCGGTTAGACTGTACGCGACACGAGCGATTGTTGTATCACGGTTAGAACCTCAAGAGAGCACAACACAGAGAGAAAAAAAAACCCGTATACCGCAAAAGCTTGTTAGGAGCTTGTAAAAAAAAAATAAAAATCGGTCGGAAGTTCCATTGTCAAACCTAAACGCGTGTCCCGTGCAGGCTCTCTCTGATTGTCGTCGTCGTTCGTATATGGTTTATTTTTTATTTTTTTAGTTTATTTTTTTTTTAGTTTAGTTTGTTACCGTTTTCGGGCTGAGGGACATATCACTCCGCCCACCCATCGTGTACATAGATCACGGACGACAATCAGCCGGCAAACATACGCGAAGAGCACCGGGGGTGGGAGGGGGAAATCTCACATAAAAATAAACCGCCCGCGGCGAACAAATCAAACAACCGACCGGGATTGATATTCTGTCAGTTACACGTACGCGCGTGTGTGCGTTGCGGGGGCGCGCGTGTGTACAAAAAAAAAAAATAATAATAATAATAATAACACACGTGTATACGTACGACGAGTACCAGCGCATGTTTTTTTTATTATCTGACTTAGGGAAACTCTCCCCCTCCGCCATTCCCGGCCACTCCTCGACGTCCTTCCAGCAAGCGTGCAACTGCAACGGCGGCGGCGGCGACGACGACGACGACAATGTCACATAGCAGACGTTTCAGGTGAATTTCAAAAGCTTTATCTCTTCTCTCTCACTCACTCCCTCGGCGACGAGAAAAATACACACGCGCGCGCGCGTGCATTGTTCGTCGTCTACTACAACCATTTCTGTAGATATAATAATATCGCAGTGTATACAGTTGCGACGCTTAAGGACGAGAGGGGAAAAAAATCAACAAAATTATTGTACGATACGTAACGCGTCGTCTTGTAATCCGGGGACGAAAGAAAACGATAACGATAAAATATATGAGAAACCCGTACTCGAGCGCGGCACACGAAAAAAGTGCTCGACTATGGAAAAAAAAAAAAACCGAGTCTTACGCTCTCGAAAGTCGCGCGCCTGCTGGATTTCGTAGAAAACGCCAAGTCGTTTCTTTGAAGTACAGAGAGCAATCAAAGTGATGATAAGTGCCGTAGTTGCGCGTTTTTATGGCGACGTGTATAACGAAACAATATTACAAAAAAAAACGCAGACGCGTGCAGCGTAAACACTGAAAAACACGACGAAAACGCACGCGTGCACTCTGCAGCTGCACCGCCGAAAATTATCGACTCAAACTGCGTTTCTTTTGCTTTTTATCGATGGCAAACAATTGAAACAGACGACGACGTCGCGCGCGTACAAACGATGTGCGTGTGTATATAATTTCCGAGACCTCGGACGAATCTGTTATGATTTTTATTTACAAAACTCTTTCGGGTGGGCAGTATAAACACGAGCGTGAGAATCGCTTTTTTTCGCCTGACTAGAGCAAATTTAACACACACACATACACACGAGCGTAAACATTCATTTTCGGAGTAGAATTTCAAAAAAAAACAAAAGAGAAAAAACGAAACAAAACGACGCGTTATAATATTATATACGAGAACACATAGTATTTTATTAACGCGTAAAGAATAAGAGGGAAAAAAAAAAATTATAAATTATAATAACGCCGCACCACGGCGGCGGGGGAAAATAACACTGCGAACGATTGTTTTATGTATATTATACCCATAGTTATACGCGGGACGCGTCGATGTCTCAGAGACGGTTTACTATTATTAAATTACCATGCGAAAAAAATAACGATAACGATGCCCCGGAGAATGCGACAACACCAGCAACACCAACAGAAGGCTAAAAAACAAAAGGCGCCGCCGCGCCGCACGACGGAATAGGAGGACCGCGTCGTCATTTGGTCCGCGCGTATACACGAGACACCTGCGAGGACGCGATTATCATCGGACGAGGGGAAGAGACCGTAAGATAGGGGACGGCGGACAGGTTTATGAAGTTTAGTTGACGATTTCGCGTGTTAAGGTCTCCGGATGGCACGCGCAGAGGGCGAGGGAAAAAATTGCTTAACGATCGTTACGCGGCGGCAGACGATAACGACGTTATCGATGTTATTTACACGGGCTTTTTCTCATTCTTTTTTTTCGACGGAAAAAAATTACCGTCTGAACGGCTAGAGGAGGGCTCATAATTTAATTGCGCCGGTAATTTTACCCGAGTCGCCGCCGCAGAGGGTCACGCGAGATTTCCGTCCGAAAACCATTTCGCGACCCTCTTATTATTATTCTTCTTATCTCTCGCCCGGGTTTCGGTACATATTTTTTCTCCTTCGCGCGACGTTTATCGCTCGCGCGCTTTATCGTGTATAACGAGCGAAACGCCCGCCCCCGCCCCGAAAAAAAAAAATAAAATTTTTTTTCTCAAAACTATTATTGTCGTTATTATTATTATTACTGTTATCGTGACGACCGTGTCGTTATATTGTTATTTATTTTTATTGCGAAACGCCATTATTATTCGACGACGTAATGGAAAGAAAAGCGAGAAAACGCCGCCGTCGCCAGTAGCGAGCGTACGTACGCGCGCAATATTACACTCGTGCGGGCCACCTGACTAAGCACAAAGGACGACGCTGTTTTTATCTCGTCGGTATTTTATTTTTTATTTTTTTTTCACTCTGACCGACTAGCGTAGTAAAATCGTCTTCGCGCGCGCGCGTGGAGATAAGAATTCGCTTGTTGCTCTTCTGACGACGACACGAGCACGCTACCGCTACCGCCACCCAGTAGCGGTCGCCTCCGATATAGCTTCGAAGAGGAGGTGGTGGTGGGAGAGGGTTCCTTTTTTTTTTTTTTTATATCGCGAAACATCTCTCGGCGAACGAAATAGGAATATAGAAACGGCGATAACGCGTTATTTATTCGCGAGACGCGGCGTTTCAACGCGATTACGGGGGCGGAAATTTTTCATAAACTCGTGTACAATAATAATGTACACTTACTCGCGACCGCGAAGACGATATTTTACGAATTTACAAGATCTGCGGCGACGTGGCACGCACGATATCGCGCGCTACATTATTGTTATTATAAAATATTCCCCGGTCAGTGCGGAGCAGCCAGGGGTGGGGGATGATGTTTCAACGACGCCGCGCGAGTTATACATAAACTGGTAAACGGCGGACACGATAATGCATGATATACTGTATTGCATTCAAAAGGACGTTACGTCTCCGAGATCGGTCGGTGTATACTCGATAGATATTTTTACCGGTTTCGAAAAGACGCTATTATTTGATGGTGTTCGACGTAGTCGAAAACCGTTGACGAAACTCTACTATACACGACGATAGCGATAACGCCCGGAGACAAACAAACCCAGCACACACACACACACACAGCGGTCGCGCACTCGACGAAATCGTTGTTTCGGAAAAAAAAAATTAAATTAATACGTAAAACGTATTCTTCGGCGTATAATTACTGTTATTTTTTATTTCATTCTGCAGCCCGCATATTACGTAAGCCCACGTTCTACGTATGTGTTTAAAAGTCTCCGACGAGTGGTCGCCGGTCGCCCCCCATCGTCGTGCGACGACAACAAATTACGTGCCGATATCCTTGTCCCATATCGTAAACGATAATATATAAAATATAAAAATACACGCGCGTACACGTTTATATAGGTACAAAACGGACGAACGAAAAAACGTTCCACGAGTGTCCGCAAATAACCTGACGTAGGTTCTCCTTTTTTTTTTTTTTTTTACGATCTGCTAGAAATGAGAGAGAGAGAGAGAGTAGAAAAAACGTTCTTCGCGGCGCGGCGCACACGACAGAGTGTGAAAACAGATAATCGATTTCGACGCGCAGAAAGCAAAAAAAAAAAAAACGCACACTTTGCACCGCTGCCGCGTGTCGCGCGCGACGCGGAATTCGTAACACACAAAGACCGATCGAGGAATTTGTCCTCTATCTAAAGGATATACGTCGATTGGCACGAGCGCGAGCGGTCCACGCAGTCAGCAGTAGTAGTAGTAGTCGTTATGGTAATTGAGTGTAATAATAGCTCCGGGGGCAAAAAAAAAAAAAACTTCACTTTCTCCGCGCGACGATGGTATCGTATACAAATGTGCGCAGTGTCGTAGTGCATCGGGGCAGCCGGTAGATCACGTCTTTATCCATATATATATATATATACCGTGCAGACTTATTTAGTTTTTTTTATCCTTTTCTTTTACTCGTTTATTTATGCTAATAGGAGCGGTTTTTTGCCCTTTATCCTCGTCGTCTCGCACCGCTACCGCCAAGGTCGACCTAGGCGCAACGACGCAACGCGCGCGAGTGCAACGGCGAATTCCAACCGGATGACGTTCCCGAACGAGTGCGCATTATCGAGTCTCCCGGCGCGAGCGATTGAATCAATTAGAAAAATCAATTCGCTAAAACTATTGATCGAACGGCGCGGCGGGTCAACTGAAAGTCATTGTAAAATGGTATAATGAGATTGAGTCTTCTGGCCCGTTTTGTCAAGACAATCGCGTTTGTTTTAAAACAATATAAAATACTCGATATGAAAAAAAAAGTTCGATTTGTTAGCCAATAATTTCCGAAAAATTGACTCAAGCCCGTTTTCCCCCGACACCAGGGATTTATTAACGACAGGACGAAAAGTAATCTTGAGCGGGACACGAGCGAGAATATTTATATTCGCTGCGTGCCGTTAACGCGCGACGAAGAGATTTACTACGACGACACGGGTTTATTAGGTTTTTTTTTTTTGTATATTTTTGTTTTAATCTTTTTTTACATACGTGTATAATATCATATACGACGTGTGTGCCGTATGCGTGCGTCGTCGCAGGTTATTCTTTTGTAAGCAGTTTTCGTCACCGCTTTCGGGACGTATCGTACGATCGCGATTCTGCCGTTCCGACACAATTTTCTTTTGCTCATCCCGACGCGACAACACGCGATAATAATTTAACGCTTTTCAGAATAATATTATGTATTTCTCGATTAAACGCGCGCGCGCGCGCGCGAGATGGAAACATAATACTCGTATTATACATGTTATACGAGCGTGCGTATCCGCATAATATAATCGAATTATTAGAGAGAATAAAAACGTTTTGAATGGTTTTTTTTTTTTTCGGAACAGCCGTCGCAACGACGGCGAACGATTGCGCGGTGTTTTTCGATTTTTATCTCGTAACTATTAATTTCAGACGTAATTACGGTAATTAAAAATAATGAACACTCACGATTTGACCGACACTTTGGACGGCATGTGTGCAGCCGCGGATGTGCGCGTTAAAAAAAAAAAAACGCGTAAAAAGAAATAATAGTAGACGATAACATTAAAAAAACAAAAACGGTTTGAACACATTAAAATTGTTTTCATAAACGGAACAGTTTTTATCACACGTGTGCGCGCGTGTATATCATGTCCAGCGAATAATCGTCAATCAAACATATATACCACCGCCCACCGGTATTTTCGAAATTGATTAAAATAAATAAATAAATGTTTAAAAGCACTGCGCGAATTTGTCGCGTTTATTCGACGAGCTTCCGGGCACAATTTTTTTCACACGCATTCATAAATAATAATACATAATCGTCGTCTCGAACGCTGTATGAGAAAAAAAAAACCTTTATAGTTTAAAGCACTATTATGCACTAATATTACTGACAATGTGGCGCGCGCGAACGCAAAACTCTCGATCGCACCGTAATCCGTCGACGAAAAAATTAGAGAATAGGCGCGTCGTCGGCGGCGGCGGCGGCGGCGGATTAAGGACGAAAAAAATTCGATCGACTGCGCGGGGGGTAAATTCGGGGTTTTAACGAGTTTCGGCACAATGCGGAAAAAACCTGCAGGCGAGCGTGCCGGATATATATGGGGAAAAAAAAAAAATCGGATTTCGTCGTTCTTTTATATAGTATCACGCGGCGACGACGGCATATGCGCGCGAGCAGATGAGAAGAGGAACGGAAGATTATCCTTTCTGTTCGACATAAAGGCGGCGCGGAGACGCGCGGAGCACGCGACGATCGGAGTGAACCCCGAAAGTATACACATAAATATAAAAATGTACGTATGAAAAAAAAAAAAAAAAACCCCCGTACAAATTGGTGTGCGGATTATTAAAACTTATTTTAATGAACTCGCAAACACCTGATCCGGGACGGGGAAAAAAAAACGCGCACAAAAGAAAGTCACTTCCGGCCACCCGAAAAAAAATAAAATAAATACTTAAAAACGCCGCGCGTTAATATATGCCCTCGTCGTCGTCGTCGTCGTGTCGCAACCGACGTGGTCGCGCGCATGCACTTGCAGCTGTCTTCCCGTTATGAAATTACCACATGGCCCCGCTGGAATTTTATTTATTTTCCTTTCCATTAGAATATAATATCGTATGCGCGTTGTTTTTAATAAGGCGATTCGAATGAACGAAATATACACGCGCACCGTGATAACGTGTACGGAGCGAAAAAGGGCAATGTCGTACGGATTTCAACGAGTTTGCTGATGTACGTAATGGCCGTAAACAGTGTCCGAGTGCAGATAGAAGGCGGCGAGTATTTATTTCATCGTGAAACAAGGGGTTATCTTTGTCACATCGTAATGCGTGGTCGGTAGAGTGAAGAAATCGAAGAAATGAAAAAAAAAAATATAGAACACGCGCGCGAAGCAAAAAACATAAACAACAAAACGGCTGCGCGCGTCGAAATTCTCGCTTACCAAAGACCCCGGAGAGCGCGTTGTTTTCTCCTCTCGACACCATAGCGATATTATATTGTATGTTTTTTTTATACGCACGACGAACAATCGTCGTTTATTGTGCGCAGCAGCAACGCGACAAAACCGACGACGACGACGTGGAAAAAATTAAAAAAAAAAAAAAAACGTATATGTAATACTACTACGTATAATATAAACGAAATGATGTAATAAACGGATTTCATTGGCGATGAAAAATCGAAAAGATAATTTAAATTTACACACGACCGTGTACGATTATAATATAATATTGTAAAATGTTGTTCTTCTGGACTGTGCGCGATCAATACGCGCACACCTCCGGTGATAATTGAACAGAATATGTGTGTGTGTGTGTGACGAGGCGCGATGTACATAATTATTAATAAATTGATATTTTCTAACACAACCCGTTGAAACGTTAGTCGCTCTACCTACTACAATATAAATAGCCGCTGCGTAACTGTTATAGATTTTTTTTCTTTCGGAGACGGTAATATCGTTTTTTAAAGTCCTTGAATATCGTCCTATCGTCTAATTATAATTACACCGCGTTAAAGGACGACGACGACCGAGGATAGATCCGTTTGTTCGAGCGAATTACAATGCATTCGCGCAACACACACACACACACACACACTAACACAACAAATTGGTTTTCACTTTTACGCGACGAGCTCCGCAGGCGGTATTTTTTATTTTTTTTTAATAACATGTACTCTCCCCGCACGAAATTATTATTTTCAGGTATTAGGCGCGTCGTGTACTATTATCGAATTACTTTATTATTATTGTTATTATTTTTTTTTTCACTCTCTCTCTCTCTCTCTCTCTTTACGACTGCGATAAAAACAAACGGTTATATCTTTTTTCCATTATTTTACAAACACGTGTTTCTCGAACACTTCGTAAATTGGTCACTTTATAATCGTTCGGGAGTGAAATTTAACGGAAAAAAAATACTATTATCGTCGTAAAAAGTCACCGGCTATTTTTTTCTTTTTTTTTTTTTATTGCATTTATCTAGGAAAATATCGAGTTTAAATTTTTTTTAATACTCGCTATAGAAAAATAAAACTTATCGCTTGAAAATTATAAACACGTTATCACATAAAGTTAAAACGCACATTCAGCATGACGTACGCATGACTGACTATTCCTTGTTTTAAAATGTATATTATTTCTTTTTTATATAAACAAAAAAACTAAGAGGACGACGGGCGAGATTATTAATCCATTTCCGCTGGAATTCTTTTTTTTTTTTTAATACGATACTTTAACGAATATTATGTACGATATAGTCAGACGCGTATAGAACGACGACGGGGAACAAAGGACTCGCGGGACTCGAACAAGGGATTCGCATGCAGATTTGACGAAGGCCGTTACCGAATTATTGTTTTAATCTTGAGCGCGGCACAAACAATTGGCTTAAAAAAGAAAATAATAATATAATCGCGAAAGAACGGAAAAGAAAATTAAGAAATTAATCGAATCCGTGAGAAGAGTGTCGTAACCGTGGAATGTCGGGCAGTGGGGGGAGGGCGGCATGACGCTCGGTTAATTTTTATGATTCCGATATAATATCTCGGCGTCTGGAATTAAAAACGTTGCTTTATACAATTAAAGCGACCCCTCGCAGGACTGACACAGGACGAGAGCCCCTTCGACGTAGAAAAAAAAAAAACATCGGCCGCCGAAGACGACGACTTTGACGTCGTAAAACCCCAAAAAGTTAAAACGACGAAGCGACAATTAAGCTTTTGATGAGGCGGCGGCGGCGACTTAACGACTGTGAACGGGTTTCCGTTACACTGCTGGCGCAGCTATTTGGCCGCGGTGTAATTAAAGAAAAACGGTTACGTCCAAATCGTCACATTCCGCCGACGCGACTAACGGTCCGAGAAATTTGTCGATAAAATCTTTTTCGCAGTGTACTCGGTCTCTTCTCTCATTACCGTGCTTGTGCGCGGAAGAATCGTTCGAGCGGAAGGAAGGAGGGACCAGACGAAATAGTAATGATGATAATAATAATAATAATAGTTATAATAAAACCAGACTTGGCGTGTATACGTACGACGTTTTAAACACGTTAAAGCACACCGTTATTATAATCAGCTTTTTAAAACGCAGTACAATGGAAAAACGTACGGCACACCGTATGGATTAAAAAAAAAACCAACTATATACAATGTGGATGATCCGAGAGTCGTTTTATTTTATTTCGCATAATCCGTTAGATTACGAACGATTATCTAACGCAATCGACTTACAGGATCGCGTCGACAAAATTAACCACGAGAGCACCGAGAACTGCGCGCGAGAGTCGATAAAAAATTATTTTCTACTACATACCAATTATTATTCAATCGACTCGGACACGTCATCTTAAATCTACCCGATTCTTTTTTGCCGATTTCGTCAGGCTGAGACTATTTTTTTTGAATATCAATGTAGACATTCGACTAGTTTCTAAAGGGAAATATTAATAAAATCGTTAACGAACGTTGATAAAATTATAATTATGAATAACAAATAATATATATAAATACTCTCCGTTACGTCGTCGTGCGACAATACACATTCGACCGTGTACATGAACGTTTTCTATAGGAAATCATCGTTGATGATCGTTTTTTTTTTTGTTCTTCGATTTTCTCGAGTTCCTAATAATTTAAGTTTTCAATACTGTCGACGAATTATACACCACATAAATTGCGTGTCCTCGCCGTCGTTTCCTACACGCACATCTTCCTACACGAAAAAACAAACACACAATGCGCGTATATTATGCGTAAACCTATAAACACATCATACGGTACTTTAACAATTCGAAATTGTTGACAACTACATTGAGAAAGCACGCAACATATGATTATCTCGATAAACACGTAGATTATACAATATAATTAAACAGCAATTATACCGAATTTTTAGATTATATATATACGTACTCGTATATATATGATTTAAACGCCACGGCCGAAATGTGTGAACTCGAAATGATTATAATTTATGTTGCATCGTGTATGATCGAGAAGATTTAATAATAATACCGTTAAACGATTTTCAACTCCGAAATGAGAAAAAAAAAACCGAAACCGAAACCGAGATTTGCGTGAAAATCTATTCGGTCGACCAAAAGAACACAAAAACGCCGTGCAAAAAAACGTGTTTAATAGATGTAATTTACAGACTATTGAGACACGCGCTGGATGTATCGTCCTCCGAAAAATAATTCCATTCGCCGCCGCCACCACCACCGAGTAGGTTAGGCGCGTTCGGATAAATTATAGCCTACATTTTGCGTACGGACAAATTATAAACTTTGTCCAGGGACACGTTGGATTTTTATCGCACGAACCACGCGGCGGCGCGGCGGTCGATCGTTCTCGAACCCGAACGATCAAAACTTCGCACCGTGCCGTGCAGAATTTCTGGTATTTCTCGCCCGACAACGGAGATCATTATCAAAATATAATAACAATAATGATAAAACAACCGTTTCTAATCAACCGTTTATTATTATAATATAACGCGGAGCGAAGCTTGTATTTCGCCCGTACGATAACAATCTAAAACGGAATCTCGGTCACAGACGTTTTATTGTGATTCGCTGCCGAAGGTCATACGTATATTATACTCGCGTCGTTTGTAAATTACACACACGTGGTGTCTGCGTATACAACGCCGCCGCCGCCGCCGCCGCCGCGTTACGTCGGGTTAAACACACGTGGACGGGAAGAAAAGAAAAGAGTTTGATTTGAAAAATTACAAACATATAACGAGTACCCGAATATCGCTATTAATATGCGGCCGACGCGACGCGAAAACATTAATACACCGCGCGTTGTACGACGCCGCCGCGCCGTCGCGTTTCCAATATGCATATTAAGGTAGGGTGTTGCGACAAATAACGAAACGTTCGAAATATTATTATCGCCAAACGCCAGTATAATACGACGCATTGATAAACGTTACGTGAAAATAAATGACGCCAATGTATACACGCGCAGACAAACGATTTGCATTGTTATATCGCAATCGAATTGTTTTCCAACGACACAAAAACGTGTACGACGATGAATATTAAGGCGTGTGTGTGTGTGTGTGTGTGTCGACGACGCGGCGGCGGCTGCGACTGATTACGTTCGTCTTCATAAAAGCGCGTGTTTGTTTATTACCACGTTTTTTGTTTTTTTTTTTTAAGTATGTGTACGCCGAGTTAACAGAGATATCATATTGTATTTGTTATTAATTTCCGAGCGTGTTATGCAAAGCCCCCGAGGAGAAAATATTACTACGCGGCGGACAAACAAAAATCACAAAACAAACGAGCGACTATATTAATATATACGCTCACATTAACATACGTGATCATATTTATCGAGTCGTGTACGTACGAGTTCGGAAGACTTTATATTTATTTTTAAACGAAATGTACAAGCGCGCCTCCGACGTTATACGAGTTGATTGCGCAACAACGAGCCGAAAATGACTATTCGTACGAATTACTATTATCGTTGGCGAGAGTTAAGTGACACTTTGAAATCCGCGGCAGGACTTTTCACACGATCAATCACTCGCCGAAAACGTCCTTCGAATAAAAACATAATAACACGACGACGGACGCACTCTCTCTCTCTGAACACCAGACGCCACCAGCCCGTCGCTCTCCTGTTGTGCCGCAGCTACTGTAATAATACTAGACTGACGAATATTGGCGTGTTTTTTTTTTATTTTTTTTTCTCGATTAATTTATATCGTCGTTTCTCAAGTCGGGTCTCGGGTCGCCTGGTCGGCATGTGTTAAAACGCGCACGGTTACCGAGAGAGTCGGTCGCGTTATCGTGGGAACGCGCGACGCATATTTTCGTACGGCACATGCGGCGGCGGCGCTCCGTGCGCGTATATAAATTAAAATCCCCCGCGCGCCAGCGTCCCACAAAGCACAGCCTTTGGGGACGAGTGCGGTGGTCAAGCGGTAGCTTTTGGTGAAATTTTCTTCCCCTTTCCTTTTCCCAGTTTTTCGACGACGGCGACGGCGACGACGACGACGACAACAACAACAACACTCGCGCCGCGCGACAAGGAGAGAGGGACTCGCAGTTTCCGTCGAAAATAATAAAATCTCCGGTTATTGTTGTTTGTTTTTAATAACACGAGCGAAAACTCACGTCCGCCACTGCTACCCTTTCACGACAATAATAAAAACGAACCCTGCACCCCCGGCCCGAACACGCTCGCAGTATAATCCCACGACGACGGTACACGCGTACGTATTATATATATAATACACGGCCTGCGGTACGCCAACCGAGTGGCAGCAGCGGCGGCGGCGGCGAACGAAATGTATTATTATTACAACCGTTATGTATATTGCTTCAGGCCGACGACGACGACGTGTGGAGAGGAAAAACTCATATTGCCCGAAATGATCGTAAATAATTGACCCTAGTGGAAACGAGTACGAAATTCACGCGGAAAAAAAAAAACACTAGAAACTGCCGCGCGACAGGATATAGGAATAATATATATATACGATATTGGCCGGAGAGACGACCACGTCGCCGTTTCGAATTCAAACCGAAAATCGGCTATAGGAACGTTTTTTACACTGTTGGCAAAATAGAAACGTATACTCGCGCGGCCGACTGCAGAGCGCGTGGCAACTTTAATGCATGTGCACTACGTTGTTTATCTGCACGACCGGCCGTTTTCGACGCGCATTAACATTATTATTCATAATATAATATTATGCAGGAAAAATAACAATAATAAAAACGCGCAACAACCCCGCGTGGTAATAACTGCGGCGAGGTCATTTTATCAACAAGTGTCGACACGATTCGTTGTAGCGAATTAATTATAATAATATATATATAATACGCGCGTAAAAATAATAATAATATCAAAATGCAACACCGGACAGCGACGTGAATGCATTTTTATAAACGTATTATTTATATGACGTATAGATATAATATAGAGGTGGGTCCATCGTCTCGTCGACGTAATCGTAGCGCGCGCGCGCGGTCGTCGCCATGCGTATTATTGTACTCGATTTGTGTCCGCCGCACTGTTTTGAGAAAAGTACATGATGAGGACGTTATGACGGGGAAAAAAAATATATACTATTTTGTAACGAGTCCATTAGCAATACCGCGCGCGCACATCGTTTTAATCCACTTAGTGCCAACAATTATTATTATTACAATACGAATGATTTGGAAAATGTGTGCGCGCCACACACACAAACAGTATAATCAATGATGATGGTATGTAATAAATTCGGGCGTGTCACAACCCGTCGCCGTTTACTTTGCGGCTCGCCGGGTGAACACGAATATTATTATAACGGACAAAAAAAAGGTTAAAACGTTAAATACGCGTTCTGTACGAGAAACGACCGATTGTTTAATTATTCACTATAGTCATTGCGGGACACGATAATTGCATCTGAATATACCGGTCGGCGGTATACGAGTGTGTGTGTGTGTGTGTGTGTAGAAAAGTACGTAGTAGGCACATGAGAACGAAAAATAATACGACACGGCGAAAATGTATCGCTTCGGCTACTTTCGAAAAAGACGGCGAGAAAAAAATCAAATCGCCACGCCCCGGAGGAGCAAAAAAAAAAGAGCGGACTTTTCGACAGCGTGAAATTCGTTTTATTGTTTCGGAGAGGTAAAAAAAAAAAAATGAAGAGATTCTCCTCCCGCGAAACTGGTTCAGACCCGAAACAGCGGTCGCCCCGTATTAATTATGAGTCGCGTCGCGAACAAAAGCTTTAAGGTGCCGGGCCAACCGGTTTCGGTATACGCGCGCGCGCGCGCGGACCGCACGAGATTCGCCAAAATCGATCAGCGGGAAATTTCGTCCGATCGGGTTACCTGTGCGCGGGGGACGAGATAAAAAACAAAAATAATAAAACAATCCTAATAACAAACCGGTCTTTGTCGACGGTGACGACGTTATAGTGGGCGTAAACCGGTCGCGCGCGCGCGCGCGTTTTGCAAAAAAATTAAATGCCGACCGCGCGCGCGTATAAGGTTTCCGACATAAAAAAGGGGAGGCCATTATATATTTATATATAAGTAAGTAAGCGTACACAATATGTAAGTTGCGAACGTATACGGCGGTGGCGGCGAGTGTCGAGCGACGTAACATTTGAATACAATGGCAGTCGCGCGGAAATCTGCAGGAGACGACTTTAGGAAGAAAAAAAAAAGCCGCGTAGGGGTAAAAAATTTATGCATATAAGTCGTATTATCGACGCGTACCGAAATTCGACCGTGCCGAAACGATACTATCGCCAAATATACGTTTGTTATAATACTGACGTGAATTTTTTTGTAAGCGCGCGAACGCATTTACGAGACCGCGTACATATTATACGATCGCCGCACAAGTTCTAGTCGGGGGTAGATGGGAAACGATGAATTTAGCGGATTATCGAAAAATCTGTACGGCCGCACACGTTTCGAACATCCAATTATCTTTTTATTCGCGCGCAAACGATATGGGGTTTCGTGCGTCCCGTCCTAATGTAAATATACGAAAACATTTGAAAGTGCGACACGTACAACAACAACAACAACAACTCGGGGTATAATAATGCGCGCGATCGGCTCGTTCTACACTTCCCGACCCTCTCGTTGTTGTATATATGTGAGTCTATCTCGCCAAAGCGCGTTCAGAAACGATTGGCACGTCTTCAATTTTCCGTAACCGCTTATTATTGTCGTCGACGCGTTGTTATTGTTGTATATATATATATATAATATATCGTATAGTATACGAGTACTATTCGCACGGAAGGCGATTCACGGAAAAAGAAAAAAAAAAATTGTATACAATAAAAAAACAAACGGACGGCTATTTTTTGTCGACTATACGGTCGACAATATTATATGCGCGACGCACGACGACGACACACATATGTGACCTCCTCGAATAATATGCGAGAAGAACTACTCGATACAACCGCGCGCGCGCGCGATATTATTTTACGTTAAAGGGGGAAAAAAGTATACAACACTTATTGCTCGACGGACGCGGGTTATATAATACGAGCCGTAGAACAAAGTGAGTGTGTTCGGATGACAATAAAAATAAGAAAATTCGTATTATATATACGCGCTGGCGTTTTAACGCACTCGAGGCTGCGAACGCGATCATTAAATTTAAACGGGAAGGCGATTTTCTCGAACGACGTATATATTATTCAAAAGATGCCGGCGGAAAAGCCGTCTCGCGACCTCGCGACCTATTGAGCGCCGCCGCCGACGACGACTACTATATAGTATATACGCGCCGTACCGCGGCGGAGGGGAAAACTTACTTTGGAATTCTTTCGCGCGACACACCCTTCGCCGCAAAGAGAGTGAGAGACGAGGAGGGGCAGGTTTTTAATGTTGACACGTTCTCTCGGTAAAAAGTGCGAGGCGTTTTTATTTTTTTTTTTTTTTTCTTTTTCCTTCTTTCTGTGCGATATCTATATCGCATACGCGCGAGGAAATGAAGACGTGAAATATCTTCGTCGCGCGTAAAAGCCGCGGGTTAAAAAAAAAAATAAATAATGCTCCCGCATATCTGATGACGATTATACACGACGGGTGACAAATATTTGTTTACGAACGTTGGAAATGTGACGTCGCCAGATTGAAATCTGCGACACGTACGGCACGCGCGCGAGCCCCGCATTTGTTAAAAAAAAAAAAAAAAGGAAACCCCTCCGGGGGTAGTGGTGAAAAAAATAAAAAAATACACGAGAAAATAACATCGCCCGAGGACGGTTTGAGAAACGAATTTTCCGTGCGAACGAAAGGTGCCTCCTCGTCATTGTCATATTATATAGACGATAAATTTCATACGATTCGTCCGACGCGCGACGTTCGATTTCCGATCGGTCTGTCTCGGCGGCGTCGAGAATTTCCGACGCCCGTGACGCGAACCAGGACTAGGAGATTATCGAAAATCCCGCGTTTGACGCGCCGCCGCCGGTACTCTGCGATAACGATTTCTATTCCACAAAATTCATTTAACGTCAAACAAATACCGTTCGGGTGCGCGCGCCGCACGTCCTCACGATACGCGCCATCAACCGTTACGATGTTAAATCGTATACACACACACACACACACACGTACAGGTGGCGTTTCCCGAACGCGTCATATACGCGTTGTAAACACGCGCGCGCATACACACAACTATATGTTGTGTCTCTTCACAGCCTGTCATGTATACGAGAGCCGTATTATATAGTGCTCGAACGAGGGGAAAGGCGTAAAACAAACGACGAAAGAAGAAATCGTAAACTACGTTTTGGAAATAGGTTTGTCGTCGTCTCGATCGACAGAGTTTGACGAAATTATTATTGCGTTACAGCACGAGGAAATAAAAATTAATCGCACACAAATGCCGCGAATCGTTTTGTAACGGACTCGGCGCAAGAGAACGATAAAATCGACGACTTAATGATATTGTTATTAATTAATAATTATTATGTAAATTTATAAAAAAAAAAAATCTGTATAACTCGCGCGACTTGCGAGTTAATAAACTATTCACACTTTTTTTCCTCATTATTATTATTATTATTATTCAACACGGAACGATGTTTATCAGCGATATTGTTTATTTAAAAATTATTTAAAAAAAAAAGAAAAAAAAAGGGAGTCTAAATACCGCGAACTACATATTATAATCATAATTAGTATTTTAAATTTATATCGCCTACGTAATAATATTAACATAATAATACGTGGTTTTTATATTCGAAAGTTACCGTTGAAAAACAAAAAAAAAAAAAAACCAACTGAGCGGTAAAACCTTTAACCGGGTCCTTTCGAAATAACATAAATTACTGTATTTATCATGCGCGAGAGCTAGGCGGCGAACACGAAAAGGATCGCCGTCGATATAAAGGTCACAGTGAAACGTTATGGCTACACGCGAACGAAAATGCGATATCGTACGCGAACACAATAGCGACATGGTCGTCGAGTATCGACGTTATGTTGTTGATAAATACTCGAAAAAAGCTCTTCGCGAACTACGGGGAGTGGCCGAGTGGGCCGCCGGGGCGGGTGTGTCTATTGAAATTTAGTATGAAATTAATACACGCCGTCGCCGATCGAAAAGCCGTTAAAAAAACGAAACACGTTTTACCGATCCGCATAAAAATATTGAAGAGATTACAACGAATGTCGAGACATTTTACAATCGTTTTGCTGCGAGGAGAAAATAATCTCGAACACAAATAATTCAAAAAGCGCGCACCGATTCTATATTAATTGATCAACTCTATGCAATACTTTTCCTACATTGTTTACGAAATCAAATCTCACGTTATTAATTTTATTATATTTTCGTCGACCATCAACTCAGGTCCGATTTACTAATAATGAATCTGATTCGCCAGCTAGATATGATCACGAAGGACAATGGCGCAGTTCGACGCGTTAGAATTTAGAAGTGTATCGATACGTCGGAATTTAAAGTAGTAAATAAGATTTAAAGCCTCTGACCGTTTTGGACGGATATGGATTTTAAACCGGTATTGCCGAACACAGGCGAAAAGACTCGTACTCGAATACTCGCTGGAAAATTGTTATATGTGTTTGATTTTATTTTATTATGAGTGTGCATTTTCGGGCTGCACCCACCGGTTATAATCCCGAGTTATAACGAATTCTCGGAATACCTGACGACGTTGCGCGCTTTTGGGCGACTGCATATTGCAGGTCATACGGGTAACAGGGATTATCAAAACTTCGCTGATTTTCGACGCATAGTCACTGTAATGATGATAATATTATGGAAACGTAAACGTGAGTTTTTCGAGTGAATTTTTATACTTCACACGCCCCCACTACCGTGCGGCGGCGATCGATAATAGTGTTTTCCGAGGGAATCGGAGAAACATCGCGTGTGTTGTGATTATGACAATAACGCGTATTCCTGTCGGGACGGATTTAAACCGTGTCGATAATCGGGGCGAGTGGACGGGGTAAGAGCACGCTCGCGGCGGAAGACGAGAGCAAAAGTCCTCTCGCTCTCCTAGCGCGCGCCGTTCGCGGACTACGCCGCCAAACTGATCGGGAACGGCGACCGACGACGAGCGTGCGCGTCACGTGGCCCCGGAGCGGAGCGAAACGACGACGGCGACGGCGACGACGACGACGACGCCCGCCGTGCATTTCGCGTGCAGCCCCGCCGAAACGTGCCGGCGGGAAATGAGAACGAACGGGGAAAAAAAAAATAAATAAAAATTCACAGGAGTTTCGCCGCCGACAACCGCAGCGCGAGCGCGCGGCGATCGATAGCGCACCGGAGTGAACGCGAGCGGTGCGCGAGGGCGAATACGCGGCGCGGCGGCCGGGCGCAAATGCACGCTCGTTTGTGTCCGCGGGGGCGGCGTCCTTCCCGACCTGCGCGCGCGCGCGCGAGCGAGCGACCGAAAACGCCGAAAAATATTATCTTTTCTCCCGACCGCTCGCGTCGGCGGAAAATTTAAAAAAAAAAAACAACTATCGGTCGAAAAACGCCGCGACACGGTTCGCGCGAAACTAAAATTTGGAAATCATTCCGAGCCGTAGTCGGCGCGCGGCTGAGAAGGTATTTCGTGTGCCGAAACGCCACACCTCTCCCTCGTTGTGCTTGGGATTTCTAAAAAAAAAAAACGTTCTGCTTCGTACCTCTCGGATGTCGTATATTATCGCGCAGCTCGAAGACGGATATTTCGTTTTCATGGGAATATTTTATAAACAAAAGCGCGCGCGGTGGCCTTATGATTATACCACTTATACGAATACGGAGAGCGCGCGCATAAAGCCTTTCACGAGTCGCAGTTAAATAATATGAAATTAAAACAGCCCTCTTGAAAAAATTCCGACGGCGCGCCCGCTCCGCCGCCGGCGTGAAACTTTTCCCGGTCGATTTCCGTTGCACTGGTACGCTATCGCGATTGTCAAAGCGAAAAACACAATATTTTCAATAAAAGTACTAAAAGCAACAATACTTTGAATTATCGAATTGTTGAAAAACGAACTTATCGAATACCCGTGTAATACGTTTTAGCGTCCTGAAACCAATTATTGTTCTCGATCGATCGACATTACATTTCCTCAGATAACATAACTTTCCAACGAAACGTTTACGACGCAAGTGTAATTTATTATTTTATTATTCTCGTTTAAAACATTCTCATTGTTGCTTTTATTTTATTTGGAAATTTTGTTACGAAATTTTTTCGTTGATTCCGGGATAAAGTGTAATTCTTAATATCACCCCTACCGTCTGAGCACCGAGTGTCTGGACGAGAGACGAACGCGTGTTTTTTAAATAATTTTACTCCGCAGTCGCCTCGAGCGCCGCTTTTTCGTTTTTGCTGAATTCGCACAAATCAACAACGCGTACGCGAATTACAACGATAAGCAAACGGTTTATTTTTCACTCGAACACGTACGTGGCCGGGCAAATCGCTCGTTGACAGCACAACCGACTTATATAGACGTAGATCGCTAAATCGTAAACTCTCGCGAGTATCCTGACTACCTTATTTTCGTTTTGGTCTCTTCCAGGGGGGTTCTCGGGAAACGTGAACGACGCCGCCGAACTCGACGCGACGAACGCGAGTGTATAAATATAAAGAATAAATTGCCGGCGGACGCGCGTTAGGAGGATTTATAGCGCGTTTATATATAGGTGCGCGTGCTGGGAAAGAAAACGGTTGTTTTGACTGCGGGCGAAAACCCGAAGGAATATATACGTCGTTTTCCGGGTTGCCGCCGCCGCCGCCGCCGCGGTCGTCTGACGATTCCCCCTAACCTGCCTTAACGGCGACGGCGGCGGCGACGACTGTCTCGACGGGCTAATGGGGACAGGACCCTCCGAAAACGACGACCCGGTGCCGAAAATACAATCCCCCGCGACCGCCGCCGGCGCGAATATAGAAACGCGCGGAAGAATATAAAATATGCTCGCGTACAGTAGAGCGTCGTGCGAGCCGCCGACAGACGGAAATACTGCGCCGAGGACATCGATACGCGTGTTTAAACGACAATGACGGGCTGAACTCGACGCGATGCAAATAGGCACGTACAACAGAGTTCGCCTAAACTATAACATATATTATACGATACTGTTGTAATCCTCCGATTGCGGACACGACAATTCGCCTCGAACTCATGAGTCACCGGCGCGAGTGCCGTATTACATTAATCTTCGCACACGCGAAACGTAGCGCTTGATTTTAATTTTCACATCTAACGATTATAATATTATGCTTATCGTACGAATTTTTGTTTTTAGGTCGTATTTTTTATCCTCGATATAAAGAGAAAAATAAAAAAACAAAATACACGCGCGTATCGCGAATCTTTGTTTCGACGATAGTCTTTTAATGGTATTTACATAATCGTACACGCGCAAAGTTATTACTCTTTATCGTCGAACCGCACCTATTTTCGTCATATTACACGTGCGCGCGTGTATACACTAGCGCTATTGCGAATCCGTCCAAGGTCCTCGGAGGAAACGTCGCCGCGGCGGCAATGATATTATCATTTATACGATGATGGTTTAAAATAACATTATAGTATTAATAATTCCGACTCGCGACCCAGTCGGCCTCGTGCGACGGAATATACGCGCGATGAGAGCAGAGCAAGCGGTAGCGCTACGGGAGGGAAGGACCACAGGATCTGGACCCTCCTCCGACGTCGGTATTATTGATGTTTTTTACCTATCTAATATACTCGTACAATCTAGAACCTATCCGACTCGTATTCGACTCATAAAGAGGTAATAATTTTACTATCGAAATTTGATGTTTGTAAAGCGGTAAGCTCTCCTCGGTATGGGCGATCCCACTCGGCGAGGTCGCCGAATTACGAAATTTTCGAAGTTTTCGTGTCATCTTCGACTCTATCAATTTATTCTCAGATAATTCTACGACGAAAAATAATAACGGTGCGGTTATTGATTTGCGGTTTGCGGAGAACTTTTTCAAAATAAAATCGACTACAAAACAAAGCGTGCCCAAACTCGCGGTTTCGGTCGTGTTTGACGATTTGAAAATATATCGCTGGTACACGCGAAAACCCAAGTGTTGTACACTCGTATTAAATATGTAGCGGATCGGTCGGGAATTCGGGCGCGGCGGCGGCGTGGGTCGAAAATCGCAAACGCGTCCTGCCGCCCGCAATCGAAAGCGGCCAATTTTCCGGGCACACGATACATATAGAAATGCAACGCGAGTACACCGCGGTATAAACGCACGGCGGCGCGGGGAACGGCGGGGACGCGCGCCGCTATTGATCGCGCGAGCGTGCAGCGGCGACGGCGGTGGGTGTCGGCGGCGCAGGATCGCGGCGGCAGGAACGCTCAACCGGCAGACAAGTGCGTGGGACCGGCGGCGGCGGAGAAAGCGAGGGAGGCGGCGGCGGCGGCAGCGGCGGCGGCAGAGGAAGCGACGGCGGCATCGATGCACATTTCACTCGCGCAGTGGGGTGGAGAAAAAAGGAAAAAAAAAAGGACGACAGGCCGGCCGGCGATCAATAATTTGGTCATAGGCGGCGGCGGCGGTGCAATGGTCTCGCGTGTAATGAAACGATGCGGGTGGACCGCGCGTGGTATACATATAGTGGTATAGAGCGGTAAGGACGAGGGGAAGGGGACGAAAAAAAATACCTCGTCGACGTGTGACCGTGACCGATCGTGGGCCCAGCGAAGAGACGCGAAATTTCTACGGGCGAAAAAAAAAAATGAAAAAAAATCGCGTTCGAATTTTCGCACCCGCCGAAAGTCTGACGACGTGGGCGGACGGACGGACGGACGTGGCGCGCGCACGCGCTCGCGCGGGGGGCACCGTTTCCGGACGCGTGGGGGGGAGTGGTTCGCGGTCGGGGGACGGTCGCTTTTCGCGGTTGGCGCGAACCGCGCGCGGGGCGGACGGGCAGGCGCGCCGGAGCTTTGGGCGCCCGACGCGGCGACTCTACGCCGCCGCCGCCGACGACGTCGCGCGCCGGGGGGTCGACGGGCGGTACCCTAACCGCCCGGCTGGGCGGCGGCTCGTCCGCGCCGAAAACCGCGGCGCGAACGACGACGCGCCGGCGCTTTCGGCCACCCGCCGCCGCCGGAAAGAAAGCAACGTCGACGAGAATTATTTCGACGCCGCGCGATTTCGAAAAACGGATTTCGAGGCCGCGGTCATCCGAGAACGGGCGACGAAACGATGTCGACTCATTTGCGAAATCAAATGCCCCCCAACCTCATTGGTTTTATAAAGAGAAAAACGACGTTCAATCGAAATGACGATTATTCGCGTTTTGTTAGAGGGGTGTTAGTGGTTCGATTTCATTCGGACGAGTACTAAAGAACGTGCATGCTCTTAAAACACAAAACGAAAATTAAAAAAAAAAAAAAAAAAATGCAAATTTAAATAAAGTCTATTACGACGATAAAACGAATTTCGTGCTTGAAAAGAGTTATTGTTTTAGAGCTCCCACAAAGAAATACAACTTGCATTTATAAATTCACTACCCACTCGTATATAATAGTCTCTCAAGAGTCAAAACAATGATACAAAAAAAAAGAGTTCCTTTTTTTTATGCTCGTTTCACGTTGATTATTTTGTGATATAAAAAAAACTTGATTATTTAATTTACAATTTTATCAT
Organism: Drepanosiphum platanoidis; assembly: GCA_948098885.1. Lineage (NCBI taxonomy): Eukaryota > Metazoa > Arthropoda > Insecta > Hemiptera > Aphididae > Drepanosiphum > Drepanosiphum platanoidis. Next base: position 5,269,023 of record OX402531.1, read on the forward strand.
ATCCGCATTATTTAAAGCATATTATTTATTATAATATTCACAGTCACGGTTCAAGTCCCCATGGTTTTTGGATCAGACGAATTAAGTTTATGTAAAAATTTACACATCGAAATAATGGAATTAAAAAAAAATTAATGACGAAGCGAATAAACAAAGTCCGCTCCCGGTGACTTTAATTTAGAATTGATGAATTTTAACACATAGAATGACGAAATACGAATGAATCTACCTACTTTGAGAGGCAATTAATTTCTATCACTGAACTTTTAAAACAGTTTTTGCAACAATACAACACTGTAATATGTCCATTATAACTGGATTCATAATGAGAACTTTATTTAGACGTTAAATGTTCTTAAAAAAAAAAATAATAACAAACGAAATAAGCTTAAAAAACAAACTACTGTGCAAACACATGCTATAACGACAAACAAATTAATATTTTGACTGCATCTAACACGACGGCGACGATTCGAACAAGACTCAAACGATAAAGATCGATTGAAGGAAGTCAACGGTACTCGTCCAAATCGATTTCATCATCTCATTATCCCTATTTCCGGGTCTACCGTTGTATTACCTAATGGTACGCATTGTGACGATAAAAGCCACACGGTTTGTTTACTTAAACTTTAAGCAAGACTATTCAGATTTCCCAAATTTCGTTTTATTTAACGCTACACTCGATTATCAAATTAAATAAGAAAAAATACAAACAGACAACAACCACTCGAACGTTTGAGAGCTATCGATGAGCCAAGAAGAAAACTTACATCCGACATTATTATTCGCTCCGAATATTCAGGTTAGCATCGCCCTTAAAAGCCGCCACCGAGTATGGAGTAGAATTTACTACCTCCCTCCCCCCTCCGAATAAAAAAAAATGTCCGAGTTACGCCGCCCCGCGCGCGTGACGAGTATATGTATTCTAATAGATCGCCTGCAACAGAGGGCCGGTACTGGCGGCCACCGCGATAATTCTAATAACGACAATAACGAATAATTTAATATCTAGTTGCCGTCGATTAAAACTCACGAAACGCGAACGAATACATCGTACGGGATGGGAGAGGCAGGCTTTATTATTTCTGACCTTCGCCGTGTTCTCGTTTGGCGCACACAAACACCGCAGCAATCGATTTGTACGAGCGTGCGGCGTTGCGTCTACATATATACATTAACACACGCGCGTTATAAAATAGTATAATATAAAACACCACACACAATTAGCCTCGTGTTATTATTATTATTTCACGCAATCGAAAATGCGTTTTTGTCCAAATCTAAAGTGGTCCGGTCACGAGTGGAAACAAAAAAAAACAAAAAAACCCGAGACAATGGAAAACGAAAAACCGTCGCGTTATTACGTGGAATATATATTACGCGCGGCGAGCGATTGCCGTTATTATATTATATTAATTATTTAGCAATGTCGCGCGCACGCGACAATCGACGACGACGACGACGACGCCAATCCCGTGCAACGGGCACTTTCACTGAAATCCGTTCGATTACCTCGGAGGAAACGTATCGACATATAATATATTATAATGTGTACCTTTCGCACGCGCGTATATAAGAGTCCGCGGGACGAGTGTGTGCGCGCAGACGTCGCGGTCGGGTTGGATATTTTCTTGAAATAATTTTTAGTTTTTTTTTTTTTTTTTTAATAGGTCACTGTCGATTTGACCTACACGCACACACGCGCGCGCACTCGGGGGACACGGGCAGGGAGAGGCGGACACCCACCAAAACAAGAGTCGCGTCACCCAATTAGAGTACTGTTTTAAATAATAAAACTACCAGTCTAAATAGAACAATAAAGTCGACCAATTAAACACATAGGTGCTTAACGAGTTATAAGCTGCGGGACGTTAAATTCGAAAATTAAATACCGTTCTAGAACGATGGGAATAAACATTGGACAACAACAGTCTGCAACGGCGAAACCAAAAGAAGAAAAAAAAGGGGGGGGGGAAATTCTCCTTTGCCTCGTCGATAATACGTAATAATTCAATGAAATAACGATTTATCAATCGTACGCGTATATTATGGGTAAAAATTCTCGATTGTTTACCCGTTTTACCGGCAGACTTGTACAAATACGCGTGGTGTCCTTGACCGAACGCAACGGAAAGTAAGTTTTTTTTTTTAAGGCCGCGCACGAAAACGGACAGAAATCTACCAACACGAATTTATACATAAAATAATAATAATAACGATAATTTACTGTGAATGTTCTTTTTACGTTCGTATAAACTCTTTTAAATGTTAATAAAATATTAAATCCGTAGTAAAAAAAATAAATATATTAATTCACTTTTGAAATCTGTTTAATTCAGTACTCGATAACTAACTAAACCACAACTAGTTCCGTTACAAGATAAAACACATTTCATTTGCATACTTGTATCAATGGAACACATAATTAACGACGGATTGCATAATTTCTCGTTAATTACCCCCGTTTAACAATAATTCTCGCGGTGCAAACTCAATCTGACGTGTGATATAAATATGTTATTTCGTTTAAATGATCGTCGTTGCAATTATTTATAAATAAATAAAATACAAGTACACGCACGGTAGAAAACCACTTTCGAAGGGGAAAATGAAACCCGATGTAGTGCGCAGATGTACCAGATCTCTGCGGTGACTATTGGGCAATCGATGGCGATAATATGCTATATAGGTAAGTAATAAAGTAATGTGTGTTATTGTGCGAGCGAAAATGGCGGTACGAAAACGGCGTCGTCCGACGATCATAGGAATCGGTCGAAAACGTCGAACGCGACCGTTTCAGAAACATACGAGGATCAATATTATTATCGTTGCTCGGTTTTACTGAAATTAATAATATTATTACTGTCAAAACTACATATTATTATAATGGACGACGACAGGAAATGTCATGAAAAAACAAAAACAAAACAAAACAATCTTTACATACATCCTGTGCAGAGGATTACGACGTGTACTTAAATAAATTATTCTATAAATACGCGCGACCTTGGGTAAATTTTTTATCAATTTGTACCTCGAGTGGGCGGTGACGGCGGCGGGGGGTATTTCGTAAATAATACAATGCGATTGATGTGGACAACAGTGGACAATATCCGTCGTGCCCGTGTTTTATTATTATGTTGAGACAACGCGGCGGCGAAACATATTATATAGTCTACAGAAGTATACTAGGAAGTTCGGTAAGAATAAAAGTCGAAAACTTTTCGCGGCCATGATTTCGACTCGTATATAAATATACGTATTATATTACGCGGTCGTACTCGAATAAAATTAGAGATACGAACGGAAAAACTATTAACGCGTTGTACGGCGGGGATCGACGACGGCGATACGTCCGAAACACGTCAAGGACTCGGATCGGTCGAGTGCGCGTGGAGAAAACAAAACAGAGCACCGGAAACGGTTCATCAACGGAAACGAGTAAAAAAATAATAATAATAATAATAATAATAAATAAAAATCCCGCGAAGCCACTAGCCGTCTCCCCGCATCGCGCGGCCGTCGCGCGCACACACACGCGCGCATCGCTAAAACTAGCGGATCCGAAGAGATAAAACTAAAACACTATATTACGTAACTGAACGATTGAAAATTTACCTTTACGTGATAGGAGTTGAGCATGTGCCGAGGTAGCCGGTTGAATGTGCTGAAGTCCAGACGGCGACAAAATATTCCGTTGCCATTCATGGACGACTGCCTGCGTGACAAAAAAAAACAAAACGAAAATATTAACAATCGGGGGAGAAAAAAAAAACCATATCACACACGGCAGTGTGCGCGCGACACAAACGTTTTTTTTTTTTTTTTTGTTTTTTTATGACAGCGTTATAGTAACAATAATAATAATAACAACAATGATAGTGTACAACAAACGGAGATAACGCGACAACGCGGCGGGGCCCGCGTAGACGATGACTTGCGGTTAGTCGATTAGTGTGGGTTCTACGTAGGGGGGAAAAGAAGCCTTAACCTAGCCCAACGGGCGGCACGTTGTCAGGTGCGCGGACGGAGACCGGACGTGCGTTTTCGTTTTCATAATATAGTCCTCCGCCGCCGCAGGATTTATCGCCGCGCCGGACCCTTCCGTTTTGTTGTAATACAACAATAATTGCCGCTCTATAACGCCGACGACGTGTTGCGTACGCCGAAAGCGCCTCGTGTTTGTTCGCTTAGCCGCGAAGAGCGCACGCGACTCGCGAGACGAGACTCTTATTTGAAACGCGCGTTTTACGAGTATTGATCATCGCATAGGTGTTATTAACGCGGTGAAAAAATAACCTCGCACCACACGCGCCGACGACGGTCCTCGTAGGTAGTCGGAGGAGGAGCGCTGTCAGGTACTCGCACAGGACGCCGCGACGTGTGGACCGCGGAGTGACGAGAAAAACTGACGCGTTGTAAATACGAGTCACATTTACAATTAAAATCGAGCGAAAGTCGATAACAACTAGTGAAATAAAATAAAAAAAAGCTCCGGAGTTTTTCGAAAACGCGTACTCGAAAAAAATGACGCGTTCAGTCGACGACGAGACCGCGGCCTCGTTTCGTAAAATTATATCGGACACGAGATTTAGGCGAGCAATGCGAAGACGGATAACGAGTCGACGAAGTCGTCGGGAATCGGAACGTGAAATTACAATATTTCTTGCCCAATCGAAACGTATTCGTACGTGGAAATTGTGAAAAGAATAGAATTTACAACGAAAATATGAGCGAACAATAACACGACGCAGCCGCCGGCAGCTGTTGTCGGCATTATTCACTTTCATATTATTATTTTTTCTTTTCTAATTAATATTACATTTCATAATTCATAATTATTATTATTATTGTAATCGTGTAGATGAAAATCAAAACGCTCGGATTGCGAACGAATTACAAAACGTTAATAATCGAAATAAAAATCTCTGTTTATTCAAAACGCGCAATATTATTATAAATATACGACGACGACGACATGTTGCGGCGGCTATCGCATCGATAATGTTTTTTTATCACGTAGAAAATTATTTCATAGAAACCCAACGGTTTGTGTTTTTTTTATTTAATGAGATTTTTAATTACCACGAAATGCAGACAGCGTGTACTGTTGTTACTCGGATTTTTTTTTTCTTTCTTTTATTATTACACCGCGAGAAACGAAGACGTGACACGGACCGTGTCTCGGTACATCGTAGACGGGTGTGGTCACCGAGAAGTATATTATGATTATCGTTATTATTATTACGCGCGCACATACATAATATATATATAACTATAACGTGTTATTATGTTATAACTTGTGTTATATTACAGCCCGTCAGTCAAACGATTGTCTCGTTAATATTGATTTTGAAGTGCGCGCCGCCGACTGAAATATTACGTTCTCATGGTGCGCGCGTGTGGTACCGCACACGCGCGCGCACAAGTACGGAGAACAACCGCCGCACGATTATCGAGTTAGGAATAATATTATTCGTGGATCGGTCGGACGAGGGTGAAGCCATTCCGGGACGATTCACTCGAGAGACGCGCTACGAATGCCCAATCGAATATATTTTATTATTATTATTATTATTATTATAACACGATAAAATGTGCTTTTAAGTGTCGTAATTCTATGGGTTCCGTTCGTATTCGGGGTATGATATGACGGGTGGTGGTAGTAGAATAGCAGCGTGGTGCACGCTTTGTCATAATCGGTGTTTCGAGGATGACTTACAACCGCCGCCGTCTGCCGTCGTCGCAGTGGTCGGTCGTACTTCGGACTCGTAGTAGACGCGCTACTCTACATCATTAACAGACCTTGAAGCGGGGAAAAATATAAGAAAAGATAAAACAGACGAGCGCCTTCGGGGGGACGAAAATCGAAGGTCGGCGGTCCTCTCATCGGTCTCGAAATTAGTGCACGACGACGGGCGGAACGAAACGTCGGCGGCGCGTCTGCGTCATGACGTATGCCTCCACACTGGATACACTATAATACTTATAGCCATCGGCACGGCGATAGAAACAATAGTATTGGACGTCAAGTCGACCGAGGAAACGGTCGAAAAAGAGTTGTCGAACAAGTTTCGTGTGGTAGAAAAGGCAAAAAAATCTAATCAGGACGAAAAATTTCCAGCGAGGAACCGTCACCGGTGGTAAACGTTCATAACGCGGGTGTTTTTGAAACGCACGGCAGCACGAAACCCTGACCTACCCCCAACAGCGGTGTGACGGCGGCGATCTTTTGCGCAGTAGGAAAAAAACCAACAAAACGCGCGCCGAAGAACCGGATATGCAAGACAGCTGCTGCAGCTGCACAACCCTCGGGCGTAAAAAAAGACAACACCTCAGTGTTACCGCATAGGAAGTGCGCGAGAGAACGTAAAAAGCGGACAAATAAACCGCGCGAGAACGAAACACGTTAAATCGGCCCAGTACACGTCCGGGACCGAAACCGTACCTGACCGGTCGTGAAACCGGAACCTTTTAAAATCACAGGAACCGAAACCTCGCAGCAGAGTGTTTCAGAAACCGGAACCCTTGATATTTTTTCGAACGAATTCGGGACATTTAAGGGCGACGCGTCGCCTCTCAATAAAAACAAAATTGAATAAGCGCATTATTAAAATACGTAATAATAAATAGAACGTCGGAAAGCTGAACAGATTTTTGGACCGGAAGCCGTTGGCGACGCCGGAATCGACGTTTTGTTTTTCCAAAATCAAAACACCGGACTTTCTCGGAACCGAGACCGAATCCGTAAAAATCAAAAAGGCTCCTCTCCGCGCCGCCGCTCTGACGACGAGTCGGACTCGTAATGTTTCGGTTTAATCTATCGCAAATTATGCGCCGCCCGCGAAACGTATTGGCGACTCCGCGTGCGTCGGAAGAGGTGCCGGTGACACGGCCGTCGATCGATCATCGTCGAGTTTTATTTCCCTCGGCCTAGGAGGCGACGGCGCGGCAACACCGCGCCGCCGCGTCGGTCCCCGCAGCAGTTCGTACACGACGCACGCGGTTAGGGGTCGAGAAAGCGAACATATTATTATTATTTCACTACACACACCACACACACTTGCGCACACGTATACGCGCGTATAATAAAAGCACGCAACGTCACGCCGGATGAGTCACGTGGGTGTGCGGCGGCGACTGCGGCCCACGAAGAAATCGTCCGACCGAACACGGACCGACGTCCGGAGGGGAGAAAAAAACCGACGATAAACTGCAGTACAAACAATAATATAATTAGGTATAGCATGTACGAGTATATTATATAGATAGTGTCCAGTGAAACGCGATGTGTTCAAACTATGCGCTGTTATCGTAGGTCAACGCGAAACGGAGTGTGCCTGACACGAGTGCTGTGGTCGGCGAATTTCGCAGCGGCGGCGCGCCGATAAAACTATCGTGCGAAATCGCATCGTTTTGCCGTAGGAAAATTCAACTGAAAATGGTATAAATAATAGAAATCATTCCGATCGTTTGACTAATCCCGCGTCTATGAGATTTGACGATTTCGATGCCGTTGGAGCTGAACTGACAGATTATTCTGTTCAAAACGAAAAACAATCGTACGGTGTTCGCGTGTGTAAACAATTTTAGTTTTTCTCCCCTACGTGACGACGGGGAAAACGAGCAGGAGGAAATTTTGATTAAAACCTGCGGCTCGCGCGTACTCTTACGACCCCGTTTAGCGCCAATCGAACGGTACTACGAATTTCACACTACTACGACATGCCGAACGCCGGCGCGTTTCGGAATAATGCACCGTAAACAGGTTAATAAATCAACCCCGCGCGACCGAAGCGAACCCCCCGAGGTTTTCGCGGGAGAAAAGAGAACACGAAAGAAAGAAATCGCGACTACGACTGCGCGCTGTTGTTATTTTATTTCTAGAGAGGGCGAGCGGGCGAGGTACGATCGCAGCAACACATTTTGTTATGTTCGTGATGTTTAAACACGCATAGATTTCGAGAGAATGAAATACGTACGAGGTTTTCGCGGGCAAAACGCAAGCGCGAAACTTGATGCCGGCGAAACGACGACGTCGAGAGAACGTAATCATAAAACAGTAGTAGCTGATTGTGTCGCGCAGTAGTATTTGCATTCCAAAGCGTTTAACAATAAATCCGCGTGAAAAAACAAACACAGTTACCGATTAAACGAAGATTATCTCGACTAGATAATAATTATTATTGTTGTCGACAAAACGAAAAAATCGCGGCACACACTCGGCGGTTTCTTACTTAATTTTCATAAAATTATTGCGCGGATAGCAATTATTAAGCGTACGTTTATTGATCGAATCGACGGTAATATACGGGCTATGGGGCACTTGGGTTGCGAAAAAAAAAAAAAAAAAAGTAATGAGAATGAGTCGAGATCAGAAGGTCAACGCAGACGGTCATAAAAAGAGACACTTTAATATTCGTATGAAATATCGACGACGCTAATCGATAATATTTATGAATAAATCTTGACCAACTTATCTATAGGCCAACTGGTTTGACAAAAACAACTTGTCGCACACCACTCGTGTAAATTAACTCGTAAACTCGTCGAGCGCAATAAAACTTTACTAATAAGTACATATTATTATTATTATTATTATTATTATCATTATTATTCAATCGTGTGTACGTAACAATATTATAATGATAGAGCCGTACCGTTGGCGTATTGGAGGAGGGGAGCGATCGGGTCATTCGCAGTAATCCGCCGACGACAATATACGAGTAGTATATTAAAACGAAGAGCAATCTTCAAACCGAAACTTTTTTAACGAGGTCTCCGCGAACGAGTGGGTTTCGTCGGTGCGCCGCCGCCGCCGTTGTTGCAACGGCGAGAAAGATAAAAATATAGTTTAGATAATAGGAAAAAAAAACCCGTCGTCAAATGTTAAAAAACAATCGGCCGACTATTTAATTTACATCGTATCGACATCCGAAAAAAGATTACGATATCGGTTTGTTCTAAAACGGTCGGAATTAGGTCGAAAACGAAAAAAAACCGAACGACGAATTACGTTTTTCCATCGACGCGTGGAGTTTTTAATGATTCAATTATATTGATTTGACGAAAATAACTCTCAAAAATCGCGTATAACAAAAAGGTCCCTTTTCGCACTGTTCGCAGTCGAAAAAGTCACCTTCGTCGTTTGTCGCGACTCGGCCGCTCAGTGGGAGGCGATCGTCGAACAAGCCGTGGGTGGGTGTGTGTGTGTGTGTGTGTGTGTGAGACCTAGTTCAATGTCGTCGACGAATTCGGATTTCGTTCGCGGAGATACAATGGTCCCCGCATGCGAACGAACACACGACGATAGCACACACTATTATTAACGTCATCAGCGACGAGCGGAGTCGAAATAATAGAGAGCACGCGAACGCGCGATCATTGAAAACAGTCCATGCGCCCGAAAAGGTTAAAATTTGCATACGCGGGTCGGGGCCCCACGTGTAAACACAGACGTAGGCTGCACAGAGCGAAGGCTGCAGAAGTAAAAAAAACAAAAAAATCGAACCTTGAAAAGAACTCAAAACACGAACAGAGCGCGGTTTATATAAGTATATTTATACCGATGGTCTTTTATAGGAACACGAATATAGTTACTATTATAATCACGCGGTACATTTCATTTATAATAACCCTTTATGTTTAAAAGTATTATATTGTTCATTAGTGAGATCATCACTTGAATTCGGCACGATATTATGGAATCCTAATCAATTACAATTTATCGATAAATTAGAAAAAGTCCAGAGAAATTTCCACCGTTTTTATGCATATAAAACAATGATTTTTAACCAAAAACGGATGAGATTGCAAAAATTGCAGGTTTAAAATCACTAAAGACGACGAGGTTAGTTTTTGATGCCACTTTTGTTTATAAAATCTTTAATGGAGAAATCGTCTGTCCTGAACTATTACAAAAAATTGGTCTCAAAGTACCCTCCTTCATCAATTCAAGACAAAATCCTCCTTTTGCTATACCACAGTCAAAAACTAATTATTTCTCTAATAGTCCGATGTGTCGCCTACCAACGCTATGCAATCAAATAAAAAATTTCGATTTCTTTTTTGATTCATGCACCACGTTGAAGACTTGTATTTATAATTCAATTAATTAATGTTACATGTTTTATTTAATAATTGTTAGTTCATAATTCTTATATTACTGTATTCCTACCCCTTGGGGTGTTGTTTATTTATTGATTTTTATAACAATAAATATATTATTATTATTATTATTATTATTTATAATTATTTGGCGTATAATTATTTCATATTTTCGAATATTATTACACAGAAAGATATGTGTACATATGTAAACATATGTAAACGACGACATTGTACCAAACCTCAGAGCGCGATAAACCGAAAACGAATCGTAACGAGCTTTTATGACGATAGATCGTGTACGCACGATGGCGACTTGATCGCGACCAAATATTGAAAATCTGCAGTTATTATACGCGCGATTATTAACCGCGAATACTAATTGACAAGAGTGTCGGATTTATTCCTACTTCTCACATCTCGTTAGGTGACATTATACGAATTAGATTAATGATTATCGTTTATTTAAATTAGACATCGAAATTTCGGACACGGTTTAGAACTGAGCAAAGGTTTCGATCGGAAACGGTTCGATTGCCGACAATCCTGCCTCTCGCCGACCGACTGGGTGACGAACACGCCGAAATACGTTTACGATATTATCGTAAGCGCGCGCGAGCGTATACGGTATATATACCGTATAGTAAATAATCGTATCGGCTCGTTTAACACACATTTTAATTGGCCCGCGGTTAACCTAAATAGAAAAAAAAAAAAAAAACCGAATAAACAATAAACACTGGCCGACACAACACACACACACACACGCCGTACAGAGTCAAGGACAACCGGTTGGCGGAACTGCATTGTCCGCCGCCGATCCGAGAAAAACGTACGCCGGCCGTAGTAGAGGAGACGACCACGATATTATACGGGCCGCGCATTTGGTCACTATAACCGACTGCCGAGACTGAGACTACCACTACCACAACACGATAATAAAGCGGGTAGTCTTTCGCCTGGCCACGACGAATACAATATACACCGGAGTAATAATAGTAAACGGCTGGGGCGAGGGGGGTCGCGGGGAACGGTCGTTCGGAGCGAGTTTTCTCAAAATAAAACACTGCGCGCCGGGGGGACGCGAGGTGTGAATGAATATAAATCTATTATTATTATTATTATTGTCGTGGAGTATTATTATGTCGGCCGTGATGCGATGAAACCCTACGATTGCCGCCGGAGCGTGTGCAGTGTGTCTGCTCTGTCGGTCCGAAAAACAGTCCTAAAAAGCGGCGGTGTCGTACTACCTGCATAGTAACGCGACGTATTATTGTTGTCGTTGTTGTTATACGGCGCGCGTACGGTTTTATTTCGTTTTTTTTTTTTTTTTTTAATAGTCTTCGGAACGAGTTCAAAGAAGAAATGCAGGGGAAAATGCTTACTTTATGCGCGGCGCCGAGTAAACAAAAACAACAACCACCCGGAAGACGGACACACGAGACACGCGGTCCCGTCGTCGTCGTCGTCGTCGTTGTCCGACCGCAATATTCCCGCGCGATCGTATCGAGGGCACACGAAAATCCCAAAACGTCAACGGCGACACACACGATAATAATAATATATTATAATATAGGCTCGCGCGACATAAATCGGACGCCGCCGCAGGTATACCCGCACACCGCACACGTCGTAAGTACGAAGTAACTAACGAGTCGGAAAAATACGACGGGAATGAAAAAAAAATAAAAAAAAATAACAAAAAAACCCGTCGAGCCAGCCCGAATTTGTCGAATCGCGACGGAGGAGAGTGGGGTTGGAGGGAGGCGCGCTCGCTTCGAAACGACAATATTTTATTGACGCCGTCATACGATATAATAATATCGACGAAAACCACGGCTGCAGCAATTATATCGCCTTCGAAAAACGCCCGAGATCCTAATAAGGCAATCGGTCCGATACACACGCCGCCGCGCGCGCATAACAATCACATAACACGCGGCCGCGGAATCACAATCGGCCGAGAACCGTCGGCGGGCGGGCGGGGGAGGAGGAGAAATAACGATTATTTAAAATCGGAAACGGTTTGTGCACCGCGGCGGCGGATACGAGACGGGGTGGGGGGGGGGGGACAAGCGATAGGACGGTGTTTTTTCATCGCGATTCCGATATACTCCATAATGAATATGGTTTATATAAAATTTAGCGGTTAGGAATCACCGAGGAAAGAAAGAAAGAAAGAAAAACGCGTCGGACGACACGTCGCGAAACGATTGATCGTTTTTCAACAATCATATTAGCAAAGTATTGAACTACTCCGAGCCGCGGGTAACCGCATGAAAATTAAATAATGCAGAACTCCCCGAGTAGTTCAAGGTCCTAAGGATTAAAGAAAGAAACTTTTTATTCTTTTTTAGAATTCCCCCTCCTCTCTCTTCCGCAGGACAATCCCTGAGTCGGCTGTATGCACGGTAACGTTTATATTGTAATATGTAAAACCTAGTAATTTTCTGTTGCGCCACAACGGCACTTTATCGCCTCGTACACCCGAGGAGTGCACCGAAACGCACGACACAGCTGCCGCCACCACAAACTATAATATACACTGTGTGTGTGTGTGTGTGTTATGTTTGGTGTCGGAAACTCGGACACGGCAGAGCGGCGCACCGTGGCGTGACGGATATTTCAAGGTTGTGGGATAGTACGGAATTTTTTTTTTTTTTCCATTATTATTGTTATTACTCGACGACGACGCCGGGTCAGGTTGTATAGACAAAATGCAACGCCTAGTGCACGCCGACAAACGACGACGGGGGGCGTTCGTTGATAAACTTCGTCGTCGACGAATCGATGACGACGGTCGATAAAAGTACAATGCGAAAAACGTGACGAAACGGCGTTTGTATAATATAATATTCACTCGCGGCGAGCCGAGCGCGCATTATTGAAGAGAGCGGATTTACAGAAGAACATATTGTATTGTTTTAAAACGGCTACTATTCGTCGAAAGTCCAAATGTATACCACGAACGCGGTTTGCAACGCGTTCGATTCGCGAGCTTATGAAATCCGTTTGAGTTTGCGGCGGCGGCGGCGTCGTCGTCGTCGTATGCGGGATTGAGACGATGAATTTTTTAGTTATATTTTTATTTTACGTTTTGCCTACGATAAAAAAATATTATTGTATTTTTGTTTTGTTTTTTCTTTTGTTGTTGTCGTGTTGGTAATCGCCGCCGCCGCCGCGAGCGCGTTTTCGGAATATAAAAATATGTACACAAAACCGCGTGCGCGTGCGTGTCGTCGTCGCTCGAAACGACAATATTAATACGACCCGGTAAAACGTGGTGGTGGTGGCGGCGGCAACGATCCGCGCAGACGAACACAATACGAAATAATAATATCGTTATTGTTGTAATATCGTCATCGACATAGTCCGAACGCCATCGACAAACGGTGAAACGTTACACTCCCCCGGCACACGACAAGGCCGCCGCCGCCGCCGCCGCGACCGCCGACTACTCGTCTAGGAGGGTAGACCCCCATTACAATAATAATAACGATAATGATAATAATAAAAATACGCGTTGCAGTCGTTCGTAAATTGAACTATTCATTGTCAAACACACGCGCGCATTTTGTTACAACAGTCCGTATACGACCGGTGTGTGTGTGTGTATACACACGTATACAATAGCTGCAGCAATATGCGTCTAGTAAAATATAGTTGCGTAGCGTTTTTAAAGTAAATAATATACTCGACGAGCCGACACGTTTTTCCGTGTTTCGTGCGGCTGGCGGCGGGGCGGCGGAGGAAAAGGACGACGCGGAATAAAACAACACACGGCGGCGGCGCGCGGTTTGTTGTTATTTTGAAAGCGTTTTTCGTTACACTAGCTGTACGAGTACAAAACGCCGGTATAGGAGAAAAAACGCGGTAAAAACCGTGGCGGTCAAACCGCCGGCGCCGAAGGCGAAAACACAAATTTCGAGTTTAATTAAATCGCAATATTTTACGCGAAACCCTCGGCGGCGGCGGCGGCGGCGACGACTCGTCGTCGACACGCGCTTCACGTGTTCCCGGGGAAGGGTTCATTTTCCCCGCATAATAATACGCGGCCGGCGGGATAAAAATGTAACCGGAATGCAACGCGCCCCCACCCACCCCTCTCCGGTGTAGATTTTCGTTTTTTTCCACCCCCTCTCTCTCGCTCTTTTTGACCCTCATTTTCGGCCGAAAATAAAATAACACGCGACGCGCGACGTGTACACAAACGCGTGTACCTACACCGCTGTCAACTCACTACACTACATATTATACGTATATACAACAGCGACAACGGTCCGCGGCGAGTGTTTATGAACGCGAGTAATTAAATTTTTTAAAAGGGGCTTTTTTTCCGTTCGTTTTAATGACGTCACCCCACCCAGTCCACCGGCGATTTCGGTGCAATTTATCCCGCGCACGTTGAACGCACCGCGACAAATATGCCGTACGCGTGTGCGAGGAGACGAGCGCGACGACGGACGCCACGAAATTTCATTTGAAAAAAACAAAATTACACGACCAACAGTAAATAGAGAGAGAAAAAAAACGAAAAACGACGTAGTCGAACGAGCGGCGAAACGGTCCTGCCGAAAAACGAGATACGGGGGTTGAACTCTCCGGGAAAACATTACGAACTCGATCGGAAGAATATCGGAACAATAGCGACATCCGAATAATAATTATATCCTGACGAATCGAAATTTTTTAAAAAAATCGTTATCCGCCCTATACGCGTTATTATGTTCGCGTATAATAATAATAAATTGACGGCGGCGTCATATTGTCGGCCGATGCAGTTTGGAGAAACGCCATGATAATATTATTAAAATATTGTAACATAATCGTAAAACAGAAATTTAAAAGTAAACCGCTGTTATAGTTTTCGCACGGGGAAGGGAAACCGGGCGAAAACCGCAGTGTTTGCAGCAATGGTCTGGTAAAAAAAAAAACGAATAGATTAGGAAAAATACAAAGTAAGAAAATGACGCGAAATCACGTGTGACAGTTTTCGAGAGAAAAAACGCATAGGTTTCAAAATTAACAAGAACGAAAAAAAAACCACGTGTAGAACACGCGTATAACAATATAAATAACAGTCGGAAGTGTGCATTTTTTTTATGACATCAGGAAATAACATCAGAGCTGTATTAAGGGCAAACGGGGGAAGAACTTGCCTTAAATTTATAAATAATATTGTAAAAATTGTTAAAAAATTTATTTAATATATCTTTCACGAGTCCGAAATCGTGATATTTTACGGTAATAATTAAGAGGCAGTGTTGGTGATTTTTTTTTTTTTTTAACGTGACGGATGAAGCTCACCTCGATAAAATATGTTTCAATATAACATTCGAATCTATATAAACGATTTTTATTTCGCATTTTTGGCTTTTGATTATATCAAAGCAACGTTTGATATTTTTATGGTCATTTATTTCAGGTCGTACAAATCACGATTTAAAACACGTCTACGGTCGAACACGACGACGATTGAAATCTCGGACGGAACCGAATTGTACACTTGAAAAACATAAAAACAAACGGAACGGGCCACCGGGGACGACGCTCCTCGAATTCCCCGACTCGCCCCCGAACGCGGGCAGTCAGTTCCACGGACAAATGGCGAAGTCTCCGAGGGACGCCCTGTACGTTTTAGGTAACCACCTGTTTTAGTCTATTCGCCTACCAATTGGTATTAATTATTTAAACCCGAGTTTTGACCTGTAACGTACGTATATGACGAACGGTAGATAAACAGCGGGGAAGGGGCGCGAACGAATTAATGGCCGGTGGCGCCGCCGAATCGCTCGACACCGCGGCGTGTTATATCGCGCGTTTCGTGTGATGTTTAATAGAAAGAGAGAGAGAGAGAAGTAAAAAAAAAAAAACATTACGCGCTGACGGTTTTTCAGACGATTATATTTCGACGATCGTATCTCTCGCGGCGCAAACAACGAGCGCGACGGCGGCGCGGCGGCGACTCTGCAATAACGACCGGCAGCGGCGAAAGGATTATTATAATCGCGTCGCGGGCCGCAGTGATTTATCGGCTAGACGTATTATATTAGTGCTCGTATTTATAATGTATTCCGATAGCGCTAACTAGACCTGCGGCGGCGGCGCGCGTATTATGCTCGTAACACAAAGAAACGTTAAAAACGTTATTTATTTTTACGGCACCGTCGTCGCGCCGTCGCAACAACAACGGGCGAAAGAATAAAAAAAATACATGATAATCAAAGCGTCGTCGTCGTCGTGTAGTAGACGTCCTTCGCCGACGGATTTTTCGCGCACAAAGAGACCCCCGCGCCGCGTCAAAGTTCAATTAACCCGCCGAAAGGTACGAATAATTATAGAAATCCTCATTCCCCCCGATCGCCCTATTGATTTTCACACGGTAAACACGCTAGGATCGTCGGGCGAAAGCAGTGGATTTCAGAGTGTGTCGCGCGCGTAACGGACGCCCGACGACGGGCGTGGAAACTTCGGAAAGAGGGTCGAAATCCCCTAAAACGAGACGGAAAACGGCCAGACGGAGGGTAAAAAGGACACGCGCTTTTTCGCCCCCGAAATGTACGCGCCGAGGAAAAGGGAAGGCGACGCGACGGCGGCGGTTACTCACGCGACGCGGGCCGACAGTCTGACTAGGGCAACAATATTAAATTCGTGTGTTTACGACGCGACCGCCGCCGCCGCCGCCGCCGCCGAGACTTGAACACACACACCGGTAGTACGCCGGGCGGTGTTTACACACACGCGAGCCGCATACCAACTTAATCTAGAGAAACCCTCCTCGAGATGGAACGGCTGCGTTCACACGACGACGATGATAATAATAAAAATCATAATAATAACGTCGCGGGCGAGGAGAAAACGAATAAAAATATTTATATAGCTCGCTGCGCGCACGTGAAAAGCAGAACGCGGCTCCGGGGAGGCTAGGTTTGGTGAAACGGTCAGCGCGAAAAAAAGGCCGTATTATTGTCGAGAGCGTTCGGAATACAATGTAATTTATAGAATTTACAGATCGTTAAACGTTTCTTTTCGCGCGTTCTACCAGTGAATAAGTCCATCCGGCGGTCGCCTGGCTATAGAGCCGCGGGTAAGCGCGAATCCGCCGGAGCTTTTCGAATCGACGAAAAAAAACCAGTCGAACGTTTAAAAATATGCCATTTACAATACTAATTAAAGTGTTTTTTTTTTTTTTTAGATATAATTAACTAATTCGTTTCGTAAAATATTTTGGAAATTATTTATTATCAGCCGAACGGCCGTTAATATACTAAAAATACGAGAAAAACCGAAGATCCACCTCGAAAATAAAAATTTCGTCGCGCCGAAAAATAACGTTAATTTTAATTTTTTTCGCGTCTCCGGAGCCGATTCGGGGCGCGCGCGAGCGAGCGAGTTACGATAAAAGATTGGAAAAAAAAAAAAAAAAACGGTCTTACCTTTCGAAAATGTCTTTGAATCCGGCGGCGGCGGCGGCGGCGGTTGAGGAAGATGAGGCGCCGCCGCGTCTCTTGGACGACGACGATGTGGAACCGGTGGTGGCCGAGCCGAAAGAGCCCGAGTGGGCGGGCGAGACGCTGCTGCTGGTCGAGTTGGTGCCGCCGGTGACGGGCGAGCTGGACCCGTTGGACGAGCCGGACAGGCTGCCCGCGCGCAGCCGCAGCTCGGCGTAGTCGATGATCGCGGCGGGCGCGACGGGCTGGGCCGCGCACGATTTGGGCTGCCGGCGCTTCTTCTTCTTGCCCGCGGCGGCCGCCCTGCCGCCGCCGCAGTGCGACGGGTCGACCGCGTCGTCCGCGCCGCCGGAACCGGACGACTGGCGGCGCGCCGTGGCCGGCCACTCAGAGTCCTTCTTCAGGTATCCCCGGCCGCACCGGCAGCCGCACGCCTTGAAGGCCATCTCGTAGCCCTTCTTGTTCAGGTTCACCACGTTGTTGTTGTTGACGTTCACCGTCCACAGGTCCTTGATGCGCCGGCTGCCAGCGGCGGCGGCGGCGGCGGCGGTGCCGTTGCCGTTGGCGTACGTGGCCGCGGCGTTCTTCATGTACGCCAGCACCAGGCGCTCCCACGCGTCGAAGCACTCGCGGTGCATGTACCGTCCCGCGGGACAGCAGCCGTCGCTGCACACGACGCGCGCGTACAGCTCGGCGGCCCGCGGGTCGTCGGGCCTGATGGGCGCGGACCGCATGACGCAGTCGCCGGTGGGCACGCAGCACTCCTCGTAGTGCTGCTGTTGCTGCTGTTGGTGCAGTTGGAACGGCGTCTGATGTTGTTGCTGTTGCTGTTGCTGTTGTTGTTGTTGTTGCTGCTGGAACAGCTGTTCCACGGCCGTGGTGGTGGACGGGCCGAACAGGTCGGCGAAATGCCCGATACCGTTGAAACCCATCGCGTTTCTGCGCGGAGCCATTCAACGACGGGACGAGGAGAACGGCGATCGCATGCCGCGCGAGAGAGTCTTTTGATTGTTTTTGTTTTATGTTTTTTTGTTTGTTTCGTTTTTTTTATCACCCCGTCGGTGTGCCGCGCGGTAAAATACGACGGCGACGACGACGACGACGACGACGAGTAGTCTGCGCGCGCGAGCCGGAGGAAAACGAGAATTTTTCGACGGCGACCGCGAAAAGGCGCGCGAGAGAAAAAAAAAAAAAAAAAAAACGAAAAAACTAAAAATTCAAATAATAATTAAATTTAATAACGATTTGTACTTCGTCACAGGTGTGCGAGGAGTGCGTGTGTGTTTGTGTGTATGTGTTTGTGTTTTTTTTGTGTGTGTGTGTGTGTGTGTGTGTGTGTGTGTTTATAGCGTGTACGGCGGCGTCGCGCGTGCGGTACAGACGACGTACGGCCACTTTCTATTTCGTTGACCGACTGCGCGGCGCACCGAGAGACGCGAAACACCCGCGCGACGACGGCGGCGGCGATGAGACACGGCGGCGGTTACGGGCGGCTCTGGCGGCGGCGGCGGCGGCGGCGCGCGCGCGCGCACGCTCTCTCACAGATCCCGATGTGCCCGCCCGGTTTTAGCGCGGCGGCGGCGGCGGCGGCGGCGACGACGGTCACAGTCAAGGGCGGTGGGCACGGCGGCGTGGCGGTGGCGCGCGCTGGTGGCGATAAGAGATCTCCCCACCGCCCCGCTCGACGGTAGGGTGGCGGCGGCGGCGGCGTGCGCGTCACGTGATATACTGCCGCCGCCGCCGCGTGTTCCGGGAGGGTTGCGGCGCGGGGCGGTGTGCCGCCGCCGCCGACGGTACTGCGCAGTAAATTCGACGGCGGCCGCGTGTCCGTTAAATTTTTGGATCGAATTTTTCCCCACCCCTCTATAACGTCCGTCCGCGTTTATATATTTATTCGATATTATATATTGAATTAATAATATGATAAATATGAAGATACGTATGTATACGAGTTATATAAAATCATATCGAGTATTTATTGAGCTAAAAATAAGGCGGAAAAAAACGGTTTAAAAAATAAACGTTTGAAATTTTAGAATTTTAGAATATACTAGAAATGTTTACATTTTCTAATTTGGGAGGTTTACGTAGCTACGGCTCCGTATATAACGGAATATTATGAAAACAACGTCGCGACGTTTTTTTTTCTCTTTTTTTTTTTCCAATTAATTTTCGGCTGTAGTACGTTTTACCGGCGGCGGCGTCGTTGTATGTTCGAACAGTTGATTGAATCGAAGTTGATTTTTAACGATTCGATAATTTGAAACGTTTATGTGGAAAAATGTTGTTATCCAAAACATTGCGGCATCGCGTGAATTCAGATTCTCGCTGCGATTTTGTAAAAACAATTATTTGGTTATGTAACGAATGAATTCGTATACTCGAATGCGACGGAGATCTTTGAAAACATAAAAAAAAAAATTAAAACTATAAATTTTGTCTATCGCCTATACTAGCTCCAAGGCCGTACTAAAAGGGGCTCTAAACAATTCTAGAATAGTCCTGACCAAGTACATTAATTTTTCCCAATCATATTGATTTTTACAGATTAAAATATTCGTTTTTCATTGAACACAAAATATAAAATGAATGATTTTCACCGTGAAGCAGTACTTGTCGTACTCTTCGCCGAGTTAAAAATCTATTTTTAAAACGACAAAGATAAGAGCGTGGACTCAAATTTATTACCATACATTATGTTATACCCGAAAAAAAAAAAGAAAAAGATCTGTAAAACGAGATTACCAATATCCGTTATAAACAGTCGGTGGTATTTGGTTAAAAATACAATAAAAGTTCGAAAAACGAAAATAGATTTCGGAAACGTACAACAAATATTGTGATGTGAAATTTTTTAGAATTTCGGAATAAAATACAATAATTATTATCGGTCGGAGATTTCCGTCGTAAAATAGTGTGTAATTATAATAATAAACAATATAGTCGTTTTTATCCTTCGCCGCGCCGCTATATCAAGAGTTTGTTCGAGGGGTTTTTTTTTTCTGTCGTTCGATTTATTCTCGGTACGTCGTGCGTATTGTTGTGATTTTTATTTGAAAAAAAAAAAAAAAAAATCGTAAAACCTTTTCGGTAAGAGTAGAGCCGACGAGGGCGTGGGCGAGAGAGTGCGGGCGAGCGGGTTATCCGCAGGGTCTCGCAAATCAAGCCCCCCCGAAGACGACGATCGCGACGGGGAGTTTTCGGAGGAACGCGTGTTCTTCTCTATAGGCGGTCGAGATCGACGTTCGAGATCTCGGACGGCGCTCGATCGTAATAAATCGTGTAGACGCGATGTGCACCACACAATAATTGCCCGTGCCGCGCCCGTTTTTCTTCGTCCCGTTGTTTGTCCATTCTCCCGCCGAAACCCCGACCAAAACCGCTGCCAATTATTATTGTTGTTTTTGTCAAAAGGGCCGTGTTTTTTTTTCACCCGATTATTTACATTTTAAGGCTCGTTCAAACCGAAGCGGTAGCGGCAGCGGTAACTTCAGCGGTATTTATCGCTTTTTAAATACCGCTGATCTAACCTAACCGGAGCGAAATATTTCGCCAAAAATTACTAGTCGACATTGTGACACCCATGCGCGTACATCGAATATTATTTATTAAATAATTTAATTTTATAATTTACCGTTAAATAAACCGTTCATTTTAACACTTATTTCGTGATCCCAAATATAATCTTTTTTCCTCGTATCCTTGAATTCTGGAAGTGTCATATTATACATAATGGGATATTCTTTAACAATCGCAATTAACTGTTCAATTTTATTATTAGTCATTTTTATTATTAAAAAATAAATTTTAAGCAAGAGAATCGTTCATACATTGAACACCACGACGTTAGATTCAATTGCGAGGTGTAAACTTTAAATCGCTGAATAGATATGTGTTTGATAAATATATTAATAATATGAGTTGGGAATTTACAACTGATTATCGCAGCGGTAAGCGAAAAATATAGGGTCTGCAGCGAAAAATAAAAATATCGCGCTCAATCTTGCGGTAACATTTTCGCCGTGGTATTAATTTCGCGCTGGTGAGTGCACTCGTATTAAAACGTATGGACATTAAATTTCGCTGCCGCTACCGCCACCGCTACCGCTTCGGTTTGAGCGAGCCTTTACGCGGCGAATCCCGCCGACCGAATAGCGCATTTCTCCGGCACAATCGTCCTGAATGATGTGTTTTTTTTTTCTTTTTCACGTTTGGCGAACTCGCTTGGCGCAGTAATAACGGGGTGTGTTGTTACCTCGGTATCGACACGGCGCGGCGTCCGGTGTTTTCGATGAAAACGATTTCATACTTTTGACACTTCATCGACACCTGCAGTTGTTGTTGTTGTTGTTCTGAAGAAGAAAACACCCGTCGAACCTTGAAAACAGAGTTAAATGCTTATTATTAGTTTTTTTTTTCTCTTCGTGATGATAATATTACCAAATGAAACTATAATATAATGTCGTCGTGAAGTGTCGAACGCGATTTTTCCATTGTTAAAAAATAGAATCGGGACTTATTGAAGTCGCGTGTTTTTTAGTTTTTTTTTAATGATGACGGAAACAATTATTTACTAGTCGAGATAAAAATATTTTTTTCAAACCATAACTTAACACTAGAAATAGTAAAATAAAATTGCTTGTTCGTGCAAATCAAACATTACAACACTCGGCTAACCGAGCCCAACTGATAAATACATTTCCGTCAGATTTTTACCACGTGAATTTCTAGTAGTTACCGATAAACTCGTTTAGCTCGTATAACATATTACATTTATACAACTATCATTATTATCATGGACACACGTGAATAATCCGTTTAGTTTGAAAAAAAGACCCAATCGCCCCCTCTTCGTATTCACCACTGATCGACACTCTGGCTCATCAAACGAATATCATAAGTTATTTCGTTATTACAAATATAAAAAAATCTTATATCTAGAAAATAATGCGATATAAATTAGTTATAAACACGGAACGGCAATATATTATTTTATTTTGACGAAAATAATACGATTTGAAAATACCAGGCTCGTCGAACGCGTTATGCGGGGGAAAAACACGAGTCTATTCATAAATATATTTTTTTTATTTTTTTTCATCCGGGGGCCGCGGCCTGAACGGAGAAACCTCGATTTAATTCGTATTTCAATAAACGCTGTCGGAGAGGGGTTGGGTATTGTCGATAAAACATTTAAAAATAATTCCAATTTTTGTGCGATTGATCGTTTTCAACTGAATGAAATAAAAATAACAACGAACTAAATCGGCGGAAAAAACGCGTTATCGACTGACCCGAAAATGCATTTGAATCGGAAGGCCGTTACGGCGACGGCGCCGGCAGGACGATAATATGATTATCCAATAGATAATTTTTTATCGATTTCCATATAATTTAGATTTTAGAAAAGAGATTTTGTCGTCTCTAAACAGCGTTTTGTAATATGCCGTCGTCGGTTGCGTTGGTTTCGAATTTTGGACATTTTACACTAGAAAGTCACGTTTTTCCGATAATCGATAACGCCGTTTAGTCGCGCGTACCGACTCGTCCTTAATTATTTCATTTTTTTTTTTTTTTCGGATCCATTATTTTATTGCTATTATTATCAACGACGGAGGAGACGGTTCGGACGACTGGAATCGTTCCAATTATCATACTCGAACCGGCGCGGCGGCGGCGGCGGTTGTCGGCAGGATTCCAATATTACACGATCAGTCGGTGGGAAAGACGCGTTTCCGAACAACTGCAGCTGGTAAAATCACGTCGAACGTTTATAAGTACAGGGGAGTTATAAGGTAAAAGAAACGGGAACGCGACGGTTTCAATCGTTTTCGCCCCGGAGAGTTCGAAGGACATCGCGGAGGTTGGCACGACGATATTGTCGTCGCCGACGAACCCGCCCGGAAAGAATTTGCACGCAAAAACGAGCCCATTGATATTTCGGAGAGTTTAACATCGCATATCTAAACAGCAATCTCCGTATTTGTAATAATTACTTATTTTTTTTTAAAAAATGTTTTTGAAATCATTGATTTTCAAAAGCGTTTCTCCGCGCGAATCGAGGTAAAATTCTATTGTGATCAAGTCGACAAATTAAGTTACATTGAAATGATGGAAATTTATGTTTGTACAAAACATTGGTAAATCGTTATGTGAAACGTGGAACTTTTACACGTATAAGATGGGCAATTACGATGAGTAGGGCCCAATGACGTCACGCGGCTATTCTACATTTTTTAATATCTCTTAAAGTAATTATTTTTTTTTCTTACATCGGATCTTCACCAAATCATTTCATATAGCCATAGCTACAATTATTTTACATGTGCACTAAGTGCAGTATACATTTGTGTTGTAACAAAAACCATAATTGTTTTATGAATTACCATGTACAATAAAATTTGACAATAAATATCTGTAAATATATATGCAATAGTTATTCTTATTATGAATAGAACTAAATAATATTGTATTGATATGTATGAAAGTAAGTATGAATTTCTTATAAGAAACCGTAAACAAAACGAGGCGTTAATGCCCACTGTTGCATATATGCAACATGATTTAAAGTTAAAAGTTTTAAATGATGTATTAAGTCCATATTTTTTTCCTTATTTTTACCAAATTCTAGACATTGTAAACAACAGAATCAAAAAAAAATTAGAAAAAATTAAAATTTGGGCATTGAAGGGTTAAAAAAATTTAAAGAATTTTTTTTTTTTGTGTCGTGTGCTCATTTAATTTGTACATATCAAGTTTTCGTCGGAAGAAGAGAGTTAAAAAACTGTTATGGACATGAAAATAATTTTCTTGGACATTCTTTATCAGTGTGTTTTCTACAACGTCGACGAGCGTGTATTGATATTTATTATACGCTGGTCGTATTTGAAATCATAAAATTGAATTAACGTTTGTTATTTCGTCAAAAAGCATAATACAACAGTTTGGAAAAAAAAAGTGTCCTTATATTATTTTTATGCTGTCAATGTCAGATATGGTAATAAGGAGTTTATTTCAGTGATTAAAATATGATAATTGAGATAAAAAGGCATTTCAAATTTCCAAGTAACATTAAAGAATCGACGCGAGGAAGGGAAAAGACACCGTAATATGTGTAGTTTTTTATATATTTTTTTTTAATCTCCGACAGACGAAAACTGAAAAAAAACGAGAGCTCGTTCGTAGGATCTCGTTAACGGCCGGTTACACGTAACTTTAGAAAGCGTGTTTGAAGAGTTGCCTAACCGTTGCTCCTCAAAAAAGAAAATTACGATAAAATTAATTGGACATTTCCCGGTTTTTTTTTTTATCATTTTTACTCCGTTTAAATTGCTTCTCGACTATCCGAGCCCCGTCGAGACGCCGCGCTTTGTTTTTACATGTTTTCGATTAATCTCGCGACTCACAATTTTATTTTTATTCATTTCACAGCAGTCGTAATTTTGAAAAAAAAAAAAAAAAATTAATTATCGTCGTGGGTTTTTTAGAATTTTAAACGTGAACAAAAACACATTCTATTTCGATAGTTCAATTGATGAAATAATCAAAGACATTGGTGAGATATCGAGTACAAGGAATTTCGAAACTAAATACGACAAAACGAAAACAATAATGAGATTTCAAAAGATGCGTACCTAAGACGTAACATATCGTAGGCAAAGAGTACGAGTAGTCGTATATAATATATATTCGACGTATCTATGCAGAGAAAGTTATTAAAAACATATTCTACCAGTTGAAACTATATGCAAATTAGAATTAAACCACAGAATACTCGAGTACATTAATCAAAATTCGCCTACTCTGTGATAAAACTTTAAAACTATAGTTTAATAGTACCTAATTTAATTTATACATGTTTATTGATTACAAATTTATAATTTAGTTTGAATAATAATATTGAGACCAAAATGTCCAAAGTCAAAGTTAATCTCGACGACGGTGTATCGTGGTTCATTTTGTACTGTTTATGTAATATGTTATCTTAATTTTTTAAGATTTTTTTAAGATTTTTTGCATTTCGTTTGAACGAAAGAAGAAACACTGATAAAAAAAAAACAATTCATTATATAATATTGTTACAATATCGTAAAAAGCGCACTTTGAAAGAGTACACATACATTAATATACGTATGAAAATGTTAAATTTCGTGTCACCACCCGATTCTAAATTTCGATTTTTCGACGTTTAAAATGTTTAAATCGTTTCCATGTACCTACCTAATGTTATAAAAGAGTGTCGGTGAAACGCAATCGGAACGGCAACAAATAACGCCAACTGCGGTTGCGCACACAACAAATCGTTTTGTCCTTTGGTCAACGGCAACGAGCAAATTGTTTCTATTGTAAACTAGTTATGGTAATCAGCTCATCAACCTACATTCGGGCGTCATAAGAACAATCCGAACGTACGAGGACAAGACCCGAACGAGTACCTACTATTATAATTAAATATTAAAAACCATTATCGGATGAAGACGAACGACGTCGGTGGTTTCGAAAGATTTCTATCGTCACAAAGAACGCGCGTGATACACAATCGTCGCCCGTTCGCCCGGCGTGTAAAAATAATAATAATATTTTACCACACTTGGACGTGATAATTATATATATACTCGTATATATAAGTAGGTAAAGCACCGAAACCGATTGATTACCGTTCGTCTCGTGTGTATCATAAACGTATTATTTGTATAAAAATGAAAGCAATCGTAAATCATCGCTTTCAAAGTTTCAAAATACGATTTTGAACGAAGGTCGGTGTAACACGTACACTATTACCTATAATAAATTATATAATATTAAATATCTCATCGTAATTTATTAAAGCAACTCCAACACACATTACCAAATAGAGAATGCTGCAGATTTAAATTTATGTATGTTAAAATTGAGTCTTAAAAACTAAAATTAGGTTAAAATTGTTATTTCGTCATTTTTTTGCACTTTGTTTATTGAAAAGAAAAACCATCACCGAGATTCGTGAACATATTTGATAACAATCAAAGGTAGTCGATTTGAATAATCGAACGCCGATTAAATCGTCTCGTTTTTTTTTTGTTTTTTTTTTTTTCAATCATAAAATGCCTTATTTTTTCAAATTAAATGTTTGGGAAAAAACCTACACAGTTTGTGAAGTTTATTTCAATTATTCTTTGTGGTGTTTTTCGCGTCGGGAAAAAATCGAACAACGAGCGCATTAATCGCGCGACTTGTACTTTACTAGTAGAATTTCCGATCGAATACCGAGAGAAACTTTGAAGTTTACTATACTCGAAAGTTTTGAAAATAGAGAAAAAAATATAATAACATTGTAAAATCAATACGTTCTTCGCGTCGTTAGGAGAAAAGAATAAAAAAAACCGGCGGCGGCTACGTCGCGTCGAAGTGACTGTCGATAAAATGATAATTTATTATTAATTACCACCACCGGTCAGGACTGCGATATCCGTCGAAACTCGAACCGCGAGCCATCGTCGCGCGAATGATATTATTTGTCCGTCTTTTACAATCGTAAAACATGCATATAATTAATACTACTCGATAATAATTAGTGTAAACGTTTGTGATGGTAAGTGTACACCTCACCCTTCGAGGAAATTATATGTTTGCCAACGTATATCCCTTGACAAAATCCTAAACGCGCCACTGCATTTCGGATCGGACGAAAACAACTCTCTCAGTACGATATTCGTACTTGTACAGATCATATTGGTTTTTTGCAGTCGTGTTTTTCTACCCCTCTCTGCTCTGAGCCCGAAGAGACGGTTATTCGAGCACACACGGGCATTCCAATCATCCTGTATGTGTACTATATAATATAATACAATATAGAGATGAGAAATTTCGTAATAATAATTTAATATCTCGCGTATACTAGAGAATTTCGCGGAAATCGAGTTATTCTTCTCGTTATTCTCAGAAACCGTGAAAATAGAAGCGAAAAAAAAAACGACAAAAAATTTCGCGTCTCGCGCGTCAAGCCTAGAATGGCTTTCGGCGAGAGACTAGATCGGAAGTTTATTCAAACTAACTACTTTCTAAAAAAACTCTGACGAAAAAAAATTTCGAAACGAATAAAAAATCGCCGTTATTATAGGTCAAAGACGCGAGAAGATTTCGAATCGATTAAAACGTACGAGTTGAAAAAAAAAAAAAAAAACTTAACAGAAGCTCGACTCGGTAGTTTTCGTAGACGTTGCATTGACAATAACCGGCCTGTACGGGAACGCTCCGATGAAAATCAATACCGATAATCGTTTTCATACGACTACATAAAATAGGCCCAACAAATACAATCTATAACGCCGCCGATGTCGTAACAAAGAATTGCGCGCACATATTTGATTTAATGGTTTTGTAAGAGCTGGAGGTATATTGTTTGTCCGTTATACGTAACCGAGTTAGCAGGCCTTAAATAACGCGAGTCGAACGAACCGTTTCGTTTACTTGAAAAATAAATACATTTCGTTCTCCGGTCGATATCGTTGCGGAACAGATGGCGTAGGAGGTACATGTGGCAGTTGGAAAACGCACATGAACGTTATTGTGTTTGAAAATAATTTAGAAGACTTCCTTTTTCATCAGATTGCCCCGAGAACGTTCTTTTTATTAAATTTAAAATCAATCCAATTTGACTTTGATCTCTGCGCATTTCTTTAGAGTATAAATGAATAATGAAAATGAAAAAAAAATCTGACGAAGGTAATTTATTTGATCTAAACATGAAAATGAAGCCAAGTCCGTGAATAAATTAAAATATATACTCGTATATTATATTATATTATATTGTATGCACGTGTATGTGCGCGTGGACGTTTATAAAGATATTCGTTTCGTGCATTTCGAGCATCGGTAAAAGTGTATTAACGGCGGCGAGGCGAATAAGGTGGGCCCCGGGGACGATTTTTATTTCGTTAATATTCGCCCGGCCGGCGGCTGAGGCTCAATTAAAAGGGTCAGTGATTAAAAAATTACCTAGGGGTGGCGGCCGAATTAATGTGCGTGTCCTATGCGGCGTATGGTTTATGGATGTTTCGGACTTGCAAAATCGAAAGCGACGATAACTCTTTGGCCGAAATGTCTCCCAGAGCGAATTTTACCCGCGAGCGACGCGAAACGTCGTTAAAATAAGTGCGCATAATGCGATACGCACTCGAATGCGTTTCTTTTCAAAACATTTCTCACTTATTTTCCCAAAACGGACTGACCGAACCCATAAATGAGCCCCTAAAACGTATATTATACTTCTATTGTGTGTGTGTGTGTGTGTGTGTGTGTGTGTGTGTGTGTGTGTGTATACAAATCGAAACGTTTACAAATAACGTTTGCTGTAGACAACAAAATGTTTGACTTCAATCGACGGACAATAAAATTATAAATATACGAGTATATTGCGCAGCGAAATAAATCTTATTTTGAAAAATTATATCGTAAAAATAATAATATACGTACGATTTTGACGACATTAATTTTAAAGGCACGTGGGCATACAATAATATTCGTTGTCGTTTGATAAACATGTTTTACAAATAAGTATATTTTTCATAAATAATTTTCGAAAGATACGGGGACTTTGAACGATGGAGCGCTATTTATTTATTTTTCCGTTATTATTTTCAATGAACAATCGGATCGGCGCGACGACGTGGCGCCAGAGTCATTTCGGCAGGAAAAATACCGTTGTTGGTCTTATCGAGAATTATCCAGAATAAAAACAACTGGTTGTCCAAAATAGACCGCGCCGCGATTCGTGACTAATAGACGGCGCTCACCGCTGCAGTAGATGCAATGATAATTAATATTATTATAATATGTCTAAATGAAAATAATAATATTTAAATTGATATTAATATCGTGTAACCGTTCAATAATCAAACGAGTTGGTAATATTGCCAGTTGGACCGTGTTCAGAGGTCCGTCTATCTGTTGCCCGGTACGAAATGAATACATTACAACTCACCATTCTTGTTCGATAATTGGAATGTTCGAAATAAAAAGCGTATTAAACATGAGCGTAAAATGTCACTGCATCGAAAACGTCTTGTGAACAAGATTATTCGCCGAAATAATAATCGATGAAAAATCTAGTTATTAATATCATTATAGTCTTGAATGTTTGAAAATAAGGTGAAATGATGAATTCTCCTAATATTTAGACGAGACAATAATATTATAGTATATATTTTTCCTGCCAGAGTTCGAAAAATTAAACGACATTAAAACAGAAGAATGTTTACGACCAGAAAAAAAAAAGGAAAGAAAATGATTAGAAAAAAAAAATATAATATATAAAAAGAATTCCAGAACACGATATATTAATGTTTAAACAAACAATACGAGTATTTAATGTCCGGAGGAATTTGAAAAAAAATCTAGAAACTAGTCACTCCGTTTCGCGGTTCTTAATGTTTTATTCATAGTACAAATACCTAATGGTTATAGAATAAACCTATTTAGTCTAGACCTGATGTAAACGTCGAGTGTAGTACGTACAATGAAATTTTTCAGTACCGGTTCTGGTTCTCGATTTATATCCTTATTTTCAAATACAATTGTGATCGAAAAAAAAGAAAAAGAACACTTGCTATCTATAAAAATTTAGAATCGAGCTCCTTTAAAAAGAACAGTAGACTTCATTGTTAGATTTTTATGAGAATAGAAAACGGCAACTGGTATTCGTATAAAAAAAAAAAAAAAAACACAAACATCGTCCAGTCATTACAATCTTGTGAAAAAAAAGATGGAGTTTTTTGATTATCGACTGTTTCGATGGAAATATTCTTACGACGACATGTTCAGTAATGACAATATAGTCAATGCTAGAGGATTAATGTAAAAACGGAAAATATTATAAAATCAATAACGACGAAATTAAACGACATGTCGTTTAATTTCTTTGTTTGTTGTAAAAGCAGAATAATTTTATTAAAAATTCAACTAAACTTGGTTTGCCACACTCGAAATCGTCAATACTCTTTTGCTCTATTGTCTAAATGTTATGATATTTCTCTTGAGATCTGTACAATACAATATAATTACGGTTCGTACTTTTTTGACGATATCGCGTATGATTGCAAATGGTTATCTTCAAAACCAAATCGATGTATTAATAATTGTACGAGTCGACAACAACGTGAAGTATGAAATCCTGTTATCGAATGATATTTTGTCGAGGTCGAAAACGAAACTAACGCCTTTCAATATCACGCGAATTATCGAAAACCCCGTTTCCGTATGCATACAGAATAACGTATAGAGCGAATTCGTCAAAAACAGCGGCGCGACAGAATCGGAATCTATGATTTACAAACACCTACGGAACAACGTTTTCTGCAGCGACGCGGATAAGAATTTTCGCTGCGACAAAATTTTATGATTAATTTATGAAACGTCAACAAATAAAAATATATATATTTATAATCTAGCATCGGCGATAACTACACACACATCCGCACACATAGTGAATTTATAAAAAAAAAAAAAACGTTTTTCTTTCTTTACATTATAGTTTTTGTAAACTTGTTTAGAGGGTCAACACCCTAAGGCCGCCTTACTCGATTTCACGCCGCTAAACGCTTAGACGAATGCCGCCGCCGCCGCGGCCGTTCGATTAGGAAGTTATTATCGAGTATTTCGAAACGAGTCGGCCCGTCGAATTCCGCGGCTCGGTCGAGGAACAATTTCGTGGTTTTATTTCTATGATCGTAGTCCAGATGCGAACGTCGCATACACGTGCCGGCGGAATATCGGGCCATCGGACCGGACATCGAAGCTCCTGCTGTATTTCGGACAAACGAGTTCCCGTCAAAAGAGGCCGCGAATTCCACGCGGGCGCGCGCGTGCGTGCCCCCGAACAACAATAGTAGTAGTAATAATAATAATAATAATAATAATAAAAAAATAATGATAATAAAAATGATTTTACATCTCGAAAATAGCGGTGGTTTATTATTATGAATATTGTTTGTTTTATTTTTTTCGTACACACAATTATATTACGCTCGAGCGTATTTTAAGTGAAAACTGGTTCCAGGACGACGACGACGACGACGGCAAGACAAAAGCCCCGCGGGTGGTGCGTCGAGACGACCGAGCATATAGTCATAACACGCGCGGCGGACAATAACGCGAGAGCCGAGAACGAAACTCGACTCTGAGCTTTGATCGAACTTTAGCGAATGTCGTACGCAGGCGCACGATTTTACCCGTATAATATATGAATTGCTAAATGCAGAAAGGGCACATGTCCAAGTTTTAAAATTGTTCAGGAAACACAAAAAACGTAATATATCTGAAAAAAAATTGAATTATAAATCGTACGTTATGGAATAATATAGTTTAAGACATGGTATACTTGTTTCTTTAATCACTTTAAGAAATACAGCTAAACTCTAGGTGTCTAAAGGACTTTTAAGGTCTTGGACATGTGCCGTTTATGCATCAAATTACCTTTCATTTTTCGAAAATAACGTTTTCTTATAAATAAGTAGCTTTAATATCCGTAAAAATTAAAATAAGATTATTAAATATTATACAGTAGACTACATACTAATAATGAGTCATAAATATTTGATTTTTTTTAATTTAATAATTAGAAATTTTATGAATGTCTTTGAGAAATTTTTTTGAACAACTTTAAATAGAAAAAAATTAATTTAAAAATATAAAAAGGCCTAGAGTTATTAATAGTGAACAAAACCAACTAAATACGATTTAATTACCATTCTTTAAGCCTTTAAGGATTACTAAAGTGAAATCGCGTTCACGAAGTTAAGTTCTGATAGTATTACTAAAGTATAATTTTGATGCGAAAAGGTCACATGTCCAGGACAAGTGCCTTTTCTGCAATTAACGAAATTTAAATTATTTTAAAATTATTTTTAACGTGGATCTATATAATGAAACGTGTGCCTCGTCTGCAAAAAAACACGTATTTATCAATATTCAATTCGATTATGTAATAAAGTGATTTTTGTAAAATATTGGACATGTGCCCTTTCTGCATTTAGCGATATTATATAAGAAAAAAAGTACATTCTATATGGCCGCGTGTCATAATAATCACAAAGATAGATTAATAGGTAATACAATTATTATCAGTCGACATGAACTACATAATATTTTAGGGAAACTATACGATTCTCAACAAACGTTCTCGAGTTGTTTTCTGCATAACGCTGCATTACTTAGTCTCCACGACTACATGCCTACTGTACTCGTCGAATACATTTTTCGGGATTTAGTTTTTATACGTCTATAATAAAACCAGGATTTAGTTAATTATTATAGCTAATACGATAATATGCATAAGGGGAATCGATTTGTTCACATGAAAAATAAAACTTGAAATTTCAAAGAACCCGAAGTGCACGTTCATATTGCTTTATTGCTTATGCGGTGGAGAGGTCTAGTCATACAGATAGAACGGAATACGCTGGCATATTATCTTTAAATTTTAATGAACGATATTTATCTGATAAAAAGTGAAATTGCAAACATTTTCCCGTACTATGCAAGTCATAATATAAATTTTTATTTTCATTATAATTCTACGGAATACTTTGGACAACGACATTAGGAGAGCCCGTCAGTAAACTCCCTTATTTTTTGTCAATAGGTATACACAGTGCTATCGCAATCATATATACAATGCGCCGGTCGATCGGTGTTTGCCCGTGAATTGTATTTTCTTGCCGGAACTCGGAGGAGAACGCTGCTGCGAGGGATCGACGGGGCGGTGAACCCGTACCACAACGTCGTAATATGCGGATCTTCCGAGCGGGTCGCCTTTGATCTACGGCCGCTGTGGACCGGATGTATAATAATCCGCGTGTCGTCGCGGAAAAGGACGACGACGACTTTGGACGGGAAACGCGCGGAAATTCTTTCGGGCGGAGGCGTGCATGCCACACAATGCCGCGGTGGATTTAAAACCTATACACGCCAACGCAGTCTCTTTGAAATAAAAATAGCGGCGGGGAGGGTGTGCACCCGTTTATTTTAGTTTATTTTTTCTTTCCGGGTCCCGTTCTTTTCTAGTTACTTATGCGCAACGGCGCTATTAGAATGGAATATTATTTCCGGTTCGTTCGTTTTTCGCACACGGCCCACACTGCGTTTTTGCCCCGGAGCCTGCAGCATATTATACCTGTCACGCAAAACCATACCCTCGGCTAGTTTGGTTTCTTCTTACAATAATAATAATAATAATAATAATAATATTGTGCGAATTTTTTCCCCCTTTTTTTTTTTTTTGCAAAGCCCACTGCAGCAATACCCTTTCGATGCAGATGTGGTCACGAGAGACCGGTGCATTATTATATTTCATGCGAATTCCCATTGAACGCATTTAATGCACGTGCACGTGCACACACACACACACACACTAAAACGCAGAAACAACGCAGTGCACGTCAATGCACCTCAAAAACAAACGGAAAACGTGTGCGCATTATAATTCAACAAAATAATATTCCGTTTTAATATAATACGCTCATAATATACGTATACACAAGTCCTCGTCGTCGTCGACGTCTAGGGAAAGAATGGTAATAAAAAAATAAAACCAAACGATTTTCTAGACGAATAGAATTAATACATTAAACGTGGCGCTGAGCATAGATTTTTTTAGCAACAGCAAACTACAATCGAAACGAAGATTCGACGGTTTTCTATGCTTTCACCTGCAGATATTAAACGCGCTTTTAGTGCGACATCTATATATTATGCACACGATCTCGCCGTTTCTCCCGGTCGTAGAAATACAGAACGAAAAAAAATAATAATTTATTAATTACCCACGCGCATTAGTCGAATAATTATTATTCGTGCCAATCGAGAATAAACGTATACATTAACCGCACAGATATGCGAATAGATAATATTGTATAATGTGTTCTACGAATTCGAGATATTATACTAATATTATGCGACGTGTAACGTAGTCTCGGCCGAACGTCGTCGCGAGAAGCCACACACACCAGACGTGAAACGTATATTATTATTTTTTACGACCGCGTCCACGAAAAATAAATAATATAATACGGTAAAATAAAAACCCGTCAAACGTACACGTTATATTGTTATTATATATTATGCGCTGCGGTAATGCGATGGGGTTTTTTTTATTTTACGATAATCTCGTTCAACTGTGACGCGTAAAACCGTCGTGCGGCGGCTAGTGGTTCTCTTTTTTTTTTGTTCATAATTTTTCGTTAACGTTTTTTTATTTTTATTTTTCGTGAAACGATAACCGCCAAGTAGAATCAAATCCGTACGCATACGAAAAGCGTCCGGTCGCGTTTCGACTCTACGAGCAGCCGTCATCGCGTAACGAATTCGTCGCAAAAGAAATAGCATATATTAAAATATATATTATGACCCCTCTAACCGTTCGGTTACACAAAATTCCGCTTAGCACCTAGCGGTTCTTGCCCCCTTTGCGTTTTTCTTTTTATTATTCTCTATACATTTGTATGTGTGTGTATTAATACGTATATATATATACGTATATATAATAAAAACGAGAGGTTTTTCGTTTGTTTTTTACGATTTTCCCCGTTTCCGTTCGCTTTACGTACACTCGCAAACACGGTTCACTGACGTCGTCGGCCGTTTAGTCGGTTGTGAAAAATTCATATCTCCGCCGCGTCGGTCGGGCGATAAAAGGCACACTTTTACGACGCGATCCGCCGCTGCGTTTACGAGTTTACGACGTCAAACGCCGGTCGATTTGAGTTTCCTGCGCGTAGAAACGTCTCATTGTCAGCAGTCGCACTCACACAAATGCGCGATGCATTAGCATCGGGCGGACCATCGAAAATCGCTTACAAGAAACCCGCGTTAAAGTCGCGTCTGATTAAAAATACGTCTTGTGCGCAAGTCTGTTCGAAAAAAAACTCCCGAGTTTTCATACCGATCCCAGTGACATGTAATTTATAAATTATTTTCCTATTTTTTTTTTTTTTTTTTATGATTTGAATAAATGCATCTACTGCGCAATTATAAACCGTGATTGAATCGAAAAACCAGAAGAACATATGATTGCATATGCCAGATACAATAAAATGTATTATTAAAGATTAAAGGGTGTATAATATATATTACTAGCTGACCCGGCAAACGTTGTTTTGCCATATATTTATAGTGAATTTTGTAGTATAAAAAATAACTAACTTATTGTAAGTATGTGCGGACGGAGCGGCGCGGCGTCTACGATTGAAAGAGGAATGGCAAGCACGCGATTTCGATAAAAGTTATGTAATAATATATGACGTTGCAAAACCCATACCTTTTGGTGAAGATCGTCGGGTTTTCGCTTGAATTGTATGCGTTGAAAAATGTCCGGCAGCGGTATAGTGTGCGGCTAGTATCGTATAGGACCACAAGAAGTGGCGACGGCCACGAAATCTAAAAAAGAAAAAAAATTTCAACAATTAACCGGTGTGAATCATTGTATTTATAATAAGGATAGTTTACCAGACAAACTTTGTTTTGTCATATATTTCTAGTGAATTTCGAAGTATAAAAAATAACTAATGTAATTAGCAGGGTTGGGATTTTATAGCACATAAAATTGCATAAATATGCGCTATAATATCACCTTAAATATCGCTAAATATGCGCTAAAATATGCAATAAAAACAATAAAATTTAATTTAAAAAAAAAAAAGGAAATTGACATTTAATGATGTGGCTAAGGACGGTAATTTTGCTTGCAATTTATCAATAGCTACAGATAAAATAGAAAAATTTGATTTTATGTATGCCAAGTTATTTTCAAGATTAGGTTTGTCTAAACATTTTTTTTAATATGTATAATATTTTTTAAAATATTAATTTGTAAATTGACAAAACTCTAAAAACATCATGTTTACTAAAATATAAATTTATAAAATATAACCGATTTTGATTCAAAAACAGGTAAAAATACAAAAAAAATCTCAAAAAGTCCAAAATAAGTACTAAAACTAAAAAATCGCAAAATATGCAAAAATATGCAAAATAAAATTTTTAATTTGAGTTCTTTGTATCATGAAACACATTTTTAGCTTACTCTGCTATTTCTTAAACATCTCATAAGAAATATGCAAATGCTATAAAATCCCAACTCTGGTAATTAGTTATAAATAATAACTTATTATAAGTATGTGCGGACGGCGCGGCGTCTACGATTGAAAAAGGAATGGCAAGCACGCGATTTTGATAAAAGTTATGTAATAATATATGACGTTGCAAAACCCATACCTTTTGGTGAAGATCGTCGGGTTTTCGCTTGAATTGTATGCGTTGAAAAATGTCCGGCAGCGGTATAGTGTGCGGCTAGTATCGTATAGGTCATAGGACCACAAGAAGTGGCGACGGCCACGAAATCTAAAAAAGAAAAAAAATTTCAACAATTAACCGGTGTGGATCATTGTATTTATAACAAGGATAGTTTACCAGACAAACTTTGTTTTGTCATATATTTCTAGTGAATTTCGAAGTATAAAAAATAACTAATGTAATTAGTTATAAATAATAACTTATTGTAAGTATGTGGGGACGGCGCGGCGTCTATGATTGAAAGCAGAATGGAGCGCACGCACGCACGCAATTTCGGTAAAAGTCGTGTGTAATAATAATATATGACGTTGCAAAATCCATACCTTTTGGTTTTCGCTTTAATTGTATACGTCACGGACAATCGGACGAGCTTATCGACCAATGACGATAGAATTGAATGCGATCGTATGCGACCGTCCAATGAAAAAAGTTCTATTGTATTCGTTCTATTGTTCATCGCACGCACGCGATTTCGATAAAAGTTATGTAATAATATGATATTGCAAAATCAATACTATTTGGTAAAGATCGTCGGGATTTTCGATGACATAACAATCTATTTATATAAAATGTAAATTACCACGCACTCGCTGATCTGTGCATCTCAAAAATCTAGCCCGTGAAAAAGTTTTTCCCGGTACGAGGGAGAAATAACGTTCGCCGTTTTTAACCCCTTTTACCTATCCTTAGGGGTTGAATTTTGCAAAATCCTTTCTTGAGGGGCCTCTGCTATATAAAACAAAACTATTGACTACATTTAATACCACAAAGCTCCGGATTTTTTCCATTTTTACCCCTTTTCAATTAACCCTTAGGGTTAATTTTCTTAATTTTTATTCCGGAAGATCCTTCGCCTGACAATAACAAACACAATAAAAAAAAAAGAATTAGCTAAATCGATCCAGCCGTTTACGCGTGATGAGGATACCTAGCTGGTAAATAGGGATTCATTTTTAAATAATATTATTTTTACCGATTCAACCCTTTAACAGCAAAATGAAAATCGGGCGACGTGGTGACACTTAGGAAGGTATTTGGGACAACTCTGTGAAAAAAAATTGGAAAAAAGTTAAATAGCGTCGTCACAAAATGGGAACATAAAAAAGGCCTGTTCTTTTATACATATAAATAGATTAAGGGCGTATAGGCGTAAACTGGAGGGAAAAGGAGGGTGACTGTTTTTTTTTATGAAAATTTAAGAGGAATTAAGAAATAAAAAAATTGAAAAATACGTCAACTACAAAGAGGGAGATGGTCCGACTACAAGTTTGAGATGAAAAAACCGGAGGTAAATTCATTGTCTTTATTCACCAGCCGGCATACACCAGGTGGCTTATTAGGAATTTAATTTTAGGTCAGAAGTCAATTCGATGTTCATGACACATAACTGTTTGTAGTTGAACTATATAGTCCAATGTGGTCGATGAGCAGAACTTTGCCGAAAACAATGTAAAAAACTTGTCCGCACGAAACTATCAGATTTCATTTGATATGCGAATAATGGATTTTTATAGAACGTAAATGTATTGCTGATACGAGTAATGACCATAGTCGTTGAAGCTTTGCGTTCGAATGAAAATAAAAATAATAATACACAGTAAATATATTGTATTGAATCAAAGTTGTTTATTTATTAGAACGAGACCGCAGTTTGAATGAATAGAATATTACTGTGTTCAGCGCTAATGTATAAGAACTAAAGGTTATTAAAAACTGTAATATTTTTCATTGTAATCACTGCACGGGGCGGCCGGGGGATAAACTATTTATATTTCTCTGTATTCGTTTACATTAACTTTATCAGAATACGCGCCGCGTAATAAATGTCTACATAATAACACTAATTTAAAATAACGTTCCTACTAGTCGCCGAGAATGGCCGAGGAAAAGAAAAAAAAAAACGTATATACGAGAGAAAAGATCGAATGAAAATATTGTACATAATATTTTTTTTATATAATACAGTAGTTGTTGAATGTAATTTCATAGATTACGCACGAGTACGCGTCATAATATTATTAAGTTGACGATAAGGATATTTGTTTCGAAAATGTCACGCAGTGGAAATAATAATTCAACGCGCACTACGGGAGAAAAAAATAAAAAAAACCATTTTATCGGAGCTATTATGGCAGTCGGTTAATGTAATCGAAAAAATAATAATAATAATATACCAAGATTTCAACCTCCTTTCCGTTGCAGACATTTAATTTCTCCGTTCGCGCGTCGCAGAAATATAATAATATGTATATACGTACATCGTACTAATGTCGTTACTGATAAGGTTTTTCAAAGTATTTTCTTTTTTTTTTTAATTATGTTTTGAATTGGTTTGCCGATATTAAATTCAACGTTTACCGTAAAGCTACGCCATCGAAATCGCAGAGAAAAATATCGCACATCTCTTAAACTTATATGTAAAACAACAATCAACAAAATACCTAATTAATATTAAATAATCGTATACTTGCTTCGAAAATCGACTTCTAAGGGAGACAATTTTTTCAGGTAACATTTTCAATGTAACAGCTAGCCGACACTCGGTCTTATTTTATTGTTATTTATTCAACAATTTTAGTGTAAAGTAATAAAAAAAAAATGTAATCTTTATAAGTACCTAAGTACTTATATTTAATATGAATTATTAAGTATCATAAACATTAATGAAATAATCAATATAAATCAATTAATAAACATAAACAATAATTTTTATTTGTTAGAAACATATGTTTTTTTTTTTAAAAGCGCAGATTATAATATGCAAATAATTAATAATTGTTTTACAAAACAAGAGTAGAATATAGATTTTTTATTATTATAGTGTTAATATTTAGAATTAAAAAAATTAATTTCATCGAAAAAAATCGTTTATATATGATTTCATATATAATATTATTTTTTATTTGCCAAAATTATAATGCCTTTTTATTTGAAACGAATTGACGGACACCCGATGAACAATTACACTAAAAAAAAAATTTACCATACGGAATAACGTAATCGCGTTAATGCTGCGCATTTTGTCCGAGCACCACAAGACTGAGAGAATAGCGAGCGTTAAAATTACTTATATATGAAATTAAATTCGTACACGATGTGCTTAAAATACATATTGTTTGTAATAATAAGTGTAATGCACAACGGAATGTTGTCGTACGTCGGTTTACGTCGCGCGCCGATTACGTTATTATGCCGACGCACACTGGGAGGAATAAGAGTTCTAGCTGGCCAAAAGTCTTTGCATGTATCAAACCACACATAATTTATTTATTATACGAGTAGTTATGATAATAAGTTATTTATATAATTATTTCATTATAACGATATATGATTACAATATTTATAGATAGATTTTTAGATATTATATAATTATTATAATAATTATTATAATCTATCTTCTATCTATATTTATAAAAGAGACCGCTCCGATTCACTCATCAACGCCCAGCCCAAACCATCGGGTCTAGAGACTTGAAAATTTCTACAGTGGTTCCTCGAGCGACGTAGGCGTGCTTTAAGAAGCTATTTTTCGAAATTCCACCCCTAAGGGGGTTAAAAGCGGTAAAAAGGGTGAAACTAGAAAAATTCGCCTGGCCGGAACCGCCGGAGCTTTGAGTATGAAACTCGGTCGGCGGTTTCGTTTTATATAACGGAAACTCCTGGAGAATGGATTTTCCGAAATTCGACCCCTAACGGGGTAGAAAGGGGTGAAACGTGTAAAAATGAAAAAAAATCACCTAGCCGGAACCACTGAAGCTATGGATGTGAAATTTGGTCAGTAGTTTTGTTTTACATAGTAGAGTCCCCTTGAGAAAGGATTTTCCGAAATTCTACCCCTAAGGGAGTTAAAAGCGGTAAAAAGGGTGAAACTAGAAAAATTCTCCTGGCTGGAACCGTTGTAGCTATGGGTGTGAAATTTGGTCAGTAGTTTCGTTTTACATAGTAGAGTCCCCTTGAGAAAGGATTTTCCGAAATTCGACCCTTAAGGGGGTTAAAACGGGTAAAAGGGGTGAAACTAGAAAAATTCGAAAAATTCTTAATTTAGAAAAATATAAATATTTCAATTTCGGGTAAATTGGGGTAACTTCTGAATAAAATATTTTGAAGAATATATGTTTCTGCTTATAAAAAAAAAATCATTTACCCTCCAAGAGCCCCCAAGAAATATTGCCCCTCTAATACATGTACCAAACCCATTTTTTATGAATTTATTACACATATACACGTATTATATAAGTATAAAAAAATAAATTTTAAATAAAACATACCTTGGAAATTCATTGTAGGAGTATCCATTTAATATTTTTAAAAATCAAATTATAAAAATTTTATTTTAACAGATGGAAAAAAAATATTATTCAACTTGACTGTATAACGTGCTGTTTCATACAATTCAGCATTAGAAATAACTTAAACGGTGATAATCTACCATATTGGCATAAATATTATTATCTTTATTGTTATATTCATTATCACCAATTAGTATTAAACAGATATCTGTAAATTAATAACCATTATTCGATACTGAAATTTTCTATTTTTGGCCAGCTAGAAATCGTATTCCTCCCAGTGTGCGACGTCCGTATACAGTCGTGCAGCAAATTAGTCTACAAAACGATTTTACGCACGTGTTATACATATATACGGTACGGTTGTAAAAATATATACGCGAATCGACTACGAAAAAGCGGTTGCCGAGACGACGAAAAGTCTCTGAATATATATTTTAATGAGATTCTGCGACGTTAAAATAGAATTTCGCTATTCGCGCGCGAGATAATTCGGTTTGCAATTCTCGGGCGAATTTAATACGATTTTCATTATTTTTTTTTTTTTT
This sequence comes from Drepanosiphum platanoidis, assembly GCA_948098885.1. Classification (NCBI taxonomy): domain Eukaryota; kingdom Metazoa; phylum Arthropoda; class Insecta; order Hemiptera; family Aphididae; genus Drepanosiphum; species Drepanosiphum platanoidis. Next base: position 5,310,747 of record OX402531.1, read on the forward strand.
TTATTATTATTATTCTCTTTCGAAAAGGCGTTTTATATCCTATATACATACATCTTTCACGGATCCAAACGCCTGCACACACACGCGCGCATAAATATATAAGTGTACGACAACAATGCCATAGAGCAAGCGCGGTATATTTTATAATATGTATTTACAGAGATATGCCTGGAAATTAATTAAATCGTTCGCGCACTCGTCTCGAATTATATTATATTTTACACTGCACTCTGTGCACGTGCACACGATTTCAGAGCGTTCGAGGTGGTAAGAAAGGAAGCAGGGGAATCCTTAAACCAAAATGTATAAGAGAGTGGGGCGAAATGGATGGTCTTTGCAAATTATAAATATATTTTCGTACCTTTATAAATCTGTTTTAGAGGGTTTTAGACGGACAATTTTTAAATTAATAAATAAATGCGATAAAATTACAAACATGTTGATATTTTACTGATGGATTTTTAAAATAGTTTAAAAACGAACTGATTGTTGGAAAGATATCTCCGCGGGAAGGAACGGAAATTACTAAATAAACTGGGAAATATAATAAAATAATGATTTAAAATACAAAACGTAAGACCGCGGGTTTCAATGTTTTAGATCCTGCGTTCGATGCAAATTTTATGTTTTAATTTTTCATTATGTTTACGGTGTTCATGAATGGAAATCATAGAATGGAGTTTTTTCGTTTCCTTCGAAAATTCGGTACGCACCGCTGTCGCGTGTGTACGACGATCAAGCTGCAGTCGTTGTATTATGCGAATAAACGCTTTTATAATATTATTCCAAAATATAATATACGGGAAGGTAACTCTCCGACATGCAATTGTGTGTAGTATCACGAGCACACGCAATCGCGAAACAATGATCACGGGTATACCCGTTTATAAACGTGATTATGTTTTTTTCATATTGTCAGATGACAAAAATATAAAAAACGACTATCCGCTCGACGTGTTATATATTTACGTATATATTATGTGATATGTATACAATACTGTGTTCCAAAAAGGGTTACCGTCGTATATCGTTTTAAAGCCATTTGGAAATGCTCTTTTGAAATTCATATAAGTTGGGTTATTTATTGAATTTTGCCGACAGCATAAATTATAGCAATAACTAATAATCAATGACACGATATTATTATATGAAAAGTTCTCAACTTTAGTTCAATAACAATTATAATTAGTTTTGAGTTTAGAATTTTATAATAATACTTTGCTACATGTGTGCTAGTGTTATAACGAACGGCATTCTTGGACAAATTGTTTCTCAATCACGTGTAATAGTATGATCAATATCTCACAAAAGATATACAACGATAATAATATTTAAATATATAACAATGAAAACGCGTTATTAGACTTTTTGAACGTAAATATTGAAAATAGTTTTTTACTCCCTTACATTTATTTGCATTTATGAGGTTATTTTATTTTTAAGAATTAAAATTAAAGATAAGTATGTAGGTAACATTGGTATAAACCAAGTAAAATAAAATATATTTTATCTCTATGTCCTACATATCTAAGATATATATCTATTTAACATAAAGTAGTTGTCATAATAATTGTGAAAAGTGCAAACTTAATAACAGTAAACGTTTAGTATAATATGTTATTATACCAAACGATTGTAATATTAAAAAGAGAGAAAAATCGTTTGGTGCTAGGTACAAAAAAAAAAAAAAAACATTGTTTTAAAGTTATAAAAAAATAAAATTAGCAGAAAAGTTGCACGAAACGAGCCGCGTGCCGTTAAATCAGACTGTCTTATGATAACCAGCCACGTGTTCATGATACGTATAATTATTTATGAACGAAACACTTAAATTACTATACTAATTAATGTTTTATTAGATTTTTTTCCTTATTTTGCAAATAGCTCGAACTCGAAAATATAATTATAAAGTTTTTAAGTCGTAGGTGTGGGGAGCCGGGAAGGAACAACAAAAACAACTTGGCAATTATTACCGTGCGATCGTCGCGTCGTTTGATATTTATACTCGTATATATTTTTTTTTTTTCGGCGTATATTACGTCTTACAACGACGTACATACTATTAAATTATCGAGTTACGTAACTCGTGATATCATTACACGATAATATTATCGTGTACTTAGATGCCTTATAAAAAAGCACAAGACCGTGCCGTTTTTCCCGTCTGGTGGACTTCCGTGTCGAAAACCGCCCGGTAATAATAATAATAAAAACAACAAAAAAAAAAAAAACCGAAAACGTCGGACGACGAAATGATTCACTTATACGTTGTACACGATTATAATATCATCTGGACTGTATACTGTAGAGAGAGAGAGAGAGAGAGAGGGAGAGTAGGTAGGTAGGTAGAAGTGATTAGAGGGTGGTCGCCTGACGACGAAACTACACGCCCGGACCCGATTTTCGGGCGAATCCTCTCCCACGCGCGGCTAACGTTCACCGGACCGTATCGCGGGTAATAAATGGCCGACACCGATGCACACACACACACACACACACATGATACAACAGCAGGAAACCGATACGTATGTACGATATTATACACGTACACGCACGCACACACATTGGCGCGCGCGTATTGGCAGTGTGCGATTCTCCGGATGCGCGTGCAACGATAATAATAACAATAACGTTATGCGTAATAAACCATCGTCGTGGAATCACTATACTAAACGACTATATAATATTATGGTATCAATTTTTCGGGGTGAGAATTGCGAGATGCCCGTGCTCAAGTGTAACAAGATTTTGGTCGCTTAGGTGCCCCGGGGCGACGACGAAAAAAATCCTACAATCATGATTCCTTCGGCCATCGTATGATTCCATACGAGCCTTTTGTATATAGTCCGGAATAAATAAATGTACAGAACAATGGTTTTCGAAATTAATTATCTGTAATCCAGGGAACTAATGTTATCGCCGACCGCTCGTCGTGCAAATCGGTTCGTATTCAAATTTATTACTCGCAAGACACGACGTGTATATACCGTACAAACCGGACGGACGTACCTATATTTGCCGGCGCGCGTCCTCTTTTCAGCTTATTGTTGTGACACCGGGTCGTCCTGGGAAACGGCGAGTGTGTGGCGCGCCGAAAACGCATTTAGTACACGACTGTGTTATTAGATATACGACATGATGTATTTGCAGCCCCGAAAATAAAAAAAACCAAACCTTACGTCTCCGCCCCCGACACCATAATAGCTGTAGTGGATCATTCGCGGATCCGTCCGCACGACGCGGAAACGCCGTTGTCACGGTGAATGAACAAACACTAAAAAACGACTCGGGTATAATATTACTTTAATATTATTATAATTATTATTATTAACATTATAATTATTATTTTCGTTGTTTTTCCGCGTGTGTTTATATAAAATTAATTCTAACTGCGATTTTTTTGAAATTAAATATACATACACTATAACACAAATAAACATTGTCTATAAACGTTATTTTGTGAAATTCAACTCCTAAGTGGGATAAATGGGGTAAAAAGGGAGAAACTAGAAAAATTCGCCTGGCCGGAACCGCTGGAGCTTTGAGTATCAAATTAGGCTAACAGTATACCTCGGTTCTCGTTTTTACGTGTTATAGTTAGTTAGTTAGTTTATAACACACACACAAACACACACCGACGTCGGTCGGTCGGTCGGTCGGTAAAAATTAATTTGTACGTTTAAATTGTATATCTATATTCATATTATGTGTTTGTATAATAAACTATTAAATAAAGTTAGTTGATAACGGGAAAATGTCAATTATTATTATTATTTGGGCCATACAAATTTTTATACTTAAACCCGGCAAAAACGAGTAGATTCAGCTAGTATATATATATATATTTAATATATATAACTAATTATAAAACTAAACCTGGTTAAATAAAGCCAGTAAACTGAAACTCGGAAAAAACGAACCTGCAGTTTTAAGTATCTGGATAAATATTCTCTGAAACCAAACTTAAGAACGAAACAAAGTAAAATATTTGAGGACATTGTAATACTCATATTTTAAACGTTTGAATTTGTCCACGTTAATTGTTGGGTGTCTTTGAATCAACCCGTTGATCGAGGGTTTCTATAATATTTTTCAAAAGAATTCGCATTTAATTTCGGGCGTGATAAATGTAGGCATGTATACATACGGTAGAAAGGATATAAATGTGTATAATAAACAAATAATACCTACATTTCGAAAACCGCGTTGTTTATTAAGTCGACGAAATCTTTGTCGCTCATCACGGAGTAAGGCATTCGCTTTAAATACGACTCGCGAGCTGATATAATATTTTGAAATCGGACGAATATTGTAATGTAAACACGGTTGATTGTAAAAGCTTTTCAGAGACGCTTGTCAAAAGGGGACGGATAAGAAGAACCCGCGTGCAGCATCACGCGTTGTTTGTTCGTTCACGGGCCACGGACTTTCGGCTTCTCGATTCGGATTAATTATTATTATTGCGATCCTTTCTCCCCATCGCACAAGTTCTATCGTCATATATCTCTCTCCAAATATAATATACATGTGTCTGTGAGTGTGTGTGTGTGTGTGTGTGTGTGTGTGTGTATGTATACATATACTATATGAGCAAAAGCGAAATGGAATCAGTCACCTGCGAAAGGATTTTCGCCCAGACGATATTATTACGTGTGCGTCGAGTAGATATTATTATATCATTGTACACACATCATATATATATATATATATATATATATATATATATATATATATATATATAAGTAGGTATATACATATTTATATTATATATAGAACAGAAAGGGACGTGTTTTTATTTACCTTCTTTTCTCCCCTATTTTTTTTTTTTTTTTATTCGGAATTTTTCAATATAATATCACGAACGACGTGCTGCATTTTTGTCATCACACCGGCTCATATAAGCAGCAGTCATCCATGCACGTGGGCGTTAGTAATAATAATAATAATAATAATAATAATTTAATAATATACGAGTAATTACTAATTTCACCGATCGCGTGATCCACGTCGCCGGTTAATTCGGTTTAATTTCGGTACATACTATTTTTACAGAAAGTGCATATTATGGAGTTTCTTCTTTATAAATATTTAGACAGCAGCGGTTAGTTTTTGACTGGGAAACTAGAAAATATACAGGAATATCATCGCGTGACGAACTATAACGCGCGCTATATTATACTAGTGTATTTAGTTCGGTTTTCGGGCTGTCTTCTTAACAGCTGCAGTAAATTTAAACGGTTGTTCTCGTTAATACGATTTCGTGTTAGAGTGAAAAACGATATTTCATTCGTAGGAAAATAATAGAACAATTATTTTGAATAAAAAAAAAGTCTGAACATTTCATATTATCATATATATAAACTCATAGGTAATAAGGTAATACATTTAAATATTTATTAGTTCTTATTTGTTTAAATTTTTCAAAATATGTCAACTATGTTAAACTAGTTCTCTAGTTGATATTTATTCATATACATTTATTTATTATTAATAAAAATGAAATAAAATATTTATCTCCTTAATTATTTATCCTTGTTTATCTAACCGAATTTTCTTATAATAGCATATAATAGTAAGTAATGGGATCCAATGTGCAATACAAGTACCTACTATAAATTATAAGATGTAAGTACATAACTCAATAAGTAATAGATAATAAGCAATAAGTAATAAATAATAGCTAATGTGCATAATGATATGTTATTAAAATAATATTGATAATTAAATATGACTACCAACAAGTATTTATTAATAAATAGTAACACTGAGACAACATGCAGCTTAATTTGAATGCAATAATTAATTATTACATCATTAAGAATTATTAAAATAAAAGAATGTCTATAATTTAATGTTTCTAGTAGGTACTTGGGTCTTAGAGGTGTGGTTTTGGATAAATATTTAAAATTGTATATAACATATTATATGAAAATAAATTATAAACAAGGAAAGAAAAAAAAGAAAATCATAATTGTTACAGAAAACCTTAATGAATTGGTAGCAACGAAATAATTTATAATGAGGTATGTATTATAGTATAGGGTAGGTATATATAATATATATTAATTTAAAAATTAAATCCTTCTTAATGGACTGTGGTTATTACTCGTTAGATTAAATAAAACACAGTTAAAACAGCCATAAAACGAAAATGTTTTATAGTTCCATGTATACATAATTTATACTAATTGATTCAACGAAATAATAATTTATGGTAATAAACGGCTTTATTGGCAAGGGAAGTCTTAAACAATATGATTGGTATTGCCTACCTAATAGCAATAGGTATATTTTATCGGATGCATTTATTTGCCATTTGGACCTTCGCCTTGGCCCTAAATCGGTTTCGCGTTGATTGCGAGTCGTAAATAAAATATAACCCGAATATTCAAGTCGGTGTGGATTCGTTCAAACCGTTTGGTTGAAAACGAACTGGCGCGATATTTTTAAATATTTAAACAAACACCGGGGGTGGGTAGACACACCGACATGGTCGCAGTTTAATTGACGGATAATTAAAACTCTCCAAATCGGGTGATACCGACACAATGCCGTGAAACGTGACTGACTATTACGCGTGACAAATTCATAAACCTCGTGTAATACATCGTATAACGCGACGGAAAAATAATAGTGTGAAACTATAGTAGTTTTTGCAGATTAAATTGGCGTCAAGTAAAGACGGTACTCACCGGAAAAGCGTCCGTCGATTCTCGTTCCGTTCGGCTCGGCCAGTCGTTTCCGTTCGCCGTGTACGATGTGGATAACCATGTCGAGACGTTAACGCACTAGTTGGAAAAATTAAAAAACGGTCGAAATAATTCGTTGATAATTCACACGACAATGCGCACGCGAACTAAATTATAATATTATGATTTAAACGCATTATAATAATGTCGCGCGACATTTTGCGCAGTACGCGGACTGCCGGAGCTCGAAGATAATTAAATAGTGAAAAGAAAAAAAACAGCTGATCGCCGTCCCGTCGCGGCGGGTCTTGAACCGCGGTCGTTGTAACAACCGCGGTCCGCGATCTACAACGATAAACGAAACAGCTGACTGTGGGGGTTTCCGCGAAATCGGAAAGTCGCTCTCAATCGCGCGCGATAAATAAAAACCAATGAATTCTAATGAAACCCCGGCGGCGGTGGTGTACCCGATAACGTTTGGTGTTTCCGACCGGGCAAATCATCGTGCCGTAATCGTTGTAATTATAGTCGAAAAAGGTTATTATATCGTACTCTGTCGAACGTCTTTTCTCGATTGTCTAATTTTACGCGAGCGCGCGTGTGAGTATTTTCGACGAATTGATTTCATTTCACAGTTCAGTGGTGTTCACCGACGAAGCCGGCCGATTCAACTTGTAAGTATAGTACAATTTTCGTATCATATTTATTATATTTTTCATCATAAAGTATATGGGAAAATATAGTATTATAATATAATAGTATATAAATATAACTTGAAACAAACCGTTTGTACAAAAATGATGGTAATCTCTCAAAAAAATACCAAAATCTTACATAATAATATGTTAATAATTATACATTTGTGGTTATACACAAATATATACATATTGAAATAATTATTAAAAAATCATTGTAACATGAAAAAAGTAACTCGAAATGTATTTATACCGACTCAATCTACTTCTGATAAACAAGAACAATAACCGATTATTTCCGTTTGTTTCAAGAACAAGTTAATTACCTAAATTTAATTGTCATTATTTATATTATTCAGCTGTGATGGACGCCTTTGTTGTATTGTTGCAGACACCGCTTCGAAGTTGGAAGACCAGCAATAGAAATTAATTACCTCACAGGAATATAACCTATTTTAAAATTACAAAATGTTTCAAATTTAAGATTTTACTATAAGATTTTATTTTAATTCTACTCATTAATTTTAAAGTAAAAATACAACCTTTTTTTTTAAAAAACTCTTCTTTTTACCAAACTAAATTGTCTTTATGTAAAAGAATAATTCATTTTTATTATTTCATTTTATGTTATGTTCATTGCATTTTCATACCTGACAATGATTTTAAAAATGAAAACTGGCCGTCAATATCAGCACAAATTACACTATAATTAGTCCAGGTAAGAACTTTTATTTTTATATTTTATTTCTACTGAATTATTACTATTATTATTAGTATCAGAAATACTTGATAATTTTAGGAAAAATTTTATTTTACTTTTCATACAATATTTAGTTTGTAAGATATGAATTTAAAGTCTATGAGAAATTAAATTTTTTAAATCAACCTTTCGAAAGGGGTGCTGGTGGACTCGTCCACTAAGTTTTAACTATTTTTAGATCAAATAATTGTTAAAACGTTCATGTTTAAATGTTTACTAATAACTACTGTCAATTATAACTCATTGATATAAATCTTAATTCAAAAATCAATCCAGACATTTCAGAAGGGGTCATGATATGAATGATTGTCAAGGAGGTCAAGCGTATTTGTGCTTGGTGATATTTCATTTTGAATATATTTTTATTTTTCAGTTGAACTCCTTTACTTTTTGTTTTTTACCAATTTGAGCACTCCATTCACCTGCCAGTGGAATGCTGTACCGTGTAGTTCGTATGCCCGGGGTCCCTCTTCCCCCCATAATATATTTCTTCTGACATCAATGACGGAACAACAATAATAATATTATTATTGTTGTTGATATAGCTGCTACTGCGCTGCCGTAGCGGCAACGTTTAGCCTTATACGGGTAATTAACACAATAAATCACTGCAGGACGTCGCCGTCGACGCGTAGAGAGTAGGTACGTCGTCGTATAATATTCATTCATAATAATAAATAGAAAAACAAACAAATAAGAGATGATTAAAACTCATATAAAGGTACGTAGGATTTGTGTTAACCACACGGTTAATTATAATATGCGAAAAACGACACGGTTTATTGACTTATTGTGTAATATAGAGTGTATAAAGTATAAAGTATGCTTTGTGCGTGAGCCAAAATTTAAATTAAAATGTACTCAAAAGAAAACCCCAAGTTCAATAACGTTAATTAATTTTTCTGACATTTGAAGAAATACTACGTCAACATCTGCACGAGCTTTTGTGACTTTTAACTTAAACTGAATGAAAAAGTGTATTAAAATTATATTAGTGTGTATTATTATATAAACTAAACTCATAGAATTTATTACCGTACACGAATATAGTATACTTATATCACTGGAATTTATTTTGATAGTTTTCTATTATTTTTGTTTTGTTGTTTTAATTGGGGATTTTAATTTTAAATTATTGCAGTATTTTTGTGAGTAATGTACATACAACTAAGTTTTTACATACCTTTTAATAATATACCTATACCACTGACATATAATATCACATAATATTACATAAGAAAATGACTATATTTTTAATCTTCTTATTGAGATATTCTTAATATCTTTTCGAGTTTAACTGCAGTGAAATCAATTCATTCGTCATATACTCATATATTATATACATATATATTTTATAGGACAGTTCACTTTTTGTATTTTGACAATCAATAATAATATGAGTATTTGATAAGTATTATAAGTTCATAAAATGTAATACAATTAATTAATTTCTTAATAAAAATAAACACACAATTGTGAAAGTGAAATAAATAAATTTGAAGAGGTTCTCAATAACGATTTGTCGCCTCTACAGTCTACACATACCTCATGGTGATGTTATATAAATTAAATTATAAATATACCATACGAGTAGTATCGCAGATTAGATATCCTTCTATATATATAAAAGAACAGGCCTTTTTTATGTTCCCATTTTGTGACGACGCTATTTAACTTTTTTCCAATTTTTTTTCACAAAGTTGTTCCAAATACCTTCCTCGGTGTCACCAAGTCGCCCGATTTTCAAAATTTTGTTTTTAAAGGGTTGAAATCGGTAAAAATAATATATAAAAATGAATCCCTATTTACCGGGTATCCTCATCACGCGTGAACGGCTTGACCGATTTAGCTAATTCTTTTTTTTTTGTGTTTGTTATTGTCACGAGAAGGATTTTACGGAATAAAAATCAAGAAAACTTACCCTAAAGGGTGTAAAAATGGAAAAAATCCGGAGCTTTGTGGTATTAAATTTGGTCAATAGTTTCGTTTTATATAGCAGAGGCATGAATGTCAGTATTCAGACCTGGCGATTCAGAAAGGCATTAGGGGTGAGTTTGTTTTATTCGTAAACCTATTTCGGTAAAAACGACGAGTTATCACAGCACTGCAGGCGGCGAAAATCACGCGAACGGCTTGAATTTTCCGTTTCCGATTGAAATATAAAACGCGGCACGCGGCACGCGTTGCAGTGCGAATGTTCCGCCGCCGTGGCCGTGTGGTCGCGTGGCCGCCGCGATGGAACGACGACGACGTGGTCGCGCGCTGCGGACAGAACTCTGGATACCGCGGTCGCGGTCGTCCGTCCGGAGGTCGTTTAAAAAAAACGACCGTTAAAAAAACCAATTACTTTCCATGAATTCGTGAATAATATTGTCATTGGCTGTTCGTTTTTTTTAACCGTTTCGGCGAGTGGTTTTCCCTTCCGTTTCAGTCTTCGTCGGTTCGCGCGTATGTCCGGGGTTCTTCGAACGCGTCCGTGTTTCGAGAATTTTATGCCGACCGCCATTGTTTCGTTTCGCGGCGATGGTAATAGTATTTATCGACGAATAATCGCACGTCTCACGGCGGTCGCGTGGGCGCAACCAAATTATTTCGTCGCTAAAATACTACCGTACCGTCGACATTCGGTTTTTAGCGTATTTTTCGTATCGTATCGCCGCCGCCGCCGTCGCGTCCGGTGCGCGATCCATTACGCGTGTGTAATGGCCGTCGCCTTCGGATTTTCAACGATTCCGTCGAGGCTCGGACGACGTCTATTCCAAGCCGGTAAAGGCTTCGAGTGTGCGTTTTTTGACGTCGTCGTTTCGTATCGTATTCGCCGTGGTCGGTGCGATCGCCGCCGTTTGTACTATCGATATTCGGTGCTTAGCATATTTTCCATCTCGGTCGCGTTCGCGGTGCGCCGCCGCCGTTCGCCAAAACGGCTTGTGAATTTTACCGTCCGCCAAAAACAAACGTATCGTATAGTAATATCGTGGTTCGCGCGAGTAGTGAATCGTTCCGTGGTGTTTTTATTCGAGTGTACCAGCACGAAATACGTTGTGAAATGTTTCGGACCCGCCGAATGAGAACGGTCGTTAATGGAGTCGACGACGGCCCGAGGTTAGTGATAGATAATATATTATAATATTATATCGATGTAAAATATAAGTACGACCCACCGACGCGTTATACAAAATTTATTATTATTATATATTATTATTATTATTAAACCACCGTTACACAACGTGCGTTGGAACTGATAAATTGCGAGTAAAGTAGTAGTGAATTCGACGGCCACTCGGTCGAGCGAATAAGGAATGCGACGCTAGGTCTATATTAGCGTGGCCGTGTGGCCGCGTGGCCGCCGTGACGGGACGACGATGACGACGACGCCGCGGTCGCGCGCCTCGGACAGAACTCCGGATACCGCGGTAACGATTCTCGGTAAACAAAAAACAGTTACGAAAAAAATCACTTTCCATGATTCGTGAATTATTCTCATTGGCTTGTTCGTCTCAATGTTTTAACGGCCGACGACGCGGGGATTTCCTTTTCGTTGTCCCTTCAGTCTTCGCGAGTATTTGGTGGGCTTCTCCGAACGGGTCCGTGTTTCGAGATTTTTATGCCGACCGCCATAGTCTCGTTTCACGGTTTCAAAATTTCATTTCGCGGCGATGGTAATAGTATTTATCGACGAATAATCGCACGTCTCGCGGCGGTCGCGTGGGTAAAACCAAATTATTCGTCGCTTAATTACTACCGTACCGTCGATATCCGGTGTTTAGCGTGATTTTCGTATCGTATCGCCGCCGCCGCCGCCGTCGCGTCAGGTGCGCGATCCATTACGCGAGTGTAATGGCCGTCGCCTTCGGATTTTCAACGATTCCGTCGAGGCTCGGACGACGTCTAATCCAAGCCGGTAAAGGCTTCGAGTGTGCGTTTTTTGACGTCGTCGTCGTTTCGTATCGTATTAGCCGTCGCCCGGCTCGGCGATTTATGGTTTTTTTTTTTCGTGATTCGCGAGTCACGACCACGGCTCGGACGGTAAAAATATAACACTATTGTTCGTCGATAACGTTTCTCGTGACATTTTCCAACGTGTTTTTTTGATCTGTGCGTACATGACTGTGTGTAAATAAAATATAACATTTCTTTGCGGTTGAAAACTCGATCGCTTAAAGCGGGCCTGCCACAATGGGTACATCACATTCGTTCATTTTAGTATTGCGATGCCGCCACTAACAAACCTATATTCGAGGTAAGGTTTATTATCATAATAATAATATGATTCTTTTGTATTTATTCAAACGGCCAACTTGTTTATGTTTCGGTCGTGCCAACGAGGCAGCATATTATTATTATTATTTAGGTACATGATTATTGAAATTATTGGTATATTACACTGAATAACTACTATTCTTTTTACCTATTATTGAAACATTATTATCATGATATTTACCGTATTGTATTATCTGTTTGTAACGTATACGTCGTAGACAAAAAAAAATATTAACGGTTTTATTTTATTTATTTAGTATAAAACGCGCGTATACTCAGTGGCACAACTTGGCTAAATTGGGCCCCAGTTTCATTTTGAAGGAAGGGCCCTATAATTTATGTTTTTTTCCAATAATATACATTTAATAATGCAGTTCAACTTGGAATAGTGTTCATTCATAAACTATTGAGTAGCAAATCTAGTCCTTTTCAGGTGAAAAACATTATCTGGTCTAAAAGTGTCTTTATGATAAAATATATTTTTTAATTATATGATTGCTCTTAATATTTTCTTCGAAATATATTCTGTCTGTTGGATAATTAATATGTATAATAAAACCTAATAATAAGAAGTAAAAAAAATTAAATACCAATATAATAGGTACTTATATATTAAAATAGATACCTATTAATTTACCTATTAATAACCAAAGATAAATATACAATTAGTAATTCCATTTTATTTTTACAGTAAATGTTTATTAATAATATTATCTAACCAAGCCTATATTATTTATTTTATCCAGACTTGCACATAGAACTTTAGTAAAAATTGACTGTAAGTAGGTAATATAAACATATTATCTACTATAAATTCATATTTTTTTTTGTAGTTAAAAATAAAAACAAAAAATTGTTATAGGTAAATAGAAACTCATAAATGAATAAAAAATATAATAATTTAATATATTAAGTATTTAATTTAATTAAAAACAATCTAGTGTATTCAAAATAAATTATGTATGAAAAATATTTAGGTAATAAAATAAAAACATGGACTGAAGTATTAAAGTTTTGGTTTGTAATATACTGTCATATACAGTTTAAATTTCAATAATTATTGTTTTATTATGTATTTATTTTACATTGTTAATTTTGTATATATTAGTCAGTTTTATTTAATATACATTTTACCAAATTATTATATATCAACAACATAGAAAAATGTAATTTATTTTAATTAATTTACCTAAAGTAGAATCAGGTACCTATATATCCAATAAATTATCAATTTGAATCTCAGGTTAGGTTAGTGAATATCAGGAGTAATCCATCATTATTTGAAACATTTAATTCTGAATCTTGAGATAGGTTACATCAATATAATAAATAAGTAGGTATTAATATAACATTACAACATTTAGCTGTACAATTACATTATTAAAAATTGACATAATTTCTAGAGAAATGTTGGGCATTTATTAATAAGCTTACTTGCAGTAGAGTCATGAATATTTTGTTCTTAGAAATTTGAGACATAGATGACTGAGGCATTTCATCATTTGAGACATTCAATTCTGGATTTTTAGAAGCATCTATAAAATGAATAAATTAAATAAAATAAATAATTAATACAAGTAATACAACATCACAAAATTTAGTAACACAATTATTACATTATTATAAAATGACATAATTTTTAGAAAAATTTAATGAATTTTAAATAGTTTACCTGCAGTATAATCACAAAATATTTTGTTTAGGTGTAAAATATTCAACATACATATTATGTAAATATATTTTTATTCATTTTTAAAGAATTTAATTTTCACAGGAACCATTATACCTATTATATAATAATTAGGGCCAGGATTTTATGCATTTCCATGTTTTTTTTTAAACAGTCTAGAGTCTAGATAAGCTACAAGTTTGAGTTATAAAAAATAGATCCTAAATACTAAGTTTTATTTTGCATATTTTTTTCATTTTTAACAAAATTTACTGCATATTTCTGTATTCCAGCATTATTTATTGCCTAAAAATGGTTTTTAAAAGAATATTATTAATATTTTGGTTAAATTTATAGTCATATAGTATCTATAGTTTATTTATGGTTCATGGGGATCCTATGTATGTATGGACATCTGCAATATGTTATTGTTGATTGGGCCGGGGCCCCTAAGAGCCAGTAAATATTGGGGACCCTAGTGTTTGACACTCTCCCCGGTAGTTGCGCCACTGGGTATGACACGAGATCTATAATAAAGATGCATTCGAAATAACCGCTTTTGAAAATGTGATTTAAGTACTCGAGATTTTCGGATGGTGCAAAATGATAAATTTGACACGCATTTGCACGGGTTAGTTTAACGCCATTTCGTTATTGTAATACAGCTGTAACGGGTTGTGCAATATGGAAAGAAATAAAATCTAGTATTATACGAGTTGACGTGTGTGTGTGTGTGTGCTGCGAACATTATACCTACTGTAGTAATACACATTTAGTGTACAACTAGAAGTAACCGAGTGTGTGTATGTGTGTGTGGTTATGCGTTTTTGTTTAATCTGTTATTTTGTTTTCATTTTATTTCTCTCGACAATGCACGCCGCGTCATAAAACTAAAAAATGTGTTTTTGTGTGCGCAATTTTATTATGAGACCATCAAAAAAACAAAATAGAAATCCCCCACAAGAATCGTAAAAAAAAATAAAAGTCTACCTCACAAACTTCCCCCGAGTAAAGTAATTGGCCATTAAACCTCGGAACAGTAATAAACGTATATGATATAAGTATATATTATACGTATCTATTATATAGGCATACGTGTTTCAGGGAATAATTATGATTATTTTTCGTATACGGCAATCGATCAAAAATTTAATTTTTTTTTTTAAATCATTAGAATTGAAAAAATAATATTAGTGACGAGTGTATGTACAAAACTCGAATTGGATTTGTTTTATTTTGAATCATTTTTCATGTACATTGGAATGTTTGGAAAAAATTAATTTTCTTGAATAAAAAAGTCATGTCTCCGAAATCGTCGCATTCGGTACACTAATATAATATATTATTATAACTTCATGTATACACTTGTAAACTCGTACACAATATATATATATATATATAAATGTAATAATAAAATTCGAACGTGCGTGTTCGAATTTTGAACCGTATTATAAGTACCAAAATAATATTTAATACGTTTGTACATACACATGCCGTACACGCATGGGGCATGGACCCAATAAGACTACACTGAGCTGCAGTGAACATGTGCAGCATAATGTTTTTCCATAAATTTCGAGCGGACGTACGAGAATAAAAACACAGATTATACTGTCTGGACACGAGCCTCGGATTTCAACCCTGAACTCTGATCTCGTTTATTTTTTTAGAAGATATTTGATATTTTGCAATAAGACGTGCGTCGGATTATAAAATGAAAATTGAAAAAATAACATCTATTGTAATGGCCGTACCTATTTCGATCGCATGCGCACGCGTCGTACATACATAAGTCAAATATTTATTTTATTTTTTATCGCTCTAAAGGAAATAATACAAAAATAGTTTTTTAATTATCTTCAAAATATACAACAGATATTATAATTATAAACATTTATAATTCGACAATTTTTATTAAATTTCATAATAACATTAATCTTTTCAGTACATTTCAGTATAAATAATTATTGTCAAAACATATATCAAAATTGTTTGATTCATTACAACTCATTGACATTCTATTCACGGGTCTATAATCGTATACGAATAGTTGATATATAATTATTACTTGACATAAATTATAATATTATAATATGTGTGCCAGGCGAACGTTTATTAAATTTAACGATTTTATATATTATTATTAAAATATTGTTTTCGACGATAATACAATTTATTTCGTAACGTTCGTTTTTAATTTATATTTATAGAGGGTCATCTCGCAGCACTCGAACGGTTAAGTACGCACTCGTCTATACCGTGTTTTAAATTGTATGTACTCTAAAAGGGGTTTCGACATTGCAGTGAATTTTTTTCTTTTTAATGAACAACAATTGTGACTGCGTGGCCGAGGCGATATCATTATAATAATATATAAAATCACCGCGGTGAAACACCAAAGGGATATGTACGTATATATAAAGACGTTTTGAAATATACGGCGCGTTATTATTTCACTTGTTTGACTATAAAACACCGCACGCCGTTCGATTGGTGTTTTATCATTGTTAATTATTATTATTATTATTATTTTACCGTCGAAAAAATAATAATTATTTAATCTCGTCAGGTGTTTTGTCGTGTACGTCGTACGTCGCGCGTTTAAGTGTTATGTTACGAAGCCGTAGCAAGTCTGTTAATGGCTAATGAAACGACGACGATATTCGGGGCGTATGACCTCCACACCTATATTCTACCTATACGATTATAGAAGCGTAAAATGTAACGATAAAATGGCGTTTTGTAAAAACCCCTCTTTCTTGTTTCGGAAATCGGAGGCGAAATTTGGCGATTGAGAGGCCGAATTGTACGGTATCGGTGGAGGATAGTTGTCATGTGTATAGTTCCAAAAACAGTAATAATCCGCGTTATACGACTTAATCAGGCACAAGGGGTATTTTATCACGTGTGTTCCGTGTTCGTTATGTTAAGGTTATTATAAAGTGGGGGGAAGGTCGCTGCCCTTAACAGTTTCATCGTCGTTTTATAATAAGACTAAAGCGGTACGAGTTTCACGTGTCTTCCGTATGTTTCTCTCCTATCGAACGAGTATATACAAACGAATCGACCATCTATTGTATTATGATAACGCGCGAAGGATGTTTGTTTCGAAATCGCAGACGATTTTCCTACCGCACGCCGAGCAAACGGGTCGCGCGAAAAACGAAACGAACCTTTGGCAAACGTACGAACACGCTGCGCCGCGCCGGAGGAAAAAAAAAAAATAATAATAATCACAATAATGATGACTGCACGACGCGAAAACCGACGACTCCGAGTTATGATCGTCGTCGGCGTAATAATAATAGAACGGGAAACATAAATTACCGAATGGGCGGCGGCGGCGGTATGGAAATCGTTAAAAATCGACGGCGGTGGCGGCGGAGACGATCCTACATTTCGGGACACCGATATAATAATATAATAATATATTTTACGCTCGTTTGTGCCGTACTGCCATATCGTATAATATTATTTACGTGTTCGAGAGCTCGCACAATGCGCGTACAGGGCGGGCGGAAAGTGCACGTAAATCACGCGGTGGCGGCGCAGAGTTTATGTTGACGGAATTGGCATCGGTTCAATTATTGTATCTTATTTGGACGTAAAACGGGTTGGAGTATCGGAAGCGTCTTAATTAGACGTGTGCGCCCGCGGAGAACTAATATTTTTCGAATGTCCTCGTTAAACCCATCGCCGTCGTCGCAGACGATTATCGTCGTCGTGCGACCGACTATAATATAATAATATGTGTATGTATTATAACGTGACTATCTGCACCGCACACTTTGCGTTTCTCGATAAATTCATAATACTATTATAATATGCGGTCGGATTATTTGTCCCCTTTCCCCCTGGTTTCCTATGTCACGCGCTTTGTACGGTTATATATCGCACTTTATTTTTACGAAATAAACGACCTGAATCGCGTGATTTTTCTGTGAAATCGAGCCCGTTCAAAGATTAAGGTCGCGTTAAAAAGTTACATTTTTCAATCGATTTTCAATAGAAATAAACCGCTAAAAATGTCTGCGGATGTATCTATCTCGCGAATTCTCGACAATACGACACGTAATATCGAGTACGAATCGATTAAAATGTGAGTTACGATTTAACAAAGTGGTTTTATTTTATTTATTGTTTTAAAAATTAGAAAGTGACGTATCGATACGGCAGGTATCTTGAACAAAAATAATTTATTGACTTTTTCTCCGCGTATTCTCGTTTAAAGTTTTAATCGTAAGGAAATATTCTTTACTATCCATTAACTCATAACTTGACGTGGAATTAACTAATTCGAATTTTCATCGATTCGCCCACATCTTTGATATTTTGTGATTCACACGGATGCATACTTGTACGGCTTTTATTTTTCATATATGTGAACTTCGATGACTCGAAAAATGAGATTTTCTTACCACTGAAACAACGCTCAGTCTTTAATAGCGCGAGAAAATAATTGTATTGTGCACATTATTATAATTATTATGAAAATTATGTATTTATAATATCGCTGTCCTGCAGTGTCCGTCGCGGTAGTGGAAACACCGCTCACTAGTGGTTAATATTTTATCATTCGTCTTGACTTTCGGTATCCCCCCTACACTCGTCTATGAAAATAATTAAAATATTTTTACTGCAAACTTCACGTGTCGATAAAACATCATGTCGATCGTGTGTCGGCCGAATGTTTTTCTCTTAATGAATTCTTTTTGTTTTCGTAACGCGTGCGTTTTCGTATTTATTTATACAGATTTTTACATAATAATAACATTATAATTTTGCGCTCGATATTTGCGTTATTATTATGCTGTGCTCCAGTTATACGTTTTCCTTGGCAGCAACGTGTATTTCATTCGTAATGTTCAACGCCTGAATACACGTCGTTCTGAGCATTGTATATTTAATGGTCGAAACGCTTTGAAAGTTCAATTCCATCGAATTAAAAACACTTTATGGTTGAAAACAAAAAACCTCTGCTTTGTTGCAATATATAATCTCGTATTTATACATTCGACCGGTATACAATTGAAATCAAAACAAATATATCATTATTGATTTATCTTCTTTAAATGCCCACACTTTTTAGATAAAGTTATAAAATATAAATTGTTTACAATTTGTGTGGTATTTTTTTTATATACTAACAGCCTAAGATTCTACCTATTTACTTTTATAAGATAGATTGAAAATATTATAAAAATACCTTTGTATAGGTATACAAACGCTGCTATAGACGATGAAATTATGTAGTATACCATACAGCGATCTTATAATAATCTCTTCTGTTCGATTTAGTGACAATTATTGTTCTCACTCAAAGAATGATGATTAGAATCATTAATTTAGTATATAATACTATTGATCAATATGTTGTTAATATTATTTTGAAATGTCGAAGGTAAAAAACGAAATCGTTTCTCCGTCAGGTACCTTTACAGTTATCATAAAGGTAACGATTTCATTCGCAAAGTGTATTTTATAATTTATAATAACCGTCGATAAAACTAGTAAATAGCTTACAAACATATTGTCGTTTGTACGTGCTCGCGCTCGAGTAGGCACTTGTATATTTGTATTGATATATATATATATATATATATATATGTTATTAGTCGATTGCTATTATTTAACGAAAAATAACCATTTTTTAACGTACGATTTTTCGAGTCGCAATACAATAATGCATAATATTAAGCTCGTTAGCTACACATAATAGCTATATTTGATATTCTCGGGGCATATATAATATCATATTCTCACGACCGCGCGGTTGTCCATGGCGACCCGATTAGTACAAAACCGATTATTAATAATAGTATTATTTAAGTCCGTTCCCCCTGTGAAAAAAAATCGTACATCGCGTGTTTGTCGAAAACAACGAAGACAAAAAAAAAACAAAACAAAATAAATAGTAACACGCGAAAAGAGCCATGCGAAATAATATACGACGCGACGTTCGAGCAAAGCGGTTTGTTATTTCTCGAAAAGTAGTCTTAAAACTCTTGCTAATACAGTCATACACGCGCGTGTGCGGCAAACCGACACACACACACACACGCGCGCGCGCATATTAACGTAATAACATTATAATACCCGAGCTATTGAATTTCGGCCATAACAGGTAGAAGGTTTTTCGGGGGTGTGGATTTACGGTTAGCTTCCGGTATGTTTGGCCCTATCGCGTCATCCTGTGCCCCCATAGTTGTTTTCGACAATTGTATTCGTTTTCTGACAAAACATCGTTTTCCGCCCGCCGCCGCGCGCCTCCGTTCTGGTCGTTTGCACCTAAATAATAAGGCCCCGCTCGCCAAACAATCGAACGCAATAATGTTAAATGTAAATCACGTGAAAAACGTGCACCAGACCGTGAACGGGGTTTTTTTTCGGATATGCACACAACACGAATGCAATTGTTTTCTAAGAAAAATGCATTTGGTTTTTTTTTTTTGCACGGACACGCCCATGCTTTTGCGTATGATATTATCATATTACTATCGTTGCACATTATAAGTAATAAGCGGCTGTATATATTATTAAACATTCGCCATGTATATTTTATACATCTTATACGCATTAAATGTAATAAATACGACTTGTAGATTTCACAGACGTTATATTCGATACGGATAATATTATATTTTTAAATACACACCCAAATGATTGACAATTTTAAATCCGTACGTTAAAATACGGTGTTGCGATATGAATCGATCGATATTTTTTCGGCTTCGTGGCGACTAGTATGTACTATAATAGATTTATAAAAGATAAAACGCCGTCCGATGCGATCGGTGATGACAAATCTCGTTGTTTTTTGACGAGTCGAAAAAAACGTCCTTATCCCCCCCCCCCTTTACCCCGAGCCGCCAATCGTGGACACTCGTGTGTCATCATCTATCCGCGTAGAAAAGAACGACAACGGCGCGCGTATACATTGAGTATAATAACAGCATTTTCATCTGGACAATATATTTTAGCTGCATTGTTCGGATATTTGTCTATTTATATTCCAATTAAAACAAGAAAAAAAAACTTCAAAGTAATACACACTAAATTAATGTCGTCAAAGCATGTTCGGCTGACCGATGTGCGCGCGCGCGTACATATATATACGTACGTATTATTATATCTATTTATAATCGATGGTAGTCTGGTAAATATCAGATAACGAAAATTCAATTTGGCAACTGCATTTTAATAATACGACGCGAGAAACGTCCATTAATGATTTTGAAGTGGAAAAGAGATTTCCGATTTGTTTAGAATAAATATCAGATTAATATTTAAATTTCCATACGAGTTCTAATCCGTGTCGTCACCATCGATAATATAAAGAAATCCGCGATTGTGTTCGAACCGTTTGAATTTTATTTTCCATAAACAAGATTTTATTCGCGTGCGGAGTTTGCGCAGTATACAATTATGTATATCAATTCATTCCACGTGCTATTATGTAAATATTTTTTCATGTCATTGTCGATATAAACTGACATTTCCTATTCGACATTTAAGTACCTAAAATCTAAACATATTAAACTATTATGGAAAAACTCGACTTCTTTATTTTTACATTTAAAAAAATATTATTTAATTTTAAATCTACTAATTTAATTCAATCTCGATTTACAATTTTTTTGATCGGTACAAAATAAAATCAATAATTTATTATAAACTCCTAATTGGTTTTTATTCGTACACATAATATATATATATATTTTATTGTAAAATACTTGAGTTGGAAAAATAATTGTATTGAGGGATTCGTTCGAGTGGAAAATAAGGAGCCGTCCCCCCGAAAAATATTTATACCTGGTCATATACACCGTGAGGGCTATATTTATACTGTACCGTATACAGCACCATTAAAACATCACAATATAATTATTATATAAACGAACGAATGTTTTTTCACGAAAATCAAATACGAGTCATGCAATTAGCAATGGCCGTATTCGAACGTTCACACATAACTTATAGATTCTCCAGTGAAGTGAAATTTCTCAAACAGTTTATTTTGTTTAACCCCGGACATTGGACAAATTGGCCCGACGATGTATAAAAAATGAACGACCAGAAGGTCTAACGCGGTCGATAACTAATTATCATTAAAAACAATTGTTTCCAAGTACACAACACTTATTTTAAATATGATTCTAATTTATAAGAGTTTGTTCTTTTTTCTTTATATATATATATAGTATATACGTTATAATATATAAACGTACGATATACTTTCTTTTTTTCGCCAAAGGTATTGTGACTCTGCGTCCGCTCCGTTTCAAAAACTTGTGTACAAGAGTTATACATAAGTACATACGTACAGAAATACATCGTATACTATGGCAAATTTAAAATGAAAAAATATGCACTCTGTGCGTGTGTGTGTGTGTTATCCTAAATTGAGCTCTTTCACTTGGTAAATCTCGACATACCCGTATTGTATATAGTATTGTGTGTTATTATATTTAGTTTGAATAGAACTTCAAGTGCACCAAACTCGGATCTTAGAATTTGGGTCAGAAATTATATTAATACGAGTGCTCGTCTCATTACTTATCCACATTTTGCCGTGCTTTTACGAAATCTACAAGAAAAAAAATTAAGAAATGACCTCTGTACGCCAAGCGAAAAATTCGCCGTCTTCAATTTTCAATCCGCGATACTGTTTTAGTTATAACATTTGCATTGTCCAACGTAATAGTCAACGAGAATAAACACAAATCGTGTTATAAAACAAATATGCGTGTTCTTTCGACCCGTTCGGAATCTGAAGATTCTCGATAGCGTCTTGAAATACACTGAAAGTTTTTCTCTTTTATCATACATACATATATACTATCGCATAATCCATCATTCTCACAGTTTTGGGCGTGGGCGGCGAAAACGGTTTGAATTCTATTGTCACTTTTATCGCAGAGATCAACCAAACGCGTTTTTCGCGTATATACTCGCGTACGTACGTAGAAGGCCGCGGATATGCGCATACCCAAAGCTGTCCGAAGTGCATTTTTCGCATTTTAGTGGGCATTATATATTCCCATAAGGGAAGCAGCAAAACCCGGAGAATTCGTACAGGACCTTATAAAAAACTACTTAGGCAAAACGAGGTGGAGTCTCGTAATAATATATTAGTAGTTGTAGGTATATAATATTATATACGTAAAAAGAAGGGAAAAGAAGTAAAAAATAAAAAGGGATTGTGTCTCAAATCCATTAACATTAGGACTTTTCGGGGCACGCGCGGATTGTCTGACCAGTAGTGCATTTTGATTAAAATGTACTCGGAAAAAGTATAAGATATACACATGGAAAAAAAAAAAGAAAAAAAGAAAAAGCTTTGGAGATTTCGGGAGAGGAAAAGTCAATCTTTTGTATTATTAACATGTAAACTTCTTCCCCGTATATATATGTATATATATATACACTCACGTATATGCGTTCCCTTTTAGGAGCAGATAAGCTTTTCCATACATCGTCAATCATCGTTTATTGCGTATATAATAATATAGTCTTGCCGTATCGCACACAAGCGTACATTTCCCCGCGTGTCGTTAAAAAAACGCACGCGAAACACAAACATACGTGCCGCGCGTCGCGCGCTATAGACCGTGATATATTTTTGCGAAATCGCGCGCGTTTAAAAATGGTTTTTTCTTTCTGTATTTTTTAATATACCTACAAGCGTTCTTGATTCGTTCTATATATTGTCGTTGCGTTGGCCGTTTGGAATTTTCGTCGACGACTGTCCGCGATCTGTTGCAGTCGTCGGATTAAACTCGGAACGTCGGAAACGTAAATCGGCTTATGCAAAAACCTCTCGCTAGACGTTAATACGCGCGGACGGCGTGCAAAAAGCCGCGCCGCCGCCGCCGATGAGCGCGCGCGCGCGCAGTCGTCGCGGAGTGAAGTGTATATTATTATATAACACCACTACCTATGCTCGTACACACCCGGTCGAAATCTCTCGAAGCGCCTTTTGTGCGTTTCCTCGTGTTTCTTTAATTTTTGCATATTTATTTGCCCCCTCCCTCGCCCCCGTGCCACTACGGAAATTCTCGCCCGAAGCCTAATTACGCACAACGCGTCACTCGATGTGACGGTGACGATTCGTACGCGAACGCGCGCCACCGCAGCGGTGTAATAACGTACGCGGGCGTTTTGCGCGTTTCCCCGTACGGATTACCGACTAAAATACGCGCGCTAAAATATACACTCGAACTCTTTGTTTCCGACTGCGTGAGTATTTCGAGTTTAACGGTTTTGCATAAACCCGCGTAGTATAATATTATATATAAAGTCTACAACGCGCGGCGGACGTGTTTGCCAAAGACTCTTTATAGCGACGCGCATACATAATTTGTATTCAAATAGTGTGTGTACGGCGGCGGCGCGACGTCGTCGTCGGTGTATGGTTTTCGTCGTTTTCGAAATAAAAAAAAAAGGTGCGGCGTCGTCGAGCGCACTATTCGTCGTAAATATAGCGCGCCAATATTATACACACGCGAGCGTTACATTGTGTAAGCCATATTATTCGCCGTAACACCGAGGCGATTGCGAAAAGCGAACGCGGTTTGATTACATTTTTTCGTCATAATTTATGCCAAACGAATTAGTCCCCGGCACTTACGGTATCTACGGAATAGTTGAGTCCTGATGGCAGATTCGCCCGATCGAAATACTACGCTGTTGTTTTAACCGATTGCTTTCGAGATCGACTCGGAAACATCCAACTCATAACAATGATTATTATTTTTACTGGTCGAGTCGTTACGACGCGTCGTCGATAACGATTTAGTTTAAAGTCGTATGCATAGAAATAAATCGTTTCCGTGTCAAAAATGTAAATAATTTTTAATTTCTTTGTGATCAATTCGTTCTTGTTGGTGGCCCGCGGATTGATTGTTTTTAATTACCAAGTATCGTCAATACTACTTCATTGTCGGCTACACGTGAAAACTGTAAAATAACGGTTCTCTTTTTGACGTATGCGATTGAAAATAAATTCAGTCGACTCTGCATACAACGCAGCACTTATGGTATTGGGAAAACGTCAGTTTAAAAGCAAATAAATAATAACGCGTTGTTATTATCGTACTTGTTCTATTCTTTTTCATATACTATATTTGATTGCGTTATATCTTTGTACTGGTGCGATTTTAAAGTGCATCGTTCGGATATAATATATACGATATATCTACACGCGACGCGTTTTTCATATTACACTGCGAAACGTTAAAACGGGGGGGAAAAAAAAAGTCTTGGGCGTCAGCATTACACGCGCGTAGGAGGAGGAACATGACGCAGCGTCGGGATTTTCGGTCGATATACTGATTGGAATCCGGATTTGTGCGCGATTTCGAAATCGTCAATCACACACGCGGCACAATAATATCGTGCGGAATGTAATAATAATGAATGATTATTACTATTACTATTATTATTATTATTAGTCTCGACGTCTCGAAAACTGAAAACATAATCCCTTTCGGAACGGCAGTGCGAGTACAGCAGAGCCGCCGTCCCCGTTGCAGTGGTATAGCGATTCCTCGGCCAGATAATCCTTTTGTCGAAGACCCGACAATTCAGCTCTTCCTCTCCGCGTCGTCGCTCGCGTGCGCGGCGGGGAGCGGCAGCACTCGTATGCTCGCATGCGGATATCGGATTTGCCGCATAGGCGATTTATCAAGCCCTTCGGAGAACGCGCGCGCGCTCGCGTGCAACACACTGCTGCGGCGTACGGCATAATTTGTTATACGCGTTCGGCTCTTGAACGGCGGCCAAACGCTGGTCGTAAATAAAACGAGAGAGGAGAATAATAATAATGAGAAAAAAAAAAAGAAACGAAACATTTTTCCGCGAGGCGGGAAACGTATTACATATAATACACGTCCGGAGAGAAAAAATCGCGTCGAATACATAATTTATACGTTTTTCGGCGACCTCTGCGAGATCGCATCTCCGAGCCGATCGAGTAGCCGGTTGAGTAGTCGCCGCGCCGCCGTTCGACGTTATATACGTACCCGCGTATAATATAGGAGTTTGCCTAACCGGAGACGTCACGATTATCAATGACCGGATATTTCTGCTCTTAAAAGGTCTCTCGAGTAGAAAAAACCCCCTTTCGAATTTTCAGTAAACAATAATTGAAAATATGCTTTTTCCGACCTATCTATGTACCTTATTTTATGTCCGACTTGAAAATTCCGTCCGTATGTGTGTAAACGATAACGCGAAATAGTCGTCTACTTTCGTCGCGGTCGAACATTTCTTATACTACTTCGTTGTACCACAAAACGCCTGAAAATATCACTCCTTAAAAAACGAAAAAATATCCAACTCTGTCGATAAATTTTGACCGGCCTTATCGCTTTTACGCGTTTTATGTAAATTCGTTTGTGATATTTTTCAACGCGTGTGGTGTGTAGATGTGTCTAACGTGGCCGTCCCGAGTGACTATAGTGGTTCGTATGACGAACGTACATATTATATTCACATGTCACCGCATCCTTTTTTACACCGCTGCTTCGGGGGTCGCTAGGGATGATTTTCGACAAGTGGACGTGTGAACGGTACCTATATATATATATATTATACATATATTGATAATCCTTTTGCTATTAGGAAACGGTGCATTTTGCGCAACACTTTTTGGCTTTTCTCATCCTCTTCTCGTCGTCTCCTTAACCACCACCCCCCGCATGGTTCCTCTTGTGTGTGTTAAATATATATATATATGTGTGTGTGTGCGTGCGTGTATATACACGAACAAACGCGTGTTGTAACACTTTGCCAAATCCCGTTGCGACCCTCTCTCTATTCACACAGTCTCTCACACGCGCGCGCGCGCGCGATCGTACGCGTACAGATTTTACGGCCTTGGCAGAGAAGGCATTATGATTCTTTTTTTCTCTACTCATTTTTATTCCAACGTTCGTTGAAGGGGCGATACACAAGAGCAGCAGCAGCAGGATGAGGAGGGGGAGGAGGAGAATTGCTCAACTTCGCTCACATACACACACACACACATGCGCACACACGAGCGCGCACAACAAAACATAAAATGTAAAAAAAAAAAACCGGTCTCGTATGAGAAACGAAAAAATAAAATAAAATAAAAATAGGAAGAAACAATAATATGTAAAAAAACAGTGAAGAAACCATTGAAAAGCAGTTAGTCCCGTTTCGGTGGTCTACTAAACAATATAATATATAATACATTTTATGTGTGTGTGTGTGTGTGTGTGTGTGCGCGCGCGCGCGTATGACGGTCGTCGCCGTCGTGGTCTTATACAAAACTTGTTAATTTAATTTTACTATTTCCCACACCGCCGCCAAAGTATTTAGAAAATGTGTGACCGCAAATATTTGCGCCACGTGTGCACCGTGTTTGTCTTCTAATAATATATACTGTAAACATATATACTTGTAATATATTGTATTGCTTTTTCGGGTCCCCATGTCGAGCGCAATTCTAATTTCAAAGAATACATTACTACTACTACTACTACTACTACTGCTACTACTATACTGCTACTGCTTTATATTGCGGGGAGGAAAAAAAGTTTGCTGCCCAAACAGCCGTTCCTTTGAACTTGTCCCGAGAGTTAAACAATTCCTTCTTTTTTTTTTTCGGGGACAGATTTCTTTTATTTCCGGACTCTGTCCTCGCGGTATTTATGAGCTTTTCTTCCACTCTTTCTAGTCCTCTTTTTCTCGCTCGTTCTCTTTCTCTCTTCTGCGTACTAGTTTAGTGTATAGAGAGAAACGATTTTTCTCCCTCGTTTATTTTAACCCGCAAAAGAGGAGTCATTTTTACATATTTATATATACACACACACACACACGCATACATATACAATTTATTACCACTTTATACCACGCGCTCATATGCATTGTTTATTGAAGTTAATAATGTCTGTAAACATAATCATTACACACACACACACCGCCAATATCGTCTGACACGAAAACGTATTTAACGTATTTGATATTCCTATTAGGATTATTATTATTATAAGACTTTTTTAAATTAATAGGTGTTTTGTTTTTTATTATATAATTTTGATATTTTATTCCTGTGATGAGTTTGCTTACAGACACTCAGAATTCCAATTACTGTTTCTCAAACAGTAATGTAAATTTTAAATCGTTATTTTTCCATTTCGTGATGTTATCATTGTTTTATATATAGGTAATCCGTGAATATATTTATAACTAAACAGGTGTATGGGATTTTCTTTTGAAACATAAAATACCAAGTCACAATCCACAGATATTTGATAACATTGAAAGAATTCGAGATTGAAATTTTAATACTATAAACGACGGTAGAAATTAACCATGTTAAATAATTTAAAATCCATTAGTTCAAAATAACAGCGCGAGGAGGACTATATTTATTACATTGTTTTTATGTTTTACCGACTCCTCAGACTTTTTTCACAAGTGTCCTGAAACGATTCGGTGTCTTCCTGTTAAATTATTCATTGGCAGTTTACATTTTCAATAAGACAATACAGATTTCCACCATAACCCATTCAATTATCTAGACGATAACGTCCAGACTGAAATTTATTAATCTCCAAACTCGAGAGTGCGCTGTAAATCGTTTTATTTCGTTTTCTTTTCTAAATGTAGACGTCGACTTGAAAGTTTACTCGCGCAGATAACATGTAGAGGTACGTTTACCGTTTCGTTCTTGTGACGTGACTCCTCAGAGTCGTACGACACGCCGGAAACGGTATGATATTAATGATATATCGGGCCGATCAATTAATATTGTAAATATTTATTACGTAATGTGTAAAAATGTCGACGATGATGATGAAAATTACTATATTTAATATAGTTATAATAAACACGAGTCGCCGCCGGTATCACTTACATATATTTTACGTTATAATATTATAAAATGTCGGGGTGAAGTGCAATTTATTCGTTCGAATTAAGTGGTATCGAACAAGTCGATTGATGATCCGCTTTTGCGGGGTCGTCGTTCTAAATAATCCGTTTGTCCGCAGTGCGCGTTAACTATTTCTCGTTTCCCGGTCGAGACTGTTATGTTTTTATTGCGACGAGATCGCCGCGCGCGCGTACTCGAAACGGCGTTTTAATGATAATATTTAGGTAGGTAGACGTTTAAAATTACACACGTGTCTCTAGATTTACGGGTAGGCGGGTTGCCGTCTCGGCGAGGGGGGGGGGGTTTAGAAGGTCCGAACTCGTCTCGTTTAATGTGCATAGAGGAATACCGTTGGAAATTCGTTTTTTTTTCTCATTATCCGAATCGCAGACGTACATAATTCGGTCGTCGAGAAGAAGACACGCGTGGAACGGAGACGACCTCGACGACGATTGCGGCTCGCGTCATATTATATCGTCCGCCTACGAAATATTATTGGCGTGCGCATGTAACGGTCAGTCGTCGGGTGTTTATTATTATATTTAATACGACCGCCGCGAACGCGTTATAATAATAATAATAATAATAATAATAACATATTATTATAGAAAGTAGAAAGCGCATTGTTTACGATCACGTCGAACAATACTAATATAATAAATAATAATAACGCGTGTTATGACGCTCGTCTGTTGGTAACTCTATACTATAATATGAACGTCGTCGTTTATGAAAAACCGTACCGTCGGAGGAGGAGAAGAAAACAAAGAGAGGGGGAGAAAAAAAACGAACGGTACAACCGTCGTCGCCGTGTAATCTCATTCGGTCCGAGGGTGGCGCGGCGGCGAGTTCGGAATCGCATATTACACACCGAATACGTCGCGTTTTTACGATCTCACGTCCTTTTTTTCTTTTTTATTATATTAACCACCTGACCGTCCGGGACTATACGAGAGGCTTCGACGAGCGCACGTTTATATTACGAACGTGCGCGCGACCGCGCCGCCGGGTGACGTAGTAAAATTCCCACTCTCCCTCTCCCCGGGGTATTCGGCTAGACTCGCACTTACACGCCGGTCTTCGGTCCGAAAAACTCGAGTGACAACCGCGGCTGCAGTTTGTTCACCATAGGAACGACGGAAGGGTCGTCGTTCAAGTGCTGTCGGCTATGACCACCAATGCCCCGGCGTGATTTCGTTGAACGTCCACAGATGTACATGACGTGTTTATATTACTAATTAAAAAATGCCACTCGCTGCGTTTGTAATTTAATTTTTTCATACTCGGTCTGCGAAATGCCAACCGATCGATGTGCTTAAATCAGCACGAACGCAGACGAAAAATTAGAAACTAATTTCAATAATCGAATGTTCCTACGCACGTGGTCCCAATGTAAAAACACTCGCGCCGCTGATGATTTTATCACTCGTAAATACCTACATAAAGTACTCGCTAAAATCGTGTTCGTTTAGTTTATACTGTAAACGCGTTATCGTTAAATCCGATAAAAGACAATAATATAATATTTCCACTAGTTTTCCGCGCGTTCTACCTGCAACGCTCTAATGCAGGGATGGGCAACTCAAAGTAACTAGCGGGCCACCTTTAAGTACTTTAAAATCTAGCGGGCCGCAGTGCGCCAGTGCATAGGAGAAAGCAGAAAAAAAATAAAAATAGGTCCTTCAAATTTACTAACATTTATTTTTTATCTTTATTTATTTATATTTACAATTATTATTTAATGTGATACTTGAGGATGAGGGTTTTCAATAGACAATTTAGTCAAATCCACTTCTATGTTTGTAGTTGAAACTCTTAGTAAATGTCCCAAGGTTTCATCAGTTAAACGATTTCTTTCCTTCGATTTAATATGTTTCAAGTTCGAAAATGTACATTCGCATATAAAATTATATCAAGTAATTTGCAAATGTAGACAGCATTGTACATTGTAGATCACACATTGGACCGGTCTCGAACACTTAGATTTCCTCCATTTACTTGTTTAAAATTATCATTAATTTATAATATAGGTATACGGTGGAACCTCGATAACTCTCGAAGGAACGTCCCTTGTCCGATAAATTACAATTTTTTTTTTACTATGAGTCGATAACTCGAAATAATTGTTCTCTGTCCCCAATCGATTCGACCTATCCTCACTGTATATGTGAGTATATCATTTTTCAGGTCGTTTCGTTGACCGATGAACTCGAAATAGGAGTCGTAAAAAAGTTTCGGAAACATTTCTCGCGCGGCTGGCTGGCTGGCTGGTTGGTCGGATGTCGCGATTCCGGTATATTAACGCCGCGCGTATAAACACCGAAATAAGTACACGTATTCGAAACAATCGTAAAACCGACTATCGAGCGCGCGATAACAGTAACAACAACGGGTGTGTACGTATATTATTATTGCGCGTAGGTAACGGAGCCCCCCCCGTTCGGTCCGAAATCTCCCGCACGCCGCGGCATCGTCTCTCCCCATCGGGCCCGCGGCATGCGGACACGGCGTCGTCGTCTCGCGGATGCGGGCGTAAACGGTGCGTATTATACGATATTATTTTACCGCCGCCAATGGGTGCGCACGGCCGGGCATATAAATATATATATATTATGTATTTATATACGCGTGCGGTTTTACGACCGACCGAAAAGTTTTCTTTTGTTTTCGACGACGACGACGGGTTTTACGACGTGCGCGGCGGCGGCGGCGGCGGTGCCGTCTCTTTCGGCCGCGCAATAAAAACCGTTTCGCCGGCGCGCGGGAATCGGACCTGCCGGGCCGGGATTCGCATCGGGGCGGAGGGAAAGTGCCTTTCGTAGGCCCGGCGTAGCGTGTCTAAAGGCCGCCGCCGACCTTTGAAACCGACCTCGGAAAGTTGGTCCGTTGAAATCAAAGTCACCGAGAGGCGGCAGTTTTGCAAGACTTTACACGCGCGTGTTTCGGTTTCGACGACGAAACGTATACGCGATGTGATGTCACTCGATTCTTCCGAGACGAACCACCACGCAACTGTTCCGTATCGAATTATCAAAACACTAACAAGCAAATTTTCGCGAAATCCCGCTAAAAAAATAAATAAATAATATTAATCGTAAGTTTCCGGTTGTACGACGGTTTACGTTATTTTTACCGCAGTCTTCAACCGATATAATGGCGTGAGGACTTTGTTTTAAAAAATACTGAACTGAAAACAATGAGATATTTTTTACTCGTCTCGGCAGACGAAAATAGACAGTATATTCACTGATATCGTATTAAACGGGGGACCGCAATGACTATGGAAGACCACGCCCCGTTATTAATTTTTAACTACTGTATGAGGTCATCCACTCATCCCTCCCTACTGGGCAATCTAAATTGTAAAACGCATTTTTTCCAGTGGTTTTTCTTCCCTCTTATATTATTAGTCATAAAATATTATTTTATCCATTTGCCATTGATATGTTTTTTTTATTTACCATTACTGATAAAAAAAAAAGCGTGTTTTATTGTGATACACATTGACTAGGAATATATTTTTAAGGGCTAGATAAAAGTAAAGTTTTCAGGTCTTTTAGTTCGGGAGAGGATAAAAACATTATTCGTTTTAAGCTTCTATTTAAACGCTGCAGGTATGTGACTACGGATTCTCGATGTCTTTCCCTAATATTAAGAACAATGTTCGGGACCTTGAAAAATGCAAGTAAAAAATAAAATAAAATCCTTTTTCATACATTTGAAATTAATTTTAAAGTATACGACGAAACCCAGCGCTTTATGGTGAACTCGACGGACGCGTCGTGGACGCTCCTCTCATTTATTTTATCTCACGAGGGCACTATGGACCCCCTCCGAAATCCGACTCTATATACGCGTGTGAGAATATTTCTCGAGACGGGCTCGTTCTGCCGGTGCCCGGTTATACCGATAATCCGCCACGGTTAGCGTATTATAATACGTGCGCGCGACGGTATAATAATGTTATAAAACTCACGGTGTGCCGTCACGCGGGGCACAAACGGATGCCATTGACTAGCAATTAAAACCGAAAAAATTCTATTTCCGTGCTTCTGCGGCACGGGACACCACCCTCGTGTCTAATGTTTAATTTATGTCCGCCGCGCACTAATTTCGAGTGTCCGTAAATAATATCGGAGCACAAGTCAACGAAATTAATATCTTTCATATTTTTTTCCGTCCGTCGTCGTGCGCCGGCCGAGTCCTCCGTATATAGTATAAAGGCATCATGATAATCGCGATGCACATAATATACATTATACGTACGTATAAAAACGTGTGCGCGCGAGAACGCTGCTGCCCCGACTTGTTGATATTTTTTAACGATATAATTATGTGTGAAGTATTTATCGTCACGGGACCACGCACGAACACGTCGTACACACGTGGCGCGTTGTTTTCAAATATTTCCGTCCGATACTTAATTATGATCTATGGAATCGTTATTGTAATACGGCGGGCCCGCCGCCGTCGCGAGATCTTTGGTGGTGTGTCGCCACGCGTCGACGATTTTTTCTTTCATTTTTCGGTTGGCAAGCCAAATACAACGGAAACACTGTCCGCGCCGATCGACAAAATATCAGTACGTAATATAGTGAATACCCGTATTCACCTATATTATCATATCATATATTGTATCATCGTCGGTCGTTAGTTTTAATAACTGGCACACTCGTTACGAGCACGCCATCGTCGAGTATAAATGTGTGTGTAAGCTGAAATCGACCCCGACGAGGCGTTATTATTATATTATGTACTCGTATGTATGCGCTCTGGTAGAACTACATGTTTTCATATACTCGAAAAGCTGTTCGGCGGTGAGTCCGCGGAAAGGGAGATATTACATTAGTACCATGAAATTGGCCCTTCTTCAACATTTTTTCCCATTTACATTTCGCGCTCGGCGTTCGCAGTTCCCACGCCTTTTATTGCCATTATTTATCAATATAACGGCTACTGTACAGCGAAAGTCCAAAACAATGGGCCGCCGCGCGGCGCTGGCTAACGGCCAGACGGGCTATTTGCGTTGTTCGCTCATCGTTCCTATAATAGTATAAAATTGGTGTAATTTTTTATGTTCTCCGACGACGTTATATAAATTCTATTATTTCGTCGTGTGCGACAATAACGCGGCGATACGACGCGATACGGAACCTTCGACAATCGTTTCGTACGGCGTTTATTATTGTTACACATAACATAATATACTCATAAGTGCACTGCACGCGCCCGAACGCAGTGGACGGCGGTGCATCGGGCGCAGTGCATCGGGTTTATCGCGTTTATCGTACTGCTGCGATCTAGGTACGACGCGACTCCCATATCGTCCGCGTACACACATGCTGATGATTAAAATTTAACGTTTTTATCCTTTTTTTCCTTTATGCGATTCACGGCGATTCGCGTGCTGGCTATATGCGATTGCGACGAGGTATATTGTTGTCGTCGTTATGTCGTGCGCGCTTCGGACCAATATAATAAAAGATCGTGGGGACGAGGAACCGCGTTTGACCGCCACCGTCGTCGTGGTGTTCGACTCCCTCGATCGTAAATTTTAAATCCGAAACAGAAATAATAATATCGCGTGTGTTTGCAAGTTTGACGCGCACTGTGAGAGCCCCATAAGGGGTAAAAGTTTTTTTCTCTCGCCGTATAGCTGCATGCGGTCCGTATTTTGTAGGCGGCGGCGGCTGGACGTATTATAATATATTTGCAATAATATAAGGACGGACCGGAAACCGTATAATGCCGTAATAACTTTGGCCTATTTTTATTTTTTTTCTCTATACTTTCTTCCTTTCCTTCTCCCCTCGGCCGTGATGTCCTGCTTTAGCGAGGGGACCCGGCGGCGCCCCCGACATAACGACCGCAAAACTTTTCGGATCCGAGACGAATTACCGAGTCACGGGAAAACTTCTAATGGCTTCTTCGTGCATGTGTGTATACACGTATATAATATGTGTACGTATACGTTAGTACGTACTACGCGCGTGTACACGAATGGAGTAGTGATGCGCGTCCTTTTCGGAGACGCGGTTTGCGGTCGCGCGACGTACAAAAGGTATACGTTCGGGACGAAAACCGACCATAATATACTCTCCGAGGAAAATCGGGTACCTAGGCATATGTATACATTCGCGGCGAGCGAGGGGAGAGTCTTTTTACAATAATACACACGTCGCGACGTGTTATAATAAACACGACGATGACTTTTGGTCCGCGTGTGTCCGCCGTGTCGTACTCGCATACTATTATGAATTATACCGAGCCAACTCGGTACTCGGCCTGTCCGAATTGCTATTGTATCGATATTTTTATCAGTGGAGAAAACGGACAGAGTTGTTTGTTTTCACGATTTTTTTTATTCACCACCGATCTGACGATGCATTTTGTCGTCATCGTTTCGTCCGCGGACCGCGTTCTATAATAATAGTATTTATTATATTTATCTGTATACGTTGTCGGTATAGAAGCTCTGATTCTGTGAGTGCTGATTTACACACGGTATCGCCACAGCTGCATACGTCGTATAAAGTGTTTTTTGAAACAGTTTTTTTTGTTTTGTCAAAAAACGGTATGCCGCAAATTTTATGGTTTTTTTTTTTTTTCGTCAGTTTATAGTCTATATTTTTAAAACTGTTAAGAAATTCGAAAAATCACCTTTTAAAAGTACCTACTAAATTAAATTTTCTACCAGAAACCGATGCTGATGTTGAAAATCGGACCGTTTTTTTTTTCGGGTACTTATTTGCACACAGACACAAAAAAACACACTCACACACACACACACACACACACACACACACACACACATCACGGTAATTATTGTAAGGTAACCAGTATGGTCAAGATATTACATAACCTCGTTAGTCGTCATATACGAATATATGAATAATCGGAAATTGCGTAACAAATATGACGTAATTATGAAAATAATGACGACGATTATATAATAACAACATAGTATAATATTTATGTAATAATAACAATAGTAATAATTGCGTGTGAAATCGGAATAAATGAAAGTGTTTACGATAACCCGATAGTGCGTGTGCCAATGAAAGCCAACCTGCTCGCGCCACCCGACCAATGACGGTCGCGCTGCGCGAGCGACCAAACCGAAATTGCGAAATTTCAGCGGCTCGTCAGAGCGTGCTCAGTCTAGTGTCGACAACGGTTCGGGAACATTTCGATTTTAAATATTTCTTAATATTTTTTTTTTTCCGTTTAATATGTTTTCTCCGTGACAATCGATAATGTTGTAAATCGCGGTAGTACTATTATTCCGTCGTCGACAAAAACAATTTATATCGATGGGAAAAAAATAAAACTGCTTTGGAACAAAAACGAAATTGGCTTGTGCCTACTGTGAAATTCGGCTTCACACGTGTAAGTACTACATTTTAAATTATTCTCCTTCCTCCCTTCCCGCGGACAATGGCGGTCGTTTGGCCACGGTCTGACGAGAGAAAATCACCATTATTATATTCGCACGTATATGCCCCGCGCGCCCCGGTCCGAATTATAATCTCTACGTCCGCAAATACATGATATTACAGATTATTGCGTCGCGACCCGTTTCCTAATCGTCTACTGAAATTATCCGTCGCGGTGCATGATAATAAAACCGTTCGTTTTACATCGCCAGCGGCCGTCGTCGACTCGTTTACGACGCGCGCGTTATAGCCAAAGATTCCGTCCGGACATTCCGGCGAGCGTCGCGTAGCGATCATAATAGTATAATAATTTAATATCACGTTTTACCATAAAACAGTTGTAATGTGAACTATACGCGAACGGATAGAATTACGCGGGTAAATTGTATCTCGCGCGAGTAAAGGGGTGTGCGCGCGAACCATCGCCGTCTACCATTTCGATAGTCTGTTTTAGAAAATAACCGCGATAGGAAAAATAACGTACGGATAAAAACGAACTAGGAATACCGATTTGGTAAAACTAAATTCACCGTATTACGGTGTTAGTGAGCGTGTTTATTCAAATTCGAATTTATTTAAATCATACATAAGCATAAGCATTATACATAAGCATATTATATAAAAAATAAATAATAGTCGACCGAAAATTGATTTAAATAGTAAAAAAACATACGAGTTTGTCAAATATCTTGTTTTATTTCCGGTAAGCATAAGTAATGACATATTATGTGCAGTCGCCCCGGGCGTTGACGAATGTCGATTAGACAAATAATTATGGTACGAAAATGACGTGTTAGGCGTGCGTATAAATTTCCATACAAATGAAAAGCATAAAGTGAATTTATTTCTTTTTTAATTCAAAACAAAATGTGTTAAACTTTTTTTTGCTTTTTTTTGCTTTTTCCCACAAAACTTGCTTTTTATTGCTTTTTCCCCTATTTGGTTATTTTTTCTTAATTTTTACATATTTTTCTTGAAAATTTAACTTTTTTTTATGTATATTATACTTGGACTATAAATCATTATTGCCAGAAATTTTAAAACCAGTGAAAAAACCAGTAATAAACGTATGAATGATAAAATGACTATCGTTATTGTGCCGAAATTGTAATGAATAATCATTACAGTATGATTTAAATGATTTAGTTTATATGAAATATGCATGGATTACATCGGTTGATGTGGAAAGGTCTTTTTCTACGTATAAATATAATATTATATTAGCAGCACCCAATAGAATGAGTTTTAATGAAAGTATCTTGACCAAATATGTGGTCGTAAATTCCTTTTTTAATATTTAATTTTACGTGTAATTGAAATTTGTTTTTTTTAGAATTAAATTTAATAAATGCTTCTTTTTTCTTTTTTCGGCTGCTTCAAATGCTTTTTTAAGGATTTATTTTGCTACAAAATCCGAGCCCTAGTAATAATATTTCTATCTATATTCTATATAAAAAAATATTTCGCTTCTAACGCGCTTTAATGCCACCGGTTAAAGAAAAAGACTTTTTCTCGTTTGTTGGGTGTCGTGTGAACAATTAGTATAGACGATTGGAAGAGAACGACGTCCGAGCACTATTTCGATTATTTTACATATTTATACGCGTGTACAATGTATATTATAATTATCTCATTACAGCCGTATCGCACCAGCTGCCAGCGAGTGGAGAAAGGAATAACCGAGAAAAGAGGGAGACTGCAGCCGGGGCAGAACGAAAATTCTAGGATGCCGCGCCGTCGTCGTCGTAAGCGCGTTAACGGAATGCCGAGTCGGCTGTTTGCGAGCAGGACAAAATGATTTAATCACGTACGTCTCGTTACACAGGTATGTTTTTAATTGCTCGCTCTCGCGCGAGTTTTATCCGAAACTCGGCGAAATCCGTTCGGCGCGACGATAGTAATAGTAATAATATAATAATAATATCTTAATATCGCCCGCGTTTGAAAACGGTTTAATTACTGCAACGCCGCTCGTTCCCCTCGTCTCGCGTTCGTAACCGTCCGACACTACACTGCCGCCGCGTCTTGCCCGTAAATAGGTGTAGTACATTCGGCGTGCATTATTTAATGAACGAGCGCGTGGTATATATACGTATACGGACGAGCTCGAGAGATTGCCGCCCGTCAGAGTATAGTTTCTCTTAAACAAAGAAAAGGACGAATTTTCGTAGCCTTCTGCTACGAAGACTCGGGGACACCGTCGCTGTTCATAATATTCTTATTGTGTCCTGGGACGGTGGTCGAAAACCAGCCCGACGTTTTTCTGTTTTACATTAGTTCGTATTTATAGAAAAAAAAAAAGGCCAAAGTATAAATGCAAAATTTTATAATATATTATTAATATTAATGAACACAATAACTTTACACAAAAGTATTGAAATATTTGCGTATATAAAAAAAGTTACAAATGAAATTTTAAACGCCTGGAATGTTGCTTAGAAAACAAATCTATTACTTCTTCTGGTTTTACTTCGATCTGAGCACGAATATTTAATAATGATAACGTCATTCAAACGAATTTCTCCCGTCGCGGTCATACAAATACTCGTATGTTTTAGAAACCTGATTTTCATTTTTTTTTAATTCGATTCCTAATAAATTATAATTTATGCTAACCCCTCTCTTAAATCCGCCGCCGAGAACGGTTGTGGACTGAAAAGAACCTGGAAAGCGTACTAAAAAAATAACCTAATTACTCTCCGCGTTACTCCCTTTTTTTTCGGTTCGACTAGGCTGTGTGAGCCGACCAAAAGCTGGTAAACTTGGAAACAAACCGACCGCGACGCCCAGACACCTCGCGAATAAACCGGACGACGACGGTTTTATTGTTTTTCAAAACCCTCCTTATTTGTTCCACGATCGTTTTTTTTTTTCCAAACGCGCGTCGGTTTGAAATTTAAAACGCCAATGATTAATCGCCCGCCGAGGTAGGTTACACCTGTATCTCATTCGATCGCGCGGTTTTCTTTTTTTTTAAATTTTTTCTCCCCCTTCGTCGTCAAACCCGCACGGATATCCAAAACGTATGCGTCCAATTACGATTTGAAATCGAAAACAACATTCGTCGTCCGTACTTCAAGTATAGTAGGGGATTTTATTTTTATTTTTTATCTCGTACTTCTTATATATATAAAAAAAAAAAAAAAACACGCGTGTACGATTGCGACCGATGACGACGTACTTCACCGCGCGGCCGACGACGTGACGCACGTAGTTCGGGTTGACAAACGCCCGCGCGCGCGCGCTTGACCTTGCTCTACGACGACCGACCCTTATCTCGCCGCGCCCGCTCACCCCGACTGCGAGAAATTTCGCAATGTACGCGAACAGAGGTTGAGTGCTCCGTGATGGCCGCACACTGACTTCGAGTATCCGTTCTACATAATATACATATACATTAACATATATATATATGAAATTCATTTAGCGGATGTAGACGGTTTTGTAGATTTTACGTGACGCGCTCGCATCGAGTGAAATTATTACTCCAAAACGACTCGCGCGCAGCCGCTTCCCGTTTTCAACGAGACTATATTTGTGAAAGAGACTCGAAATTGCTCGTTATTATTATTATTATTATTATTAGAGTAAGGACTTATAACGTACTGAGAAAAAACAAAAAACCATTAAACATGCATTTGAAAACGTGCGCACTTTTGCAGTTAGTAGTAGTAGCGTTGCGCGTATGAGACTAAAAAGATTAAAGTTATACGAATAACTCTCGCGTGATTATCGATTGTTCGTTTATGATTTAAATTATTGTTATTCAATCAACCGCGTGTTCTTGTATAAACGATATTAATAGTTCGACTTTATGAGTAATTTGTTTAAACAACTGAGAAAATTGATTTATTCAATAGTGTTTCTTACGGATATTATATAATACTCGGTGTGTTTGACGAATTTGAAACGTCACAATAGTAGTCTATAAAATTGGAAAAAAGTCGCGTTTCTAAATGTGTCCCCGAGACGAATCTCGCCGGTTTACGTAATTTATCTTGCGGTACAATGTCACGATAATAGTCTATGATATTCTTTTGAAAATATTTTCGACAATCTTTGTTTCGACTTGGATGTACGACGATTACACGACGCGGTGGATTCGTACGTTTCGTTTTAGTGCGCATTTAAGGTATTGTAGTCGTGCGATGCACAAGAGAACAAAAGCCGCGCGCGCGGTGACATTATCACAGTGATATTTTATACGTATATACCGGTGTTTTTATGTTTGCGGTGCAGAATAATATTACATTGGCGCGCGCGCGCGCTCGCGAGTATCGAAAACGACTTTATATCGATTATTCATTCGTATTGTTTCCATATATTTTTCGAAAACCGCTTAAATATTTGTACGCAATAATAATAACATGATGTATAATGTTGTGTGCTCTATAAACGCGCCGCCACGGCTCTGCGCCGGCAAACAAACGGGGAAAGGAATAAAAAAAAAGAAAAAAGGCTGAATATATTATTATCGTACGCCCGAGCGGGAAACGCGGATTTATACGGCTTTATAAAAACCCCGAAATGTGCACGACGATAAAATATGCATTTACATGCGAAACGTCGTTATTATATGTGTGCACTTAAAATATGCTCTTTTAAATTTAAAATATTCATAGGGTGGAGTGTACTAAACAGAGAGCAAAAAAAAAAAAAATGATTATTTTTAAACGAATGCGCGGATAAGGCGACGGGTCTGTATATATAGACAATAAGTTTCGTCGGCGCGGTCTCGCAGTATAATACGAGCGCGCAAATAAATATGATTGTAGAAAAAGCATTAAAAAAAAAAAAAAACGCGCGCGCATAAATCATTACTCGAAAAAATAAGATCGCGTATTATTTTATTTGGCGAAAAGACAAAAAACATACGTTGCACGTGTGTTCATTATGTGTACTTTAGAATTGAAAAATAATACTGCAATATAATAATAACGACTCGACGCGCCGAATATGTGTTTTATTTTTGTTGTACCAACGGGACGCCGCACGCGAATTCGTCGGATATTTTGAACTTTTCAACCAACTGACTGACCGTCGTCGTCGGTCGCACGGGAAAAATAAAAAAAAAAACTATGTAAAATATCCTAACGATTGCCGGTCGGCCGTCGCCCGACGCGTTTTTCTAGAGTTTTCGAAACTATATCCGGCGAAACGATCCGCAAACTCGAAGCGAAATTCCGGCAAATGTAACAAACCCAACCGATATTGTATTTTCACACCCGAGGTAATATAAAATATTATTTTAATGCGCAACGTCGCGCTTTGTCCTCGCAGGAAATTTTCTATTGTTATATATATATGTATATAACGTTTTCGAGTATATATTTAATATCAAAAACGGTGTAAATAACACTCGTTATTCGTGCAGTGCCCCGTCAATTAATGAAATAAATACATAAATTATTTTTTTATCGTATTGTATTTCAGAACAATCGCAACAAAATGTAGTGATAACGTTTTCGGGTATTTTATTCGCGAAAATCCTATTTAATCGAGTCGTTTTCGCGATAAACTGGGTGGGGAACTCGAGAGAACTCGGATCCGACGGGTCGTGTGATAAATCGCAAACCGAATTGGAATATCTTTGAGTATGAAAACCGTATCGTTCCTTATTGGCCGCACGGTTTGTCGGTCCGCACTATATACGTGTATATATTATTATTTCGTTCTGGTTTACACGAGACTTTTTTTCCGTATTCGTTTCGGCCGTATTGAGCAACAAAACGTTCGCGGGGTCAACAACACGTGTGCGGCGGCGGCGACGACGACGGTCACTGCTGCGGGAGACGGTCGCGCCGAACGACAAAAGTACGCGGCGAGATTTATTCCCTTTCGTATGTAAAAAACCGAGTGAAAACACAATAAAAAAAACAACACGCACACGTTTATTTATTACAGAGCCTCGTGACGTACGTATTATAGTAGTGATGACACGTATAATGATTTCCAGTCGGTGTATAACTACTAAACGTTCACCCCGCCCGCCCGTGTGTGGTCTCGTTTCGAGTCGAAAACTAGTTTCCTCTCTCTTTTATTCAACAGTTCTTCAGGGGCGAGGGTCGGATTTATCCCGCGGTGGTCGGTCCGCGCGCATCGCGACTACTGTACACCACTCGCTCGTGACTCGGCGAGCCGTAAAACAATCCTCGAGAGAAAAAGAGACGTGCCGCTGCCGGGAACAGCGCCAATTTGCGTAAACGACGAGGTCTCTTGCGAATTTTCGCGTTATTTAACGAGGGATCGCCGCGCGGGGTGTGCGGCAATCGTAAAACCGCCGGAAAAACTTTGACGCTGCGTGTCCGTGCCCGGGCAGAAGACGTTAACGAGCGCGAGTGGTGGCGGCGGCGGCGGCGGCGGACTTACATTATTACATATACATAATATGCAATATATATATATATATAGTCGTAGCCAACTTTTAGGCCGCCTCGAGTGGTCGAGGTGAGCGAATCGGGGGGGGAGACGGGCAATAATATAAAACCTGTCGGCGTGTACGAATGCGTTTCCAAATTAATTCCAATAATATAAAAGACTCGGGCGCGCGCGTGTACCACTCGCGCACTTTTCGGGGTCTCGCACAAAGAGAGGAATGTTTTAAAAGTTTTGATGCCGCCGCTGCAGGCGGTGCGATTTACCGGGGCAAAGCGGTTTTTATGTGCGCGCCACCCACCACTCGTCATCTCTCGTCGCGGGGTAAGAATAAAAATAAAAAAAAAAAAAACTTTCTTCGTCCGTCCGTCTCTCTCTCTCTCTCTCTCTTTCGGCTCTGCAGTAGTACACGCGCAATCAAATCCCAGCGCCTGTTTTTATTACACGCTCGAGTTTCCGGTGTACACTTCCGGCACGGTGATTTCTGCGTTCGTTAACGGAACGCTTACGTCCACGTCCGGCCCGTCCCGGAGACTTTATCCGACGCGTTTTCTCCGCCGCGATCAACGCGCAGATTTTTCGATTTCCAACCCAATCGCAAACGATTCGCGGGTCCCGAGGGTACGGGGGGAATTTTTTTACCGTGTTTTCTTTCCGACAACGCGCACGATGCGATAGTGTTCGCGTATCGCGAGATTACAAAACGATTGATTAGATTTTATTTGCCCATTCGTCCGTAGACGTTTTTAGACGCGTATATTTTTCGATACTCTGAGCACGTTTGATTCCTAGAGCTCAACGCGATTGCGATCGATAACGGTTTCAGCGTGATTTCGTTTAAATATTCAATTCGACGTTGAAAAAAATTATTATAACTAGTACTTTAATAAAGTATACAATACACCTTTGTCCGGCGTGTTTGCGTTTTTTTGCGTTTTCGCGGAACAAAAAACTACGCGCGCGCGCGCCCGTCGAAAAACAAACGCTCGTTATGTTTTTATTGTATGATTATCTTACCTTCGTTAATAACTGATCG
Source organism: Drepanosiphum platanoidis (assembly GCA_948098885.1). Taxonomy (NCBI): domain Eukaryota; kingdom Metazoa; phylum Arthropoda; class Insecta; order Hemiptera; family Aphididae; genus Drepanosiphum; species Drepanosiphum platanoidis. Next base: position 5,354,572 of record OX402531.1, read on the forward strand.
TATTTAATTTAGAAATTCCCACGCGCGCGCGAACGATATAACAATATTATAATTATCATCATCGTGTTTGCCGTCCGTCTCGCGTCGCACAAAACGCGGCGCGGCGAGGGAAACGATTGTAAATTATTAAAACGACGAATCCGTAACGAGACCTAGTTAAAAATTAATACGATTTTTCGAATGTTTTTTTCCCCCCGCGGATTAAACGCGTTATATTGTGTTCGTCGGCCACCAGATAATTATAATACCTACGTATACACGCGAGAAAATTAATATAGGTACGCTAATCGTAACGCATTATTTACGCGATCACTTGCAGCAGTACAATAAGTGATGTGTGTGTGTGTGTGTGCGCGCGTATATAAATGACGGTTATGTAAACATTTCACAATGGGGGATTTTTTCGTTTTGTTTGTTTTTTTTTTTTATCTCGATGGAAAATAAATCTAACGGTTAGAATACTCTGAAGTGCGTATGTACACACACACACACATCATCTCCGAACCGAACGGCACGAGAGAGCGCAACAATAATTGTTTTTAACGTGTGTGTTTGTTCGCCGCACAAAAATTAACATTTGATTCGGTCAAAGTGCCGTACACGTACGTATATTATTATCATAATGACGTTGTTTATTTCCGTGCGCGCGCGATAATGCAGTTTTATAAAGTTCGGTCTCGGAGTATATTAACATATACCACTCATTTGTGTACACGGCCCTCGTCGTCGCTTACGAATCCCAAGAGGTAACGCGCGCGCGGCATTTATTTTGTATTTATATATGTGTGTGTGTGTGTGTGTATAAAGGGATTACGCTGCGAATAAGAAAGACTTTGGGGGCGAAATCGATACGGTCGTTGTGCCAATTGAATTCTTCTGACGACGAAACGCGCTCGTCCGTTTCCCACATTACTGCAGATGTGCGCGCAGTAATAATAATAACAACAGCGTCGTTTATCCCGACGTGTGCGCTCGAGAAACAGATTTCTAAATCCGGTCATCGGGAGGGTCCGTTTTCCAACTCCTTTTTTCGAGAACTCGGGGGCTCGCGTTCCGAGAAGTGCGCGCGGTCAAACTCTCGTCGTCGTGAGAATAAAAACGTTTCACATTGATTACGATAGTTTTCGACCATCTAACCCAGGGATGGCGAACCTTTTTGTACCAGCGTGTCAAATAAAAATGTTGGTTGGATTTTGTTTTCCTCGCGTGTCGACTACTTTGATAACCCTTCTTTAAACTTAAAAATTCCTACATCTATGGTTTGAATGATAAAAACACAAGTCAAATATTATATTGAGCAGTGTAGATATATTCAATTCAATGCGTTTAGGTATAATACCATAAACTTAATATTTCATTTTTGTAATCTCAATATATTTTAGTCTACGTCCTACGACCAGTGGTTTTTGATGACAAACTTTTTACACAGTTGAGTGTGTCACTAAAATAGTGTGCGCGTGTCACTCTGTTTCATCGCCCCGTACCCGAGGTGTCGTCGGCATTTCGTAGCGATTCCGCTCTCTGTATTGCGAACGAAACTCGTCTTTTTTTAGGTGGAACGATATAATGCGATACGCCTGGCGATAATATAACGTCGTACTTACGACGTGAAATCTCGATAGATTCGATTTTCCTCATCGTGCTCCCCGCGGACTCGGGGCGCTGTTCAGATGGCGCGGCGGCGTGCCTACGCAGACGGCCGTATTGTGTGCCTCGTATATTCCTTCAACGCGGTTTTGACGTTTCCGCGCGTCAGTTATATTGTTTATTTTATAATAACGTGCGACGGACGCTTTTGGAAATCAATCGTCGATGGCTCGTATTATATTATATTATTATACCTATTACGACAATGTGGAATTACTGCGATTAAGCCGATTGGAGTGCACGTCAAGGGGCTTCTGGTCGTATATTACGCGTATTACATATACATTATAATGTAGTAAACGGATGTATTATCGTACCGACGTCGACGCACTTCAATACGCGTAGTAAACTAATTGTCGTTTTGTCGTTCGGATATGTCACGTGCAAGGCGCTTATTATATTATACGCGCGCGCGTATGAGATTCGGGTCCGTAATTAATTTCTCCCTATTATTCGGTCGTTAAAGGCTAATATTCGATCGTTTCGCGCGCTTGCGTACCTGGCTGTACACGCGCGTATTATACGATTATAATAATATAGTGTCTCGTGTTTTTTTTTTTTTCCCCCGCTGCTCGTGACGTGTTTTATTTACGAGTTGAAAATATCGTTTCGTTCCAAACTTTTAATGTTAATAGTGAAAAAACAGAAGAAATTCTCGGTTCAGGAAGCTTCTCCTGTTTTTTTTTTTTTGTTTCCGAATTAAGATTGTTATTGACAATACTCCCGCGCGTGGTTGTCTGTCCCCGTCAAAGAACACTACGCGATTATTCATAATAAAAGCGGCGTCGACTAAACGGAATCGTACAGTTTTGGACTTGTAAAATGTTCGTTTTTCTTTTATTATTTTCATTTACGACTGATATTATGTCGCCGACGCCCCAGGAAATCGTAGTCACGGTTTTATCTGCCGAGTGAACGCTATAATATTTCTATCATGTTCTTTTATTCTAATTTCGGACATCAATGATGTATATAGAAAGTAAAACGTAAGAAAAAGTACGACCACGTTTTTCGACGGAGCCGTTATGAAAACGCTAAATAGGCTCGGACCGTCAACTTTCGACCGCGTATCGTATCGTACCCGGGTCGATTCCGTTTGTTTAAAACCGAAACACGGGCTTCTCCTCTACTTCTCCTCAGTCCTGCGCGGCGATCGCGGGGCGGCGACGCGTTTTATTATAAAGTCGGGGCTCGCGCGTTCGTACACGTGCTTCTTTCAAAGAGCCTCGTGCCGCGTAAAAATCGGTTCTCGGAAGTGATATCGCGCGTTGACGGGCACGCACGCTAAAAAAAAAAAAAATATAATAATCGTTTTCGTGCGACCTCCTCCCTCGGCCGCGTTTTACAACAGGACGTAAATATTAAGTATAATTGCGTCGATTTCGGCAAACGTACGCGCGACTCTAATTAGCGTGACCGTGTCACGTGTTTGGACCGACGAAAATATCACCATCAGCACACAGTCTGTAGGACCGTAAAATCCTGACTACACATAAATAAATATAGTGAATATAAAGTTTTTTTTTTATTCTCGTCTAATTTAAGAGTTCAGACTTAAATATATACATGTATATACCAGCATTTCTACTGTCGTTTTTTCACCGCCTTAAGGTATACGTCAGTTTCGTGGGGTACAATTTGGAAGGGGGGGAGCTGAAATAACGAAAATTCGAAAAACAGCGTTTGTCACTGACCGTTCTAGCCGTGGGGGAACAGGGTCTTTGCAAATATACATGATATTTGTACACGTTTATTTTGCGATGGTTTTTAAACGTACATATTAATGGTTAATACTCATAAATAATAACAAAATATTATAAAATATATTAAATTATTTTAATACAAACTATTAAATATATTTAAACAATAATAAAATCGAATAAAGGTCTTGCCTTGAGTATTAAGTGTGCAAAAAAAGTCACGACCGGTTTCGATTAAAAATCATCATCGGGTGTAAAGAGCGCACTGAACATAAAATAAAAATGTTTTCATAATATATAGTTGCACTCACGAAACAAATCGATAAACCCGCGGTCTTCTGTCGCCAAACCGCGTTTTGCGCAAATACTCTAATATCGTCCCCGGCTAAATTTTGGAAAAATAAAAAACTACGATAACTAATTGGCGGTTTCTCTCGTTTTCTTCCGTTGTCCTCTTCAACACATACACTCGTCGGTATGCGTCATATCGAATAAGCGTGCACGCCGCGTATTGAATTAAAACAATAAAAATAATACTAAATAAAACGTTTTTCACGCGCAATAAAATGAGCCCCGGTAGACCGCGTCTTCTGTGACCACGCGCGTTGTGTGCAGCTCGACCATACGTTTTATAAACATCTGTATCCCGCGCGCGATTTAAGGTTTATTGTTGTTGTTGTCGTTTTCGCTATTATTATTAATATTATTTTCAATAGAATTTCGATCGCATAGACGTGACGCGCCGGTCGTAAAAAAAAAGAAAAAAAAGAGAGACGTAATAATCAACAGATGCGATTTCGCTTCCGCCGCCGCCGCGCGCGATAATAAACGGAAACAATTTATCGACCATGTACGCGCGCGTACACAAACGGTCGTGGAAAGTAATGCGCCTCGGAATTTTCGTAACAGGTGGAATTTCAGACGCGGCCGCGTCGTCGTGGTCCGCCCAACACGTTTGTAATCGGGCCTTTCTAAAACGCGACTGTTCGACGACAAAAAAAAAAAAAAAACGGAACAATGCGACTCGAAATCGAACGGTCGTACACACGCGGGCGACGACGGCTCTATACATAACAATCATATGGACCTTATATAGTATGATTTATTATTATATAAATTACGTTCTAAAAACAACCGTAAACATAGTAGTAGTAGGCCGTCCGAGCGTCACGTAGAACGTCGAGAGAGACTCGACTGGAGAGGCGGCCGTGTCGGCGCGTTAAACCGACATGATATTATATACAGTCGTCGTACACGTAATTTTGAGTAATAATTAATTGTAAGTACACAGCGCGCGCGCGCGCACACACAGTGGCTGCCAGTTAACGTACGTGAATTACCCTGGCCGTCGTTTATTATCTCCGACTCGTATCTATATTGACCGCGGGGTGCGAATAACACTTAAAAAACACATCATACGAGTGTGCGTAATAACAATTAAAGAATATCAGAAACCGTATAACTTGCGTTTCGTATAAATTACCCGCCAGTCGTCGGGCGAGTGTTAACGGGCGTATAATACAGGGTGTTCCAAAATGATTCATCCGATTTCAAAAAATCATATTTATTGTAAAATTTAATGATTAATCATGTTAAAATAAATTTTACATTTTAATGGATTATTTTAAGTTTTGGGCACAATGCTTATAAATGTTCAATATGACCCCCCCCCCTTAATTGCACGACACACATCTAAGCGATATTCAAATTCCTCATAAACCTGTTGAAGCATGTCGACTGTAACCAAGTTGATGGCGTCTGTAATGCGACTTTTCAATTCGTCAAGATCTTTTGGAAGGGGAGGTACATAAACAATGCTTTTTACGTAACCCTAGAGAAAAAAATCACTGATTGTAAGATCCGGCGATGGACAAAATGTAGCGTTATTATAGCACTACAGCGACCGATTCATTGCTCGGTCGACATTTCGATAACAACTAATTAAGTCACGCCACATGACTAAACTGCACATTATCGCGACTTATCAGCAATCGATAAAAAACTCAATAACCTCACCTTTCAGATGGTTGGTGCTTCATTTACCTCAAATTACAGGAACAATATTTATAGTCTACTAAAATCGGATGAATCGTTTTGAAACACCCTGTATTTATTCGTCGGTTGCTAAATATTAAAAAAAAAAAAAACTATAAACATTACGCTGGCCGAATACACGCTCGTTCCGAACGCGACGGCGCGGCCCGGCGGCGTATCGATATTATTACAAGTTTGTTTGTTTCCGATCGATTTCGACAGTCTTCGAGTCTTCTAGTTTTGTTTGTTCGCAGTGCTGCTTTTTGCTCTCGTAAATCGTTTTAAATAGTGTTTCAACAGTGTTTAAACAGTGTTTTATTATTATTTTTTTTCTCCAGTGAAGTGTTAAATTCGTTTTAGATTATTAACAGTGTTAATTTATTTTTTGGAACATTTTTTTCGCGTTAAACACCTTCAAGTTCCACGGTGATCCACGGTCGTATGATATATTTATATTAATTTAATAATTTTACGTATTGTAGTATAAGTTTTAACTCTAGTACCTAATAGCTATAATAATAATTCGGTGGCGTATTTACGATGTAAGAAAATCCTGGATTTCGGACCCTCTTCTCGAAAACGAAAAAATTCGTTTTTAACACGTCGTCGCGTACTTTTTAATTTTTTTTCGTTTTAAAGTAAAAATATTTTTTCACAATCACATTATAATTAGTTTTAGTTTTTCTAATCTTTTAACCACCCTTAATCCGCAGTCAACGATATAATTGTTACGTTGTTGCAAGGGCTGACACGTATAGGATACGCCACTGAGTTTATATTGTTTAATCATCGTTTATAATAGTATTTACTCGTAGTTTTGCGGTAGAGCGACAATGATATCTATTCCGATTCGAATTTTCGTTTTCATTACGTGTGTTCGCGAATAACTCACAAAAAAAAACATATAAAATCACCTTAGAAAAACTACTTTGACGCTCTATCGCGTGTGGACTAGGCCTTCGCGGGCAGGGCCGTACCGGGAGAGGTCGAGGAGTTATAGTAACTACCAACTGTATTGTTCTTCAATAAAATATAAATATAATATATATATTATATTATAAGTGTAACTCACAGGAGTTAGGTCCATAATTTATGCTATAAACCCGCTCTCCGACATTCTCTATCATTTAAAAAAAATTTGAGCCAAATCGGCCCAGCCGTTCTCAACTTATGCAATTTCCAATTTTTTGTCTCCATTTTTATATATATAGATATACTATTCTATCACGAAAACAACAATATTGATACAATATGAATTATGATAACATTGATAACATTGTATGTATTTTTTCATTTGCTCAATATTAATTTTGGATTTTAGAAAGTAAATAGAAAATGAGGAGTTATGTAACCTGTACAACAGACCGGATATAGCGAAGGAGATGAAAAGAAAAAGATCGGAATGGGCAGGTCGCGTGTGGAGGAAACCCGATGGTATGGTAAAGACGGTCCTACAAGAGGTAAAAGACCATTAGGAACACCCCGAATGCGATGGGAGGATTGCGTAAAAAAAGATGTAGCAGATTTCTACCCGGATGATTGGCGTTGATGTTATCACAAAATCGTGTGAAGGATGGAGGCTTTTATGTTTGGACGGTGTGGTCTAAAAGGCGAAAAAAACTTAATTAATCTTTGCAATTTTGCATCCCACCTGAACAAACTCGGTTACGGCTTTGTTCGCGCGGGGGACACCACGATAAAAAAAACGCGCCGCGTGTAATACCTCATGCTCTGACGACGAACGTCGCACTTCTTCTAATGAGCTAAGGTGGTGTGGAAACTTACACGGTCCAACCCGATTATTATATGCTCGTTTTTACGTAATGTATTTAAAAGTGTTTTCCTCCGAGGCGGCCCGTATGAAATTTCGTCGTTTGTCGTCGGGAAAAACATACGAAACGCGGTATGATGGCGTACCCTCGATGGTATATTTACGGCATGACGCGCGCAGGTGCATCTGCATGGCTGTGACGAAACCGAAATTTCTCACCGCGATGAACTTTATTTTCTACTTATTAAGTAGAAAACTTTATTATAAAGATTAACTTAATTGGTAAAAAAATAACAAATAACGAGTTTTTTTTTCCTTTTCGAGCTCGACCGATTGATTATTTTAATAATAACGTTAAACGTCGTTTTTTTCCCAGTGCTATAAAAAATACCATCAGAACCGTTATGGAATAAAAACGATAATATACTGTTATAAATTTATAATAGTTTGATAAATAAATTTGATATATAAAATTGCATTTTAAATTAATTAAATCTGATTTTTTGTGTTTTTCTTACAAAATTATACGAATACCATCGTGGGCTGTGATTAAATTTTACTGGATACTTAATTATTTCGAGACGTAAATTTGACTTAAGGATTGTGGATTTTAAATGCAAAATTTCTTTACGGCCTACAGTAGCTCTGAAAAACAATGTTTGTTAATCATAAAATAATAAACGAAAAAAACCGGTGTTAATATTTTATTTTGCAATTTCAAAAGTTTTATCGTTTTGTTTACGTATTAATTATATTTTATTTTTTATTTTTCGGTAGATATTTTATTATGCGTTACAATCCGCGCCCTACAATATTATAACATTATATTTTTTTTTTGAATAAAAGTGAACTACTCGTATCAAAAAATAAATCTTTAAGCCACTATTCCGATATTATTTATAAATATGTTTCTTAATTTACGCGAAATTAATTTCTCTTTTAAATTTTCATTCTGGGTCGGGGTAGACTAGCAGTGGTAATAATATTCTCGATGTACGATTTTTCGATTTAAAGACTGAAAAAGTTTACTTCTCAGTATTATTATGAGTTATGGTAGAACATATTATATATAACTCAGCGCAGATAAATAATTTGGGGGCAGGGCGATCGCTTCCAAGGTGATGAAGACATACGTCCCCGCCCAGTTCGATGTTTCGCGTGAAAAATTCGATTTCACATTAACATAATATTATAATATACGAGTATAAACAGTGGACGTCGCTATACAATATAGAATAAAACTTTATCCTTTAATAAAACTTAAAATCTCCCGAGACATAAGATGAAGTATCCAAATACAGTAAGATAAAATCAGTTATAAGTCTCGAGATTTTGCTCAATGTCCCTTTTAAATTTTCTAAAAAAACAGGTACAAAGAGTAGGACATCTTTGGTAAAATTTCGAAGTAATAATCGCGTACCTATTTGTTAGTTTTTATTGTTTTTCAAAACAATTGATCGCATTTATTCTCTCGTGTCTTAGGCCTTTGTTTTATTTTCAATAAATAATTTGAGCGGAATATTTCCAAAATCGTTACAATAATAACCTTAAATACACGTTTTTCACAACGTCATATTGAACTCGGATATGAGTAATTTATTACATGTACTGCATTTGGATTCTACGTATTTGATTTGACCACACTATGTCGTTTTACATAAATTTCGAGTCGATTTGAAATTGGTTTTTTTTTTACTCATTTTGTCTATAAAATTCGTTCGGTTTTCAACACTCTATGCCGGTCTCAGAGTTTTATAAGCGGCGCCACTGTGTAATACCATCTTTAAATGTCATTCTCAAAACATAATAATTTAGAAAACCATTCGTAATGAGTTTACTCGTCGATGTATAATATTTTACAATATAAATAAATAACGGCTCTTTCGGCGAGAGCACATAATATATAACGCACAAAGAAAAAGAGTGTACTCACTTAACGGTACATCCACGCACGTCACCGCTTTTGTAGCGGAGAAACCTCGAAAATCCTTTTGACGCTATTATCACGTCTCGACGTAACCGACTGGCGGCGGCGGGAGGATCGACCGTTTTAACGGCGCGCATACAACGACATAATAAAAATACTGTTGATTTCACACGAGATACTTGGTCGTCAACCTTTGAAAACGCCGACGTGCCGCCTTTATCTTCACGAAAACACCAATTGTGTTTGTGTGAGTTGAAAACTACATACGAGTACTTTACGGTCCAAATTGGTCAGTGTAAACACTGGTTGGGCACTGTTCACAAGGCACGCAATGTTTGGGCAGTGTAAATAATAAATATTTATTTTCCATATACCTAAACTAGTTATTGAAACGCGGTACCTGGTCATTGTATGCGTAAACAATATAAAACTCGTACGATCGACACTTTATCCAAACGCTGTGTATAATTTATACGTTTAAAATGCGAATTAAAAGCAATACATTCATTTCGGTACCTTATTGTTATTTTTATCGATTTGAGGAGAGTACAATATTTTATATGGCCAGGCAATCTGGACGGTTCGTCGATTTCAGTACGAAACTAGTGTATAAAATATAAAGTGTAAATAAGTATTTAAATGTATGAAACTTCACTTCGTTTTTTAATTCAATTAAATTTTTTAAATACTAATCGTGTAAAAATAAATAATTATCTAAAATTCTAAAAGATATAGAATATATTTTTATTAAATATTAAATTGAGCATATTATTATAGATTTGTGTCTAATTCGCGTGCGCTTTATTCTTAAAATACTTGGCACTTATAATGTCCACCCGGCCAGTGTTTACAATGACCATTCTTTGGTAAGTTGGAGTACTCGCCAAATATTGTCGAAAGACGTTCATTCAGACGAGATTGCGTTCACTTATTTATTATGTATATTATTACGTGTTTTAGATTGACGAGAATACGTGTTTTCTTCGGTGCGCACGTGACGACTCCTCGAGAGCGCACAGCCCGCGGCTACGAAATACCGGAAGACGACGAGAAATTCGGGTTTTTTAATCGGTTCCGTCGTCGACACGACCGACACCCTTCTCTCGCGGCGCGGATCTCCCTCCGTCCGGACAGCGTGCGAATCGCTCGGCGAACCGGAAACGGCGCGCACACGGGGTAGCGGGGGAAGCGTTTGCCCCACGCGATTGCTAACGAATCGTTTGCCGGCCGATATCGCGAAATCGAATCACCGCGTTTACCGGCGGTTCGTTAATTTCGGATGTCGACGGCGCGAATGCCGCGGGCGCGCGATCGACGGAAACGGAAGCTGCAGCGCGGACGACGAGCCGCGCGATAGAACGGATATAGTTGTCACGACGAGAATATTCGAGCGAAATCCGATGAATTCTCCGTCGGAACACCGTACATCCTGCCCCGGAGAATTCGACCGAAACGTCGCGGTCGGTCGGATCCATGTTGTGGATTCGTTGTTTTTTACTCGTGTCGCTTCAGAGACGGACAATTTTACGAAGACTCGTAGGTAAGAACGACGAGCGTTTATTGGAAAACGTTATGCAAAAATAATAATAATTGTTATGATATTGTGCGCGCAGGACCTGCTGAAAACTGAGCGGTAAATTTCCGTGTATGGAATCGAGCGAGTGGAAGAAAAGAAAACGACGTGGTGAAAAAAGAAAAAACTCTTCTGTCTGGAACGTGAGAAAGTATATAATATATCGTTCGGGGGAGAGAAAAAAAATGTACTTCCTCGCACAGGTACTCACCAGCAGCGGTACGTATATTGTATTATAATTGTATACGTATATATATGTGGGTTGCTGCTCTCCTTTACGCGGGACGTTATGGTTTACTATTAAATTCGTTTCTGAAGGACGCGCGCGGATATATTATTATAATAATATAGTGAGTGGAATTTCCTTTTGTTTCGCCGGGACATTATTATGTTTAAAACAACGGTTGCCGCGCGCGGGCTTTCGCGTCGTCGCCGGGCGGGGGCGGCCGACGCGGTCAACAATAGATTCTCTTTTTATCATCCTCTTTCCTCGCTCTCGCGCGCGCGCGTCCCTCTCTTTCGCCGGCAACAATAAAAAGGATTTCTGCCGGACCGTTCGCCGTCGTCGTCGTACGGCCGCGATCGTGGTCGTCGTCGTCGTCGTCGTCGTCCCATTATTATGAATGTATACCTACGCCGCGATCTCCTGCCCTCCCGCGCCACCCGGATTTGCCGGACTCTCGAAATATTATTATTATTATTGCTTTTATAATCATCGTCGTAATCCATTACCCGCGTTTCGGGCCCTTTTCGTTTTTCCGACGCTCCCCGCCCCCCGCCGCAACATATATTTAGGTACGCGTCCTCGTGTACGTCCCGATAATTAAGTCCCCATTATACCGTACAATACAATACGATATGTATATGCGAGCACACGTCGTCCGAGAGAGAGAGAAAGAGATGCTTAACCCTTTCTCGACGAGTTCATTTCGACTGGATTTCGTATACGCTTGTGTTTTAATGGCCTGCGCGTACGTATAATATTCGCGGTATACTTATTATATTCGTTGAGATTTTCGAAAAAGCGGCACATCGATCGCGGCGCCACTCGGGGATAATAAACGAAACGAATTCGATCGCGGCCCGCGAGCGTAGTAATAACGTCTAATAACGTCTATGTAATGATAGTTCGTTTCGAGTACAATACTATTATATTTAGCGTCAAGTGTAAAAGTCGTATTCGTATTCAATTGTCAAATTTAACGAGGTTGAAATTATCGAGTCGTCATCTATCAGGATGAATACTAGTAAATCCTCATTTTCGAGGTAAAAAAAAAACAACCAAAATAACTAAAAAGGTGATAAAGGAATAACTCATATTATTATATAATTTGTTATGCGCGCGTCGTACGCGTGCATGTTTTTAGTATTATAGAAAAACGGTTTTTTATCGTATGTTTTCACAGCGCCTCTTGTATAAACTATCGAATCGATTTTTCATCCGAATTAATAATAAATATCACAAAGAAACGTTTTTTTTTTTTTTTTCTCTCTATGCGTCGAACGAAAAAAAGTTTTCCTTTCACACGCCGAGCGAACCGAAATAATAATAACAATCATTTTATACGCGACGATTTTGTTTTTCGGACGTATAAAATGTGTGCGTCGTATATGTACACGTAAAATATAATATCGAGATATTCAGCTCACGTGACAGATTTGCGGCGGTGTCGTAAAAATATTTTGGCGGACGGGAACCAACTGTTGGGGTCGTATAAAGTATTGAAATATCAGCAGTTTATATGAAACGTCATACGTGCGCTTACTCCGCGTTTCGCGATTTAGTGTTCCGGAATGAATTTTTAAGGATGGAAAAAATAAATAAATATTTCACGATTAAAGATGATTTTTTTAATCTGAATCAACCCGCGTCGTGTTGCGTAACGTCGTTACGCACGTGTGCCGAACGTGTCTCTTTATTGACGATTCGTTCGAATAAAACACTATTATTAATGTTGTCAAAATAATAGCCGAAATATTATTAGTCTATTGAAAAGCTCAGAAAACCGCACTTGCGAATAATACACCTGTCGTGTTGTAAAAAAAAGCATTTGCTCGAACTAGAGAACGAGAAAAAGGTCTGCCCGCGTGCGCCAACTATCAAGTACAGGGGCGTGCGCGTCGTGCAGCAGCAGCAGCCGAAACGTCAACGAGACAAAATAAAAAACCATATTAATTTACTTCCGAAAAGGGGGGAAAAGAAAAACACGAATCCGACGTAATAATACGAATCGCGCAGTATAATTAAATAATTCATGAGACTGTACATTTTTTTTTTCTGCCGCTCCGAGTCTTGGCGCCAGTTCGGCCGCAGTCTGGGGAGGTTTCCCCCCGAGCCCGTCGTATGGATTATAAAGATGTAATTTAGGTTTATCCAGTGCGGCGGGATTTTTTGAGTCGAGCACTGCCGTCGAAAGCGATCCGTTATTTTCGAGGTCAATTGGAAATATTTTTTTATTCTTTCTTGAAAACACAACGGTTACTTATGGTAACTATATTTTAATGTTGTGGACTTTTAATAATAATAATAACTACAATATAATTGCTATATGGTTGTGTGATAATAGTGTCGTGTGTTGTAACGTAAAATTAAAAAAAAAACAGAACGGTAGCGACTATGAGTAGTGCGGTCTTAGACGTCCGAGGAAATAACATAATAAATAATAATTTTTTTTTTTAGACGGCGTACAACAAATCGTTACGACTATTACGATATAATTATTAAAACTCGGTGGTTTTCGGCTCCAACCCGCGGAGCCCTGTGAATTCGCACGAATACGCGCCAACACTATAATTAACAATCGTAAAAAAGTTAACAAGAAACCATAAAAACGTGTGCTAAATTTTCTATAAAGGCACGCCGTAAAACAACAATATTAGAATAACGCTCGAGTGAAAATTCAAATATATCGTTTTAAAACGTCGATGACAGATCGGAGAAAGAAGAAATCGACTGAATTTCGGTCGTGAAATTCGAGGCATAGCCACCGCGGGTTCGTTAGATTGCCCATAGGTCGAATTCGAGGAGATGACGACTTCAATTATATTTACCCAAACAGTCGCGCGACAACCGTGTTCTCGTCAACATTTCGAGCGTTTATCTTGTCTGGAGGGGGACGATGGGGGAATATAGAGGGCACCAGTGGCGCAACCAAGGGGGTTGTTTTGAGTGTCTGGACGCCCCCCTTGAACCGTATAATAGGAAATTTATATTTAACTAGCTGAATAACCCGGCTTCGCCCGTGTGCAGTATAACTTTTTATTTTATCAGTTTTTTTTAATTTTTACCCCTTTTACCCCTTTTAACCCCCTTTAAATACCCTTTTAATAGAAAATGTCATAGACGCACGTGCCACGGAAACAAATAATAAAACATAACCACATAGAGTTTATATACGTAATATATCTGCATGGCAAAGCAATAACAATGTGTGATTAATATTTTGCACTTGAGAGGCCATAACTCCGGAACCACATGTCGCACAGCGTACAAACTTCACAGAAACCATCTACATATCGATCTTAATATGCCCTAAAATTTTTATCGAAATCGGTTCGGTGGATCTTGAGCTATAAAATGTATTAAAATGTACATCGATTTATATATATATAGATTATATTCAATAACCATTGAAAAAAAATGTTCAATATTTTTTAAAATCTAAATCTAGTGTTATAATTTATTACTGATAAATGTTACTAAGTCTTTTGTCCATAGTATATCGAAAAATTCGGAAATGAATTGGGGAAATACTGTATACGCTACTGGCGGACACCCCCCTTGAAAAAATCCTAGTTGCGCCACTGGAGGGCACTGTTATCTCACTGTGCACACAAGGACACAGACGTTCACGAATCGACCCAGAGACCGTAAATTCTGTATCCGCGGCGGTTGGTTAAAAAGTTTGTCCGCGTTATGTGAAATAAATTTACATATATGTGTTAGTTTTTTTTTTTTTTTTTAATTAGTCCTCGGGTTAAGAGGTGATGATGAACTCGGAACGGTCGGAACTAGAAAAACGTTTTGTTTCGCATCCACTCGTTTTGTGTGTCACCTCTGCAAATTAATACGCCATTGTCTCGTCGGTTTGTGATGGGGAGTGTAGCCGGGGCACGCGGAAATGATTATTATTTCGCGGCGCGGCGGCGAAAACTATTCGGAGGAAAAAAGAAATACGAATGACAAAAAACTCGTGCGAACACTTAATACGTTACTACTATACGTAGGTGCCAGTGTACACGACGGTTTGATAATATCCGAGTACAAAAGACGTTTTGTAAATTAAATTATTTTCCGGGACTTTTTCTACCTTTTTCACCGCACACACATCAATGTAAATAATTTCTACGATAAGCGCAAACGAGAAAAGTCGTCGAGTTTTTGTTAGTGTCTGGCTTATTCATAGTATAGGTCATGATATGACTCATAAGCGCGAGCGGGGAGTGTCGCGATGAGCGACTTGCGCTTTTCCGGCTTTATTTGAAAAATATGAAAAGGAGAAAAAGAAAACGAACAAAATCGATATCACTCAAGAGGAATACGTTTAACTCGTATTATTTTTCATCGCGACAATTGACGACAGCGTTGTTAATAAAACATTTTTTTATACAAATAATAAATCTCCCGAACAAAACGATATCGGGGCGAGCTGTTTTTTGCGAAATTCTCGAATAAATTGTCAATAAATTCCGTTCGGCAGGTACATCGATCGAAGCTCCGAGTGAGTTTCAAACACGGTAAACCCCGACGTGTTAAATTATTTATAAATACGACTGTTCGTCGTGGTGCGTACCTACATATTTTTATTTCATTTTTTTTTCTTTCTACGTCCCAGGGAGGTGCTCGTTTCTATCGCCGTTCCGCCCGTAGAAACGGGTTTTTATTTCGAACCGAGAAATCATATTTTTTGGTTTTATGGTTTTATGCGTTTTTCGGCTTATCCATTGTGTTCTCGCGAGTATATATATATTATATATTTATAGTCGTATATATACATATACAGGTATATGGTTGAAATGTTCGGTCTCTTGCGATAAGTGTTTATGACGTAATAAAAACGCTCGGCTGTTGCACCGTATACAAGTGTGTAACACGTCGGAGTAAATCATTTTCTATTTTTCGGGTATGGAAAAACGCGCGCGCACGAACGAAGAAATCGTATACTACATCGCTGTGGTTAAGGAGACACCTGCTGCAGGCCGACCCGTGGAATATGCACCAATGACGTCATTCGAGAGCGTTTGCAGCAGACTTGTGAATTTAACGAATGGCGAATCGTGTGACCTCGACATTTCCAACGTCAAGTCTTACCGTTAACTATATATATATATATACGTATGTTGAGCTGTGCGAATTGAATGCACTAAAAAAAAAAAACCTTAAAAATGCATTATAAATCCCGAAAAAAGTACTAAAAAAAAAATAAATGTATATATATATAAAATATGAAATCGTTTGGTTGTGGTCCAATGCGTGACCTATTGTCAACAAGTGACCTACTTTGTTAAAAAAAAAAAATGCAGATTTATAGTATTGAAGGTATTCTTCGAATATCGCATGCTTATTTGAACGTCGCCATTCTTCCAGAAACCGTTTAATGTGTGAAGAACCGTTCGAATTTCGCAATTTTTACGCCACATAACTGCGATAGTTCAACCAGTTTCTATATTTCTTATTCGATTATTGGTCCTTTAAGTATTCTATGAAATGCAAAAACCGGTAGGTCAGTCAAACTTTTTTTTTTGCCAATATAATCAATAAAATTATGATATATTGAAAAATGCTATTAATACTATTAGTAAGTCACAACCGCAACCCGTAATTTATTGATTCTAATCGCATATAGACGCCGTAAAATTATAATTAAAACGAATCGAACTTGAGTGACTCTACACGGTTACATGTGTAACATTTTTCAAAGTAAAAGAAAGAAAATTCAAACGTATGATTGAAATATCTTAAAATACAATACATGAGGAGGAACCTAAACATTGAAAAATGCAAAATGACTAGATATTTATAATAATTAATAATTAAATATATCTCGCAATAAATTGAAAACAATGTATCGAATTTACGGCTCTAGTTACCAAATATTATAAACTATATAATTAATCGTTGCTAGTCAAACATCGTCGAATCAGTTTCCGTCGTCAAACTACGATATAGTGAAATTAATATTGTGGCCGAGCGTCTAAATCGGAAAACGCGTAATTATTCACAAAATCGATGGTAAATATTACAATAACACAAAATACGTTCGGAAAGTCGCGAACGCCGCCGCCGGAGCGTGGATGTGGATAAAGGAGCCTATACAGGAGCTGTGCCGGAGACGTCATGTGTCTCTCATTTTCTTGTCGTTTTGCACAGTGACGGGGCAAATCGAATTCGGGTCCCGCGCACGCACGCGTTTCGTTTTGTTTGGATCGCGCAAAACGGTCGGACTCGGAGGGCAACGACGACGACGACGACGGAGAATCATCCGTAATCTCTCGAACAATGCGAGTTTAATTATTACTGTGCGTTTCGGAAGACGAGGTCGTGCAACGCGTTTACGGCGAGTTTCCGCGATGATAATAATAATAATAATCGGTCCGACCTGTCCGAATGACAATCTTATGCAACGCGTCCGCCGCCGCCGACCCTCGTCTCTCTCGCGCGCGTATTCTACATAATATATCTCCGTTCGACACACCACCCTCTACCGTTCCTTCCACGGACACTCGTCCCCTTCGGTGTTATTATTTCCATTGTATATAATATCATATCGCGCGCATATATATACGTACCTACGGGGTTTTTTCCCCCCTCTTTTTTACAATCGTGCGAGCGGGGTGTTTTCGCCCGATTTCATCATCTCCAGACAATGGACCTCACTCACCTACCCTCGTGCACATTATACACTTGATTAAATACATAATTACTTATCGTCCGTACACCGTTCGCGCGCAAACCCCCATTATAACCTGTTCGGAAATCGTTCGCGACGCCTCGCGTAGAATGACGTTTCTACTTACAATATCGTCGTCGAAACGGTAACGGGTTCGGTCATGTTTCGATATAGAAAACGTAACAAAACGTTTGATTTTTAAATCATTTCGCTAAAGTTATTCGGTCGGTATAACGTCATGTCGTCGCGGACACCGTTTTTCCTCCGATTTCGTGCAGCGTAATATTTTAATGGTTTTATTTGAATGTTCTAAAACGTACGATTTTCGACGTACAAAACCGACGTTCTAACATTTTCACACGTGACTCGCCCCACGTTGTCGAATAACAATATTAATCGATCGTACGACGCACGGCGGCGGCGGCGTCCGCCACTGGTATAAAAAAATGTTCGAAACGCGCGCTTTCCAATATAAATTTAAATGAGCTGGCCGTATTGTTTTTCATCGTGGCGTTGCACACCGTAAATCCAGCGTTCACAACAACTCCATTTGATTATGCGCGCCACGTTTTTTACACGCGCGTCTATAATTTTTAGTCTATAACAACAATAATTGGGTTTGTTTCTTCTATTCGGAATCTCGGCCCTCTTTCTGTTCGACACGACGTCGTTATTTGGGTTTCGATGATCGTTCTACCTACGGAGAAAAGCAAAAAACCGACAAAAAAAAAAAAAAAAGAACGGAAAGAAAATAATTTAAGCCAACGGAAAACGAAACACAAAAGAATTGACCGGCGACAGCGTTACATAACTTACGCGTTTCCCTGTCAGTTAAAGCTCGCCCGTGATTTCGTTTCGCACAACACCGTCGTGTTTCGGGATTCGCGTTCGGGGCGAGCGCAGATCCCGCGTTAACCGCGTCCGCACACGGTCGTCGGACCGCCGCGCCGCAATCTCGCCGCGCGTTTTACATAAATTATCGTATAAGTTTACCCTTATCAATTGTCGGCTTCGATTCGCCCCCGTTTTATATTCGTTTATTATTATTATCATTAGTCTACCTACTATGTATAAGGGGGACCGGGCCGCCGCCGGGCCGGTTTGTTTTTAATAATATATATTATCCTCGTCAGCGGGACGCGCTTCGTCTATACGCGCGTGTATAATATTATACAATTATCGTCGTACCTAACCGGCACACACACACACACACACACGCGCTTATAAAACCGTCTCGATTTCATCCGCTCGCACATAATCATCCGCTATTTGCATTCCCATTATATAACGCGCGCGCGGTTCGGTCCCCGAGTGCATGCCCGGTCATTTATACGTGTCGTTTAAGAAGACCCTTTTACCGTTCAGATTATAATAATAATAACAACAACAACAGCAACAACGATATTATGCATGTGCGCGTGCGCCTTCGTACCCTATACCGTACTTGGCACCTGCAACGCGCGCGCAAACGCTGCAAACGTAACGAAAAGATAACCAACATATTTATAATAAAAAATACGTGTCTGAGAAGACGGCGCGGCGGCGGCGAAATTTAAAAGCTTTTTGAATAATTAGAGCGGACGGTTTTTTTTTTTATTTATATATATATACACGAGTATAAATATTATATTATTATACCCGTTACAACAATTTAACATGCCTAATGTTTTATGTGACGAAAAGTTTGCGGCCGTTGCGAGGCTTATAATGTTTGCCGGCCGGAATAGAGCAGAGGACAGATTTATAATACACTTGTACAACTGCGGAATATAATATTATAATATCTCGTGAATAATGAATTTATGCCCTTTAAAAGTTTTAATATGCATGTAAAGCCTAAAATGTGCAAACGACTGTGTTTTCGGTCGGCAGAGTGAGATTTATTTATCGGACGTTTTTTTCCCCCTCCGTCGTCCGACACGAAACAAAGGAGCTTAATGAAGAATTAAATTAATTCGACGTCAAACGTAGAAAAAGCGATATAATATTTTACGCCGTGTACGCGACGGGATAATAATGTTCGTCGATGAACGTTCGAGCGCAACGTTTACGGCGCGAAACAACGGTCCGAAAAACTCGTCCGTCCCGCGGAAGGACACTTCGTTTGCTCCGTAATCGTTTTAATCGAATTACTGTCCTGGCCGCGCGTCAAACGGTATTCGTGTTTCGGCTGACCAACAGCCGTGAAATGTGTCTGAACCGCGATTCGTAACGTTCCGGAGACGATCGAATTTCCATAGTGCGGTATGATTTTATATGGTATAAGATTTCGCCAAAAAAAACAAAAAAATACTTTCGCTTTATCGACCTGACGTGGGCGAAAATAGCGTTTGAAATGTGACGAGCGGATGAGTCGAATAAAACGTATACCGATATCAATAGTAAACGATTTTTGAAAAATTCAACTACAACTACTTGTCGTTAATTCAATTTATGGACTTCAAATGTTATCGTTTCATCATAATCATATTATACATATATGCAGGCGAATTAAAATTATTTTTCAATATGAGATGTCTCTTATAAAACACGAACGGACATCACAATATTATGTATTTTTTTGTGTCGGTATTTTATCAGCTGTAGTATTTGGCCACTGTGTGTGTGTGTGTTTGAAGAGCACAGCTGGAGAGAGAGATCTGCTTCATTAGGAAACGCGAATTTTCGCCGGCTTGCGCGAATACTATATAATTTTATTGTCGTCAAAAGAACGTCGAGCAAGGGGAACGGGTGATGGGAGAGCCAGCTATAGGGAGTAGACGAACAGCCGTGGTATATAGTAAAAGACGAGTGCGCCGTGGACCTTAACAAAAGACTGTCAAAAAACCATATGTAGTTTCTTTATATATTTTATTTTTTCTTTTCCTCTACTCTGTCCCATACGACCGCCGTAAAAACAGTCAGCTGCACATGCCGCGCTGTAAGCATGTACACGTATAATGTATACGTATGTATAGTCACGTGTTATTGTTTCACAATGCATACGTACAATGGAGGGGGTGGAGGTCGGGCACCTGCTGGTCCGAATTGTCGCGAAAATTATTTTCGACGGAATAAAATACAACATTACGCTCGCGCCGCCAGTATACGAGCGCGCGTGCATGCGCAACGTCGTCGCGATTTTTGTTGTTTGCGGGCGGAGATTGTCGAATTTCAGAGGAACGTTTTTCGAGTAAAGCTTCTTTCGTTCAACACATAACCGCACGACAACAACGTGCGACGGCGTTTTAAACATTTTTCTCAACGGCCGTTGTGTGTCGCCGTCGTCGGTTCGAAGGTCGAGGAAACATTTGTGGGGGAGCTAAGTCGGCGGACGCGCCGATAAACACGATGCCGAACGAATCGAACGAGACTTTATATGACATTTATATTATTGCGCATTTATCAAGTCGACGAAAACGCTCAGACCGGTGTTAAATAATAAATACGGACGTGGTAAACGCGAGACGGCGTGTGTTCGCGACGACGACGACGTACGGCAGAGCAAAACGATAATACACTAGTGACACACACTAGTGCAATCGTCGTTTCTCCTAATTCCATCGGCGTCTGAAATTTCAGAAAATTCGACATTATATAACGATATTGTAGTCACAATAACGCGCGTATGAACCGAAAATGTATTCGATTTTCAATTGATAACCCGACGTCGACCACGAGGCGGCGGCGGCGCGGCGGGTCGGTATGAGAAACTCAAATGTCGCGTCTGGTCGATTTGAAACGGCTGCTTTCGCCGGTGATTGCCACCGCACTAGTGATGTGCACATCAAAGAAGTTAAAATTTCGTGTCCCGCCGCGCGTGTTTTTCAGCTCGAGAGGCCCACCCGGCGGGCGGAGAAAATTAATTTTCCTTCGGGAAACCGGGTAACCTTTTGCGCAGAGTGGTGTTCCGGAACGGGAGAGGGGAACGGAGAGGGAAAAAAAATCCGATGATCAAATCTCGTTAAATTCGAAGGACGGAGGAGAGAGATGAAAAAAAAAAAAAATTAAAAGAGAACCGTGCAGCAGCTGGTTTTTGACGAGATCGGTGTCCTGTTATATATATATATATATATACACGTACGATCGAGTATATATAGAAAGATAGTTAAAGAGGAGGGAGTGTATATTGTATACGGAGGAGAGAAATTAGTCGTTCGGGAAATTCTTTCCATTATTTTTAATAGAGCTTTAACAACGCAGAAAGGTTGATTATGTCTTTTGCCGCTCGTCCTTTCCTCCGCCGCGCTCGTCGCGCACACGAAATATTTCCCAGGAGAACGGCCCCCGGAGAGAGAGAGAGAGAAAAGAGGAAATCGGCCGATAATTAAACCGACGGCGGCGGCGGCGGCGGCGGGCGCTTTTTCCCGCGTGCGCGGATCCGATTAACTCGTGGCGCGCGAGAGATTTTTACGGCGCGCCGCGGACGAGAAAACGTAATCCCCCGAAAACCCCGCCCCACAACACTCGTCACTTTCGGCTCGTCCTTACCGCGGAACACGGGCGCGTTTCTCGGGCGCTCGGAAAACGACGTCAACCTTTTCGCGAGCATCATTCCAATAGATCCGTCTGTTCATTTACCGTCGTCGTGTTGAAATGATATTATATCGATAAGTATACACGTATTTGTAAAAAGATCTTTATATAACATATTGCATACAAGTTTGCAATGAAGTAACACATTTTATGTCTTTTAGTACAGACATAGACACGGACACAAAAAAAAAAAAATTGACACAATTCAATATACAATTATTACCGTAACGCTTCTTGGGTAACGCTTTTCGATTCTATGTGCCAAAGAAAAGACATAAAGAAACATTCAAAATGTCGTCGATAACACATAATAATATACATATATCGAATAATACGTCGAGAAGTCACGCGTTTTCCTACTATCGTTATTGTGTTTTTATTGTAATTACGTTTTTCTAGCTCGGAGAGGCCCCGCGGCGCGCGTCCCTAAATTCCGAGTGATAGCCCCTGATTGTATCGTTTTCCGCATAAAAACGTACGCGCCGTCGCCTCCCCTATCTCGTAAAACACCGCGAGCCACGCTCTATATAAATATATATATATATATATAGGTGCGCGCGCATTGTTGTCATATTATATTATTGGTTTGGCGATGGCGAACTGCATTCGGCAGCGTTCAGCCGCAGCCGGCGACGCGATTAATAGTGTTTTCCACGCGACGGCGTCCCGTATTCCTGCGACCTTATCGGCCGGGTCGAAATCGCGTGAAGTGCTGACAATATTCGCCCCCCCCCCTGGTTGACTGGCTCGAAACGACGTCGTTATCGCGTTATAACCATTCGACACGACGACGCGGACTGCCGAGGATTCTTTTATTTTCCACACACACACACACACTTTAAACGCTTTCCCGGCGCAGTCGAAATATCGCGAACGACGTTATTGTTTTCAACTCGTGTGAAACGGTGTTAAAGTCGCGTGTCGCTGATAACGCGCGCACGACGACGACGCCGCGCCGTGACGAGTCGACGGCAGTGTCGTTTCGCCGGATCGGCTTACCCGCGCGTATCTTGTACATTCCGCTCTCTCCCCCTTTACGGTGAAAATTCTAAATCAGTCGATTTTCAAATTATAATTATTCACTCTCGTGTTCGCTTGTTAGGAGGATTTATAAACGGGATCCGTGCACCGGGTTAATGGTTTTTTTTTTTAAATTTTTCGGGAGGGGAAAAATAGAAAACCTATTTATCGCCGGAGGGCCAGTGATAATCTGTTTCGCCCCTAGTACAGAGATTCCCAAACATTGGGTCGCGATTATATTATAATATTTAGCGGGTCGAGTTACATTTATTAAATACTATTTATTTATTTTTTTTTTTACTGTCCTTTATGAATATAAACAATCAAAGGACAAAAAGTAAAATGAAATATTTATTATTTTCGCAAAATGTTTATATTTTTTAATCTTTTATTTCTGACCCGGTTTCGTGGTAAACTATGAATCTGTTTATCGTTAATCAATCGTACATTATTATTTTTTTTTTTTTTGTAGTGTACGAAAAGTCATTCACATTTTTATCGGCAACTCTTTGTCGCAGATATTAGTTTTTATCGACTCGTAGTCAATCTAATTGCGATTTTTACAATGATAATTTGTATATATTATTTTTTATTCTTTACCTATAGAAGTGCTGTTAACAGGGGGGGGGGAAATCCATTAAATCGTTTTATAACAATAGTGATTACTAATTAAGCGATTATATTATCTAAGTATCGAGATTTTTCGTACCGCTCGCGTTGTGAACACAAAACGATTCGATATAAAGTACTATCCGTTATACGTATATTCCGCGAACATCTCCCGGTCTGTCGTCCCGCGAAAACATCACTGCAAAGTGCGCATAATCGGCCGAGGATTTAGCATATAGTGTTGCTGACGGAATTACGCCGTCGCGCGTCGTCGTTTCGCTATTGTTTTATAAAGGCGCCACCGAGATATTGTAACACGTAGCTGCTATAATGTAAATGCGCGTTTGATTATAATAAGATAAACGACAATAGAATCGAAGCGATCCTATTGGGTATGGGATTTCGGAACGACACGCGACGGACTTCTAATGCGGTCAAGCAGCAAAGGTACGCGAACACAGACGGAAGGGCCGCCGCGTCAAAACGTGCGACGCGACCTTGTGGTAATTGTCGTCCGTCGGATGGCAGTTGCGTCCAATAAATATAACGTAACATAATAATACATAAGCCGTTTATAGAGACTTCGGATTAACGTCGGCCTGCCCGCGAGAAGTATACCTAATAATCTACGTCGTACACACACACACACATAAAAACGTGAAATTCGGTAGTTTCGGCCGTTTCATTATTTCGCGATTATGTCACGAGTTCTCTCTTATGTAGCGTATACAGGGTGATTCTTATATGGCGAACCAAACGTTCTTTTCACATACGAACACAAGTATAACACAAGTATAACTTAAAAGTCGAAAGAAAAGAAAGTCACTCGTTTCTCCGACAGTTTAACCGAAAAAGCGAGAATTGCTCGAAAAAAAAAAAAAAAAAACCACAAATCGCCTCGAACCGTCCGTCGTCGTCGCAGCACTCGCCGCGACCCGATCACGCGAATCACCCTGTACGCGCGCGGTCGGCCGGTTAAAACTCGGCGGGGGGGCGTTCTCCGCCAAAGCCGCCGGAGACTTTTGGCCCCGCGAGTCGGCATTATTATTGTAGGTATACCGTTATGACGCGGGCAATAAAATTTTCAGATGTAACGTAATCTTAATTACGTGACCCGAAAATGTCGTCGTCGCCGCCGCCGCCGCCGCGAGTATCTTATTTCGCCCGGTACGCCTGCGGAGCCCGCGCTCGCTGTCCGAACCAATTACCGGTAATAACGTTTTAAGCCATATCCGCGCGCCCCTTTCGGCCCTGATATTAGCGTGCGCACGCGCGCGATCATATTATTATATAGTGCACATCTAGGGACTTAGGCGACCGAGCGTGTGTGTGTGTGTTAAGAGGATTTGGAATTCTAACCGCGTGCTTTCGATTTCCTCCTCCCCCGCTCTCTCCCGTTTCTCACTCTACATTATATTGTACGTTTCGGGTCTTTTTGCGCACAAAGGCAACTGTAATCGCGACTCGTACCCAAACGCCGTCGGACATTACGCGATGGCTCGATCGTAATAAACGTGTAACGATATAATAACATTTTGTCGAGTGCGCGATACAATACAATAACTACGTCATAATATGTTTGAAAATAATATTGTGACGTCGCGGTATTTTAACGG
This sequence comes from Drepanosiphum platanoidis, assembly GCA_948098885.1. Classification (NCBI taxonomy): domain Eukaryota; kingdom Metazoa; phylum Arthropoda; class Insecta; order Hemiptera; family Aphididae; genus Drepanosiphum; species Drepanosiphum platanoidis. The sequence continues at coordinate 5,379,874 of OX402531.1, forward strand.
ATACGACCGGTAAAAAAACCGTACGGAGAAAAATATTTTAACGTCGCATTTTTAGCGGAGATTATTAATTTCCCCCCCCCCCCCACGGTACGCGACTTACCTTTTACGCTTGTGTCCGTGATCAGCGTTTTTAGCCAAACGATTCGGGAAACACTGCGTTCGTAAAAGTACCTCGTTTTACGTTTGTGATCGCTAAACGATTTTTTTTTACACAGGATTATATACTAAACCTTCGATACAGACGAGTGCGAAACTCGAATATAATAAAGCAGCAAGCAGCTAGTATATTAGGTATTGATTTTAAAACACTAACCGTTCATAATACGAGCATTATAAGTTTAATTCCGTGCAATAACGTCCAATACGGAATTTTATGTCTGTTCCTCGAAATCGCATGATTCATAGTTATAATATTTTAAATTCCACGCTGCGTTTATAGCGGTGATACTTTCAACAACGGGTTATTAAGACATTTTTGCCATCGTGCAGCGACCAACAGCACACTCCGACACTCGTGTACAATATATACGTATAGAGTGGAGTTTCGCCAATAATCGATTTTTATTTTTTCTCTACTACTCGTTATTCTAAACTTCTAAAGGTATCGATTTACAAATGGAAATAATAAAAAAAAAACACAACGTTAAATTAGTGCGCGATACAGAAAAAAAAAAAATAAAAAAAATAAGGTCTCGCGATACATCGCCTTAATCATCTTTCCCCTCAAACGCGCCACCAAGAAGACGCGCGGCGTCTCGTCTTTTATTTTTTTTATTATTATTATTTTCTCCTCGGTCTTTGCTCGTTACGGACGGACGCGGTAATCTGCAGTGAAAAAAGGCGTGATGTTAGTGCTTCCTTTTGATTTTTTTTTTCTCCTTCTCCTTTTCGCGTCGTGTCCGCCGCGCACGAATCGTATTCGCGTTCGTTATTATATAAACATAATACGTTATGTACGTATATTATTTTCATACGGTCGGTGATAAAATCACACGCTTATCGTTATTTGTGCTCCCGATTTCCAGGGCGAGACCGGCGAACGGTATTAAAAGCGAAATCCCGTCGTCGCCCCCTCTCGTCCGCGACGGCCGTTTCGAATAAATAATAAACGCGCGTGTGTCAACGCTTTATATATTGTATATTATTATTTTTTTTTTTTGCGTGTACATAAATTATTATACCTATATTATGTTTTTCGAATAATACAATAAAGCTCTTTCCGCGACGGCGAATCTTGCGAGTTTTCACTGGCGTTTTTTTTTTCCACGCGCCCGTCGATAAACACGATAATATAAACATAAAAACGCGAACTCGGTATGTATTCAGACGACGACGTTCGACAAACAATATTATACGAAACGACGATAAAACACGCGGCGACGAAAAATCCGCCGCGGCAGCCGTCGTCGTCCGGTCGTCTGTATCGTCGTCGTCGTCGCCGTGTTTACTGTTGATTTTTTCCCGCGCTCATATTTTAAACGCTTCTCCTCCACCCCGCTCTCTTCCGGTACGAAATTATTACTGTTTTTTTTTCTTTTCTTTTCTGCACATTTTATATATGTATACCGAAGCGTTTACGATTGGGAAAAAATTATTATACTATACGGAACGCGATGAAAGAGAAGAAAAAAAACGCGAGAAAATAATAACGCGCGCAGGAATAAATTACGAGGAGGAGTTGGGGGGGGGGGAAGGAGAGAAAAATGTTTGAAACTTCGGAGGGGCCGCGGCCGTTCTATAATATTATACAGTATAACACCTATATACGCGCAATATATAAAATATAAATATATATATTTCAGGAATTAACATTGTTGACGTAAAATTATAATTCGATAAATAATCGTATTAAATTAACATTAACGAGGGTTTATTCTTTTTTCGCGAGACTAATTTATTATAAATTATTTATCGTTATTAATTTTTTTTTTTTTTCATTTCATTTTTTCAAAGTTTATTTTTCCGCATTGTTAACTCGATATCTCGATCGAATGGCCGACGAGAGTACAGTTCGTTATTATCTGCGCGACCGTAAAAACGATACGAAGGACGAAAATGAAAAAGGTAAAAACAACCGATCGGCGCATAATATATACCAAATATATTTGTATATTTTAATTTATAGACGGGAGCGAACGAAAACAATAATCCAAAAGAAGCGTGCGCCGAAAGCTTGGAGTGAATTCGTGGACAGTAAATCGTTTGGTAATCTTGTGCGACGCGAACGTGCGCGTTTTAGTATAGTTTCGTTATATATAGAATTGCTCGTGTTGATTTAAATATAAAACGCGAGTGAAATTTCATTTGAAAAACGTAATGCATCGGTCGCTTATTGTCATCCTTTTAGGTTAGTTGCGAGGAAATGCTCGTAGAAATAATCATAACGCGTGAAATCAAATATTATGCGGACGTACGAGTGGTCAAACACACGCCAACAAATGTTGGTGATATTTGTGGAATTCGACACGGGATCATTTTGCCGCAGGATTCGCGCCCTACGCCGTCGGCAGGGCGCGTTGGCCCCGGGGAATCCTTTACTCGGGGCATCCTTTTCCCGGAGAATCGCAGCGACGACGCACCGCCGCGGTGAGAAATTGAGGTGGGATCCGCGGAGTGTAATTTTATCGGATCATTTCAATAATATTATAGTAAAATATATATTTCGCATGGCGGGCAACGCGAACATTTGTAACGTTTTAACAATCAACGCGGCAATATCATTTTATATAAATACAAATTATTCATTCGGGGTTGCTCGGGATAAAATTCAACATGACATGATTATTAATATAGTGGATAAACTGAGTAGAATAAAATAGAATGTAAACGCTACAAAAATCGAGTGATAACGATAACTATAACGCGGCATGACTTGATCATATTATTTCAATGATAATAACGCTCGTCGGACGCGATCGTCGCCGCGAAACACTGTCGACCGTGTTCGGCGAGAAACGCAATAAATAAAACGTATACGTTTCGTGATGATATAATATCGGGTCCCGAGGGGGTCCTGACCCTCCGGACAAATCCTCCACCGCCGCGCGGCTGGACGCTGAGCGCTCTCGTGCGAATTTCGAGCCGCCCGCGTCGGGACGAAAAAGAATAAACAAACAAAAAAAAAAATTACCTCTCTCGTCCTCGTCGCGTCGCGCAGTGCGTAATGGTCATTAGGGTCTTAAAACTCGTCTGGCGGTTTAATGAGCTCCAGAAACGGGCCGTTAAACGTTATATTTCATACGGCGCGGCTAACGCGATCGGGGAGGAGTTTCTTCGTTCTCTCTCTCTCTCTCTCTCTCTCTCTCGTCCTTTTTCGGCAGTCTCGTAAAAACGTGACGACGCTCGCAGTCGTGCACATGAGTAAAATGCAAAAGAGGAAGGGAAAAAAAAAAATTAAATAGCGAAAAACGTCTGCCGGAAAAGAAAAAAAAATTCGACTATAAATCGTGCCGCGTTTCGGCGGGCCAAACCGTAAACACGCGCCATCGGTGCGGCGCGCACGTTAAATACATTTTCCTGTCGCGAATTCTCGTAAACCGAGGTCGTAATAATATAATACGAGTAGTACGTATTGCGCGAAAGAAAAAAATAAAACGCTAAATCCGTTCGTAAATTATGATTATTTTTAACTGCGTCTATACATATATATATACGAGTATAATATGTGTGTGTGTTTTTTTCTCACTCGGAGATTTGAAAATAATCGCTCTGAGGTTTTGAAAGGAGAAGAGAAAAAAATTCGCCACTCTCGTCGCGTTCGTTATCGTTCCTATTAAACGCAGTGATAATTCACGGGTTAAATTGGCAGGCGTTTACCGCACTTTCCGCGTAGGTAAATAACGTATACATTTCGAAAAAAAAAAACGAAACCGCACAACAACGCCGAACAAATAAAATAATATAACGACGCGAGTTTCGGGCGGCGGCGTAAAAAATTCGCATGTCGCCCGTGCACGCGGCGTAATATATCACGGAAACTACCCACGCATATAAATTTCCAAAACGAGAAACCCGGATAAGTAATAATAATATTTCGGCCGAGTTGAAAAATAATAATCGAACCGACGCGACGGCGCTTTATTATAGTGTACGCGGTTTTTTTTTTTCGTATTGTAGGCGCACGCACGAGCGCGACGGAATAAAATACCCATAAACGTCGTCGTCGGGTCTCTTTTCCGATTCGAAACAAACGGCAATCTTTATTTGATAATATACATTATATTCATATATACGTATAGTATGTTCCCCGTTAAACAATAGGACATAATTCTACCGCGGAGAATATACCGCACGCATTGTGCTTTTGTTATAGATTTTTCCACCCTCCCGCCCGCCGAAAAAAAAAAAAAAAAAACTTTTGAACGATTTCAACGACGATCTACTATTAAAATAATATAATACTATTATAATATACACGATGATAAATACTCGGTATATATACGCGTATAAAAACCACATAACGGTTTATTAAACGGGCGGCGATAAAAAAATTTTAAGGAAAAAAAAAAAACGCGCGCGCTCTCACACGATTATAATATTATAGGTACTCTAAAAGACATTTACCGCGCGCACAACGAACGGGGGGGGGGGGATGGGGGAAGGGACGCGCATTATTATTATTATTATATTTATCTGCGCGCGAAAAAAACCTTTCGCCGCCGCCGTCTGGGCACATAATATTATAATACGCGTCGCTCCTTAACTATTGTGCGACGCGAGCGAATGATATACGTGTTTGCATCGGGAAGGGGAAAAATCGTCCTGTTTTTCGCGACGCGTTTCGAACCGAAAGCGGTGTGCGATTTTTTTTTTTCCGTACGATTTTCGAAAACCCGGTCACTCCCAGCCTTGTTTTCGATTTGATCCGATAAAACCGTTGTCGCGTTCCGTCGTCGTCCGTATAGTAATTCACAAAACAACGTCAACAGTCAACGGCAACACGACATCGATAAGTGAACAATGTGCATGAAACTTCAATCGAGAACGGTCATTAAAGGTACTCGAAACGACGACGACCCACTATTTCGGAATCGGCGGCGTGCACATAATTAGCGTGACGAAATCTATATCGCGAAACCAGACGATAATAATAACGATTTACGACGAGAATATTATAATAATTATTGTGAGTTATTTAATTTTTTTTTTTTCCCCGAGCGATCAGTATAGTGTACTCCGCGATAATTCTAAAAAATATTTAGTATTTTCAATGTAAATTGTAATAAAAACGAATTCGCGAATTGACGCGCAAAATCGAATCGTGCGCATTTTATCGGTTTTTTGAATAAAAACGTTTTTCCGAAAAGACTCGTGTACCTGTGTCGATATTGAATATAAGAGTGTAAAAACTGAAAAAAAAAAATTTTTTTTACATAACACTCGATCGGCTATAGGAAATCATATAAAATACGATAAATATTTATATTTATTCGAAAATTCCTAGGATTTCCCATCCCCGTGTAACCGATCGTCCGACGCGCCGGCGTTCCTGCACCAGCGCGATCGGTGACGTCACGAACACTGTCAGCCAATGAACGGTCTACACGCCTGCGTGCGCGTTTCGATTACGTCACCGTCGAAACGGCTTCGTGTTTTTGTCGAGCGGGACGCGGATTCAGTCTGCTGCCGACTGTTCGCCAGAGACCAACTCTCCTCTTGGCTCTCGCTCAAACGATACGGTTTTGTTTTTTTTTTGTACAATATTATATAAAGTTTATATAATAATAATATACTATACGCGCACTGATCTCAAATCAACACGGGTGGATTCGACTCACATCAGTACGTCGATTGGCGACCGACACATCCTTCGGTCTGCGATCAACGCGCGCACGTTTGCGGTCATCGTTTACCTGGGAAGCCTGAACGTTCAAAGAAATAAACCCGAGCCCGAAAAAACTCGCGTGGCCGACGAATACGCGTGTTTCGAAAATATCGGTTTTTTGAATATTTGCGACGCCCGACGACGGTTATTATTAGACGCGTGAGTATTTACGATTTGAAAAATATCCATTCTCTTTAAAATACAATTATAATCACGTTGAATATTTAACACGCGTATTACATAATTTACGATTTAAAAAACACTCTACTCGTTGAAATACTAACGATCATAATGAATATAATATATAAAAAATACGATGATATTCGTACTTATTCGTTTAATTATCGATAAAGTTCGATAAAAACTGTCGTAAATAATTGAATTTTTTTTTCTACTTTTGCTCCCGACGGAATAATAAACTCCAATAAATTCATTGGGGGGGAAAAAAAAGGAGGAAAATTAGTCTCACTCTTTTTTTTACTGTATTATTCGAACGCGCACCGGGGTATGTGTTTGAATACGTTAGTATTTGTCGACTAGAATGTATTTGAAATTTTTCCTATTTGTAGGGTAAAACGTGAAAACAGTACGTCTATACGAGTATAATCGCACGCGTCTCGACTTGACATTTTTATTCTGGTAAAAACCGATAAAAACTACCGTTATAACGTGAAATCGTACGCAGTTTTATATTATGTAAAAGTCGTCTTTGCCGTCGTCGTAATTACGTCGCTCTCCGCGAGGCCGCAGTGAATGAAATGTAATCTAATGCACATCCGATTGAAATAACAATATAATTCCGCGAGGAATGTTTGACCAAGTTTGGTTTTTAATATGTTAACTTTGCTCGCGGAGGAAACAAACACACACGCACGCCGCGCCGCCGCCGAGAGGGAAAACATTTCGTTGCCGAGGAAAAGTTTAAGTTTCGGAATAAAGTACGGAGAAAAGAAAGAAAAAAAAAACCGAAACGCAATAGCATTCAGAATTTCATGAATGCGTCCTGTGAAGTAACGCCGGGCAGATGTTTCGCTTTCGGTGAACGTAAGTTTTTATTGTTATTTTTAAAAAAAAAAAAAAAAAACGTATAAATATTTCTCCCCTCGTCCCCGACATTGATTTCCGTTCGACGGCACAAATTTACTCCGTGAAAACGCGTTTTCTCTTTCGATTTCACGCGCGCGTTTCGGAGTGTCCTTTTGCAGGATAGTTTTCCTAAACAAATTCACGCACGCGACGATAATATTACTATATATTCGTACAGACGGTTTTTTGTTCTCGATTTTTTCATTGCGTCGCGAATACGCGGTTTTTGGCGTTTTTCGCACGATTTCTCGGCCGAAAAGATCCAACCGCGATTCGTAAAAAACCCCTCTCGGTGAATTATTATCTTTTTTATTTTTTCTACGTACTCCTACTAATAATTTCCCATCGTTTATCGAGAAACGTTTTGGATCCTCGAACTCGATCCGGGTTATTATAGGTTGTGCCGTTTCGTTAAATCGGCCGTTACGACGATAAACACAAAAAAAAAACCAATAAAATAGAAATAACAAAAATTTTAGACTAAAAAACCTCCGATAAATGCAACGACGACGAATAAATTATAACGTTTAAACGCGAACACATATTAACGTCTCGAATAGATTCGTATGTTAATTGAAATAAAAACGTAATTACGTAACGAGTTATTTATGCACTGCAATCGTGTGCATACGATAAACAACTCGCGTTTTAAATAGATAATTAACCATACTCTAGTTAACATTTTTTCAAAACGGATTTTCATAATTGATTCGACGGGGCGGCGCGGCGGCGGCGGTTTGATTTAGATTTTTATAATTTTAACGGCGAATTAATATTGTGTTTTTTTGTTTACGGCAAAATGCGGCTCGTAATATTGTTATTAGGTATATAAAATTTATACGTATGAAAACGTGTTGTACGCGCACATAACGCGAATCGAGTACGTATACAGTTTTATGGTCATAAACAACAAACGTTTAACGTAATTTATTTAATTAATTCATTGCGAGCCATAAAAATGAAAAAAAAAAATACGGAACGGTACAAAAAAAAAAACAACTAAATAAATACGCGTAATTATGCAACGGGATGTTTTCGTCGTAACAACGGTTTTTTTTTTTGAAAATATATATTATTTATTTTGATACCGATTACTACCTGCAGCGCGCGGGCAATATATTATTTAGGTAAGACTACGCGCAGAAGGACTCGTCCGAATTCGATAATATAGGTAACACGACGACGTGTCGAGGGGAAAAAATAATTTACGACGTAATCTTACGGTTTTAAATCGGTAAACTACTATCGCGTTATTTACCGTAAATTGTTTGATTTTACGTTTGCGCGCGATTATTCGATATATAAATTAAGCGTATTCTAATCCGCCGACGAAATATAGGTTACGTCGTCGTTACGCTCGGTGAATAATCGTTTTTTTTTCTTTTCTCTTTTTTCTATTTTATGTACCTCTCGGCGTTTATTCAACTCGGCTCGTCCGGCAGACATAATATTTTCATGTAAACGAGATATTTCCAATTACTAATTATATTATTATACTTTTAATTTGCGGTTAACGTTCGCGCACACAACTGTATAATATACCAACGGCCGTGGCGCGGCGACGAGAATTAATTTTGCAATAAATTTACCTTTTACCAACAATTTACTTTGTATTAACGGCGAGTTTTCGCAACGCTTTCGCGCGATTTAAATTCGTCGCAAAAGTCGTCCGCAAATAACTCCTTTATCCATTCGTTTGGAACGTCACGACTATATTCGCAACGGTTAGAATATATGGATACACCTCGCGGAAACACGAATAATTAACACATTTGTAAAACGTGTTTTCCTATTTTTATTATTATTATTCCGCGCGTTGCAATTACTCATGCGAATTCGTTTTCGCCATTTTCTTTACCGTCAATTTTACCTTTTACTTTTTTCTACGTCGTCGTATATAATGAAAACGAAAACACGATTAATTTACGCAGCGTAAAATAAAAATCTCTTCTGAACATTTTAATGAAAAAAAATAAATTAATAGCAACGACGCGCGACGTCGTCGTCGTGTGCACGGTTAAATTTTGAAGATATTTCGCGCTCGTTTGTCATCGTGCGAATTTTTTATGTTATTTATTTTTTTTTCCAAACTAAAATCGTTTATTTTTATCATCTCGTATCGGCTTTCGCGGCCGTTCCGCAGTGAGCTGGGTCGCACCGCGCCCGAATAAACTGAGCGTGAAACTATCGTGACGCATACGACGATAACGGCTAGCGCGCGCGAGTTATGAGAATACGTTAAGAGTAAATTTTATCGACTGTTATTTATATAAACGCGTGGTCTGATACAACAGTGTATATGTTATGAATTTGAAAAAAAAAACCGTTTACCGTAAAATAAACTCTAAACCTCGCAGTAAAAATAACAAATTTTCCTCGTCGCGACGCGGGACACGACGTCTCTTACACTTTGAATTATTACACTTTCCTGAATTTTTAATGCCGTTATATAAATGTGTGTGTGTGTGTGTGTGCGGACTCGAGTTTTATTTGAAGCATAATGTTTAACCGGCTCATTTCAATACGAGTCAGTACTCTTAAATAAGTGTCTCTCACAAAGCCGTTCGCTTTGCTCTCGCGAATCACTCGATTTATTATTCGTCTTACACGCCGAGAATAAAAGAAAATTATAAAAATCTTTGTATATCTTATATTATAATGCTCGAACAAAACAAAATAAACTACACGCTGGCGACAATTCGACGCCATAATACCTCGTATAATAACTGCCCCGTTTTCAGATTCCGTTTATAAATAATAATAAAACCATTTATTTTTGCTAGTATTGACAACGCCGCCGACGAAAAGAAATTTTTTTGTTTTATAAACCGGGCAAAGAGAAACTGCTCGTACGGCTCGCTTTTGAATCCTTTTGGGAAAACGTATTCGCGGGCGCAGTGTTGGGCGGTGCACGCGGTGCACTCGAAAAACGCATCTGAAATCCGCGACGAACGTCGTCGTACGTGATGACGTGATGACGACGCCGCGAAATGGACCGTGTTCCGCGCGGTCGAATTAATATTCGCAGTGCGTGACGACGTGACGCATAATATTACGGCCGTAGACGGCGCGCGATAACGGGTGTTTGGGGCGGCGCAATAATGACTGTCGTCCCGTGGCGGCGGAAAGCGCAGCGGTGGTGCATGCTGTAATAATAATAATACGGCGTGTGCAGTGCACTATAATATAGGATCCCGACTGTAACGCGCTTGTAATATTATACGGCTCGTCTAGAAAGTTTGGAAACCCAAAACTCGGGGAGGCCATCAGACACGAAACAACGCGCGCAACAACAACAATGATAATCATAACCGTATATTATCGAGTTTTGGATGCGATCACGGGCGAGGGACTGCGGCGAACGGGAAAAGCTCAAGCCCAAGACCTCGGCGGATTTCGTCGTAAACTGCAGTTTCGCACGCTCTCGTGTCAGATAATAACGCTCGACGTAAAACGACGATATTTAGTTGGTGAGAAAATTATCTTACTTATCGATATTATTTCGTTTAAAAACACTCGTTGATAATAAATTTGTCCACGTTTGTGGTACATTTGCGATTTTTTTTTTTTTTCAGGAAATCGAAGAAACGCTCGCTTTTTTTGATACTCGGGTCGGTGTCAAAATTAATTTAAAAACATCGCCGCCGCCTCGCCCGGCAATAGGACGATTATGGAAACGATCGCGCGGTGTCGATTTCCTACGACGAAGGCGCGGCGCTAACGGTCGGCAACACATCGAGCGCGATAAAAGGACTTCCTGACTGATTCCTGGGAGGGGAGCAGCTCGGGCCACTGTAGATTGCGTTCGCGGAGAACAGGTATGGTAAATATTGTCCTGAATTTTTTATTTTTATTCCGGATACAGTCATCTGTTTGCACATCATATATCACTATGACCTCGAATCCATTATTGAGGATTTTTAACTCTGCTTTACGTGTATAATTGGTGTGAAATACTTGCGGGCGGTGGATTCAATGAAAAACTATTGAAATAAAAAGCAATTTTCGGAGGACAGTAATGCCCGCTTTCTCGCGACGTCCTCAATCACAATGGATTTGTATTATTGTGAATTTAACCTGCAGCACTGTGTATCGGTAGTTCCGGAAATCTTCAGTCCAACCAGACGGTCCTTCCCCGATATTTCAGACCTAGTTGCGCCACACTTCCGCTCGACGTCGTCCGCCCGCGCGGAAACCGATTTCCGGTGCCGGGGCGATCGCGTTTCCGGTTCGGCACGCCAAAAAAAAAACACAAAAAACAACCCTTCCGATCAACCTCTCCCCCTCCCCGGGCCTTAGCGGCGAGTCGGTTTTCGTGACGTCGACCCGCGCACGTGGCCGATTATCGCGACGAGGTCGCCAGGGGGCGCGCGCTCGAACGCGTCTCTGCCCGGCCCTCCCCACTACTCCCCCTGACCCTATGCCGTCGCCCGGTGCGCACGCCACCGAAGGACCGACCTCCCCTTGACTACGGGGGCGTGTTTGCCCCCCCCCCCATCCAACCCCGCTCGTCCTGCCGCTAATACGACACATACAACCGTTCTCTCGGCGGTCCGCCTCTGTCCCCTCTACGACCCTTAGGACCCGGCGTGCCCCTCTCCCCCCCTCGGTCGTACCCGGCGCAATTTCGGCAGTCTCCTCGGTCCTGCGCCGCCGAACGCGGCGGTGTTTTCCCCGACTTTTTTTTTATCCTTATTTTTCTACTGCTCCACGCCTCTTTTTGATAATACTCGGAAAACTCACGCCATCGCCTCCCAATCGGTTTTTCGAAAAAAAAAAAAAACAACCGGTAACCTTAAACGCCAAGTAGTATATTATACCCACGTGTAGGCCGGCGTGGTGTACAATAATAATTATGTGATTTGATATGGTTTTATAGTCTCACTGGGTACACTTTATATCAGCCCATCGTAAACTCGTATACCATAATTATTATAATCGGAGTTTTGATAAACTCCACGAGCTTTGTGAAATGTGTTTATTTCTGTGAAAAATAAAAACAAATCCAAAGTCGAAAAAAAAATAATAAATTATTTCGATGTCTTATTCTATATTATGTACATCGATCATATTCAGAGCGTGGGAACGCAAAGTCCGTCCAAACGAATAAAATATACAATAAATATAATTCAAATAATATTTTGGTATAAATTTATTCAATGAAAATTGTATATTTTATAATTTTTGATTTTGTTGGTATCGCTGGTATATAGGTCTCGCGGGTCTCGCTTATTACGAGGTCGTGTTTGGTTCAGGTTTGAAATCTACTGGTATTCCATTCGACGATATTTCTGATTTAAATTCGGAAGAAGTCATTGCTACACAATTAATACGACTTGGGGATGAGCGAAATATCAAAATAAAAAGAAGATATCCAAAACTATTCCGTTGACGACCGAGGGTTAAAATAAAGAAAAATCGGGTTAAAAAAAATAAAAGTACATTAATAAAATTACATGTTCTAAACAATGATATAATAATTATTTATACTAATAATTGTTGTTTTTTTTAGAATATTTTGAAATAAGACTTCACTATATCACAAAAGACTCGATTGAATGTGTTAAATCGTAAGCACCGAAAAATACCTTATGAGATCGAGCGAAAAAAATGATAATAATATGGATAAACAGCGCATTTATCAATTCCAGATGTCGATATAGCACGCCGATTAGTTAGCAGCGGTAGCAGATCGCTTGAAGATCGCTTGTTTAAATTAGGTACCACGTAACTTTGATTTAATGTATTACTATGTATATTATCAAAATAATGTTTACAATACAGTTTTTATATACTGAACAATGAAAACGACTTCAAATACTATTGACAAATGACAGTAATTCCGCGAAATCGCGAGACCTGTCGTGCATTTCGATGCAGTTACTTCTCTAAGGTGCACCTCATGGCCGAGGCATAATGCTAGTAACGAGTGAACGCAGTTTATAAAGTATAGTATCCCGTTAATCGGTCGCGATCGATTTTTGTGAAACCTTCGTCACGATTTGTAATATAATACAGTGTACTCTCGCGCGAAAGCCGATCGGATTATATAATACGACCGATTGAATTTTTTCCACACTAATTGACGATGTCGACGAATTCACGATACTAAAGCGTTTTGTGAGCTCTCTCGCCGTCGCCCACCCGAGTTATTCGTGCCATGTCGACGTGGTGGAAAAAAAAACCACCCGCCATTTAATTATTCAAAACGGGACTGAAAGCGGCGTACGTTGACAAAATGTTATTTTTATTCGTCATAATGCGAGCCACATATACATATTATACTCGTATATTATAATATATACAAGTGCATTATGCAGTCGCATCGTTTCCAATCCGCGCATTCACCTGTACACTCTGGCGCGTTTTGGACACGTTTAAACGTACACCGTTTGTGTGTGTGTGTGTGTATTGTTTCATAAATATTTTAACATTGTGTATCGGCGGCCATTGTACTGCAGATGACTGTGAATCGACAGGACAAAGGCCCATTATACGATTAATCACGAACTGCAACGGTAGTTTTAACTATTTCGTTGGCGCGATTATCAATCGGTTTGTATGCGCGAGCGTTGTCGATGAAAGAGAAAAAAAAAGGGGATCGCAGATGAGAGGGTTTTTTTTTCCGTATGTAAAAAAATAAATACGCTAATTTACATTCGACAAAAAAAACCTGCGCGATTAATTTAAAATTACATTTTTTATCAATTCGGACGACAAAATAAAATGACGCGATGACCAGCGCGGCGGCGGCGGCGGCGGCGGCGTTCGGTCGATCGACCGAATGCGTGTGCATCGCTCACTTCAGATAGATGTACCTTATTAATTCGTTTCGTTTAGGTCGATTGGATAAAAAAAAAAAAACACGACGACCGTTCAAATAATACCCTATCAAATCGACGAACGCCGCCGTTTTGAACCCTGAATATATGTATATTACATTACTCGCGCCTCTCGATGCGTATAAATAAAAGTCCGACGTTTAATAACAGGCTTATTGTGTTTTTAAATATGGCGCGTGCGGCTCGCGTCTAAAATTTTTAAGTACAAACAATTTTCAGCCTTATCCGCGCGTGCCGCCGCACACGACTGCTAGGTTCGGATCGGCCGTCAGAGAACAATATTACAAGCGAGACTCTGCGAAACGATTAAACGATCGACGTCCTTAGACAGATCGATTTGTCGTTCGATCGTGACGCAGGAGAAAAAAAAATAAAACAGTAAGATTTAGCGTTGAAATGGCCTTGCCCGGACAGACGTTTCAATTCGAAGCGACGAATAGTTCGTGACCGGCCCGGACAGCTGGTCTCGAGCGAGTTGCCGAGCAAAACCATTGCGTGGTCGTTATTATTTTCCGTGTAGACACTACATAATATTATAATATTATGTTCTATTTAGGGACAATACATTATTTATGGCTGGTCGAGGTACTATTATTATGGAAATTGCCAACGGAGACGGTTTCTTGACTTTCAAACGCACCGTAATCAAAGTAGATGTAACATTGACATAATAATATAATCAATAACAATAATACATTAGTGTGCCTACAGCAGGGTGACCGTTTTGAGATGAAAATAAACGGTCGTTACTCTCTCTGAAAAAATCGCATATTTATGCGTAATTATACATACGTAATACTTTTTAACAATTAGAAGAATCGAAGTCTTTCGACACGGCGGCGGACCGCGGCAATACCTTGCCGATCTGACGACGCGGGACTTCTGGGCGATCGTAAACGACGCGTACAACGCCGGGGGCTGCAGTTGGTCAACACAATGTGCGAAACGCCCCGGACGGTTTTTTCGTTGGTTACGCAACGACGATATTATATTGCGACGTATTGTTGTTGTTTGAAACTCGTTGCGACTGTTGGGTTTCCGGAGACAATTCGCGCCCGTGAAATCGCGAAAACGAATCGAACGACGACGTGCGGCCGTAAATCGTCGGGCGTCGGACCTTTGCTCGACAGACAGTAATATTATAACGTCACGACGCGCGACGGCGCGAGCTCGGTGAAAAGGCCGCATTTGCATAATATTATAATGTACATCATAAAACACACTCGTCGCGTTGTGTAATCGTGTCGAAAAATTGGATCCAAGTGGACGTCGTCGTCGTCGTCGTCGTCGGGAACGACGCGGACGTATTAAACATCAAAATATAAAAGAGCGGCGGTGAAAAGAAAAGGCCAAGGAAAAAAAAAAATCTCGGCGTGTCGAATTCCCTTCCTTCTTTTTTTCCGTTCGTTCGTTAATAATTACAATAAAGGCGCGCCCGCGACACGACCCCACACGCCGGATGCAAACGGACGCGAAATACACCGCACCCCGACGACAACGACGACGGGATCCGTACCGCGGGCTGCAGCAGGATTACGTGTGCGAGCCCGGCAACGACGAGTGCCGAAAAGTTCGCACGGTTTTTCGAAACGTACGCGCACACAAACGACCGTTCAAAAGGTGCCCGACAGCTCGCATTCAAAGGGTATTTAACGCAACACCGCAACGACGAGATCCCGCGCGGTATAAATTATAATATAACATTTCGTATAACATTAGATTTCGCACGATACGCGGTCGCGTACAGAAAAGAGAGACGGGGGGGGGGAGAGAAAACGCTGTACGGATTATGCAGAGCCGTGTGCCAACCACGCAGGTGTACCTTTTAAAAGGTAGTTTATCCGCCAGTCGAAAATCGTGATCGATCAACGAATCGGCTTTCCACTCGGATAACACGTACACGACGAACGCAATGGATAATCAAGTTGTGCGAAGTCTATTATAACGACGGTGGCCGATTTAGTTTCGAAAAAATATCGCGCGATGTGTACGAATATGAAGTACCGAATACGTGAAAATCGCGCGTTTTAGATGAGAAATTCGGTGCTGACAAATGACGTGAAACTCAGTTCATCGGAAATCTATAGCGATCTAACCGACAGTCAAAGCAAACCAATTCGTAACGCCTGCAGTATCGTTCAACCGTCGCGCGTCGTCGTCGCCCATAGCTCATCCGATTTTCGTATCGTTTCTCGTAACCCGCGGGGACGTTAATATCGCGCGTTATGGTCCCCGGGCGGCACACAACTTGTAGAAAACGTTCTGAAAACGTCCTTTCGCCTACTCGTCGTATCATTACGGTTACAGTATCATCGCGGCGGCGGCGAGGGCTCGTAAACCGGGAAGATATTGTGTTGGTTGTAATTTTATATCGTTCGCATGCGGAAACCCTCGTCGTACCGAAATCGATAAATTTTCATTTGTTTTCCGTCGGCTCGCGGTAAACGAACCGGACGACCGTAAAACCACTCGTTTTCTCCGTACACGTATACACAATTAAACTCTTGTGAATATTTCATACCATATTATTCGTATGACGTGTCCCGAAATCCGCGCCTCGGTCGTCGTGTGTTATATGCGTCGAACGTGACGCGGGGCCGGCAACAAATATCAACCCCGCGACGCTAAACAATTCATGTTAACGATTGATACGTACAATACATTATAGGGGAATCTGTTTCGGGTCGTCTTCGACTCGTTTCCGCCGCTCTCCGCAACCACACGGTCTACGCTATAAAATATAATGGGTCAATGTTGTCGAAGTTTTTTGGCGGTGGGTTGGCGGCGGCGGCGGAGAAACATCGCGATAGGTACGTGAGCAGATTGCCGTGTGATTCGGAAAATAAAAGACCGAAACGTGTTCGCAACGGTCCGAATTATGTATGACAAATCCTGTAATTTTATATTCGAGTTATAAACACTTCTAGGTGAAACGAAAAAAAAAAAAGAAGAAGATATTTTGAGTCTATGATGGGAATAAAACTCATGTTCAACGAACAATATTCGAATATCCAATTACTAGAATTTGTTAAAAAAAAATCCTAATCCGGAAGTCACCAATCGTTTGTGATCGATATCGTTTCGTACAAATACAACTTCTTTTTTATTTCACCAGATGTAAATAATCGAGTTGGCGTTGAAAAAATAGCAATAATACGCAATAGCACTCTATTACGCCTATGCTTATATCAACATTAATTCTTCGCGTGGCCCGATGGATATTATTTCAAAACTCATAAAAAATATAACAATCGTTCTTTACATAAAAAAATATAAAACCAAATAAACGAAAATAAATACTGTTTAGCGGGTAATCGTATTATAATAATAAAAAAGTATAATAAATATTATACAAAACGATTTATTAAAAACTATAAAGTATACGAAAAATAATATAAATAAAAGTAAAAAATAAATAGGCCTCATAATGCGACCGGTTTCGAATAAAATGCAAAATGTAAAGAACGCACTGAATATAATAAATGAAATGTCTGAACTCCGAATACAAATGAAAATTATTTTGAGGAATAAAAGCAGAGATTGTTTCTAGGTATGTTGAACATAGAATTAATATATTTTTATTCTTCGGTTTCTTTACCGAAAAAGTGTTGAAAAATAATATTGTTTTTGAAAATAATCATTATTTTAGGGAGATATTTTCCGACCGTCTTCCAGCCGAAACCGTATATTTTCTCTCCGCGACGGATGTCACTCCAAACATCGGACGATCCAGAACCCGTTTCAATGGCTCCTCCTCGTCTGCTCGTGTGTCATTTCCCGTTAAACGTACAACGCGATAATTAACGTGGAACGCTCGCGCGAGATTCGAGCCGACGGCAACGCGTAGTTAACGAATTATTAACTATGTACACGAATTTGATTCGCCGACGACACAAAGCACACAAACGCGCGTGAAATTACATTCAGACGGCGGGACGAGCAGCAACGCGACGGCGGCGTCATTGATGTGTGCCCGCGGAACGTGTTTACGCGGTGTGTTTCGATAAATCGAATTTACATAAACAATACTGTACGCGCGTACTTCCGATATTTGTAGTTGCCGTTGAAATAGAAAATAATGAATAATCGATCGCGGCGACCGGAATCCGCGGCGCGCATCGCGCGAAACGCGACGGCAGGTAAGCGCGGGTATAGGCTGGGCGAGGGCCGTGAGAGACTTTCCGTGTGACCGCATATCAGATGAGCTGGTTAAATTTTAAACTATTCCAATGCACTCTGCTATCGTGACGATTTACGGGATTACGTTTTCAACACGCGGACATTTTATCTATTTAACCGAACAAAACGATACGCGAAAAAAAACGTATTTCGAACGCTTAACAATCGTCGTGGTATGGAGGTTGGGATTTTCAGTTTCTCCGAATGTTTGTTCTTACTCGTCGAACGTTTTTCGAAAGCGACCGCGGCGTACAGTCCCGGACATATCGCGACAGTCTTGCATTACACGACGACACGCTAACGTCGCCGTACGCCAAATCGTACGAAACGCCATTATTTCAACAGTACAGAAGAGTATCGAATCCTCTCGGTAACCGCACGGAAAACGAGCGTTTTATTTCTTTTTTTTTTCGGTTCGTTTTGTTTCGCGCGACCGACAGCGAAAATAAATATAAAAAAAAGTACTCGAACGGAAAATTCGATCAGAAGTGAGAGACGATTGTGAAAACGGGTTTTTTTTTTTTCTCTGCTCTTTTTTTCACCCCCCGTGTAACAATGCTGAGCAAATGACTCGTAAAATTATCGTCGGACGCCGACGGGACGGGGCGCGGGCGGCGGCGGCGGCGAATTGACGTATGGACCTGTCTCCCCGGGGCGGCCGGCCGATAATTTGCAATTTACCGACCGGGCACGTGGGCAAGGGACGGCAAGCCCCGCGATTACGCCCCCCCGCCGAGCGCCGCCGCCGCCGCCGCACGCCCTCGAAAAATGTGCCACCGTGTACGTGCGCGGCCTGCACGGTAGCCGAGTCGTGGACGGAGTACGCATAAAATAACGATTGACCGTTCGTCCGAACGCGTGTTGTATATTATTCGGACGTGTACATTCGAACCGAGTACAGGTGATGGCCGTCGATCGTGTATTGCCCCCGGTGGCGGATTCGAGGACGAGCGACGACGTGGCCGACTCTTGGAAGTTATTCCAACTTTATCCATACTTATTCGAAACAAATTGCATATGACTGCAGTTGGAGAAAAAAAAACGTGTTGTTTAGATTGATTTGGACTCGTACGGTTTGAAATTATTCGTCTTCGGCCTCGTTAGTGCCTACCAAACCGATTCGCTCTCTCCACAAACGAGCTTCAGATCCGCTATTGCGATTGCGGCAGGCGGTTACGAGACGGCGAGAAATTTAGTCTGTCTTGTGGTTTTCGCCGTCGAACACTGCGCGAACGAACGCGGCCGAGGGTACTCGTGGGGCACGACGGCATTGGCAAAATAATCGTCGATAGAAGTGTGTAAATACAATTTTTTTCTAAATTAACAAGAGACACAATTCGACGTCAATGTTTTACTGTAATAATTGGACAAAGTGAAACGTAACTTTTTCGATTGTACTGGTAATGATCTAATTACAGCGTTAAGGAAAACACTGACAATGTCCTGGAGAAGGGAGGGCTCAGCGTGCGGCTATCACGCGGAATTTTCCAAAGAAAGCTAAATCCGAACTGCTCCGCGTTTGCGACGAGTCTCGCGGATCTGCGGAGGTCCGACGCGGTATAGGTTTTAATTATTGAAATATGTACGCCGCGTCGCGCGACTGTGAATTCGCGCGTAATGTATATACCGGAAACCGGCGAAGGGATTGTGCGGAACAGTCGTCGCAGAATGCAAATCGCTTTAATTTATTTACGATAAATTAATAAAGATCGCAAACGAACGAAAACTCAAACCAAACTGATTTAACTAACTCTAACGAGTTATACGATATAATAATAATACAGTATATTGTGTATAGGTGTGCAGAGAAAAAGAAACGGCGGGGGAGAAAAATTAACCAGTTTATCAGGCCACCGCCGCCGTGTACAAGAGACAGCGATTTACGTCGAACGAATAAGAAATGACCGCCGCAGCCCTCTATTGACGTAGTTGAAAATTTATTGCGAG
The DNA here is from genome assembly GCA_948098885.1 of Drepanosiphum platanoidis. Taxonomy (NCBI): domain Eukaryota; kingdom Metazoa; phylum Arthropoda; class Insecta; order Hemiptera; family Aphididae; genus Drepanosiphum; species Drepanosiphum platanoidis. The sequence goes on from OX402531.1 coordinate 5,399,752, forward strand.
CACGGTAAGTTTTTCCGTCCAAAACTCGCGACGACTTGATTACACGTCGTCATTATTAATTGCCGTTGTTTTGTTTTTCCAGTTGTTTTTTTTTTCTACTACACTACGTGAAATAACCGTCGAATTGAAAATACAGCGAATATCGCGGTGAGTACAAACAATGTTGGTCGGTTCGAGAATATTATATTATTATTATTATTATATCGTCGCGTTTTGTCGCGACGTTTTCCGCGGACTCGCGCGAATAAAATTCTCGTTTGAACTTCCAGCTCGACATGTTCTTTTTATTCTCAACATAATAGGCATGACGATTTGTTTTATAAACATGTGCAAGTTTCCTCGCCGCTTTAGCATTTCTCAAACGATAAGACATAAATTGCACGAGGTATTGCACGCGGCGCGTTTTTTTTTTTTTTTTGATTGTGATATCCCCGGCGAATCCACACGCGTCGGAGCGTTAATTTTTAATATCGACACTTTGAAATCCATTGTGTTTTTTTTTTTTTTTTAATTTTACTAACAGTGATTTTATTTTAAACATTTTATAAAAATTATTTCTTCGTAACATTATCTCTTTAATTTTAGAATCTAAATATTTAGACTCTTCCTCCACCTTCATAACCTCCATCGTTAATCGTCATCGGTAAACTACATTAATAAACTACTACTAATTAATATCATCGATAAATTAATACAAATAAAACAATCGATTGTACAACATGTGATATTCAACTAAATCATCTAACTCACTAATTATTCTTAAAACGCGGCTTATTCTAACTAAATACACTTATCATATGGCATATGATCACCGATATTTCGTCCTGTCGCGTCGATTTTTAAGTCAGTCAGCTGCTTAAAGCTTATGAAAATATCAATCGCGCGGAATCGATCACTAAACAGTTGTAAAATACGAGATATAAAAATAAAATTTTACTTCTGCCTTTGCGCGTTCACATATAAATACGTGTATATAAAATTTAAATGATGAAATGACTTTCCGTCACCAAACAATCGCAATCGTTTTGACTTTTAAGTAGATAAATTTGAAATAAAGTACGCGTTCTTTCGGTTAATTTCTAAAATCTCTATCGAACGCCGACCTGTTTAAACGTGCACTGGACACATTGGCCGTACTGCGCGATGTTGTCGACGATGATGATGATGTCATTGCTTCAGGCTCTAGAGTCTGTTCGGTTTTTTCTCCCCCCGCTTGTTTACACGTAGAGTACACAGAATCCTTTTGATTGTATCGGAGTTATTTTGAAAGGAACGGGGGAAAAAAAAAAGGGTTATTCGCGGGTATTAAACTTTGTGTGTTTTTTATCCCGAAAACACGGACGGGCGGCGCGGCGGCGGGAATATTATCTCCGCGGGGCGAGTCAAACGTGTAGGAAAACTTGTAAAGTACGACCAATTAAAAAAACTTAACTCCTGCCGGCGCGTCCTGCCGTACGGGCATTCGGGGGTATTAGCCGAGACGGGACCGGGGGGAAAAAAAAAAAAAAAATCTCCGGATTAGTATGTAAATAAATTGATAAAGGCTTTCGTCCCTTTTTTTTTTTTTTCTTTCTTTTTTTCGTACCTTTGACCTCGTAAATATCTCGTATATACACATATACACGTACACGTTATAAACGGCGTGTATCATGTACGGTATATGTATGAGAGAGGAAAAAAAAAAGGACCGTATTTTCGGTTACGACCGGATTAAAAGGGTCCCGGTCTCGAACAAGAGAACGATTTTATTTTATTTTTTATTATAAATACGAGATAAATTTAAAATTTCACCACCACCGGCGGCGGCGTCCCGCCGAAAAAAGTCGTAATACCGCGGGGGGAGGGGAGGGGAGGGGAGGTTATTTCCCACGTTCGCGAAAATCTCGTAATAACTTACAAGATTATGACGATTTCCGTTGGAATAAGTGCGCGCGCTCGCCTGACTTACGCGTTATAATCCGGGCCGTTAAAAAGGTATGCGCGCGCGTTAATGAACACGCCGATTGTAAATGTCGCCGTCGAGTGCGCGGCTAAAACGGTATTAAAAAGAAAAAAAAAAAATCGTTTAATTGCTTTTATAGAGAATATACAAAAAAAAAAATAATTACTTTCGCGCAGCCTATCCCCCCTCCCCCCCAGTTTCCCGCGTGTTTGACCGACCGACGTTCGTCCCCATTATTTAGTAAATATTTATGCACACATTTGCGTATGAATTTCAATACGCGCGGATAATCGATATACGCTTTAATGTTATGCGAGCGCCATTGTGTACGTATTGTGCATCGTATGTGTATTGCAGTTCGGCGATGCTTTTGATCGGGACGGGGTCGAAAACGGCGACGACGGAGGCTTTTCGGAAACGATATTATTATTTAGTAAGTAACACACGTGGGCGGCAAACCGTGAAATGAAAACATTCGTCCGACCGAGCGTGTGCTAGTACAATACCGCGTGGAATATTATTGCCGCGTAATATATTATTATACAAACATTTTCGAGTAATACGCGTGCGATGCGAAAGCGTCTATAAAAAAAATCCTCTCTTTTCAAGCCTCGATAATAATACTTACTACCGCCACCGGGGCGGTACCTACCTACTCTCCGTTTCGTCAGTTGTCGGCTTAGTCGTATTTCGAAATGTGGCAGGTTAAATGTGATTTGCTTTTAAAAAAATAATAATGTTTTATCGAGGGGCTGGAGTTTTTTTTTTTCTTTTTTCTTCCAAAGTACTCGTCTTAAATACTAAAACGCCGCGTATAAATAAATAAAAACCACTTTCAAAAGTTTTCTCGTTGTTTCCGTGTTAGGCGCGCCGCCGCCGCCGCCGTATAGGAGTAATATATAAGAACCGCGCGGCGGCGACGACGACGATCCCGAACCGTGCCGTTTCCGATTCGTTGGTTATATTACTCGTACGGAGTTTTTAGAAACGTTCTCTTTATTTTTTTTTTTTCTTTTCCACTAAACCGTTTAAATTTTTAAGAATACAAGCCTTACGTACGTCGTCGTTCCGAGTTAAAACTTTCAACTATACTTTATTGTATACTAAATGATTTGAAAATCGTTCGTCGCAACGGGAAGAATAATGTAAACCACTATTGTTTTCGAAAAAATAATTTAACGTCTCGATTCATTTCGATTATATTTTATTTTCCAAAATCGTGTTTGTTTTTTTGTCTCTCTCTCTAACTAAGACTCTTAAAATGTGCAGTTCTTAATGGTGCAATAGGCGCACAACGACACTAAAACAACATTTCAAAAAAATCATCGGTAAATCTTTTTTTAGAGTTCACGTTTCAAATTTTCAACAACGATTAAAAATATTAATTTCACGCATCGATATTACATACATTATATTTCGTTATTATTTTATAGGCTATTATGAAACTAAACTGCGATCTGGTTAAAAGGTGCGTACGAATAATATTATTATTAAAAACAAACGTTATTACAAAAATTTAATATAAAATATTTAATTTTTACTCTTTCTCCCCTTTAATGATTCGCCGTGACCGACCGCACACGAACCCTCTTTGATATACGGCGGCGCCGACACTTGACCGCGAGGCTTTTTCTTAATATTAGTAATGAAAATACTTGATTTCATATTATGATATTATATATTATAAAGCGGACAGTGCGAGGTGTGTGTAAAAGTATGATTAAATTGTCGCAAACCGTGTGGACGGTAAAAAATGTTGGTTTTCGTTCGAATAGAAATAATTAACAGGATAACGTCGATTCGAAACGTTTTATTGAATTATTATAATCATGCGACGACCGCGCGCGTCAAAACAATATATCCCAAACGGTCGCGTCTCGGCAACGGAATACGTTCATAAATCATCACATAAACGACATTCGATTAGATATTTAAAATAGGCGCGTTATATTGTTTCGAGAACCAGTCGCGGACCGACGACGGCGGTAATAATAATGGGAAAAAAAAAAAAAAAATGATAAATTACATCCGTGTATTCTCCGTAACGCGACCACCGCAGGGGTGGCGAATCGTAAATTAAAACTGAAAATTTTCGCGTTCTATCCGCAGCGAAATTGCATTCCGATACGAAGCGATACATAAAACACTATGCGAGTATTTACGAACTATATAATAAAGTTGTGTGGCGCATTTATTTTTTTTTTCCGCTCTCTCGGCCGTTTCTCGACTCGGATATTCTGAAGTGTGCCCCGAACCCCACGATCGCATTGAATATTATTTTCTTTTCTTCAGACATTTCCGTCCGTATAATATTATATACTCTCCGTATCCATACGTCGTCGTCGTCGGCGGTCGGTCTGGAACGGGTTTTCCGTTGCGCGTTTTCCACGAGTATAGGCACGACGTGTACGTATAATTTATACGGTCCTCGTTGTATTTGAGACGGTTGAAAGGACATTGGAGTGTACGGCCACTTACGCCATACGAGCACATCGTGCGCGGCGCACTGTGCAGTGCCCCGCGGGGGGGGAAAAAAAAGCGCGTCCTCGACGGATTTTTTCGAGAACGGACCAAAACGATTTGAATATAATATTATAACCGTGAAGTCGAGTCGTTACATTTACAACTCGTTGTATGAATTTTACCTACACGTATAGCGGCGGCGGCGGCGCCGAGTGCCTACCGGTTATTGTTATTCACTACCTACACGTCAGTCGTCGAGCACACACAGACGCGCGAGCACGTTATTTAATATAATAACGGGGTTGTTTTGCACACCCTCGGCGACGTTTGGCCGCTGCACACGATAAAATATTATATATCGAATACTGAAATACTTACCTGCACGTCATATCATTGTTGCGCCGAATGCGAATATAATAAATAAATGTACGCGGCACGTCGTCGTCGAGAGATCCGCGACGAGGATTACGTAAATAGTCTACGGGGACCGACGTGGAATAAAAGATAAATAAACGACGAGCTTTAAATGTATTCGTACGATTTCGCTTTTCTACACGTGATCAAACTCTAAAACATTATTGTTTCTCTGTCCAAACACAGTAGTCTATCTGCTCGTCGATTTTCGGTTTTAAGCGGACCAAAAATCGTAAAAACTTATTATAATATGTACGTGTAGTAGTATTTGATTGGATTACAAAAAGTGGACGCGCGGACGGTCTTACATTGAAGTGGTAATTTTTCGATGATTTTTTCTGCTAGTAGTATTTAAGGACATGGCCGGATTATATAATAATATTACGCGACCCACTGTTTTATCAATTTTCACGGCTCTTTCATTTGTCATTGTCGAAAGGGTCAGACCGTCGTCGACTGCAAATCATATTATCGCGCGTATGATTTTTCGTTCGCGTTGGAAAAAAAAAAATTAATCACAGTCACTTTAGTAGTAAGCGTATCAGTGGTAGAGGACCGCGGCGGCGGCGGCGGATTAAGGACTTCGTCGCAAGTGTCCCGTCCGAAATAATTGATTACATTCAACGCTCGCCACCGCGAGGTCGCGGCCCGTCACAATCTCCGCGCCCGATAATAATACGATATGATATTATAATATAGCGCGATACGGAGGACTAATGGAAATTTAATTTTTCGCGTAGAGACCCTTTTCCCCCGGCACCGCTCCTCGCGTTTCGGACGGGCCCCGATGACCGCCACACGAGCGATGCGGTAACGCGTTAATTCAATATGGATGCACGTCCGTCGCGGCTGTCGACTGATATTCGCACGCGCCGCGTTTTGCATAAAAGGTCCTGTGATTTCGGCTCGGTCCATTATTAGTGTCCGTACACCACCGACCACTCGCGCACTTAAAATACATTTCAAACGACACGTCACATATAAATATAATACATATAATAATATGTGCGTGTATAATATTACGCAGCCGTTTTGTTCGCGCGTATCCGTCCGAGATTCGTGTCGGCGTATATTATATCGTTTCGTCCCGAGGGAACAAAAGACGAAATGAAAATTTCTCCGGCGCTCGCGTGTCGTCGTTAAGGACGACGGGATCGCGCGTGTAAGGGACGAGAAGGGACTACGGAGCACCTCTCGTACACGATATATTTATATAATAGTATATATTATGTGTGTGCAGTGTTTCTAGAATCGAAACGGAAGAGTAGTAGACAATCACGGCGGGCGCGACGCAAATGACTTCTAAACGAGTGCGCGTGTGTGTATATAGTTTTCCCGCGGGACGACGCGCGACGTTTTCTCTGAAACCGTCTCGGGGAAGAGATAGAGAGAGGGGAAAAAAATAGAAATTCGCCGCGCGAACTGTAACAATACGGCGCGGAGAACGGTGTCTGAAAGAATAGAACGAGAGAGACAGAGAGAAAAATCACTCTGCCGGTGACGTCGTTTGCGCTCCGCGGGCGCGTGATGGATGGCCGCCCATCAGGTGCCGCGCGGATCCTAGTCCTCGCGCGCGCAAACTCCCGTTTATCGTATATTTACATTCGAACGGTTATATTACGTATTTATTATGTTGTCCCGCGGACGATTATTCGTTTCGTCGCTCGAAATACGCGCGAACCGCCGCCGTTTTCAAGCCCTGCGGCGAGCGAGCGCCGCCACGCCGCCGCGCCGTCTGATTTATTTTTTTTAATTCAAACAGACTACGTCGCCGTCCGTCTCCACTACGCGTGTGTACGTCTGCAGACGAGCGCACGCCGTGATTGGATTTGGCGCAAAACGTTATGCGTTGCGCGCATTCGCATTCGTCTTCCGGTCTCGTTAATGAACCTCTTCTCGCGGGCGCGCCTACGCCGTGCGGAAATTTCTTTTCCGATCGAAAACCGTTCGCCGTGGCATAATGATGTTCTCTCCTCGTTACACTGACGGCAGCTATTTACGGGAAATCACGCGAGTACGCGCACGTGCCTACTCGTTCGTTTTAAACACTACAACTGCAAATCTCAGGTATACGATTATATTTATTATATATTCGTATATTCGTATATTGTCAAGTGATTTCTATCAAAAGACTTAAACGAAATAGCTAGAAGACGACGAATAAGAGCTCGCATTAAGTCAAAGAGTTATTTCATTATATTTTTTTTTTATTAGAATACATTACAATGTTTCAAAACAATAAGAAAATTTGGTATGAACCGTATGGGAGACAGTTTACAACACATTGGTGATTAGCATTTTTAATAACTTAATTGACCCTTAAATAATTACGTTTATATTATTTCAGATTTCATACGAAAACACATCTACAATAAAATCAAAAACAAATGAGAATTTAATGATTATTTTCTGTTCTGGATTCAAACTCGCCAATCCCCAAATCTATAACGTATATCGGTGAGTAGTTTGAAACGTACGTCGATAAATTTGTATTCATAATGATAGTATATGGGTTGTTGAAATTTAAATAGTAGTTTGTTAAATTTTCTAATAATCGGTTACTATAATTTCAAAAAATATATAATCGACCGTCGTCGGCAATTTTCCGGTCGTAAAAGAAATTGTCAGTATTTTTCGTTGTTGTTAAAGTCGCGTAAAAATCGTGTTATTTGTTTTCCAAACAAACAATATGACGATGTAATTATCATCACATAGTCCGTGACGCGAATCTATAGTCAGTCGTCGCGGTTTTCGACATTTATTCGAGTCGTGGCGCGAAGTGATGAAAACAAAAAAAAGTCTGATCGCGCGCGCGCCCGCGCTCATATGGTACACATAAACGTAGAACTATTTACCGCGACCGACAACGCATATCAACGATAATGTGACGTGCATTGTGCATCGCGTGTATAATAATATGTGCGAGTAAACCGCGAGCGCTTTTCATATATAAATGTATACTGTACATCTGTCTCGAATCATTCGCTCGGTTTGATTTAATATCTGAAAAAAAAAAACCGCGTACACAAATATCCGTACCGCCGTATACTCGTCCGCGATTTTATCCTATATAACAATAATAATAATAATATTATATTATATTCTCGTATTACAATATCAAAGCGCGCGCGACCGCCTCGTCTCCCTCTCGATCGCGTTATTATTGTATGAGAAAACTTTTCGGATACACTCATCGGTTCCCGCCGCCGCCGCGACTTAATAACGTTTTCAGACCAATAATTTGCATTCCCGCTGCGACGACGGGAGACAAGCGCCGCCGTAGAACCGACTACAGCTCACGACGTACACGTGTACGCGATATTATATTTAAACATATATATTTATATAACACAATAATAATGAAGGAAAAAAAAATTATATTATATACGCGAATCGGAGTCGGCCGCGGGATGAACCGTGCGCTTTTAGATATTGAAAACCGGCGGCGGCAGCAGCCGAGTCTCGTATTTTTTCGCAATCGAATTTATATTCAATCCGAAAGACGGAGACAGACGGACGCGAAGACTGCGACAAGCGGACGGAGAGAAAGCGGCGCAAACACGAATTTTTACATCCAACAATAACGCCCGCGTCCTCCCCGCACCCCGCGCGGTAATTCTATTTGCACAAAGTCAACCGTTCTGCCCTTCCTGCGTCGTCGTCCCGCGCGCGATCCTTCTACGTCCGTCCTCCGCCGACGACGCAGTGTCTCTCCGCGTGTCCTCTGCGCCCGCCGCGACGAAAAGCCTTTCGTTTCGTTTTACGCGCCGAGTTCGCGCTTGATTTTCGAACACGCGTCGTTTTATATACCCTCTTGCCGCGCACGAAACAGACGTCTCTCTTTCTGCATTCCTTCGCTTGATAAGCAATCGTTTTCTTCTCGGCGAGTGTCACGAGACTACTTTTTTTTTAGAAAAAATCGCCCTCCCTCCCACCAAAAAAAAAAAAACCTATGGACGGACGGATAACGTTCGGAAGGTGAACAAGATATAGATTTAGTCGGAGACGTTTTAACTATTTTCGTCCAGTGTACGTGTCGGGAAAAGTATGCTTACTTTTTACAAAACAACCCCTATTATACAACAACCAAAAACCTCTTTACTATCACTATACCTGTTAATTATTATATCGTTGTGTATACAGCGCGTAGTACGACGAGACGAATTTCGAACGAGCACAAAGTCTATCAAAAGGTTTGATTTAGCATTCGATCGCTCCTTTCGCCCCTACCGACATGAAATTATAAAGACGACGCGAGTCGCGCGACTCGTACAAGTCGTATGAACGCGCGTACAAGTTGTAGTACGACTGATTTGTCGTACGACTTATTGTCCGGCGTGTGGGTCGCTGAAAAGTTCGCGACGCGATTGCACGCTCGCACGTGATCGCACCGTCCGGCGCGCGGTAATATTATCGGCGGTACGTGTCCGGCGTACGAGATTCTTCCCGATAATTTCCACCGGACCCGTCTCGGCCATCGGAAACCCGGACACGCGCTCACGTTCATCAGCCTCCGGGTCCAAATTGCCGGGCGGCACCGGGCGCGCGACCATTCGATTATGTCATTATAAATACCTTGTTTTTATTTCATTATACCGCTCGCCCGGGGCGGCCCGGGCACCTCATACGCGACGTATTATGACGCCCTCGCCGAGTGTTTTTATATTGGGTTACCGTCGCTGCAGAGCGCAGTGTAACTGCAGCGACCCCGCAAGTGACGCAGTCAGCGCCGACAGACGCGTCTTTCGTCCTACCATGTATAATATTATACTATAGCTATATCGTCGATCGATTGAGTACTCGGGGAAAGGGGTCAGAGCAGAGAAATCGATTTTACAACACCGCGTTTGGCCTCGTGGTCCTTGATCCAGACAGCACGGAGTCCACTAGACCGTCCGTATATCTTTATATTATGATGATGTGCCGAAATGTGTTGGTATTTTTTTTAACAAACTTTTCTCCAAATCGGCTCATCACTTATCGATCATCCCTTAACTGAGAAATGAGTTTTTATTTTAAATTTGTCTAAACCGATTATTTTTGAGAATTCGTTGGATAACTACGCGTTTCTCCCAACACGCTGCAATCCTTGGGATATCGACGAATATTTTCAATATTATAGCGTATAATTTGAACAAAGCAAACTCGTATATAGCGGTAACGTGTTTATTCAGCTCTTTGACGGTGTGTAACGCAATTTTTTTTAACTCGTCCGTCTTGGTTAGGTCTGCCACATCTATCATCGCGTCCCCAGCGAAGAAACGTCAACGTCACAAACACGATGTTTTACAGGCCAAGAGAATCATCCACTGCACGAGTACAAAGGATATTTTAAAATAATGCCGAAATATAATGAAAAAGATAAACAAAATGCAAATATTTAATATTATTAATCGTTTTATTTCGATTATTTCGCTGAAAAGGTGGAAAATTATAAATGGAAAAAAAAAAACACGAGGTGATTACAAATTGTTTTAAATGTATTTCACAGAACGTTGTTTGACGGCAGTTGCGAGAGAGCTTGTCGTCGGTGGACTCGCAGATCTCGAGCGTCCACGTCATGCAGTACATTGTGTTTTGGCCATTGTTCACAGTATGATATCAATCGTTTATTATATTATGTTTCTCGGAGTGGTGTTTGTTGCGCTGGGCTATGGTTGCAGAGAGGTGTGCATTCGCCGCGATCAGAGTGAAAATCACAACCGACATAGTAACCGGTGCGGAAGCGGTTTTCTCCGAAGAATATAATTGGCTGTGTTGCCTTCGACGTAAAACATTCGACACAGCGTTACAACGCTATAATGATGCGGTTTATAATAAAATATCGACGACGCGACATCGCGTTTGCAGAGCCGTACGATATTGCCGAGTATTTATGTTATAATCTGGCGAGCGCGACGCTAACAATAATAATAAATAATAATAATGACGACGGTAATAATATTAATATACACTTACGCACCCGACAAACGACTGATTATTAATCATCGAGAGCGGGAGCGGGAGCGGGAGCAGGACGAGCGGAGACGATGATTAGGCCGAGCGCGCGCGTGTGCCATTAGGCGCGGGTGTGCTCGCGTTCGGCGGCGCAAAGCCTTTGGGAAATGTCAATGTTATGAAACAGTATTAGAGTGCTAATTGCGTCGATTAACGAAACTGGCGTCGAAACGTAATTTAACATTTCGAATGCAAATAACGTTGTCATCCGAAGGGGTAAACACGCGCGTTTCGAGGAAAATATATATAAACTTAACTGCAGTCACGGCCGTGGCAGCGCGCATTAACCGCAAAGGCACGTCGTCGCCGCCGCCGCCGCCGCCGCCGCCGTCTTCAGACTGCCTCTCGTCACGTCACGTTTGATTTAGTGCCGCTCCTTTATTCGAGAAGAAAAAGGGTCGCTGCAGTGTATTACGCGGCGTAAAAGAGAGGCGACACACTTTCGCCAGTCATCCGTTTGACGGAATTACAATAATTCGCGGCGAGAACGCTCATCGTCGTACTTTTGCTCTCGTCCCACGCGCGCTCCCTATAACCACCATTCACCGTTAGTGTTGTTATACTGTTCCGCGCGAGTCGGCGAAACGAGACGAACGGAATTTAAAATACAATTCGCCCGGGTAAATACCGAAAACGAAATAATTAAAAGTCAATTTGACGTTTTCGATCGAAAGAAATAAAAAATAAAAAAAACTCGTCTATAGCTGTTTATGTAATCAATTTATTTAACCAAATATTTTTCTAAAATTTATGGTATCATTGAATCGTTCATATTAATATAAAATGAAAGGGCACTTGACAGAGTTAAACCGTTGTGTTCGTAAAAAATTATGACAAAACAATTATTGTTCCGTTGTATTTTATTAGTTATTAAAGTGTGATGATATACCTTTGTGAAAATAATGTCTTTATACGTATCTCAGAGTTTTAAATGCTGCCCCGAGTATGCCGCACCTAACTTGTTTGAAATTTCGTCAACATTACCGGATTTAAAATCAACATTGTAAAATATTTATAAATAACTAGCTGAATAACCCGGCTTCGCCCGTGTGCAGTATAACTTTTATTTTATCAGTTTTTTTCATTTTTACCCCTTTTACCCCTTTTAACTCCGGTAGGTGTCGAATTTAGGAAAATCCTTTCCCATGGGGTCTCCACTATATAAAACGAAACTGCTGACCAAATTTCATACTCAAAGCTCCAGCAGTTCCAGCCAGGTGAATTTTTTCTAGTTTCACCCTTTTTACCCCTTTTAGCCCCCTTAGGGGTCGAATTTTGGAAAATCCTTTCTTTAGGGGCCTCTGCTATATTAAATGAAACTATTGACAAAATTTAATACCACAAAGCTCCAGCGACTCAGGATTTTTTCCATTTTTACCCCTTTTAACCCCCTTTGGGTTAATTTTCTTAATAATTCTCTCCGTAAAAACCATCCTCGTACTTCAAGGAATATTATAAAAAAAGAATTAGCGAAATCGGTTCGGGGGTTGTTGAGTTATGCGCTCACAACACATTTTGCGATTCATTTTTATATATAAGATTTATAGTTCCAATAGTGACGTCTATTGATTCCGACACCACTGGTATTATACGCATAGGCGCCTAAAGGGGGAAGCTAAGGGTAGCGACCGCTACCACACCTTTTTTCACGAGGTAACGAAAAACATAATATTTTTGCCGCCCCATGAAAAAATCGTGCATAATTTTGCACTAGAAACGCGTAAAAACCGAACAGATACGTTATTAATAATATTATGCAACTGTAATTTGAATGATATTATAATAGATATTCCGTTATGAATACATAATTATGCAACAATAGTTATGTAACTATAATTATGTAACTGTAATTTGAATGATATTATAATAGATATTCCGTTATGAATACATAATTATGCAACAATAGTTATGTAACTATAAGTGTGTTTACGCGAATAAGGGAAAGTCCGCGTCAGTGCAATACTGCGTGGGTAACACGGCGAATGAAAGCAAAGAGCCGCCCTCGCGCCACCCGGCCAACGACGGCCGAGCGGCGCGCGCAACCCAACCGACACCGATCGGGCGACGCACGCGAAGGTATAGCAGCATTACCAGTCTAGCGCCGACAGCGGTTCGGAATGTTCCTCTCGGTTTTCACATCGCAGTTTTAATTTTTCTCCGCAATAGTCGATAATGTTTGTCGTCAATATCGTTATTATTATTCATCTCGTCGACGACTATAATCGAAACTTTTAATCGCGAGTTTTTTTTTTTTTAATTTTGAATTTTCAACGAGCGAATTCTGTACCTGTGACCATCATTTACTTTATTTCACAAGCCAATACGAACACCGAACCTCAACAGCAACCCGCCGACAGGCCGTAAGTAGTACCGTTTATATTTATATTTACAGTCTAATAGAGACATAGATGGGTATAATATCTAATTATAAAATTGAAAACATTTCCGTATAGTTTTGGGGAAATATACTTTTAACCACATCCTAGGCTCTCGACTGGCCTAGACATTCGTTATTAAATCAACTACTTGTCACATGATAACCTGTACTTTCGACTATCCCAATAATTTGACGTGCGTGTAAATAGTGAGACGGTCAATACGTATTATTATATAGCTTGTATAAAATATAATTAATGAGTTCAGAGTTTTGGATAAACGTAAAAATTAAAAAATTCGATTATTTAAAAAAACCGTATTATTTAAAACTATTTAGGTAGGCGTTTAAGAAATCGTTTTAATATTATTTTATGAATTTTTTCAAGTTCGCTAATGATATTATAATATAATCCGGTATAATCAGCGACGACTTGATCCGAGTGCACACGCTCTCGTTTGCGAACGGTAGGACAAAAGCATTTTTGGAATAAAAAAAACTCTAACGCGTCCAAAAACCATACTATAAAGGGTTGCGAAAAATAAAATAAATAAAACGCGTTAGACGTATGAAAATATAAATACGACGTGGGCCGGCGACCAAATCATAGTGGTTATAAGTATAGCGAATGATCATTCTGTGGGACTAGTAGGAGTATAATATTATAATATAAAACATCGGAATGTACTCGGGTGAGCTCAAATAAGTACGTATAAAGTTTTAAACTTTGAACCTAGTATTTTACGCGTCTTAAACCTATAGAATTTCGATAAAAGCGATGAATAAATATTGGAAATATTTTAATGTCACCGATAACACGCATAGGTACTATAAAAGTTGTGCCCGTACAGATATATCGCGGAGTTGATAAATCTGCATATTCGCCGCTACGAAAAACAAAAAAAAAAAAAACTATGTGTCTAATGTGTGCGCGTTGCCCGCTAAAATCCTGTTCGCCTGTTCGCGAGAAAAATCTTTTGTAAATAATAATAATTGGCGAGTCGATCTTGACGCGACGAAAAAATTGGGAATCGACGTCGTGTGTTTGATGGTTGATAAATTAATTTTTAGAGTCTCTACGACGAAGAACCAATCGAGGCTCTTGGAAAACATTTCACTAACTGAGACCCTAAAATTATTCGTCGATGGTCTGTCGCGGGAGTTATGTGTGTGTATTATTTTTTTTATCTCGCTGATGCCATTTGTTTATTATATTTAATGTAATCTCGTTTTTATTGTTCTGTTTTAGAAAAAACACACACGTCGTGGTGAAATCAATAACTTCCTAGTCTCAGACGAAACCTAAAATTAAGTCCTAAAATAACAACCACCCTCCTCCCATCGCTGGACACTTAACCCGAAATTTCTTTCTTCGGACAGTAAGTATTTGATTTGATATTATGTACAAATAGTGTACTCATAGAAATGAGAAATAAATACCGTATATTATAAATATTAATGTATACATTTTTACTCGAAAAAAATCAACGACAAAATTAATTGAAAAATATTTTTTAATCCTCACGATTAAAAAGGAATAAAAGCACTAAATATGTGGAAAATAAATTATAAAATATTCTTTGGTTAAAAAAAAAAATGATAAAATATAGCAAATCACACACCATGGCAAAAGTGCGCAATATAAAATTCTATACACATATAAATTATTATTTATTATTAATGAAACAATTGGAGATTGATTCTATCAGAATCGATTGAAAATCATGATAATCTTTAATTTTTAATATTTAATTTCATTTATTTTTAACCGTGTAAGTTCATATTAATTAATAGATTTACAAAATCATAAATATGTATATGGCGAAAACGTTACAGTTTCATAAGACATTGTGTACAAATAAAAAGAAATACTAATAATATTAATAACATTTACGATATCATAAAATCTCGTCGCAAACATTAATTAAGTAATACCTAGATATACTCGTATTATAAATTTATAACCAACTCGTACAAAACGGATAGTATCGAATAATAATTCTAAATTTGATGTTTAAAAATAAAAATTAATGAATTTTAATCCTCTTGGACTATGTACTACTGTTGTCATTTATATCTATTGATAAATGTCATGGAAAATGTATAAGGTTTTAAAAATAAAATAATTATAAACTTGACCAATTTGAACAATAAGATAAGTATTGCATTATGCATTTGACAAATACGAATAAATATTTTGTTTGTATTGCACGTATTAACGATTGTAATAGGTTTTGTACTCTATTGGAGATACATATGAATTAGGTATTCAGACTATTCTCCTGGAAAAAAAAACAACTTACTATTATATAATTATTATTATAATTTTTATTTATTGAAATGTGTGCACAGGTAATCCAGTTATTTAAATTATTCCATTCAATTAAACAAATGGTGAGATACAAGACTCGGACGAGATACAGGTGACGGGTGATTGATGCTGGTAAATTGATGTTTTTGATTTGAGACCAATGTACCAGTGTACACGACAAGACCGATTCCGAGTGGCAGTCGGGTTGAGTGGGTCAACTTTAATTCTAAATATGGTCGATATTAGTATGTCGGAGCGCTAACCGGTAAATGAAATAACAAACGAGCGGTAGTTTAAATTTCAGTTTAATTGCGATGACGGGCATCGAACGGTCCGGGCACTACTGCTCGTTAGTCGGTCGACAGGCACGGAGGGCACCAGATCAGGGTGACCAACGGGCGGGCACGAGGTTGCGATTTATACAAAACAGAAATGGTCGCTAACAAGTAGTAGTAAGAAGAAAACTTCTCGACTGTGGTAAGTCGAATTGTGTTTTGCCGAAAAAGCTCTGCTCAAATCGTCCTAGATACCGACATGATGAACACGACGGGCTAGGAAGATCAAATCAACTTCGGCAACGGGCGTATGTCGGAAGAGACAAGGCAACGGCAACAAGAAACAATAGGTATGTAGAAAACTAAATAAAAACAATTATTTGTTACATACGATCGATATTATACCAA
This sequence comes from Drepanosiphum platanoidis, assembly GCA_948098885.1. NCBI lineage: Eukaryota > Metazoa > Arthropoda > Insecta > Hemiptera > Aphididae > Drepanosiphum > Drepanosiphum platanoidis. The sequence goes on from OX402531.1 coordinate 5,415,936, forward strand.
TGAGTTGTTAGATTGGAAAAAATTCTATGCCGTATTTGTGCACGATTAAAAATGTATTTTAATATTTCACTTTCACGGGTGAAATCGGAAAAAGACATCTAACAAAATTTAGATGTGAACATTTTCTTACAAAAGCGTCTCCGTATAAATGTTTATACGATGATCAATATGTTCTTTGATCGAATTTCGGAAAGTAAGTTTTAAGTATAATATCCAATTGTTACAGTTATTTTACTAGGCCATAATACGTATACTCGTATTTCCACACGAGTAGTCCTCTCAGAAAGGCCTAGCGGTTTTTAACAAAATATAAATAAAAACGAAAATTTCTAAAATATTATCAGAGAGAATAAAATAACAATCGAGTTAGAATATATCTCCACAGACTTATTATTACGTTTTTGAGCGTTAAATTTCTACATTTTTTTTTAAATTGTTCAAATTTCAAAAGGTATTTTCCACTCGTTTTCATCTAAAATAATTAAATTTTGTGTTTCAGATTTTCTCTATTGCTCACACCTAGTGTTATGGTAGACGAAACAGATTTGTCAGATTGATTTTTAACCAGACAGTTTTCACAAAATCAATGCGGCCCACAATCGAGGACACCACGAGTTCTTTAGCACCACAAAAATATTGAGGTGGACGTATCATCACTCAAATTTACAATCAATATTCTATCAACTTTTAAAACGGAAAAGTTATTGTGACGTCACAGTCAGTGGCTTGTGTCCGTAAGGTGTATATTTTATTATATTCATAAACTATTATATATACTCGTATATTATTAATATCGACTGTGATTTATTATACTTTTTTATTATACTATAACCTAGAGTTTTGTTTTTCCGGCAAAAGTAACTTATCTCGCTAAGCAATTTACTACTAATATCATCAACCGCCTTTGGAAATTGGAAGTCGTCCCATCTACCCAACCCCTTTCGCTCAGAAGCGTTGCTCTCGAGAGCAACGGTACTCAATTGGTCTCGTGTTTTAAATGTCAATTTACCAACATCGTTCGGCCGTATCTCGTCCGGGTATTGTAGCTCACCCTTTTTTCCTGGCCCGCGTCCGCCCCGGTGAGCCCGGCCGCGTTGGCCGGGCGAATGAGTTCCTGCACGTCACTGTGGCGCACCTGCCGCCAGTCGGACTAGGTGCCATCGCTGGTGCTCGTCTCGAACGCCTCCTCGTCCTTCTTGGTCGCGGTCACGTGGCTCTCGGTGGCCGAGGTCCTCGACGACGGCCAGTTTGACTAGTCCGCAGGAGTCCGCCGCCTGTTGCAGCAGCTGCAAAAAACAAATAGCGAGTAAATAATTATGTAAGTGGCATTGTTTTTTTTTCATCGATTGTCGGTGTAACTATCGAAGAATATTTTCTTTTATCATCATCGATTTTGTTGAAAATTGCCGTAAATTGTAGTTTTCTTTTTTTTTTTTCTAATAGTTTTTCGTCTGTTTTTATAAAACTGTTGGGAAAAAAAAACAACCTGTCGTCGAAAGTATCATTCAAATCCGATTTCCGACCAGAAACCTCCGGGGAAGTTTTTGATCGGAGCAAGTCTTCCGGTCGAAATCACGTGCGCAACCGCGAAAAAAAAAAAATTACGTTACGAAAAAAATTCTAAAATGAAAAATGTTTCTAAAACGTACAAAAAAGGTCAGCATTTTTTGAAAATCGTATAATCTTTAGATAATAGTGATATAAATATTCCGTGAAAATTGCAGGTCTATGCGGTTGTTATTTTTTTTGAGTTGCGACGAAAACAAAGATTATGTCAAAAATCGCGGTTTACGGTAAATGTTTTTGTTTTAATCATTAAATTATACTTGTTTGGAAGTTCAACAGCCATCGTATGCATTTCGGTGGCTGTAGTCACTTTCATCCCAAATTGTTTGATTTTTATTGCTTCCATAGATATAACACGTAACGAGTCTTAAAAAAAAAACAAAATATAAAACTTTTAAGTCCCTGATATATTTTTCAAAATTATCTATTTTGTTAAATAGTAATAATATATAAAACGCATATAAGTATATTCGCTATCTTTTATTTATAAATATAATACATTTTTATATACTTATGTATGTTTAAAACAATAAGATTTTTTTGGGCTTTATAAGATTTGAACGAGTTACAAACGGATGATTGATAATTTTAGACTGTACTTTTAAATTTGAAAACAATGTAATGAACGAGAAAAATAATTTCTTTACCAAGTTAATTACTATTCTTATTTCAAATTAAACAAATTGTCGCCATAAAAAAAAACTAAATTCGTAAAGAAAAATTATATTGTTGATTTTGTTTTTTTAACCTATCTCGTCAAAATATAATTTTTAAACGCCTTATACGTAGTTATCCACAGTTATAAATTTATAATGCACAAATTTTGAAAAACAAAAAATATTTCTGGCTTAAATGATTAATGAAATTCATTAAAATTTGAATAACGTTTTTTTTTAATACTAAAAGTTAAAAATGTCATCGAACTGTAACAATACATTAATAATGATAATAATAAAAGAAATAATTTGCAATTTTTAATAATGAAAAAAGCTCGGTCTAAAATTAAAATAAATAACATTAAAAAGACAACATATGTACATAAAACCTAAAAACTTACATTTTCAACATTTATATCTCTCCTTAAAACATCCTTTAAACTGACTAGGGCTTGAACATTAGAGAATTTTACGTCATTCGGAATAATTATCATAGCTTTATTTTCATAACGCCGAGATAATATAGTATCGAAATAGGTACTTCGTGCAGGAAGCATATCCTGAAAATACCCAGATATTCATACAAATATTATAATCAATTATAGTTGATATTAATATTATAATATAACTATTATATATTAATATATAATAGTTTATAAATATAATAAAAAATACACCTTGCGGACTCTATGAGAGTCTTTCTCTAACAAGTCTGTGTAACGTCACAACGACTTTTCCGTTTTAAAAGTCGAGAGAACATTGATAAATTGTAGATTTTGAACGAGGACACGTCCACCTTAAACGATATTTTTGCGGTGTCCTCGGTTGTGGGCCGTACTGATATTATAAAAACTGTTTGGTTAAAAATCGACCTGACAAAATTTTTTATCCATCATAACACTAGGTGTAAGTAATAGAGAAAAGCTGAAACATTAATAGGTAATCAATTAATTCAATTATTTCAAATGAAAACGAGTGAACATAGTTTTTAAATTTGAACCCGTCGTTGGTATCGCTACGTCCTACCATTGAGTGCTCGCCTCGTTGTTTTTTTTTATCATTATTTATTACAATAATAATAAACATTGAACGTCGAAACTAACACCAAATTATTTATATTTAAATATTTTACGAATTATTGTTTAACTATTTTTCTCGATAGTAAATATTTGAAACAATGAAAATAATGGGCGTAGCTAGGATTTCAATCGGGGGGGGGGGGGCAGTGATGTAGCCAACTTTAAATCATTAAAACTCAATTTTTTTTTAAAGTAGATTTTAATTTTTTTTTACGTGTAGATATCACTCGGTCTCACTAAACTATTTTTAGACTTCATGTACTTATATCATATTTAATATTTCAATTTGTAAAAACTTACACGTGTGGTATAAGAAATACAATTTAGTTTGTAGTGCAGGGGGGGGGAACTTGCCCTCCCCTGCCCGGGGCAGGCTGCCCCACACTCGCTACGCCCATGATGAAAATTAAAAACTACACTCAGAATACAAACGAGGTGAGCGCGCCACGCTCACCGCGATCCAATGACGGATTAAGAAAATTTTGAGAAATTTATCAATGCTCAAAAACGTAACGGTAAGTCTGTTTATTCTAAATAACTCGATGAATATTTTTAGAACTTTTTGTTTTTATTTATATTTTATATTTATTTTTTTCAAGATTGTCAGGCCTTTCTGAGGGATTTCGTGTCAGAGATTGCTAAGTACAATAATCGTAACAATTAAATAATATGTTTAAAACTATCCGAAATTTGATCAGAGGCCATATTGATAATAGTCATATAAGAATTTATTCGGACACGCTTTATTATAATAATTTAGAAATAACTTATTTTACCCAAAAATACTAACGATTAAGATATAAAATTTTAATTGATTCCATTCATATCGACGGTAATAAATTATAATTATTATTATATAATAATTATAAATATTATACTATATTTATATAGGTATATAAATTAACATGAGTATATATAATATTTTATATATATATAATTTATCTCGAACATCAATTGTTGTTTTACAAAATCTATATTAAAATATCATAATACCATCGAATAATCATACAACAACTATAATAATATAATGTATAATAAGACACAACTATAAAATACAAAATAAGACACGCGTTATCTACATGGTGTCCATCGTGTTATAAAATTACCGATCCGTGTGGATTATAAATACTATAAAATGACACGTATATAAAATTATAGTATAAAATTTATAATTGGATTATCTTCATTAATTCGAATAAATTTATTTTTATAGACGGACGAACTTGGTCACTAATAAAACTATTGTGTGGTATATATATATATATATATATACGTATAAACAATCACAATATGCAATGATGTTATTTATAATTATATTTTAAGGTATTATTTGATTTCCAATAATAGTGCACCGACAAACTACGCAATCGAAGAACTCCACCTCGGCGGCTACAACGTGGGGAAATCGGCTTGAGGATTCGTAAAACACGCGACACGGATTACAACCGAAACTCGGGACGACGATAGATTTCGAAAGTAATAATGATTTAAACAGTGTCGTCTGCATCGATTTTCTAAATGCACTCAACTCGCGACATACCGAGTCCGGTACTTGCGTAAATCGAAAGTTCGTAACATCGAAATTCGTTAAATCGAGAGCCGTTTGTCACGTGTACATAGTTGTGTTTAATTTTTAAAAACGGTAATTTTTTTATTTTTTCATACTTAACCGCTCGCGCTTACCCGATAAATATAGCGTCGTCCAAATTATACAACTACTAAATGTATAAATAATATTATATATTTATCGGTATGAGAATTTCAGCGATAATGTACTCGTCGAGCACCACATCGCCGCCACGATAATCGCCAGAAAAACTTCGTAATTGCAAAACATTTGGTTTTTATAAATACATTTTTCGTAGAGTCATTTATACGCCGGCACACGTTTAAATTAAAATAATAAAAATTAAAAATACACCAGTTCTTAACTAACCGTCATTTTTTGGGACCGATTTTTTCTACAATGTTCACGAAACGAATACAATTTTCTCGAATTAGATAAACCAATCTGATATCGACCGTGTTGCATAATATTATAAATATTTAATAAAGAAATAATAATTGAAACAATATCAAATCAAAGACGCGGTAGCTAAAATTACTGTTTTAAATATAAGTCGTACGGAAAAAAAAAACCCAACTCCCCTCCTCGTTTCTCTCTTTATCTATTGTTTTTCTACGATATTGTGCTAATTACAGAGAATACATTTAAATTAATAAAATCGAGTCCTGTCGCGGCCGCCATTTACAGAGTTTTGTAATTTAAATTATTAATTTTGCGTGTGTTTGAAAACTCTACGACAACGCGCGCAGCCGAGACGCGTGGATTTCTTATTTTTACCATTAGTAAAATACCATTAAAATATCTGTTCGATTGCAACCTTTCGATTTTTATTCGTTTTAATACAATAAATTCAACATCATAATAATAGCACACAAGTAATTTAACGGATTTAATTGTTTTATTTACTTTTTACCAGGCCGTTAGTCTCCCGTGGCCGCCGCCGCCTCGTTCTTCCAACCGACAGCCCGGACCCGAAGACGAAGTCGATTTGATTTCTCCTTGTCGCGTCGTGTTCGTCATGTCGGTACCTCGGACGGTTTGCGGTCGACGACGAGACGATATTATTATGACGCTGGTACGGCGGAAGATTTGGGCAGAGCTCCGCCGTTGATGACACGGAGAGGAACGGATATAGCCTGTTTGTTCACATTCGGCTCACTTATATAGCCCGTATATGATACCGCGGTAAAATTACATCGATATCGTTCCCGAGTACACCGTGATGCCGCGTTAAAAATAATAGCAATTAAGATAATAAGAACAACAATTCAGTATATATTTAATCGGCCGATAATTGTTTGCCACGCGCGCGTGTGAGGACATTACCGGAACAGATAGACGTCGCTTTATATATACATTCTATTTCGATCCCAACCCGGAGATCTCGGTTCGATAATTTGATCGACTTGAATTCGGTCACGTTTCGAATTATCACTCGCGTCCAGTTGCAAATGATAATATGAAACTTTTACAATGGAAAAATGAAAAAAACTCGACCGCTCAGGTATACCGTATACGTATTGTACATTGTATTGTAATTATTGCATACAAGAGTTAATATTGAAATTTCTTTATTTGAATATTTTCCGTTGACATTTTGACGTGATTAATTATTGATTGAAATAGGTCTCCGTAACGATTTCGAATTAAAAAACAATTGGGAGGCGACACACGGTCGAGTCTTACACCGTTCTTGGCGTATGTAAATGTTTAAATAGCTCTGACATGGATATCAAACACAAAAAACATTCAAAAGGAAACGAAGGATATTATATGAAGTAATTTAAGGACGGTAGGTAGGGAGAAACCACTTTATCACATAATGATCCGCTTAGGGACTTTGAAAAAGAAAAAATAATAATAATAAGTAAAATCCGCATTTATGATGACGATTTTTAATCGAAACCGGAAGTAAAATTTGCAAATTTTTCAACAATAACACTCCTGCGGGCAAAACGTTTTTATTTTTATTTATTATATTATCATTAGAGATTTATAATATTCTTTAATAAATTACTTTATATAATATATATATAATAATACATTTAAATCGTTCATTATACGATAGTACATGTCGTAAGATATGCGCTAATTGGTAATTTATTTCCGGATTGTAATTAATCGACTCGTGGGTTTATATTTTTGTCCACAGAGTCGTTACGTCAATAAACAAGTACAAACGCTAATAGAAATTGTGTAGGTATACTTACGTGAGCGCATCCACGACCCACAGAATTATAAATAATACAAAACAAAAGCTAATTGATATTACATCGATTAGTGTTTTCATCGTATCAACAACGCCCATCGCATGAAAATAATGTAAAACCAAAATTGAAACGTATTTACTTATTGTTCCGATGACGTCAGTGGAAGTTCGCGACGTCGGACGAGACTTCGAAAACGAACAACACGCGACACACAATAATTTGTGACAATATCAGATACACTGGTGTTACAGCCTACAGGTATTATATACACCTGTATAAAATAATGGAATATGTCTGTTGGGAGCAGATTTTTATAAATGTCGCCTCATATTACTCTCTTACGTTGTAGGTGAATATTTAGTCAAATGGGGTCAAATCGAATCGTCTAGAGTTTACATCCACGGATCCAAATTCACATGTAGAGCCGTACATAAAGTCGAATTTATCAATAGTTTTAAAATAATAATCCTACGTCACGCGGTAATTCGAGGTATCTACTAATTTATTTATTATCATTATTATTTTCAACAATGGTTCTATTTTAATAATTCTTCAGAGAACGATTGTAATATAATAATATGTAATATTAATTTTACAGAAGACTACGGCGGAACCGAGATTTATAATACTATGAGTCGTCCGGTCGATTTCCGATCGGAAAATCGCTTTGAAACGCGATGTTTGATCGTCGCGGACGGACGTTGGATTTCGCTCGAACGGCACGAGAGACGGCGCGGCGCGCCGTTTTCGAATCGCGAAAACGGGGTTCCGGACGCGTAACGATCCGCTTGCCAAATCGCCACTATACAAAACCGACCGATTTTGAAGGCCGCGGGGTCGTCGCCCGCGGGAGAGCCGTGGCGTTTGAAAGGCCCCGTACGAACGAATACACACGCGCCAAACGCCACGAGTAGAGTACCACTGCGCCGCCGCCGCTCGTACTGATTGACATGTCGTCGACGAATATTATGCGCGCAAACGTTATTCCCTCCGTCGCCGCCGCGACGAAAATTAAATATTTCTCTTCGTGAAAAAAAAAAAAAAAACGCCGCTAAATCAAAGATCACGAAAAAAAACCTTATAAATATTCATCGAGCCCTGTCGTATTATTTCCACCCCCCACCCGTCCGTTTCGTTGACGTTGCGGTACTCAGACGTTTCGGCGAGTCCCGCGGGACGACGTCGCCGCGCGCCGTCGGGGAAAAAATCCCGAGTCTAAGGATCAAAAACTCTATATATATATATATTATATAGATGCGCGTAACGGTACGTGGAAAAGGAAAATAATAATAAAAAGTAAAAAGACGGTAATTGGAACGGAATTAGGATGCGAGGGCAATCTTTGTTGAGCGAAGTACGACGAACCGTGACAAGTATTCGCAGTGCGAATAAATGCCGCGACGACGCGGGCTGAGTGCGCGCGAGGGATCGGTAAACCCCGATTAAATAATAAAAAGCTTTTAATCCGTAAAAAATAAATACGGGCAGAAGCCCATTAAGATAAAAATAAATGTATGAACAAAAAAAAAAAAAAAAATTCCCCCGCCGCCGGATTATAAAATATGCAGGTCGGCAGCCCGCAAAAATGTGTGTACCCCCCCCCCCCCGCAACTCTTTTTCTTTTTTCTTTTTTTCGGGCGTCGGTAGTTCCTTGTTTTTATTAACGGCCGGGCTCCGCGCGAATTTACACGGAGTTTAGTGTGCACCGTCTCTTATCCGCGAATCGTATAGATATCATTAATTAGGCGTATTATTATTTAAATAAAAAAAGGAAAAGAAAAAGAAAGTCATTTGAAAATTTATAAAAACTTTTCCTTTGACGCCGTGGCGGAGGCGGTGGCGGTAGGTAGAGGGAAAGGGGAAATGCGAGTTCGTTTGTGTGTTTATTGCGGCGTTGGCGCGGCGCCGTTATATATGTTTATTATATTATTATCTTATCTAAAACTATATACAACACCCCTTTTGCCGAACGCGAACGGCATAATATTGCAGCTCTTATTTCAAACGACCGAGAACGCGCCCGACGGCTTTTGTGCTGCGTGGCCGGCGACGACGACGTATTCGTACGATGCAAACGACGGCGGCGGCGTCGTTTCAAATCTTAAGGCTCGTTACGGTATTGTACGCGAGGTGATGCGAGTGAGTGTGGATTATAAAATTCGAAAATATACACATTATAATAATATGTAATGTGAATAGTAATAATTTGGGTTTTATTATGTTGTAGAAATCTTTTACGACACGTCATATCATTTAGAATGCGCAAAAGGAGATAAATAATGTCGCCGTTCCGATTGGTAGGTTCGGGGTTCTACGATTAAAAAATGTATTTCGTTTTCCGTGGCAATTCGCCCTCAGATCTGCTTTTGAATCGATCATGTCGTCAAAAGCCTATCGCAGTCACCAATGCGTTTATGTTATTGTTACAGCAAATTGTCGGAACACCCCGCAACGCGACAGCAGGTATACGTTGAAATTCGATTTCAATAGTCGATGGTTTTACTTTTTACTCAAACCGTATTATCATAATTTATTGTTTTATACAAATTATCGGAAAATTATTTCTCCTCCACAGACAGAGCCTAAATTACAGCCTGTAGAAGGTGTAGCCGACGTAACAAAACAGTCTGTGAAACTGATCCATGAGTGGAATTTTCGAACTGCCTTTCGGGATTACGTCACTATTCGTACGACCAGCGACACGTTTTGCGACAAATTTCCCGATCATTGATATTATGAAGCCATGACGTCATAGATGCTCTAAAAATACTCCGATATACAAATGAGTATACCACAAATTATAAATATAAATTTTTAAATTTATATGAAAATTCTTATTTTTATAATGGTAAAAATAGATGTTACAGATATGAAGGTTTGAGCAGCATTCCGTAAAACTGCCTTACGTTTTAATTTAAAACCAATAACAGGTACCTATTAATTAATAAAATGAATTAAACTTATAATAAACCTGCCTAAATTTAAATTGCACTGGACTATTTAGATCGGTAATTAACTGATAGCTAAATGCCATTAGGGCCGATATGTATGCTTATTCTAAATGCTGCAATCGTTTAATTTTAAATTATCGATCGACGAGTCATATTATGCAGGACGAACTATGAACGCGAATAAAAATCCGAACACCAATTTGTTCAGTATTGATCGAAATAATATGAAAACCAAAATTCTAATCCATTTTGTTGATGAGCGCTTAAAAAATGTCAAAATCGTCGAAATATGCGGTGAAAAAATTCGTAATCTTAATCCCGCATACATTTATTATAATGTGCTTCCTTAGCATATCGACCGAAAAAAATAAATAAAAATTATGCAAAAGCATACAAATCCGCGCTCTACAGTTATATAACATATTATTACAATAATATCGAGATTTATCTTAATACGATCCGTCCCTGCGCACGTGTCGCTTTCGAACGCCATTGAAAAGATAGCCCACCGAAATATCAAAAAAAAAAGCGCGTCTTCGTCGAAGCCGTCATAATAATATAATACGAACGAGGAGTGTGTCTGTGAGAGGTCGGGGAAATGAACGGCGAACGATTTATGTCATCCCGATGGCGGCGCAGAGAGGAGCTCGCGAGACCGCGTCGAATTCGTATTTTTAAGTTCGTATAATATAAATTTCTCGTCGAATTTCGTACGGCTCCGCGATTATCGTCTACAAGCGCGGGGCGGCGGGTGTTTGAGAGACGCGTCTCGAGGGGCACACGACTACTCCGCCGCTGGAAATAACCTGCTCCGCTCGGACGGGCGATATTATTTATTGTCCTGTGACATATTTTGGCTCCGGACGACGCGACGTGAGAATACGCGAAAAAAAACTGTAAGTAGCCGATTTTCGTGCACGCCTACTCGCTCTTGCGCGCGTTTTAGCTCGCGACCAGCGACGATTGTACTAACTAGTGTTTATTTTTCTCAGGATCGATCCAGGATCATTCGCTGCGAACGTCAATATGAGTAATATTACCGACAATCCATCGGCGACTCGAGCAATACACGGTAAACGTTGGTCTTATAAATTACTAATGTTTTATCATACTTTAGTGCTCGTCCATTGCGTGTTACGTACTTTTTTTTCTTCGTTCTCGCCCAAACGTTCAATAACACTCGGCTGGAACATAAATCATACGATTAATATTTTATAACAAAAGATTAGTTTTCTAAATATATCCACTCGTGTCCGTTATTCAAACTTCCATGTACGCTACCCTGACTTATTTTTGTTTCAATTCAAAACATTAATCGTTGATCGAGAATATCTAAATATTAATATAATATACGTATATAAACGTTCGGTAAGTAACTTTAATATGTACCCGTCGACGTTGTATTTGATTTCGGACGCGCGAACAAATCGGTTTTAACTCATACGTATTACAGATCGATAGAGTATAATTCGGTAAACTATCATAAATACGAGCTTCGGGGGATTGCTCTTACCGGCGGCCCTCTGAACACGCGCGTCCGGTTATGCACCGCAATAACGTGCACTCGAAATGCATAATGATAATAATATATTATCGAGTGCATCACTCGCGGACTCGAAACCATCCGACCGAAAATTCCGCTACCATTTTTTTTTTCAATTTTCTATTCCCGATCGGAGCGGATTAAAGGTTCGAAAAATCTGTTAATACGACGTATAATATAATTTATTTACACTTATTTATTTATAAATAATTATCATCGTTCGTTCACGATACGGCACGAATGCAATGACGTTTGAATGACATTTTGAATGACACCAATGACGTTTTCGGAGATTCATTACAAACGACTCGGTTGAACGGCGGCCAGAGGGAGAATACAGGCCCTATTCGTTCGGGTTTCGACCGTATCGTTTCAATACGACAGTTAATTATTATCTATATACGAGTACGTATTTTGCATTGTCATTTTTCATCGTTTTCTATACGAATACGACGTTTCTCGCACGCTCGGCGGAATATTATCGACAGTCGACCGTAATAATAACAATACGACGACGACGACGACGACGAGGCGCTCGCTCGCGGTCTCGGCGCGCACGTCTTGGCCTGCACTTTGGCGGCGGCAGGATTTTCGTCGCTCGCGCCGCCGCCGCCGCCGAAATATCCGCCCGGAGAGGACGGCGAGGGGGGGCGCGATGCATCGGGCGCGCCGGGCGTTCACCTTCCCGCTCGCCCAAAGTAACGCAACATTTTGCGCGTTGTGTCGGGGCGTGGGGTCCGTCGTGCCATCCTTCCCACCCCCGTACGTCCGTCCGGCCACCACCCTCGGGATCCCCCCTCTCGTCACTCCCCTCGACCCCCCCGCCGACGAACCAAAACCTTGCCGGATCAATACGTTCACCCAACGCCGCCACCGCCGCCGCCCTCTCCTTTACTCGCCTCTCGTATACCTGCGGTGCAGTCGCGTCCTGCCGCCCCCGCCGCCGTCAACCCTTGACCACTCCAAACGCCACCCCCTCGGCCCCCCTTCCTCTCACCCCCGTCCGATGCGACCGCGCCGAGGGCATTGGCGCGCGCCACTGCAACGCGACGACGACCTGCACCTCGTCCTGCACCTCGTCCTGCCGCCGCCGCGCCTGCATTCCGTCGCCGCATCGCGCTCGGCGGGCGCCCGTCGCACCGCCGTCTACTTGCACCGCGCGCTGTTGACGACCGTTGCGATGGCTCCCAAATATTAAGCGGAATATTCGCCGCCGAACCCGGGAGCGTTTCTAGAACTCGAATTTCGTACGGGCGCGCGCGAACAATCCTCGATCGGCCCATTTCGTTTTTACCCTTTTCAGCACGTCCGTCGCTTGTACAAAATATCGATCTCGAAAAGTGTTTTTTTTTTTTACGCGATACGATTATATAAGACGTTATTTTATAACGCCACAACGATATAAACTATACTTTTATCGTTTAGTTTTTTTTTCTTTTTTCAAAAGATACATGGATCTAACACGCACGCGAGCGGCTTATTATTATGAATAAAATGACGTATTGATTGATTCTAATAGGAAAGCTCCTGACAGACTAGAATGGTTTATTACAAATATATATTATGTTGTATATGGAACACTATTACTATATTATATATATAATTTAAATTTTCTATTTTTTTTTCAGACTTCTCTTTAACTACGGAGCAATTCATTCATTCATTCAGGTTATTCATTCTTGGACTTTGTATTGTATAACTTTAGACGAGTATCGATTTTCCGCATAATAGAAAAACTACGCTCAGCACTAGTTGAGGATACAGAAATCACTGTAGACAATTCAGCTAGTTTTCTCAAGTTTCATCATGACCAGGTACTATTATTTGTTGATAATATTGTAATGTTAAAAGCATCCAAAAACAACGATTTCCCAACTAAACACTGATCTGTTAATACTTCTACAAAGTGAAATTTATTATGTGTGTATAATTGATACAGTATGTTTTTTTATGTTCCTCGACAAATGAGTAATTGAAAATGCACTGCTCTCGAATCGCACAAATGCATATTTTATCTAAACGATGAATATAAAAGACGTGTCCTTTAGAAAGAAAAAAAAGCCACCAGTTTCTCTCGGAATACTTTCAAGTTTTTCCGTCGTAAAAGTGGGCACGTATAGTTATAAATTTGTAATCGAGTTTCGCGAGCCCGACGCGCAACGTTATCGATCGCTCACCACATAATATACGTACATACTAAATTACGCGGTCGAGTACTATTAAATTTCAACGAATTTGGCAAAGTGTGTAATTAAACACCGAAAACGTGTTTTGAAAAACGGTGAAAAACAGTTTTTTTTTTTTTTCACGCCTTTTACGAACCACCACGACGAGTGTTTGTTCCGCGCGCGAAAACCGAACAAAAGACTGACGCGGGCTACCGCTACAGTCGATCCTCTTCCTTACGACCCGATTCCCGTGCGATTATAATATATATTAAAATATTTTACTCGTCACTCGCTCTTTTTTTCTTTTCTTTTTTAGTCGCATCGACGGGCGCGTTTCGTCCGGCGGCGGTGGCGGGGCACGAGCGGATATCGTCCAAAGAATCAAATCAACTTGACCAGAGTAATGAAAAGAAGCAGGAAAAAAAAAAGGGAAAAAATCCATTTAAAAAGTCGTCCCATTCATCGTTTAATTGGTACGCTCGCGAAAACCCTCTGCCCAGCGCGCACACACACACACATATATACGTATACACGTCGAAAGTTTAACGGGGGAGAGAGTATAATATTATATACTCGTCACGTTATTATTATGTCATTACAGTGGCCGCCGGGTAAAAAGAAAAGGCCGCCGCCGCCGCCGTCTCTTTTTCCGATTCTTAATCACGACGACGATGACGACAATAACCGTGTGCCGTCCCATTCACCGCTGAACGTTAATAGAAAACTTCTGAGACAGCTGAATGGCCGCGCCCAAACTCCTCCGAACCGTTCTCTCCGGGTCGGCGAATCGCCCGGACCCGACGTCTATTAGAAGAGTTTGACGACGGGCACCGAGTTAATTAATTAGAAATCTTACAATGCGGCGGCGCCGCCGTGCGGAATGCGACCAACAATGCCGCGACGATACGAACGCAGTCGCGCGGCACCGCGTCTTTTATATTCGCCGCCGTTCGTTTTTGATTATTCTCTATATTTGATTTCGGTCGACAAACTCGAAAACTCCGCGGGCGTGTGGATTACTACACGCACGTCCGACGATCCGCCGAGCGATTTAAATTAAATCCGCGCGATAAAATAAGCGTTCGGTTTAAAATGTCGACATAAAACAACGGTCGGCCGAGAGTGCGCTCGGGAGAGCGCGGATCGAACCGTCGCGCGTCGTCGTCGTCGTTGTTATATTTTATTTTTTATCGCGCTGGAGAGCAATAATCGTCATTACATCGCGACGGTTGACGGTTTTTTTTTTTTTTTTATAGCCTTTTGAAAAACGTTTTCGCGAATTCGATAAGTTCCCTGCACACGATGATGCATAATAGGATAAGCGTTTACCACTAAGGTCCTACTACACGAAAAAAAAATACTTACACCGTAAGTTCCTACGCGAACGAAAATACACCGATTTGTAATATTTTCTACACGTGGCGATGAAATGCAATGCATCTAGACTTATCTTTATTACACATTTGCCGACACGTAGTAATGATATGTACGTTATAATAAATGCAGTAATGAACATTACCTATGATACGCGATAAATAGACGGACAGACAGGATTCGATTAGAAATCGGATTATGGAATTTTTTGTTTTTTTTACAAAACACGAGAACAAACGTATTACGTACGGTTTAACGGGACTATAATTATTTAAAGGGTTGACCCGGCGCGCCTGCGACCTACAGTGGGACGGTGAACAATCAAACGGCCGGTAATTATTATGATACGATACGAGAACGAAGTACGGTCGACTGTAAAATTTGTTGGCGAATTTCGTCTAAAATCCTGCACCCCGATGAAATCGCAAATAATATTATTGTTCGTTTATCGATTTTCTTAGATTTCAAACGGTTCGCGGGACAATGCCGACCGAACCGATAGCGGGACGACGAAGGACTTGATGTATGATTTGTTTACGTATAATTTATTCGGACCGATACTTTCGATTTCGCTCGGGATTCGCTTTGTCTCTACAAAAGACGCGCGATGAAAATATTATAATCAGACTTTTATATGCGCGTTTCAGAAACGGTTTTCCAGTATTTACACGATTTTAATCATAAGTCATATTATGTATGCTCAACGTGCATATTTAATTCAAATTACGTATGCACACTTGGAGCGCGTATTGAGTACACATTCGACGAGGATATGCAAATCCGCTGTAGACGTTTTTTTCTCTCTCTCTCTCTCTGTAAAGTCACATTCAATTGCGATTTAAAATCACCGACTTCAACGGCGATCGAACTGTTCGGTGACCGTGTTTAATTATTCAATAATCCTCGAACGTAACCCGTCCGTTTTTATGCGCACTTAGAAACCAATTAAATAAACTCGGGTAATTCGCAGAGTACGCCGTGTTTGTTATGCATTTCGATTATTCGTCGTCGTGCATTGAAATTTTAAAGACGCGGTCATTAAGAATAATTTGCATTTTCCGGAAGAAATAGATTTAAAGTCTCGATTTAAAAAAAAATGAAAAAAATAAACTTTTACTCTTTTATTACGCGCGGTTTTTAATCAAATGCTCTTCGACTCTCGAATCTTACTCCGGAGGCAATTTGTGCGACATACACTTTCGTGGTAACTAAATTAAATAATTATTCTAATCCGCAGCGGCGCTATAATATGTTGTCGCCTATCATCATTGTTTATCATTTTTAAATTTGAATGAAATAAGTGCCTGCAGTGGCGCCTACAAAAAGAACCTGTAGGTACGAACGCACTGCAGTTCTCTACTTCGCACACCTCTAAATGCATCTGAACGTAATCCGGCCGAGTGCAATTATCCAGAGGCGTCTACGAGAAGGCGGAGAAAAGGGGGGCGAAGAAGGCAGTCGCGCTCACGCTCTGTACCTTTATAAGATCTTAAATTTGTCGTCGGCAATTTGTATTATTTAATCTGTTGTCTCTTATAGCCCTATTGAAACAGATTTATAAAGGTAAATGTATTTACAATTAGTGATTTCGAATTATACGAGAAGGCATGAGTTTTCACCCTCACTCCCTACTCAATGGTCTAAGGACGCCTTTGCATTTAACTGGTGAAAACGTTGTGATACTTATCAGAGCACAAGTGGCGTGTCAAGACCCAGGCTTTGGGCTTAGCGACCTTTGATAGATTTGGGACGTCGTCGTGCTTGAAGAAGGGATAAAGTAATAGTGTTTTTAATTTAAAAAAATTTATTTATTTCTTGTTATATTTTAATACTACAAACATTAATTCATGTGATAAATAAAACACGTCCCCACCTGATTGTGAGCTTATTAATTACAGAAACTAATTAACAGCCAGAATTAATACGGGCAATAATGAGGTGCTCATGATACATAAAATTTAATATTTATCTCGTCAACTCGAAACAATATAATCAGTGGTGGTTTTGGAGACGAAACAATCAATAAGCAGTGTATCACTATGCTCGATAAGTATTATTATTTTAAACTCATAGATGGGCCAAATTCTTGAATAACTATTTACCGATTCGTAATTTTTATTTTTTTTTTTTAATTCTACTATTTATTGTTTTACAGAATAAGGCGATGTGAGATTTGGGAAACTATAATTAAGAACAAGTTCGTCGACTGCAACGATGAAATAAATGCAAGCGCGTTTAAAGTTGAAAAAAAATGAATCTTGTTGTTATCGTTACACCGCTTGGTGAGACAATGGTAACTATAGGTCATTCGATCGATCATTTAGGCTATAATTTTGACGATAGTCGTCTTGAAAGTCGGTTGATTTCTCAAAATTCTAAAAAATCGTTTACAACGAGACCGTGTGAGACCGCGTGTGTGCCAATCGTCGGTGTATTGGTTTTCGTAAATGTCGTTAAAAACTACTCCCGGGTATTTTCAATTCGATTTCAGGAGCAACCCCCCCGGCCGTCCGTTCTCTG
Organism: Drepanosiphum platanoidis; assembly: GCA_948098885.1. NCBI lineage: Eukaryota > Metazoa > Arthropoda > Insecta > Hemiptera > Aphididae > Drepanosiphum > Drepanosiphum platanoidis. Next base: position 5,433,570 of record OX402531.1, read on the forward strand.
CGACAGCGACTGTTATAAAACCGACCGTTCTCCGCGGTTTCCTTCTCGCCGTCGTCGTCGTCGTCGTACCCTTATTCTATATACGATATATAAATATATATGGCGCGCGTTATCATCCGCTTCTAAAACATTCAATCGGTTTCCACTTTGGCTTTTCATACGTCAGTCACAGATAGCATGGCGCACGCACGCGCCGCCGTCGTCGCGTTTAAAACAATAATGAGGAGCAGACGGACGTTTATTCGCCGCACACATCACCTCGGCGGCGGCGTCGTCGTCACGGCCTCCGTCGAACTCGTCGTTATTTAAAACCAAGGGGTGCATATTATAATAACGTTCGGGCGGCGTCGGCATACATTACCGGGGCACATAACGACTCGTCGTGTATACACGCGACGGATACACGGCATTGTACGACGACGATAATAATAATATATTATATAGACGAGCGTATGCGCGCCGGAAACTTTCTAGCCCAGTCATCCGGTGCCAATCCGTCGCGTCGACATCCATTCGAATGACGAATTGCTTATCTAAACACGTGAATAATTCCGTAGCTCTCACGCGTGCACACACATGCACGCACGGCGTCGTCGTAGACGTGTGCGACTCGGTCGCGGAAATAAACGAACCCTTCCGGTCTCGCGGCCGCGTACGTGTTATTAGGGAGGGCCTGGGCGGCGAACGCTCTGCGCCGCCGCCGCGTCTCTCTCGAATTATTTATCATCATTATTACTATAGATCTGTGCGTCGTCGAGCGATTTTACGATGATAATAAAATACGCGTTCGTGAATAAATATGCGCGGTAAACGCGCGACGACGTGCAGTTATGCCCGCGTACGTCACAACATGACGCGTAGAATATTATCATACAGGGTGTTGTGGTGGCGATCCCGCGATGGAAACTCGTCTCCGCCGCCGCCGTTGTCGGTTTTTCTTTTCGTGCGGTAATAGGAGACGGCGGTCGGAATATCCACGTTTTCGTCCCGTAACCAAAAGCTGTTGTGGAAATCTCAAAGAATCTCGATTGGAACGTCCGACGATCGGTTTCGCGATCGTCACGGTCTAGATTCAAGTTCGTCGGCAAACTCATTAATTACTATCAATCAGATCAGCGGCGAGAAATTGTTTCCGGAAATAGAATAAAATATTCAAATCATACACGAGCGGGCCCCGAGAGTAGAAATTCGACCCGCTAGTGTTTGATGTGATCCCCGTGATGTCGTAATAAAATCGTACAAAAACAAGTGATATTTACAGATATATTTCCGTCGGGACCACCCTGTGCGTAAAAACGTATTCCATTGTTGTCGTGCCGCCGCGCGTCTTTTGATATTTCGTCTGGCAGAGCTTTAAATTTTTCTACACGCTCGCAGCGACGATGTATGACTTTACACGCGTGTCGGAGAACTTCGTTAATCACGCGCTCGTTTTCGCCGGCGCACAATGCACGCGACGACGGCTGCGGAGTTTCTTCTTCTTCTTCTTCTTCGATTTGATCGTTATCTGTTGTTGAAATATCCACTCATTGTTGACGGGTACGCAATGCGCTTACGACGCGAACAAACTCGAAACGTATTTCATATACGTTTTGTATATTTTACAGGCAGTATAACGCGGATAGCGAACACCCCTGTCATCCGATTCGGTGGGATATTGATGGTCCTCAGGACGCCGCGTCGGATTTCGTCGAGCCGCCGCGCTGTGGGGTGCGTTCGTCGAGGACGAGGAGACGAATATAAATTCGAGATCAAAATGTTGTTGTTATTAATTTATAGTTTTTAACTCGATTACAGATATGTGACCGCAGTCGTCTCGGGCTGTAAGCGTCGAGAAAGTGCAAACGAACAATCTTATCGTTTTATACGTATAAAAACGCAAACCGCCATCGTCTTGTTACCTAGTTTTTGTTTTCATAATATCTGTCGATTAGGAAATAATAAGGATTCTCGACCACGCACTCGTCGTTGTACGTATGCGACGCGCAGTTGCTTTTCACCGCGACGACGGAGTGATGATAATAAGTTAATATTAACTCGTGTGAACGCAATAGCGTTAAAGTTTCGAATTCGATTTGTTTGCGCCGCCGCGTTAAATCTAAAGTGTTTTAATCGTTACGCGTACAGTATGTTTTTTTGATAAGCTATTATTATTTCCGTAAAAATTTAATATTTACATTTTATAACAAGAAATATATTCGACGGACGCGTTTAAAAATAAAAATCCATTGAAATAAATTTAAACGTCTGTGTGTTTTAAACTACGATTTTCACGAACTTAAACTGTAAAATCGATTGAAAAATTTAAAACACAATTAACTATTGCCCGGGCCGTTAGACTCGCGTGACGCACGTGGATAATATCAACGATATATTTTCAAAAACGACTTTTGTCGAGTTCTCGCGCGGTTTCAATCGTTCGCGCGCGCCTTGTTAAATATTGCCGCCGCGCCGTACGCTTTTTCGCGAATTGCCGTTCCGAATTTCACACATTGTGAAACGTAATCCGACGGTTAGGTTAGCCGCGCGACATAAAACATCGCGCGTATGATCGCCGAGGGATTTACGTGCACCGTTGTTATTATTTATTCAAACAGCCAGTTGAGCATACAGAGTTTGCACGCGGTATTTATGTTTATTATGTTTCGGCGGAGTAATTATAAGACATTACGCGAAAACGAGAGATGTTGACAAGTTAAACGCCGCTTAATTAAAAGGGTGTTTACGAGCGCGCGGGAGAAATATTTTACAGCCGCATAAAATACCCGAAATCCTTTAACTCGCGAGTTTGGCTACTTAATAACATTTACGCGCGCGCACTCGCACACGCACGCACGCACGCACGCACGCACACACACACAAATAAAGGGTTTCGGCCCAACACTTTTTCCTGCGTCCTGCTTTAGCCGACTGCAGTAATCCCGGGATCAGCGAGCCCGCAAGTCGCCGTCAGCAGACCCCCTCGCGTTAATATTGCATCGTCGAGTATTCGCACGGAAAATAACGACTTCCTACTTAAGGTCGTTAGCACACCTACCGTCGTCGTCGCTATATTATTACCGCTGCCGTCGTGCGACACACACACACAACGCGTACACCACGCGGTCTAGATATTTCGTAATGTTTTAAGTAACGATTGTTCGGTCGTCGGAGGCGTGAACTTTTTTATTTTATCGTCGCCTTGGTTTAATTTAGAATTTGTCCCCTCGATTCCGTGACATAATAACGTTCTGCGCGATGCCGTCGCGTCGCAACAGTTTAACACGTCCTTAAACGAGAACAATCGTCGTTTAAAGAGGAAACATTATTTATCGTTCGATCGCGCGGCGCGTCTCTTTCTTTGTGGCGGAAGAGCGCGTCTCTTTCTTTGTGGCGGAAGAAGACGCGCGCGTTTACGAAAATAAACGTGTGATCGAACGGAGGGTTTTTTTTTTTTTTAGATAAACGAACGTCGCGTCGCCTTTGCCCGCGCCCAAAGCAAATAACTATCGCCGACGCGATGCAGCCGCCGGGGAAAAACTTGTAAATAATATTTTCCCATAAAATTCTTCGGCCGTTGCAATTTTCTATAAGTGTATCATAAATTACACGGTTACACGACGTCTCTAATATCGTATTATATACGGGCTCCGCATTATACGCATATAACTTAAATGTTGTCAACTGCCGTTTCGCTCAACTGTATTCCAAAGGGATTCTTTTGCCTCTTCTCCCTCGGACACGCGATAACAATAATAATATAATATAATATTTATATAAATTTACTAATCATAAAATACGAAGAAATCCCCAGTGACGAATAATTATGATCAATTAACTATACAAACCGTGTTGACAACTTACCCGCGACGATGCGCGATCCTTTTGTTCAAACAACTCGGAATCGATTACTGTGTGTCCTGTTTTATGTTTATTACAATATGATAAACACTGAAGACGATTTGGATTTCACTGGCTATTAAATATATGTTTCAATAAGATATGTGGGCGTGTACAATATAGGTAAAATAATACGTATTATCTAGACGGCGTTCAATCGAATAATAAATGTGTCGTTTTCTCATTCTAGAATTTAGCCGGGAACCCGTTGATACAGTTCATTCACTTATTCTAGTAGTAGTCTCACTCGGATGGAGTATGTGAAGCGATATTAACACACTCGGTCGACTAAAACAAGGTGTGAATAACTCAAGAACTCGTATTTCAAAAGCGCCATCTAAATTGTTCGTAGTAGAATTTAATTTGAACGTGACCTAAACTTTGGACATTATATAAAAATTGTTTCGATCAAAATTTTCGGTTAAAAATCTCGACCCGAACGCGTAACGTCGTCGTCAAAACGAGATTCGATGACGAAAAACAATTTTAATTAAATTATTAAATCGCGGCTACTTATAAAATAATGCCGTCACCGAGCGAAAAAAACTCAAAATTATCCGATGAACTCGTACACCCACTGTTGCCTAAAAACTCGCTTCAATCGCTCACACATTTAAATCTTCTTTTTTTTTTACTTTTAAGATAGAAATCATATTAACACGAATTTTTTTTTAAATTACTCACCTTTACCATTCTCGCTCTTACTCTTATCGTTGATTAAACCGTTATCGACTTAAAATAGTTATTTATTTTATTTTAATATGATTTTAAAATAGCAAAAACTTCTCTCGAAACTGCATCTAGTTTAATAATCCGGTACTCCACACGAGTTGACTATTAAATTATTAGTTTATTATTGATTTTATTAATTATTGATAAGCAACAGCTCTTGGAAGCTATTTTCTCTATTGAAACACTGTATAGACGACGTTCGTTTCTTAATTTAATATATTATAAATACGGACAAGTATATTTGACGCAACGATACAACTTCAAACCCGACTGATGTGGCCACAGTTATTTCGAAAACTTGATGTTGAGTTCATAGGGGGAGTATAGTGTCTTGGAATGACGGGGCTTCAGACTGCGTTGAGTATAGTTTTTGTTTGTATAGTTTGAAATTAAAAGTATAAATAAATAGACCGACGAATATTTTATTTTTTAAACTTTATTGTTGTCTTCGTGAAACAAAAACAAAAAATCGTATTGAAACTGAATAGAAACTTAAAAAAAAATAAATATACGGTCTAACAATGAAATATTTATATAATATACATAAATGCATATCGGCCGAGAGAAATATATCAAAACAAATCGAGTGCACACACGACAAATAGACGGATGAACTCTCCGTTCGAAAATTATATATATATACTAGCTGTCCCCGCACTGCTTTGCCCGTGCACAATATTAAACGGAATTATTTTTAAGATTTAAAGCGAAATGTGGAATCTATTGGTTTTATTATGCTTTTTAATTTTTTTTTTTTTTTCTGTTTGTAAATCTAGAACATTTTCTTTGTTTCAAGTTTGCTCGATTTTAAACTACGTTTTTAAATTTATAATTTCAATTTGCATTCAATATTTCTGGATACTCATACGTCGCGTTAAGTGTCTCACCTTCTGTAGAGCCAGAAGAATTTCGAATCGTTTTCTACGGCTTCATTTAAAAACCGAATTTCAATATAAAGTGGATTTAAATTTTCCAACTGTCGAAAATGTTTTTATGCTTTTACAATTTTTATTTATTTTGACCCTTTTCACCGCCTCAGGGGTTCGAGACGTTTTATGGCTTCAAACCTTCCCAGATACTTGGTCAATCCATTAGTGAAAACCGTACTAAAAATCCACCGAGTACTTTTCGAATTATACGCGTACATACCAACAAAAAAAAAAAGGCTTCTATTTTATATATATTTAATAGATATACTCGTTTATAGCCGAAAGAATTCATCGAAACTAATATATAGCTCACGCACATAAGTATACACTTATATACAGAGTATATCGTGCGCGTACCATCGCGAATATCTGACATTTTTCAACGCGCGGGGTCTGTCATATCTCCTTTTATACGTATATTATATATTGCGCGGGCGATGGATTTCGACGTTTAAACGGATTTTCGATTGCGTTTTTTTGGAGTAAAATGCGCCACGTTGCAGTTGTTGACCGACGGTCATAAATCATTGTTATTACTGTTGGTCGCGTCTGGCCGAGGAACACGCGCGTAATATAACATATATTTATAGGTAGCTTCGATACATTGATTTATATCCGTAATGCTGTTTTGCACGCGGGGCCGACGATTTGTTGCGCGATCTCGTATACGGTCGGGTATAAAAACGCGCGGCAAACGTCGTCTTTCGCGTACGAAATCGGGGGCCGACCGCCGTCGTTAAATATAACATACGCGCAAATCGTATATTTACCTACGGTTTATGCTCGTCCGGACGGCACGATATATCGCGTAAACATACGGGAGATTTTTCCGCGCCGACTTTCAGAGAGCGATCTCGCGCGCCGGGGTAAACGAAATCGAAAATCTGTTTTTAATATAGCGAATACGAACGTTTAAAAGAGTCACTTACTATAATACACGAGCAGTCTCTTTTTTAATATTCACTCGAAAAGCGAAATAAAATGCGGTACGTGCGACGGTGCGATTGTTTTCAACCCCTAGTTTTGATACGTTATTCGATTTTTGCGATTTTTTAACACGTTGTTACGCGGTATCGCGCCGATATTTGAAAATCCCAAAAAACCACACGTGGCATATCAAAATAAATGTTAAGAAAAATCGCATTACATTGCTTATTTATTGTTAAAATGACGATAAAAAGAGATATCGAATAAAATGTTAAAAACAACTAATATTTTGATACACCTCGTTTTCATTTTAAAGAATATTAATAAATAATAATTTTAACATCAGTACGAATTAAAAATATCTATCATAGTACTATCGCAGCATAATTTTATTTTAAGATTTCCATCATTCGGAATCCCTTTTTCGATGTTTTACATTGTTTTTTTTTTGGGATTTTCAGATGTGCGTGGGTAAAATTCAAACGACGCGAGTACTTAATCAAGAGCAATTATATCACGTTCGGGCCACGAATAAAAATCGTTTTTTATGCCTTCTATTATAAATAATTCATATTACATTTTATCATGAATATCGTTTATTCCGTTCTCGACGTATTTCGAAATTTAAGCGAATAAAATTATTGTCTTTTATGACTTTGGCGATTTATCGTTTATTTTATAAAAAGACTATTGCGCGTGGCAAACGCGACTTCAACGAGATAACGCGTAAATTATGCACTCGCAACGACTACGTCAGAACAATATTCGAGGTCGTAGGTACTGTTTTGGACTCGTTTTTACGTTACGAAAATTAAAACGGGTTTTGTTTAAACTCGATTTTAAACGCTTAAAAGCTTCTTTTTGCGTTTAAGAGTGTAAAAAAAGAAAAGTAACCACCCTGCACACGGCGATTACTTAACTACCTACCGTGTGTAAGTTTCCTCACCACCTTAGCTCGTTGGAACACGACACGGCGGTGTGTTGTAACTTGTTCAGCATGAGGTATTACACGTGGCGCGTTTTTTTTATTGTGGTATCCCCGCGAAGGCCTAATCCACATACGGAAGAGCGTCAATATCGTACCGGCGCGGCGCGGCGGCGTGAAATTATGTACGTGAACAAGAATGAAATTTCAACTGTTTTTCGATTTTAGAAGGACGCGATCGACAACAATATTATATTACGACAATATAATTTGATAAAAATATAATATTGACGCTCGACCGAGTGACTTACTTTTCTAAGTTCTAAAGTTAATAAAACAAAAAAAAACAACTAAACCCTACGTCATACGACCGTTACGTGACTCGCGTTCTGTTCCTGTTGGACGACGATCCGAGTGCGATCCAAGTCTTGTCTCGAACAATTATAATTGAGAGAAAAATAAAATGGAAAAAACCCTTTGATTTAAACACTCGTTAATTAACACATTTAACCGATGAAAAAACACTCGCGATGGACCGAGCGACTTACTTCTCTAAGTTCTAAAGTTAATAATAAAAAAAAAAAAAAACTTAATCTAAGTCATACGACCGTTACGCGACTCGCGGATGGTTCTGTTCCTGTTGGACGACGATCCGAGTGGCGATCCAGGTCTTGTCTCGAACAATTATTATAATTGAGAGAAAAATGAAAAAAAACACTTTGATTTAAACACTCGTTAATTAACACATTTAACCGATGAAAAAACACTCGCGATGGACTTTCGAAACAAAACTAAACTATTACGTGTACAGTTGGAAAACGTTATGAAATAAATGTATTCGTACGGTCAAACAATCAACAAAATAATACGGACGTGTATTTAGCCAGCAGAGTTCTACGACAAATTAAGATTAGCCGACATAAAACCTATAAATATTTAAACTAAAATTCACACGGCTTACGTTTGAAAAAAAAAAAATGTACGCTCCGAGTGTTCAGTTCGGTTTTGACAATAAATACGGTATATTATTTATGTGAAAAAAAAACAAACAAAAATAATAATAAAGTGAAACGCCACACGTTCGTCTCGTACATCTGCGTTCCGCGACGCTTTTCGATTTGTCGTTTGAAACCTATTTCCTCTAGCCGCTAAAGCGAAAGCAATGATGATAACATATTTCCGTTTTTATCTTTTATAGACGCGCGTGATAAATTAGCATAACGCCACCTGCTACGTCTTCACGATGTCTAAAAATTATCGTCTATTTTATCGCATAAACGCGATAACACATCTGTTAATGCGCCGCCGCGCCGCCTTCAATGGCACGAATTTATTATGATTAAAAAGTTATTCGCAGAGTTTTTTTTTCCATTTTTTTTTTTTTCGCGTCGGAGTTTCAAACGCGCTATTTCAACGACAGGTGAAGCGATTTTTCAACGGACGAAACTCGTTTTCTCGGTGAATTTTTTTCGTTGATTAAAAAAATAAATAAAAAAAATTTAATTAAAAACAAGAATAAAATCACGATAAAACTTCAAAATTCACAAAGGTAAAAAAAAATGTATATATTTATTTTATACTCTCGCGACAACGTTCTTCAAGAACACGCAAGAATAAAGTATAAATACGTCATTCATTATAAATATTACCTTGCACAATTTAACTTCCAATATACACACATATATATCTTACAGGAGGCGCGTGAGTTGCAAAAAGTTTTTTTTGTCGATGTTTCGAAACAAAAAGTTCGATTTGCGTAACATGTCATTGTCAGGATGATTAAAAATTAAACTTTCATTTTTTTTTTTTTTTTTTCAGCGCATGTATAAAACCGTTGATTTTAGGTATTTTTTAATCGTATGACCTTACAGAAAAAAATAAACGGATTAAACAAATGTAATTTAAAATATCATTCAAAGAGACTGTTGTTGTTTCGTGTAATATTTATGCAACCGTCCGTAATAAAATATGCACGCAGCTAGTCTTACTGTTCAAAATTAAATCGATCTATTAATTAAAGACAATCATTTCTAAACATTTCGTTCATCTTATATATTTGACTTTGTATTAGTTTATAATACCTTGTCGGATTGTTTTAAAAATTTCGTATCGCTTTCGATTACTAAGCTAGGTAGGTAATTTAATATTATTTTTTTCTCATATTATGTAATAATTCATTATAATTACTATCGTCATTGGGCGTTTTTATGTGGGTAATTCGGTCACTATAATAAATGCATATTTCAACGGTTTTTTTTTTCCCCGTAGACCATCGAAATCCGGGGGCTCGTTTCACGCACAAAGATCGAATGCACTTTGCGCCGAGTCGACAAAAACGCGGATAACGCGTAATCTTGATAACGGATTGTGCAATGTGCACACTGCAAGCGGATCGTAAGCCCGAGCGCATGCCGGAATCGAACTATAATAATGTACTCGTATACACAACTCGGCTCTCGCGTTCAATCCGCACAGGTCCTGCAGGTAATCGATTAAATTCACCGCTAATACATTATAATATATAAAATATACAACAATAATATATCTCAATATACACGCGAGCGGATTTCGGTCGGAATCTCCGCGTCTCGTTAATCTAAATCAACGCGGCCGAGACGTTCGTTGTTCGCGCGCGCGTATATCGTAAACACCCCGGTATAATACCTTTTTTTCTTTCGATTTAACGTCCGGTCCGGTGGCCAAAAGACGCCAGACGTTGTACGTTACCTAACCCCGAATTTCGCTGAAAGATAACACCAGTTTCTAATCATTGAAGTCGTCACGGCCATCGTGTTAAAAATGTACCGTTTTTAATCGTTAACACATTTCGAGTTAAGAGACCAAAAATGCCAAATACTTTCGGACGTGTAATGATAATAATATATCTGTGTAATTTTTGTCTATAGTTTGTGTTAAAAACATTTCGGTTAATATTGTTGATTTTATAGTAATTTTAAGACGCGTGTTGGTGCAAAAACAATTATTGTCAGGCGCCAAACAGTTCAAACACATAAAAATTCAATTGATCGAAAGAAATGTTAAGGATTCTTGGCGCCATAGTTGGATAGAAGGATTTCTATTCGTCAGGCTCCAAACATCGAAAACACAAAACAAGACGACGACGTTCTAAAGTAAGAAAGATATTTAGTTATTTCCATAATATCCGATGACGAAACGTTTAGTGAAATATTTCGCGTGCGGATGTAAAAATTATCTATCGTAAAAATATTCGATTCGTAAAAACACTCCGTGTGTTTAAAACGGCGTCATTCCAGTTTAGAAAAATAGGTAAAAACCCTTTAGGGGTATTAAATATCAATTAAACGTGTCCCTTCCCGCGTTCCCCCCGACGACTTCTCGTCGTGGCGATGTCATCGTTCGTTTCTACACACTCGCCTCGGTCTGGGCCCGGAAGAAGAGAGGAAGAGAGGAAAAACTAACGGACTCGTCACGGGCGCGTGTCAGGTGAAAGCGACGTTTAACGGCCCTTCGCCGCCGCGAGAGCTGCCGTAGTATTTACGGGGTCCCGATAAATTTATAGCTTGTCCTCGCGGACATCTTAAATCAGGTCTATTCGATCTATATATATATACGTAACGTGGAAGACGCGAAAGAGCAACAAACCATAAAACACCGCGACGTGACGGCGGGAACGCGCGCGGCCGAAATCGTGTATATATATTTTCGTTGGTATATAACGGCGCGCGCGCAATCACAAAGAAAACAGAATTCGAAGATTTATCGCGTCGCGAGCACGGTGTTAATTTCGGAAATAATCTGGTCGCGTTTTGCTTTCTTAAGCTGCTGCCGCCTCCGTCGTCTCTCCCGCGCCGCCCGGTTTCGCTTTGAGCGCGCGCGTGCGAAAGGGTTACGCACGTGGATCAGCCGAAACCGTGCGTTTTACACGCCCACCGTCGTAAATACGTCGAGCTCGTCGCCCGCGATCTCACACTTGGCAGTAAATATTTGGAACGCGTCTACATGTATAACTCATAGGACGTGTGTTTTTTTTACTTTCGAACGTGTTTCGTCTTCGGCCGCCCTCGAGGGAGGAGACGTTTTTTCATTCGCATTCCTCGCGGTTACAGTTTCAACGGTCGTTTATAATTAGACATTATAGATCGCGACGCATGTTTTCCATTCGCGAACGCTTCGATGACGAGTTCATGTATATTGCGACGAGATTTTCGCTGCCATGTTGGTAAAGCATTTATAATTATTCGAAAATCGACCTCTTTAAAGTGCCAACTAAATTATATTTACTACAGAAAATGTATACTAGAGTTGAAAGTCGGACCGTTTTTTCGAAGAACTTATCGTGAACGCAAAAAAATTTAAAAATGTAAAAAAACACATGTGTTTCGCTCAGAATTTAAAAAGTCGAAATTCGTATTTACAACGCAGCTGTCGGTTATTTTTCTTTTTAAACTTTATTAAAACGAACGAGATAAAGTTTTAAGCTTATAGAGTAAAGGTGTATAATTTCCAAAGAAGGGTTGGTCTCCGAATAAGAAGATTAGAAAGTATAGGAATAAAAGATTATTTTTAAGATCTTAAATGCTCGTACTACATAGGAATGCATTCGGCCGAATGTAAAATGACGCGTCCGTATTAAAATATTTTTAAGCGTTTACTATTATTATACGTGTTTGTTTTTACTTGCAATTTGTCGCGTCGTCGTCGGTGCAATACGTTTTACGATCCAGTGACTCTGTTATAAAATTAACGTAAAATGGTAGAGAGAACGAAATGAAAAGGGCGCTGTCATCATCAAAATGTGTAGACACACGGTTTGAGCTTGAAAAACTGCAATCGGGCACAATATTAAATTTTCTTAAAGTAAATTTTAAGTACACTTAAACTTAACTATTATAATAATTGACGACGTTTATATGACATTTCAGAGTATAGCCGAAGGTTGAAAGGGCTTACGAAGAAGCAAAGCGCCTTTTCAAATAGTTCTCGAGCCCTCGAACAACTTTAAAGTACCACTTTTCATTAATTTGATATTATAACTTATTAAATAATATGTAACACTATTAGATATAAATATGAAATACGATAAATGTATTTGTTGTCGATGTTAAAATAAGTGAATACTCGAACGATATATTATCGCGAACTTTACCCTTGAAAATGAATTAATGGCATCATTTTTAGTAACTTTTTTAGTTAGTAAATATTATTATTTAAAAAATGGCTTAATCTCTTACTTTTTTGTGATCTAGGATTAGGAGGGACACTTGAAGCATAAAAAAAAACCGATATACTTATAATATTACTGCGTAAATATCAACATTTCGTCGCAGCGAACTCTTTGATGAGGTGCCATCCGTAATCTGCAGTAGGTGTGTCAACGTTTGATTTTTGGTGTACGTCGACGTGTCAGCACTCGTCAACCGCGAACTTTTACCGTGACATTATACACACGCGAGCAGAAGGAAACAACTTTGGCCAATTTATAACGATATTTCGACTGGACGCGTCGCGACTACGCAATTGCAGTCCTTTTACAATCGCGCGATCGACGACGCGTTCTACTCGAAGAGTTTTGACGGATTTTTTTTTTTTTCACGAGCACACACCATTATTACACCAGATACTGGAAAATATATTTTCTTTCTCGCACCCTTTTCGTACTTAATATAATATAAATATATACATGCGACATATTTCCCGGCGTTCCGGTTCATCGATTTACGGTAGAAGCTGCAGGCCCGTCGGGTTTTTATATTTTATTTTACGACTCGACGATGATACGGCCGCCGCCGCCGCCTTTTTCGCGCGACAAAACGCATCGTATACACACACACACACGTACGTCATATTATATAATAATAATGCACTTGGGATTTTTTACTGGATATTTTTTATTATTATTATTATCACTGTTATTATTAACGTAATACCGCCAACCGTAAATTATTATCTCGAGCGAAACTCACGCCCTCCCGCAACGAGTTTTTTTTTCGCTGCGGGAAAGGCAAAAAAAAAAAATAATAATAACGACGATACCTGTTGACGGGCGCGGTGGAGGCGTGCGTTACCCCCGCGGTGCGTCGCGTATCGCTCGGAAAATCACGTACTTCTACTACTGCGCCGCCGGTGTTCGCGGCCGAGCAGGGGGAGCGGCCTCGAGATAAACCGGAAATAAATAATAGCGTTTTAATTACCCCGCGTTCCGGAAGTGTGTAATTAACATGGACGCCGCTAACAAGGAAACGACGGGCGGCGGGCGGGCGGGCGGGCGGCTCGGTCGGTCGGTGTTAGTTTCGACGGAGTAGGCGAAAACAACGGTGTGTAAATACATGTATATAAATATATTATATTGTGTGTGTTCTTATTAATGATGATATAAAAACCGCGCGGCCGTAAGACGCGTCTCTAACCGCGAAAATCGTACCACACTCGTAATAATTATAATACTTGTGCGAGCGGAGTAAGTCGAGATTTTCGGTTTCGCCGCGCCGCGGTGAGGTTTTTAATTAAAAGCGGGGCCGAACTTTTTGCCTCCGCCGAAATCCAATTAATCCTCCGTATATAAAAATAATCCTCTCGATGCGCCTCTTCGTCGGCGTCGTCGTCGGGGCGCGGCGGCGGGGCCGTACGGTCAACGACGACGACGACGACGGCGAGACCCGACTGTTCGGATCTGATAAAAAGAAAGCGAAAAAAAAAAAAAATCTATAGGGAAAAATGAAAAGAAAAACGAGCCATTTCCCCTACACTGCGGGGCGAGCGAAAAGGGGTCGCTCGGCGTTTTATCCGCGATAATAATAGCCGGCGAAATATGAACGCGTCCCGCAGGTTTTGATAACAACGCGACAGGAATGTACTCGCCTACACTCACAAAATACTATAATATGTAATATCTATTATTGTACGTAAAATACAGAAGCCTTTTTTTGTTGTTGTTGTATGTACGCGCATAACTCGAAAAGTACTCGGTGGATTTTAGTACGGTTTTCACTAACCGATTGGCCGAGCCTCGGCGAAAGTTTAAAGCTATAGTACGTTTCGAAAATGTAATCCCCAAGGGTGTGAAAAGGGTTAAAATAAATTAAAATTTTAAAAGCATAAAAACATTTTCGACGATTCGAAAATTGAAATCCACTTTATACTGAAATTCGGTTTCCTTGTGAAGCCATAGAAGACACTCTTGAAAATAAAAAAATTCGGCTTTTTATGAAACCACAGAAAACACTCGAAAATTCGAAAAATTAGGAAGTTAAAGGATATTCCAAAATTGAACCTCTAAGACAGGCATGTCAAACACGCGGCCCGCGGCTCATTTTTTTGTGGCCCGCGGCTATCAATATTAATGTGTAAAAATGAAAAATAAAATAATTAGTATGATTTATATTTCATTTAAATGTTAATGTTCATTTGTTTTTTAATTTTTTAATTTAGTTGTAATTGCTGTATTCGTAAACATAAAGAATAAAATTGAAAAATGTATACAAAATATTTATTTTTTCGCTAAATTTTTATGTGCGGCCCAAATAGTAAACTTTTCAATATATTTGGCCCACCTGATACTTTGAGTTTGACGTGCCTGCTCTAAGAGGATGAAAAGGGGTAAAATGTGTTAAGAATGGAAAACGTTATTTCGCACGTGTTTTCCGCACGGCTCTCTAGATCGATTTCGCAAATCTGTAATCGACAACGCGGCTGCAGCTCGCTCGGCATCGTCAAACGGACGTTCGTAATTCGCGCGATGATAGAGAATAATAAAAAGAAAATCGTCGCCGCCGTCGTATTGTCGTCGCCTGTTCGTGATTGCGCGTCAATAAAGTCGACCGGTATATAATATCTCCTCGAAAAAGCAATAAACGTCATCGGTTTAACACCGAATCTTTATTGTTATTGTTATCATTTCACTGGCAGCAGTATTGTTACGATCGCGACTATTTCAGTGTACACTCTGAAATCACACTCGTCTCGAATAACGGTTATTTTATTTGTTTTTACTGTTCACCCTCGGCGACCGTTGGGAAATCTATCAACAATTATTGCATACCCTAAACACAACGACGATTTTCAAAAACAATTTATTATATTAATATTAAATATTATATATATTAGTGTACTTATAGCGAAGTATAATTTCGGACGTCGTCGAAACGCGATTGAAATGTCTTTGAAACCTTTGCGGGCAAAAGTCGAAAACGCAACACTTCGACGACGACGATAAAGAGAGGGGTTGGGTTTTGGATACTCGAATGCGGCGCGGCGTTCTCGTTAAAATCGCGCGCGTGTCTGATGCGTTTTTCCGGTCTGCCGAAACGGACGTATGAAAACGTAAGATTATTACAAGTAAGATTTTTCCACATGGAAAAAAAAGAAGAACGATCTCGTCTCAAAATATACGACTTCACCGCCGCCGCGGTGCCGTTTCCCTACACCGACTTTCCTTTTCGATGGCGGTCTAATATATTATATATTCGCTCGCGCATTTACATACAATAATAATAATAATAATAATAGTAACGTTATTATTACTGCGCGCGTTATCCGCGTACCGCTCTCGGCCTCCGCGTTGCCCCGTGCAGTTATAATGCAGTTGAAGCCCTCTCGTGAGCTTTTCCAATAATGTCCAATTAGACCGAAAACCCCGGGGCCGCGCCAAAGTTGCGGCAGTTCCTATTCGAAAGTGGACTGCACTGCGGCGCCGAGGTAAAAGCGGTCCGAAATATTATTATTATTATTATTATTACGTCGTCGTCGGGGGGAGCTCTCCTTTTGAAAAGGCAAACTCATAAGTGATACTTGAAACACCGGCGCGGGCGCGCGTTGGCCTCGTTTTCCCGCCCAGCCCTTTCTTCATCCGCGCGTCGATGTTTATACGAATACGGCGCGCGCGCGTACTACACAAGTACGCGATATGATTTCTCGTATTTGTTACGCCAGCAGTGCCTACCGAAAAAATAAAGAGAAGACGAAAATATATTGCCCCTCGCACTCGTCGCGGCGAGACCAACGCTGACGAAGCGACTGTAATAACGCGTAGTATAAAACGATATTATACGCGTCTTGTGTGTTTCGCGAACGGGTCGAAACCCTTTTTTTTAGACGAAATGCGCTTCGGCTCTCGAGCACATTATTCATACGTGTATACGCGGTTCGACGCGCACGTACGAATAATGTTGCGTTAAAATCGCGCGATACGTGCTCTCTGTCTCACGTGTAGACAGTGCCGGAATTATGAATTCTGAGGCCCGTGTGCAAGGATTTATTTAGAGGCCCCAAATTAATAATATATTTATTACTTGATCTTTGTATTACTACAGAAATTTTTTAATATTTTTTAGTACTATAACTTAAATATTTGACGGATTCGCGGAACCGATCAGAAGAATAAACTGTGTAAATTTATAAAAATTTGAGCTTCTAAATACCTCCTCTATAAATTAGTATAACGAATAATCAAAAAAATAACGAACAACTTAATTCAGTGATCCAAGTCTAGTAACAATACAATAATTATTTGAGAAATATTTCGCAACAACAGAGAGGGACCCCTGCGATAATGACTATTATTCTACAAATTATGTCATACATCAAATAATATAATTTTCGTAATTTTATTCCTATAATAATTTGTACGTTTTACTATAAAACCGAATTACTTACAGATCCAATGAAGCATGATTGCATGATATTAATTATCATCTACTTATGCTAATAATAAATTCATTGAAAACAATTACAAAAAAATCAAAAAACTTTCGAGGTACGAGCCACGAGGAAGTAAAGAATACCAATATAGGCTAAATTCATTTTGAAACGGACAATCTTCAATTTTTAGCTTATGGTTTGGGAGGCCCCTAAGAACCGGAGGCCCGTGTGCATCGCACACCTTGCACACCCAAATTGTTGCGGCACTGCGTGTAGACGATCGCGAAAACAATACGCGAAACACCGCGCTCGCTACAAGACTCGCCGCCGTCGTAATTATCGTGTTGTTAAATTTTCCTGCACTCCCGTAACGACGCCATTAAAATCGTTACGACGACCACGATGCGATGTCATTGCGCTCCTGCGGCGCGGAGCATACGTTCGTTCGTCCGCGGAAATCTCGAAGGGAAAAAAAAAAAAACACTTCAAACGTCACACGATTTATTATTAATTATCATACAATAACGCATTAGCGTATTATAATGTAGGCACTTGTGCATTATAAATAACCCCGGGCGCGTTGTATGCATTTGAGATTTCCTTCCTATTCTCGTCGGAATATTTTACGTATATTGTTTTACGCCAACGACGCGCGGTCACGTCTGCAAATGTCGGATTGAATTTAAATTCTCAAAAGAGGGTGATTTTATTTATTATTATTATTATTATTTTTTGTCCAACAATTATTCGACAAACGCGCCGCGACCGATTGAACAAAAAATAAATAATTTGCTCTTTCGTTTCGTTGTCAATACGCCGAGAACGGAAATAATATTAAAAATCGTTCTGACGACGATGACGTATTGATCGAGGTTTTTGAATAAAAATACTTCTTTTGTCGTGTTCTAATAGGATTTAAGTTTCATTAAACAATTATTATTATTATTATTATTATTATTATTATTGGGTTTTAATTTAAGAGTTCGTGTTTTGCATACGAGAACTGCCATAATACACTTAATGAATATTTTCTGACAAAGTTCTTTCTTTTTTTTTTTTCGAAATTAATTTGAATATTCGTTTTAAAAGAAAGAATCCCAGGACCGTAAAAAAAAAGTTTAAAGGTAAAAATGTTTAAAATTATCTTATAAAAATGCATAATTAACTGGAATATCGAATAAAAATACCTTATAATTATTGCCATTGAACAAATACTATACCTTCCAAGAGAATGTCTGAAGAATTTTGTTTGGAATTCATTATTAACTTCTTCTTTTTTTTATTATTATTATTATTACTCTTAAAAATGTAAATATTTAATTTAATTTTTACACTATTTATGAAGCGCAACAGGTTACAGTACTTGTGAAAAATAATATTTTCGTTTTAGATACGTTAAACTAATGTCTATATATATAGACACAATAATAACATACGAAACAATAACATTTTGCTTCTTTTTTTCTTTT
The DNA here is from genome assembly GCA_948098885.1 of Drepanosiphum platanoidis. Taxonomy (NCBI): domain Eukaryota; kingdom Metazoa; phylum Arthropoda; class Insecta; order Hemiptera; family Aphididae; genus Drepanosiphum; species Drepanosiphum platanoidis. The sequence continues at coordinate 5,452,049 of OX402531.1, forward strand.
TTTCATCTTTCGTGCGTAAAATGACATGCACATAATATATTCAAAAGAAAATAACGATATATTATAAATATATACGTATATATTTGTTTTCTATTAACGTTCTAAAAATCTGATTTATGTCGTCAATCGAGTTTTAGAGGAAAAAATAATAAAACTCTGAAAATCCAATACAAAAACGCCGGTAAAATATAGATATCCAGCGTATAAAAAGAATAAAAAAAAAAAAAAATAAATAAATGTATACATCATCCCTACACGGTGGCCGTTCAAAATCCGTTTATCGAAAAATAAGCTTTTAGCTTTACAAAAGGAGATGACTCAATTATTGGAGCAAATATGTCATGACGGGGTCGGCCGAGGGCGTTCGCCGTAAGATTTAGCGACGAGGGTGAAAACGGAATTTTCGGCCCGAAACCCCGAAAGCAGATATGTGAACTATGCAAAAGGTTTTTTTTTTTTCTTCTTCTTTTTCTATATACGTATATATAACAATAATAGTAATGATACGAGGGAGGCATTTATTTACCGCGCGCGCCCGTGAAGAATTTTAGCCATTTGTCATTTATGCCCGAAGTCAATTATTATTATTATTATATTTGATATAGACGAAGTGGCCCCCCCCCCCCCCGGTGTTATTGATATTGCGCGCGATAGCACCGCGTGAAAATGGAATGTGACTCGTCTGTTTCAGACTTTTACGGTCGTTCGCGGCGACCTCGTGTGAAAAATAATGTTTTCGATCCGGTCGTGTCGGTTTCCCGACCGTAAAGGCGTTAGAGGAAAAAAAAAAAAAGGGAAAAAATGATTCTGTTCAAACGGAATATTATGAAAAACGATAACAGGACGCTGTTGTCCGAAATTGGCGTCATCATTTTTTTTCGGTAGAAAAAGAACCGTATTTTCTCGTCGAACTTTGCGAATACGGTGAAAAAAAACCAAAAAAAAACCCGCGTGCGTCTGTATTATAGGCGTTCGCACCTCTAGGAGAGTTCCGTCCGGAGAACTGAGCGCGGGCGCGTGCTATGTATAGTTTCGAACGCGACAACGGGATTTATGAGAATTTTCGTATTTTTTTTCGTATTCCGTTCGTTTGTTTGAAAATATATTTTTCACGCGTCAAAACATTTTTCAAGCTTTTCGGATTTGACGGGGAGCTTTGAAAACTTTTGATGGAAAACTCTATTTCAACGTCAGCGTACGCGCATATCCTCCTCCGCCGCGCCGCGGAGTTTTTCTAAAGGGGTGGTGGGGCCCTCCAGTCAAATGAAGTGAAAATGATAATGTACCGTCGTCGGTTGCGCGTCGACCGTATTATTATTACGTCCGCGAAAACTAAAATGCAACACGAAAATAAAAATATCCACTTTTTTCGAACCCTATTTACGCCGCATACAATAATAATAATAATAATAATAACATAACTCGCGTGTTGAATTTATTTTGACAAGCGTATTATTTCATAGTTGAATTATATCAGTCGTATCATATTGTCACATCCAGCGATAAACTTGCAGCGCAACTGCATCGATTGTTTTTTGTTTTTTTTTTTTATTCATAAATTACACTTGAAGTATAAGTGCGCGCGTGTGTGTGTAAGAGAAAGAGAGAGCCTGTTAATGTGAAAAACAATCTAAACACTTGAAAAAAGTATGAAAAACTCCACAACAACAAAAAAGTTTTAGGTTTTCGAATTGTTCGAATTTACCAAATGTGTTTTTTATGGTCTTCGTAGAAAATCGAATTTCAGAAAAATCGGTTTTATGTTTCGAATTTTTCGAATTTTCGAGAGTGTTTTCTATGGCTTAAAAAACCGAATTTTTCGAATTTTCGAGAGAAAAAACGAATTTCAGAAAAAAGTGGTTTTCTATTTCCTTAATTTTTCTCTCTGTTAAAACTATAACTACAAAGTATTGGAAAAAAATATATGAATGAAATCGTTAAAGGCGTTCTCAAGTTACGGTGTGACCAAGGGATTCATTTTTATATACATAAATTGATGAGACATTTTTTTATACATATTATATCAGTAACTGAACATAATTTTTTTTACTTACTTACGTTTGGGGTAGCTAAAATGTTAATGTCTATAAACAGATAACAAAATAAAAAAAAAACAAAATATATTTCCTCGCGAACGATTGAATGATTTCAATAAACCGAACAGTTCTCTCGACTTTTGCTGTAAGTACATACTTTCGCAGCTCTCGAAACCGCAGACGTCACTGCGACTCGCGGCTGCCTAAGACCGATGACGATAGTTACCGATGAATCTCACGTAAGTTTCAAATAAAACCAATACTTTCAATAGCCTTTCTGAATCCTTAAAAATATCTTTCATAGACTTCGAATTTATTGCGGTCAAGGGTTCTCCCGAGACATTTGAGTGGGAATGTCGCTGAGCTCATCACATACTCGTATGTACGATAGTAAATAAGGTACCTATAGTGCGTGACGGAAGCAAGAGTTTTCAAAAGACACTCTTCAACTATTAGTAATAATACTCTGAGTATTCTTCAACCGTACCACACAGTTGTGCAACATTCGTTCGAATATGATTTTACTTTACGGAGCTCATGTACATCGAGACTATTAGAACGTTTGATTTCGATTCGTCAGATTATTAATGAGATCTTAATCCAATCTATTGGTTAGGCCGCCAATCCAAATCGCGTCGACCGAAAGGACCTCGGACGACGACACCGGGCGCGATGTTCGACGGAATTCCGTGCGAACGTTGCGAACAACAAAATTAAATATTCATCGTTAGTAATTGAAATGATTTATCCGTTTGAATAATCAATCGTGTTCCGCGGGCGCTGGAAATCTGGTTCGTTATGATTTGTTTTGCGAGGGTCGTGATCCGAATCGCCCGCGTCAATTATTATGCAAGTGAATTTCTACGGCACGTAATATTATATTAAACAATTCTATTGCGAAATGCGTTTTAGACGGATCCGTCACAGACGGTCGAGAGTTCAGAACTCGGAAAATAATTCGATTAGTCATTCGTCGAGTGTTGTTTCGATCGCAACGCGCCAGAGTGTTTTTTTTTTACCGTCGCGCGTCGTCCGTTTGACTTTTTGCAGTTGGCGGGGCACAGTTGACGATAATATTCGGACGACGAGACGCGATAAGGACGGGTGAATATTGCACGTATCACGTGTGCGGCGTTAAACTATCCTGTACGAGCGGTATACCTGCTGCGGCGGCACGAAGCTCGCAGGAGACGTTATAAATCAGGCGTACGAGAACAGCCGAATATAATAACCGTGGCGACAACAACCCTTTCGCGTATGTGTTTCTCGCGTTTTACCGAAAACATCACGCGCGCTCGCGCGATAGTAATAATAATATATAACGGCGAGCAGATTGCGCCGTTATAAACGCATCGGAGGAGCCGAGACCGCCGCAAATGACGTAGATACGCGCGCGTATAATACCTATGTTCGCGATAATATAACACCGCGGCGGCCCCCCCCAGGGCATATGCGATACAATATTATCGCGGACCGCAAAACGCTCGGAGCAGCCGCGTCTTGGATATTGTTTACAATATCTCACGCACAGTCGCGGCGCGTCAACGCGGGTCCCCCCGCCGCAAACGGCGACGTTATTGTATTATTTTATTGTCGTCGGTCTTTATTGCCTGCCTCCACGAGGCGAGCAGAGTATAATAATAAATATTTGCGCGTTTCCTCGCCACGTGCGCCCGGGCGGCGAGGAGAAATCGTTACGATGATAATAATAATAATAATAATATTATTATAAATATATATCACGTGTGCCTTTAATGGCGGCCAGGACTTGCGGCGGGGGAGTAGAAACAAAAAAAACGCCACGGAGCACGTAAACGCTATCGCTCGTCGCGGACGAAAATTTATTATTTATCTCTCGAACGCTGCGGCGACGATGTTATTTATCACGCCTGTGTGTGTACATACATATTCTCGTAGGTATCGCTAAATCGAGCAACGCGCTCGGAAATTAGAGTTTAACGAGCAAAAAATCCACGCGCTTACGAGTCGTTTCTAGCGGCCGTCAATTGAATAAAGTATTTCGACCGCTTTTCGTAGAGAGACAGAAAGAGACAGACAGACAGAGAATGGAAGAGAGAGTTCATCATCTGTCTGCATTAGCGAGTTTTCGAGTTGAAAATATTTGTGTTTCTTCTTTTAACGGGTTTTTAATGTCGTCAAAGATTTCAATGTCACGAAATCCGACGTTGAAATCTCGAAAACGCAACGTATGTAAAAAAAAAAAAAAAACGTTAAATATATTATTTACTGAGAAGGGCTTAAAAAAGTAAAAACGAAATAAAAATTAATACGACGGATTATTTATTATTTTAATAATTTGATATTTGTAATATAACTCTGTTTGAGAAGACGCCCGCCGACAAATCGAAACGATTTCATAAAAAATTTCACGGGGGCATTTTTTCAATATAATATATACCTAGGTATAGTAGCTGCGGTGTATTTCTGACACTGTCGTGATAAATATAAACACAGGTTAAATGTGCCCACTCGCTTCGCTGATTACTTACGCATGTTACGGGACTATACGCGAACCGTGTGTTACTCGCCACGCTTAAGGTTCGCTTGATAGAACGTCGTTTCTCCGGAATCTGTTTTTTATTTTTCCACAAAACGCTAGTCGTTCTAAAATCAAACGCCATACGCCATTTAGCCAACCGCGCGCGCGGCTTCGTTCAAAATGCAATATCATTCCTGTACGACGACGTGTACACACGCACGGGGTCTCGCTGCTCCCTATATCTTTCCGTCCCTGGATCCGCCGCCTGACTGCACACGCATTGTGCGGGGTTATGGCGCGTATGCATAAATAAGGACCCCGGTGTCGCAACGTCTAATAAAAGATCTAATAACCTATTATCGGTCCGGGTCAGCGCAGAGGAGGCGGCGCGAATCGCGAACGGTGCGATCTCGAGAGTTTGACACCGCGCGCCGCCTCTTTGTGCGCCGCCGAACCGAACGGGGTCTTATTGTGTCGTACGATTTAAACGCCTTTTTGCAATTACAATAGCCAGGTACAATGTAAATACTTAATAGGTAGGTAACCGCCGCGGATTGACCAACTCTTTTTTCACGCGAGTTTTTGTCGTCAAAGTGCCGAGAAAACTTGATTTCATACTAGAAAACGAGTACTGCTGCACCACTACTGAATATATATAAAAGATATATATCTTTTCATTGAAAACGTGCACGCAGAACGAAAACATAAAAAATAAAGATCACTAATAAAATGACATGGTTTTAAAATAGCAAGCCGCTCTCGCTGAGAATTTAAAAATAAGACAATGCACGCGTAATAAGAAAATCGAAAGTTTCGTTGCTTCACTCAGAATGTATTTAACGTGCAATAACAATCGCATAAAATATAGAAACAACAAAATATTTAGTAAACGCCAACGTTTCGTCCATATGAAGCAACTAACCTGTAAGTAATTTTATGAGATTTCAAAATAATGCAATTTAATAACGTTGCATAATGCACACTACGCATTTACCTTTCAGATTGTATTATGTTTTCCTTGTATATAACTTTTATCGTTGGCTTTTCTTTTCTTTTTTTTCCACAATAATTTGAAAATACTTTCTCGAGGATATGGTAAAACTATAAAACGAACGACGCGATATTAAAATGTAATAACAGCAACTTGGAGAATACTGAGAAAATGTTATTTTTTTTTTCCATCAAGATTAAGTTGTCGAAGGAAATGCGTGTATGTTGATTATTCTCGTTACTTTATTACTATAATTTGTGATTGAACATCCTGTTTTGTATAATAGAACGCGTTCAAAACTTAATTCTTTTCGCATGCAAATCACATACGCCCAAATGAAGAAACTATATAGTTTCACTGAAAATGGGTTTTACGAGTGTAACCAGCGTATAAAGTTTATTTAATCTGACTTTAAGAACCGTATAAGCCTTAACTCGCAATTTCACATCATCTGCGAGCAAAAGATTACAATAATATTATGTACGCCGATCTGGTATTATTTTAACTAAACCGTGTAATTACAATGCTTTTTTAGGCAATTCGTTTTACAAATCGAATGTTTAAAGTGCTTAAAAAGAGCATAAAATAAAAATTTAACTTACGTTGATTGCTTTGTAACAAAACAAGAAATATGTTTGTCGACAATGAATCGGATTTTTTTTTAATTTATATGTGTATACTTATAAAAATATAATTTGTAATACCGCTTTAAAACTTAAAATTGTAATCTACTTTGGTCCATATAATTCCGTAGAATTGTATTAAAAAAATTGCAAATATATTATATTGTATATATCAATTATTTATATAAGACTTTCGGAAAACTAAATAGAAATTGCACTAAATACGTATACATCTACGTAAAAGTACTTACGAGGAAAATAATGCTTCGTCATTTTAAATCTCTCGACATGCCGACTTTTTAAGAATTCGACGTTCAGGCAAAACAAACGGAAGATTAATTAATATGCCGAAAGGATTAAAGCAAAGAAGGGAAAAGATTAAAAACACGTGGAAACTCTTATTCTCCCGAAAAACTCCATCGATTCAAACGCCTGCGTCGTCGTCGGCACTATGTTGTAGTACAGGCTTGTTGTTGTTGCAGCACATGACAAAATATTATAACGTTATAGTGTAAAACGAATGCGTCGTCGATTGAATTAAGAATTTATTAGTGTTGACAGTGTCACTCGTCAATCTTAACTGTCTACGTATTATTAAAATTGCATACACTTCGATTTATTTCCGCATGACATTGCGTTGAGAAAACTATATAAAGTGCTTTAGCTCGCGCACTGTTTGCAGTGAAACGTTCAATGGTGACTGATGATTAATGAACGGCTTTCAATCTCGTTCGAATCGTAATAACGATTCACGGCGAAATGTTTCTTTCCAATATATCATAGCTATATTATGTAGATACAGATGTAATGACGCATTTGTATAGCGGTTATTCGGCCGCGTTGTCGTAACGTTTCGTCAAGGTGTCCCAATCGAATGCGATCTAGTGGCCGCGATTACGTCTATACCTCTTCTAAACAATTCCCTCTAAAACCCCGCCGGGGCGTGAGTTTTCGAAATAGTATTTCCGAGACGACCTGCAGGCGTGCGCGTATTGCTCGTGTCGTCATCTATTATAGGTATATTATAGATTCAGCCGAGAAAGTACCGTCGACCAAATTTTTCGCTTTGAACAGTCACGTATTCGCACAACGACGACCACCATCGACTCCGGAAATAGACGTGAAACAGAATCGTAAATTTAATATTAAATTCACGAAATCAGTGCCTAAATCATCGTTCCGGTATTCGCTTACCCAACTTCGATCGCGAATAACATCGTTATTTCATCGTTGAACTGTTTGACGGCATGCAATGGGTCAGAAGCGAAAATGTAAAATTTTTCCGCAGGACTCGTTTGACGGGCTCGACCCTCCCTCCCCAACCCACACACCCAGAAATCACCGGTAGTCAATAACGCGACGAAAACTTATCCTCGCCAGCGAAAACGAGGACGACGCGACAGCTGCGGAGTATAAAACGCGCGCGTGCCCACGTCGTCGGAGACGCTGCTGCACGCGAACGCCGTTTTCCATTGAGAAATCAACGACTGCGGACGAGGTGAATTAAAAGTGGAACCGAAGTTTTCGGGCGAAAGGGTTGCACCCGCTCTCGGTGTGACGGCGGCGGCGGGAGAAAAATAAAATAAATTTAAGAAAATAATACGAGTGGGCCTCGTCGCTTCCGTTGTTCGGTCGTCGTGGACGGACGCGTTCGGGCAAAATAAATAGGCGTTTGCCGCCGTCGTCGCGCGATGTTTTGTTATCCCGAAAAAGACTATTGCGCCCGCGGCGGCGGCGGATTCTCGGCGACGACGACGGTACGCTCTTCAACCCTTTCCGTTGAATTGTTATTCGTCGTGTAAGAGACGGATGATTTTTTTCCTTTATTTTTATTCTTTTTTCTCCGTTTTATTTATTTTATTCCTCTCCGCGACGACGACGACGACGTTTGATAATAAAAACGAATGTCTCCGCCAGCAGCCCAATATATATAATACGTGCGCGCATATACACCCGTCGCCGCCGCCGCCGCCGCCGCCGCTCATCCCTCGCGATTAGTACACCAGCGATTTTAATTAATTAAAAAACTCCTCGGCGCAGAAACACACTGAACGATTATTTTCGCCTACCCCATTCGCCGCCACCGCATCCCGCCCTCTCCCCACCTCGCCCCGTCGCCGACGGCTCGGTCGCGCGGGGACACGAAAAAAACTTCTTCTCGTCAATCCGTTGGCTTTCACAAACACTTTGCCGTTTAATTAAATATCAGATATCTTTCCGGCTTCTTCTTTACTTTTTTTTATTTCCCCCTCCCGTTGTTTTTGTTTTACACCGATTTCCCGGTCCCCCGTTCGACGCGTTTACAATGACAAAACCCATATAATAATTAAAAACGAAAATAATAAACGTCTTAATTCGTCGTCGCCGCCGCCGCCGCCGCAGCCGCAGTCATCGACGACGACGTACACGACGACAATATAGACACCAGACGAATAATACACAGCACTCCTCCGCGGTGTTATTTCGGTAATCGTTGCCGACCGCTTATAAATGCGAGGCGAAAAATAAAGAAAATCGTAAAAATCCCATCCTTTCGTCGATACTTATTTTGAGCGCGGAACATTATTATCAAACATCTCGAACGCGAAATAAAAATATTTGTTTAAGATATTATTACGATTTCGAGAACATCAAACAAGCCTTTCGATTAATAACCGAATGCGACCGAGAGTTCGCCAAAACGAAAATATTATCCTACGCACGGCCAATGCTAGACCATCGTCAAAATAACGTAAAAATAAAAGTTTACTTTTCGCTCACTTTTTTCACATTATGTTCGCTGCACATGTTCAATAACATAAGTTATTTTAAAAATAAGGTTAAAGACCATAAGTAGGTATGTATAAAGGTACTTACCTATAATAATTTTGAACGGCTGCTTTCGACAAAATTAATTTCTTTTTGATTTCATACTTGGAGACTCCACCGCGCCGGACCTTCGCTGACGTTTTGTAATAAATTTGAAAAAAAAAAAACAATTTCCCGTAAACGTTGATTTTCAGAGTTTACGAAATCACCGCGAAGTCATTAGCTTGAAAGGTCGGCGGATATAATAGTTTCCTCCGGAGAAACGAAAGCTATACGAATTATTATGAAAACTCCATACAAAGCAAATTGTAGCGGATTAATCAAAGAATTCCGGATGCCGACTTCACGAAACTCCACTTTTATTTCATTGTGGTTCGCTTTCAAGACCCACGGTATATTTTAATTAATACACGGCGCATACTATTATTCAGTATATAGTGTCATTAGATTGTCATTGTCGGGAAAAATGTGTAAAAGATTTTCACAACTACACATACAATAATTAGTGAATTTCACGACCGCCGCGCCGCCGCCGCAGTGAGAATAAAACGCATTGGACTTTTATTATATTCTGTTATTTTTAACCGTCTGCGCGTTTACCGTTATTTGAGAGTAAATCGATATGCGCTCACCGTTCGAAACTTATCGATATAAACACTCGATTGTTCGCGGCGACGGCGCGGCGCAGTAAACGCCGTCGTTTTATACCTATATCATTATAATGTACAGAGGAGCGCGAAGAAGAAGAAGAAGAAAAAGTAATAACGTTTAAAAAAATAAAACAAAATACTCAACTTTGGTTCGTAAATCTTTTCGGTATTAACGAGGGCGAAATACTCATTATATTATTTTATAGGTATTTCGAAATCGACCCAGATCTCCATGTGACATTTCCGATCCTATCCTTGAGATTATAATCACAATTATTATCATATGATTTATTGTATTAGGCCTGGTTATTTAAAATACAACTGTCTAATTATTTTCATAAATAAGTTTAGATTGTCAAAATATTAATATTAATTATAAGATCTTAGCTGTAGAAATTTTACTATTCGCGGTGGCCAAAACAGCTATGTAGATATTTTTCCCGTTGTAATATTCATCACTTACGTATTCCGAAAGCCAAAACAACTCTGTCAGTTATTAAAGTGTTTATATCAAATAAAACTATATTATATTTACAAAAGTGTTCAACTTATTTCCGACCGACTATCTCGAATACCAGTCAACGGACATAAACGACAACGTGCTTCGTCTTCGGTGTACCGTATTGGACTTTGACACATCCAGTACGGTACACAATGAATTCGTCACGAAGTGCTCTCGCCGCCGCCGCCGCATTTCTCCCCATTTAATTTTCAACGCATTGAAAAAAAACAAAATAATAATAATAAAAAAATACTTGTTTGCTCTGAAAATATAAATACGCGCGTATACACGCGGCGGCGGCCGGGCAAAGGACGTCGAACGTGTTTCATTAGCGAAAGCCTTTTTTGTTTGAACAAAATCAAAAGAGACCTTTTTTTTTTTTTTTTATTACATTATTATTTTATCGTCATTTTCGGTCCACACAGTAAATAACGAAAAAAATAAAATAAAAATATATAAAGCGCGTAGGTAAAAATCTGGACAAGGTCGAATGAAATAAAAAAAAAATAAAAAACCCCTTGTTTTTTCGAAATTGAATGGCGGCCGGTGGAAAAGGGGAGAGAGCAGAGAGGCGGACGAGCGGCGGCGACGACGACGGCAGAGAACGTGCCTCGAGGACTCGGTGCGTTCAAAAAAAGGGGGTAAAAAAAAAAAAATCTCCTGTGCGCGAAATAAAAGACCGCCGCCGCCGCCGCCGCCGCCGCCTTTGTGTGTGTCCACCAGGAAACGTCGTCGGTCGAATGTTAAATTGAAATCGTCTTTTGGTGCGCGTGTATATGTACCTTCTTCGGCCGATAAACCCGTGTCCGGAATACCAGATAAGGGTCGGGTGTGTGTGTGTGTGTGTGGCGGACGGCGGAGATGGGGTTTAGAAGAAGAAACGCACGCGCTGAATCGAACCTTGGCTATTTTCATTCTTTTTTTTTTCTTCTTTTTTTTTTTATATTCTTTTTTCTTTACTTCCGTCCTTTATATCGGAGAAATCCTCTTTGGTCTCGGTCAATTTACGCACAACCTACTCTCGGACAGAAGCACCGCGCCCGGTTGACCGTAAAGAGGCGAGCGCGTCGTCCTCTCTCTGCTTTTCGTTTTCGTTTTGGTTTTTTTCTTTTTTTTTTTTTTGTAAGAGTGTTTCCATGTGGAAATTTCCCGATCGTCAAGTGCCACTTTTTCATTTGTCAAAAGTCTCCTGTAATACAATGCAAACGAGATAACGTTGTTGTCCTTTCGGTCCGGCGAAATAAAGCCGACGGACTACCTACGTGCGCCGCGCCGGCCACTACTACAGCTTACCCCGCCGTAAATCCCGCGGTCGCGTGATGTATGTTATCCCCGAAACGACGTTATTTGGCCGCGCGTATTAGATCCTACTCTCCTTATTTCATTTCCGTAAACAGCGAAACACTATTCATACCGAATCTTAGAACGATTAACTACGAATTCGTAGACGGACGAAAAGGACGAGGTACTAGAGTCGGACGACTGTCCGAAAACGAAATCGATACACCGGTATTGCTTTCGAAAAACAGTTCTGAGCGAATGAGGATTGAGATCAACATCTACTTTAAAAAAAAATAGAAATAGTATTAATATGAAAATATTAGTGTCATTCCTCGATGGTAGGCCGAACGAAACGTTCGCGTGTCTCTTGAAAAAAAAAAAGAACCATAAAAGAAGCCTTTTAATAAAACGCTAACCGTTCTCGTTCGACATTATAATCGCGTTTGAATGACAAAATTAGGCAAACAAGAAAATTAAAAAGTCGTATCTAATAGGTATGGTGTATAATACTATTATTTCGTGTGGAATCGAAATAACAACGTGTTTAATTAGTTTTGTTTAATTATCCGGTGTTTTATGATTTTCAATGATACCGTCGCGCGTCGTCGTCGTAATTAAATATCCAGTTGGTAGCGTACAATAATAATAATAATTTACCGACACAAAACGAGGCAGGTCGAAACGCATTGTGAATTAAATTAAATTGACAAAGGTTGTATTAGTGATATGAGGACCGGCGAGATGTGACTATACGGATCATTTCAATATGATGGCGCTTCAAAGGCTGTTAACACTTGGATGGCGACCATCGTCGGGGTGGTAAATCAATGGAGGTATGTTGAACTTTCCGTTCCCCAAAACACACAACAATAATATGCCTTTAGTGGCTGTTACAAGTCTAAACGAGATCAAACGCAATATAATTTATACGTACGTTTCCGTCGGCCGTGTATAAAATTACAAATTGAACGCAAACGTTGTACGAATAAATTATGACTGCCGATGAACGATGGATAACATTTTTGAAACTGACAGTTTAATTTGACGTCGTCGTCGACGGAGAAGACCAGCTCAGCGGACGTTGTACGCGGCAGCCGTTTACTATCATGACGCGAGTACGAGATAATAATAATTATGTATAAAAACACGAACTATGTGTGTAGTGTTATTGTGACGTATTCTTTTTAGCTGTTTGCGTTTTTGATTTTGTTTTTTTTTTTCAAACTCCATACGCAGCGTACACAAAGCGAATAAACTACGATTGCCAAAGTCCATTGTCTGGACTTGAACGCATTTCTGAAAACAAAAAACGTCTCCGAGGTAATAATATTATCGACGCGTGCAAACGATTGACGTTTCATACGTTTAGGGCTGTTTGTTTTACTTTTTTTTTCTCCAAATAAAAGTTACAATTAAAAGCCATTGTGTTAGTGTAGTCCTAATATATTATTGATACGGATGTTAACTTGTTCGTTTTTATCGGACGGGCGCCTAAAAGTGTATAAAACACTCGTTAAGTTGTTGATACGGTTTATTTATTTTTCAATAAATGACGGATTTGCATGATCACGCATTAAAACCACGGCCTTCCGTCATCTCGCTGATTTAGTGCATAATTATTATAGTGGATGACCAGGGCCTCGGATACTGTGTGCAGGAGCTTGAATAAATAAAATACGCGAAACAAAACATATGTTTACGTCATAAAATATGTATGAAAAAAATGTATTAAATATGCAATACGTTTAAAAACGTCGAATCGCATACATACGTATACATGGTGGTGGCTGGTGGACAATTGATATTAATTAAACTAAAAATACAATACCAATAAATGGTACCCAATAATGAAAAAAAATTGTCGACGTTCGCGAATAGTTTTATACTGAACGAAAAAATCCGTTTTTAGTAAATTTCGTATGATTTGTCGATTTCATTACCACCGTTTTATTATACTACTTAATAAATAATTCATTTGTTTTGCATCTAACTGAAAAACGAATAGAGACTGCCCTAGCTCGTTGCCGACTCTCTCTACCCCTAGCGATGGGCTACATCCGCACACTGCGGACAGCTCGTATCTGATGGCAAATAGGTGAGGATAGGGGTGAACCGTGGACGACCCGCCGCGACCACACCGTCAAGGATTATATCGTTGCTCACGTTTTGTACACAGAACTCGTTTTAGCCGGGACGAAAAGAGGACGACGGTGAAAGGGGAAGGATAGCGAGGGAGGGGAGGTAAACGGGCCGAGCGGGAGAGTGACGGTTCCACGCCGCCGTGTATTATGCATGATCGCCGCCGACTGTTCGACACGGCAAACTCGTGCGTGTGACGCGGCGTCGATCGTCGAAATGTAAGTATAATTATAAAACGTCGTCGGCGCACTACGCGCTGATTATAAAACTTTACGCGGCCGTATTTATTCGCACGCCAATCCGCACAGAAACTGAATAAATATTTATCGATTTCGTCGTACACACGCCATAAAGGATTTTTATCGGTACACGTTTTTTTTTTTTTTTTTCGTGTTTGCACGAGGTTTCGATTGCGATGACGAGTCGTCTGCCGCGAAACGTTGACGAATGCAGTTCGATAATTTGATTCGGGTACATACGCCGCCGTTTATAATGTTACTGGAAAGGACGAATATTTTCGAGATTGGTCTAGAACAGTGATTCTCAACGTGAACGGCACCGCAACCGTGTGGGATTTTTAAATTTTTAGGAGGGCGTTTTACTTAACGGGACACTAGGGGGACGATTTTACTGTTAATTTCATTGTTTTATAATTTTTCATTACATTTAACATTTATTAAGGATAATCATATAATTATATACGGTACCGTATTATTGACGTTAGGAAAAAAAATAATATTGATTTTATTTGCATTCGATTTTTTAGTATTTGCCATACTTGTACGTACTTATACTTACATTTAATCACAGTATAGGTAGTTTCTGTTATATAATTTTATTGTGTTTGTTGCAGAGACTTTTCTTCGAAATGCATTTACTACCCGTAAAATCCATGTACTCGATACACTGTGAACAATAACAATTTACTGTATTTTATTTATTATTATACTTGCGTAGTTAGGTAGTTGTAAAAATTAAATATAATCACACTATATTACTATAAATTGTAACGTTGGGTTCGGAGCGCAAAGCAGATTTTTTTTATTGGTTTTCGGTTTTATATTAAATTCTCGTGAAAAACATTACCAATGAATTATTTGCATTGTGAAAATAAAATTGTTATTTATTGTTCAAAGAATACGTGTATATATAGATACACAATTTGTATTAAAAACAAAAAAGTAAATCATAGAAAGTATTATGAAAAAAAAATTCTTGTTTTAATGAAGAAAATTTATTCCAACGCGAAAATATAAAAAGTATTAATAAAACAACCTCGGCTCGTTTCTTTGAATATTTATTTATTTTTTATTAAATCTTGAAAAAACAACTTGGCGTTTTTAAAACAAAAGTATATCGAATCAAATTTAAAGGGAATTAAAAGTTAATAAATTAACGTATTTCATTGATAAAAAAAAATGCTTATCTAAATACTTTTTATCGATCGGACTGTGAAAATAATTAATTTGAACGATCGCGCATATGTACGATATAATGTGTGGAATCTCACTTCCAGCGGAGTGGCTGAGAATCTTATACTAAGTCACATGTGGTCTTCGGCGTTTGAGACGCTTTGAGAGTTGTCGAGTGGTTGAATTGCTGCAGGATGGGTGTGTTGATCCTCGTCCTGTGCCTCGTCCTGGACGTAGGCGGTCATCACGTCTAGGTGGACAGTGTCGTTTCTGTCATACCGGAAAGCTGCGACAATGGTACGGAGAGCGATGTGCAGATTTATTTGTGTGTGTGTGTGTTTGAAATACCATAGAGTCATACAAAACACAAAGACTCCGGCGTACTCGCAGGACGGCGGCGACGGGAAGTCGTAATCGTAACTTTTAAAAGCGCGCGAGACCGTAAACGCCCGACTCCGGAGGATTTAGCCGCAGCGGTTAACTCTGTCACGTCGAGGGGTAAGCCGAGGCGCGGAACGTTTGTGTGCGAGTGCGTGTGGACCGTCCCGTATTAAAATATTATTATTACCGCGTTTTCGGCGTGCACGCACGGCGTGTATGTGTATATATATTTATACATACACGTTTCTCCCTCGTCGTCGCCTACCCTTGGTCTCTCTCTCTATCTCTCCGTCTCGAGCCCGCCGCTCGTTTTTGGGGTGAAATACGTCCAAAGAATATTAACCGACCCTCTACCCCCGCCGCAAGTACCCATCGCGTACGCGCGCGCCGACTGTTATTATACATACTGTTTTATACGTTTACAGTATATACACAATATATAAATACGTATACGGTTACCGCCGCCGTTGCTCGTGCGTTGGTTGCGCGCGTCCGACCGGAGAGCTTCTAATTAAAACCGCTCGCAGATATCGTATATCAGGCCTATAACACCGCCGCCGTTCGTCTCTTTCTCCTGCCTGGCGCCCCTCTGCTCGGGGGAGAGCAACAGAACGCTGTACAAAGTTTGCGGGCACATGCAACGAATATCGTGCGGTTTCGCGCGGCTCGTGTTATTCGTAAAAACCACAACGGCTGCAACGTTCGGTTCTTTGCGGACGACCGACGTCGCGCGCGCGCATTCGTTTATCATCGTACGGGCACGAACCCCGTCATAGTCTCCTCTCGACAAACGATCATTCGTAACGTTTTCCGCAAAGGGTCGTCTGAAAACGGCCGGTATACCGCTCTGCGGTCGTTCGTTTTGAAAAAAAAAAATGACTTTACGCGCGGACACGACGAACCAAGGGGAGGGCAGTGGAGGTTTGGAAGATCGACTGACCCGCGGTTGTGTTTTTTTTACTACTCTACGTTATGTGATGGCCCCCGTTTGTATATATTTTATTCATTATCATACTGTTTTTAAATAATAAGAAAAAAAAAAAACTCCCGAAACGACACGATTTTCCAAAGGCACGATCGTGATTCGCGTCGTGTGCGCGCGCTCGCGTTTTTAAATAAATTACAATAATATTATTTAAAGAAATAAATACGAGTGAAGGGGACGGGGGGAGGGGGGGGGGTTGAAACGTTGCCTAAAAGGTTCGTTATGATTTACTTAAAAATATTTCACACGCGAATATCGTGTGTTTTGACAGGGGCTGTAGGGCCGGCGGGCGACGAGTGACTTGAAAAAAAATAAAATTCGTTTAAAAATACTCGCGGCACCGCGCCGGTGACGTTTATAATAAGTTTTAAATAAGAAAAATAATTGTATGATTTCAAAACAGTCGACAGGGGTGTAAACTAATTCGTTTCGCACGAGCGAGATCGTGTAATCGAAAAAAGCCACAACCACGTGTACGGGTTTTTTATTTTTATTTTCATTTGCGAGCGACTTCCCGTCGGTTTTGGACACCCGCCGTTTTGTCGCACACGGTTCTCGACCGTTTCTACATCCCAATAGGTACCGCCGATAAGTTTTGAACATTTTCCGCGTGCTACTCGAAAGACAATCGAATATTCACTCATTTCAAACCGAAACGGCGTTAAACACATAATCAGAGTGTAACCTAACCCGACCCGACGTCGGCGAGCAAAACCGAATCCTCTCGGTCGACGAGACCGCGAGAGACCTATAATCGAATAGTTTCACAAAATACGTTGACAGTATTGTCGGTTTGAAGAAACGACGACGTATAAGTAATGTCGCGAGATCACACGAGCTGAAACAAATGAATTTCCATCGTGTATTATCAGCGAGTATGACGAACACGTCGTTAAACTTTTAATAACATTCGCGCGCATTTAAACGTAAATAAATAAATATAAATTATTCAAAATTAACGTTTCCTATAGGTTTTCTATCGGAAAATAATATGTTTACACGTTTTAGATTGTTGTTTTATACGTTATTGTTCTTCTCGCGCGCAGTATTGAGAGCAGTGCGACTGCCAAACTTACGGAGCTATATTTTAGCTCGGACACGTGTACGATTTTAATCAAACCACTTACCGCCAAACTTCCGTTTTCGTTGTGTTGGCCGATGTACAATTATTATCGGAGACGATAAGTTTATTACGCGCGTAGTTTACACCCAACGATGTCGGTCGATTTTTCTTCCGCCATCACAGATATAAAACACGATTTTCGACAACAAATGGACTTGTCTGGTATTATTGCACTGGACCCTCCCCGTGAATTGTTACCGTCTCTCTCTCTCTCTCTCTCTCTCTCTCTCTCTCGTCCCTCGTCTCGCGACCGGGCCGATTTTATAGCACGGAACAAACGCGTTATTCGATTTAAAGGGTTGTCTAAAAACGGTTATGACGGCTAACAACGGTGTGCGATTGTATATCGCTGGGAGAGATATTTTATTTTACCGCCCCTCTTGTCCGTTCGAATCTATTGCTTTTCGGGGCGATTTGAAAATTGTAGACAACGTGAAAGAAAGAAGCAAGAAAAGATATATATATATATATAGAAAACGAGTTTTATCTCGCGGAAAACGTTTGCGCACGAGTAATCGCGAATTAATTAAAAACATCGAAACAACACGTAACGAACGCGTGATGGTGTTCTACTATAGGTACGTAGTTTCCGAATCCTTTTCTTTCTTTTTTCGACACTACCAGCACATTTTTTTCAACCGAGTGATTTCGGATTTACGCGCGTTTCGCGTTTTTAATAACAAAATAATCATTCAATGATTACAAACTGAAAATATGTGCAAAAAATAATGATTACTTAAAAATCGTAATGACTTTCTTTTAACTTTTCAGGCGGTGTTTTGACGAAATGGCGGGGAGTTATTAAAAAAAAAATTATGCTTTAGAAGCCTCGTGTAGACGTTTATAATAAGTTTTAAATAGGAAAAATAATTTTATGATTTCAAACGCGCGGTCGACGGGGGGTAAAATAATTTCCGTTTTATACGCCGAACACGCGCGCGTGCAGAACGTCATGTCTTCTTATAATAAGCTTCGGAAAACCGTTCGAAAGGTCGAAACGACCGTTTCTTAAGAACTGAAAGAAAATTAATTACACGTCTGTGACAATAGCCACCTGTATATTATGGACTACGGTGACATGCACTATGAAAAATCTGATACGTATTCGTCCACAAGAAGAAACAAAATATAAGTACACGAATTAATTATTTTAATTAAAAACAACATGTAATATATTGAGTAAAAAAACAACCAAAAAGGAAATACCGACCGAAGGTATTTGTACTTTTCCATACTGACGAGGCAAGCATAAAGGGGCAACCGGTCACCTTTGACATTTAACCGGCCGCTCGACTCCGTTTCCATTATATTATTAAAATATTCGAAGCCCGAGTGCGACAAACAGTAGTTTTCAAACTTACTATATAATATAACGTGATCGATTTAGTTTCACCGTAATTAACAACGGCAAACGATCGTATTGTTATATTATATACTTATATAAAACGATCGCTTTACCGAAAGATTACTTGAAAACTAATAGCTTGAATTGTCCGTATTTAAATCGTTTAGTTTGGTATGGTTTTTATCTTGGTTTCCCCGCGAATTCGTCAACTTCAACAATATGGTATAACAATAACTATGACTAATACAAATCAATACGTGCTTTTGAAAATAAAAATATACACATAACACATATAAACGTTCGTATATGTACAAAATGAGTGCACTCTGAGCTCCGCGTTATCGTATCGGTTGTTTTTTAATTGGTTTTCATCGTATCCTTTTAACGTTTCAAACAACTTAAATATTCTCGATGTATGGGGCGCGCGAGACGAGATGCGGGCGCGGCGGGGGGTAAAAGGACGGGGAGGAGGAGAAAGGATTGATCGAGTTAGTAGCGAATTCGATGCGTATTACAGACGAATAATGAATCTCGGGAGCGATGCGCCGGACCCTCGTCGTGACCAATTTGGCGCGCGCAACACACGCCGCCGCGTGTAGTACACACTCGCTAAACACTGCACGTGATATTATATACGCGACGAACACGTATAAAAGCGACCAATTTGCCAGCGTCGAGCGCGCGCGCCTGTGACGGAATAAACGTATAATAACATTTGCTTCCTCTCGTCAACCCCCTCGGCGGCGGTGCGCGGATTTCCTATACACATACGCGCGTGTATATTATTATTATACTGTTGTCGCGGAGGAGTCGTGCTTACACGAGCGCACGACGCGGCGGCAAAACGTTTTTGAATTTTTGAACGCGAAGAAGGGTAGTCGTCGCCAGTGCAGTGTGTTTGCGATATTAATATAATACGCCTTCATAGTAATAATAATAATAATAATAATAATAATAATGATAATAATGATATACACAGAAGACGACGACGAGGAGACATTTCTAATGGCTTGTCTGGATGACAAGGTAATTAGCGATTTAACCCGCTGTGAGCCTTTCAAAAGCACGCGCCCGAGGCTCGCTATACGTATATATTATACACACACACACATACGTACACGTTGTTGCTGTACTGCGAGAGAGGTGTACGGAAAATAATATTATACGTCGCTGCGGCGGCGGCGGCGGCGACCCTTCCGCGAGAGCAGCCCGAAATTCGACTGGTGAAAACAAACGCGGCTCCCGTTAAACTCGATTACACTCGGTGACGTATTTACGCGTAGGCACGAGCCCACGGCGGCGGCGGCTAATGTCGAGCGGCGCAATCGTCGCGTCGTGATTGTTTCACGTCGAGCGATCGGAAGAAGGACGAGAGACTCGTCGAGTCCTTCAGCGCGAATGGAAAAAAAAAAAAAAATCACGTCAAAAAAACGCGCGCCTAAGGAAACGCCCGGAAAACCGCGTCGGAACGACGAACGCTTACGGCGGCGGCGTTTGTATTCCGATTTTGTGTTTTTTAAATTTCATTCGCTGGTCGACACGAGTAGTTTCGGTTTCAAACCGAGTCGGTTCGGCGTTGTAAATTTTCAAACGCGATATGACGGCGCAGAGTATATCGATATACGCTTGTAGTTGGAAAAAATAAATAATAAACTCCCGCTAGATTTTACACGCTCGTACAATACAGTCCGGTTTCGAACATATTATTATTCTGTCGTTTGTGGCGCGAACGTATACATTATTCGAGTGTTTGCTCCGAATAGTTTTCTCTCGAGTGTTTCTTCCGCACACGACATATTATAATAGCGCGCGTTTGCGCTATGCGAATAGTATAATAACAAACACGTTCGCCAAAAACTCTTGTTTTCGTCATTAAACGCGGTACGTTTGGGCACGAACGCGTGTCGTCTGATCAAACGACGGAACAACTACTACCGTTTCGGCGCACTTTGTATAAACGCTAGAAAACTATATACATTATTATTGTTTTGGCGTACGCAAAATATACGCGTCGCCGAACGTTAAAAAAAATAAATAAATATCGCGTCACGCATAAAATAGGGGAACCGAGAATTTTCCCAGCGGGTGACTAGTAAAGCGAAATACTTTAATGACCAAAAAAAAATAAAAACCTCCACGTATAATAATATGTATTATAATCGTTTGAGTTTCGACTCTGTCATGACATAAAAGTAATAACGATAAAGTAATAATAATAATAGCAAAAAATAGTAAATGAATAAAACATTACTTCGCAGGGCTAAATTTAATCTTTTTCTCCTTCGACCCTTTTATGACTATTGCGCTTGTAAGTCTTTCGTGTATTTTCCGAATGCCGATTATTGTCCGACGAATCTATGAGTAATTCGCGGCGTTGAAAATCTGATGTGTTATCTTCATTTTTCATCAGATTTTCAACCATTACGTATCGCTGGTTAACCATAAAATCATCTATTATTATTATTATCGTTACTATTAGTGCATATATTATTACGAGCAAGTGCGTCGCGCGCGATAAAAGCAGTAAAATCCGAGCGCACGAACGTATTTAATATATTTTTCTCTCCGTCGAGTGTACGGTTACGTAAACAACGAAATATCGAGAGAAATAACTCGTACGCGTCGACTTTTGAGGACTTGTGTTGCAGGAAAACGTATTCTCGCCGACTCGATCGAAAAACTATTATTAAAGTCTAAATTGTTTTTGAAATATTTTGTTTTCCCGTCATGAGAATAAAACGATACGACAAATATTGATTTCAAAAAATATATTTTATAATATTATTTATATTATTTTGCGGTTTTCAACGACGTTTTTACACTTGATTTAGACGGTCGGTCGAATTCGTCATTTATTTTTACTTATAATCGGATGCAAATCGAATATTCTTTTCTTTTTTTTTTTAATGCGGGTAATCACCTCCGTTAATGCGTTTGGTGTATTTACATTAACAGTTTCGACGATTTTCGGAATGTTTTTGATATGTTTACTACACCCCTACACGTGTAGGGTCGTAGGCAGACCAATATAATCGAATTCTATTACAACCAGGTTCGAGCCAAAAAGACTTCAACCAAAGGCGAATTATTGTGTTGTTTTAGCGAAATTATTTAAATAAGTTTTTTTTTTGAAAAGCAACGACATGTAAGTACATGTAAGTACTTACATTCAGATTGAACAAATAAAACTGTTTAGCAGCCAACAATTTCAAATTAATTACTTTTTTTATTATATTGTTATGACAATTGAAAATGTGTATCTATTATAAAAAAAAATTGAACATATCTCATACAAGTGTGAATTGTTAAATGTAGTTATATTAAATAATAAAGTTATGTTAAAGATTACTTAAATACAATTTACTTGAAAAAAACTATCAAAGTAATAGAATACGCGTATTTGTTATATAATAATACATTATGTAAATTTTGAAACGTAAATATTAACTCACTTCAACGGCGATGCATAAAATAAAAAGTATTAATTGCTGTAATTTAGTTTCAAGTGTTATGGCGAAAAACAAAGACGTAACTATTAACTAGCCAAACATATTATTGTAATGAAATATTCAAACAAGTGTTATATGAAATCGTATGAACGTTTAATAGTCGACGTGTCAATATTAATTTACTAGTTTACTATATTGCCGATATGGCGCATTGCAATTTTTTCCACGCTTCTTGATTAATCATCTGCTGCAACTCTTCATTTTTCTGTACAATTTTATCGACTACGGCCAATAAAACATTCGTCAAGATGGATTCTAGAACAACAACAAAAAAACAAATAGACAACAATGTAGTAAATATTTTTCAACACGAAAATCACCAGTAAAATGATCTCTTATCAATAAATTATCATTTGACCATGAAAAAAAAAATTGAACTTTTTCGGCACAAAGCGAGCAGCTGCGACCGATTTCAAAACGTTCGATTCAACAGACACTTAATCAATCGATAACTTCAGGACAATGATTGTATTCGCGGTTCGAGTGTAATTACATTATGATAAATTCATTTTTTGCATACGATGCTCGGCATCTGCTGACGTCGATTACACGCTTACGACACTATCGTTTCGTACCTATTTTTGAGTAGTCGACAATTATAATTAGAGCCGACAGTATTCACGATAAAATACCGGTTTACCGAAAAAAAAACAAAATACTATTTAATACTTTTAACAAAAGCACCGCGAAGAGTAAGGACAATGGAATTTTTGATCGATTGTAATGATCAGGGCTCGGAACTTTATGCATTCGCTTCTTTCTCAGGAAGCTGCATATTTAAAATCTGATTTGATACAAATTGGTTTCAATACAATTGAAATACAAAAATTTATGTTGCATATTTTACTAAATTTATATGATTTTGGATATTTAAATATTTTGAGTATATAAATGCATTTTATGTATTATAAAAAAATTTTTAAGTAGTCGTTTAAATACTTTCGTATCTGAGTTCGGTAAAAATGTTTTTTGGTATTGACACTAGGGTATTATTTTGCAAATATTGCGAAACGAAAGTCAATTCTGAAAGAAGATCCAGTGTAATACAGCACTTGAAAACAGAAAAACATTTGCGTTCTGTTAAACGTAAAGAAGATCAAAAAGAGACCAAGTGCCGACCACTATTAACCAATGATTTATCGTCTAAAAAATCAAAGTTCAACCTGGATTTATGCAAAGCTATGGTCTCTGCTAATATAATATATAATGTAATTAAATATTTATAATCATACTTTAAAATATATCTTTTTTACAAAATAATAAATGCATAAATTATTTTTGAGTTTTTTTAGTGCACATATTTCATTGTTTTTTAGTGCATAAAGTTCCGAGCCCTGGACTAATGATATTATCATGACCTAGGGAGACGCGCCGCCCGTATGTTATTATAGTCACCTACGGCGTGTCGGACGAATCGATCGCGAGTAGAGGTACATTATTACGTTTAGTCGACTGACGTGATAACTGCATGGCCTCCTCCGTCGTCGGGTCGCAGTAACCGCTGCGATTCTCGCAGGCCTCGCGGTCTTCGTCGCAGTAGCCGTTCATCGCGTACCTCCGTCTGCAGACGCCGTCGTTGCCGACCACCGACCGCCGATCCTGGACCGCGAAGCACGGAGGATCGATGATGAACCGACGGAATCGCGCGACCGCCGTCGACGACGGCTCTTGGCCGTGCGCGACCGCGCACCGATGCCGCGACAGCGAGACGAAAACGGCGACGGCCGCAACGAAACGCAATCGTTCCATCGCACAACACCGTTTGCGGCCGTCGTCCGGTCACCGCTCTCGCGCGTTTTTTACCGAAACCGTTCGTCGTGTCGGCAATGATAATATTATTGTTTACGCGGCCCTCCTTCCTACTCGAACATTCCCGAGCGGAGATTATTTTCGGATTTTTTTTTTCTTTCTTCTTTTCTTTTTTTTTCCCGTCGCATTCCTCGCGGTTTGTTTTTTGTTTTCGCTGTCGACGCGACGACGTATTACGTATTTCACCGACCGGAGACGAACGCCGCGCCGCCGTGCGCGCAGGTATTCGTCGTGTTTGCGTTCGTTCTTCTCGGCGTTATTATAATATTTAGGGGAATGGGTTTTCTTGGCGATAAAAGCAAACGGTGAGATTCATTTTCTCGTTGATAATCGCATAGAAAAATAGGACTGCTATCGCCCGACTGGTCGTAAACTCAGTTGTACACGTCGTATACTCGAATTGTACCCGATTATCGAAAAATTACCACACGTCTTCGAACTCTTTCCGTCACGGCTTTAACAACTGAGTTGAATGGGCTCTTACGTGGTTGCTTTATTTCAATGTTTCATCAACTTTTACACCGATCGTCTTTTTTTTTCACGCTCGTCTTAACTTCAAAAATACACGTGTTCGCGCGTATAAAACGTCGTGTTAAACGGATTAACGAAAACGACGACGACGTGTTGCACATACACGCGCGATGAGCATTCAAGCGACGACGACGTTGACGTTACGCGAACACATACTCGTATATTATTTTATGGATAAATGTCGCAATGTATTGTAAAAGCGTTGCGTGCAAACGTATTTTGTAACAATAGTACAATACGACGACGGCGTTCGCAACTCCGGCACAGATGTCGAAAAAACAGTTTAAGTCTCTGTCGCAAATCACCGCACGTATTAAACTTGCTGTGAATAATAAATATGTCGATTGACAACGATTATACTACGGTTTTGGGCCGGTTTTTTATTTTTTTTTTAAATCGCCTAAAAATTGTGTAATCACAAAACGTGTAACGTTTCGCTCTCTATTGTCTTAGACTTTAGTCCTTTCAATGTTGTTACACATATCGATTGAAATTTGAATATTCGAAAACGGGCGTTAATCTAGAAAATCATATAAAATGTCTGTGAAAAAAATACAGACCGTTCATCGCGCAATAAGTGAAATATAGTTTTCAAAAAAACAACCTAAAATAGTTAACTGAAAAATTCCATTGTCAAAAACACCTCGTAAAAAAAAAAAATACTCAAAAGAGCGAAAAAAATATATGATAATAATTAGTTGTTTTCATTCGGGTTTTGTCACAATTCACGTTTTTAGCTAGGGAAGCATAAAAAAAATAAACGCGATAAATGGAACCGGAAACAACTCGTTATATAAGAATGCCTGTCCATTGTTATTTATAAACCATTTTGTAGGAACGTGGAACTCTACGTATGTAAAAATCAACTAGTGAAACATTAAATTGAGTAAAAAAACTCGTTCGACTATCAAAATACAACGTATTATTTTATAAACCCGCGCGCGCATGAAAAACAGTGCTAAACCTACTTGGATGTCAGAAGTAAACGCCGTACACGTCACCGCGCGGGACAACGACCAGCCGGTCGTAGAAGTTTCCGAAAGACGGGCCGCGGCGCAGGTAATAGTTGTGGGCACGTCGAGCGTGTGAGCTGCGGCAAAACCGACGCGACGGCATGTCGACGATGTACCGGCGGAGTCGGACGGAACCGGTGGTCGAAGAATCGACGGCGGCGGCGGCCGCATCGGGAGGACCAGACTTTCGGTCGTCGTACGCGACGATGGCGGTCGCAAAGCACGTCGACAATACCGCGGCCAAACACAACAACGGAAAAATAATAACGACCCGTCGTCGACACATCGCGAAGGAATCGAAACTAAACGCGCGCTCGTCGTCGCGGTCTCGCCGCGTTATTATTATTATTATTATATATTCGAATATTTATATTTTAAACGTATAATATGCAAATGGTCGACATTCCTGGGCGCATAACTCGGAGTGAATTTCCGAAAGACCTATAAACAATTCGAACACGACTAATTTTAACTTATTTCTATTGTTATTTTTGAATAAATATTTTTAAGTTTATCCCCCCACCATTATATTAACATTGAATCGTTCGATAAACACACGAAAAAATGTGACGATTTATGTGACCCCGCGTACGTAAGTACGATTTTACGAATAGCGCGTGGATTATAGACAGATTTTCTATTGAAAAGTGTAACGTTATATTATGTTCAAGTCTAAACTTGTAGTTGGTCGAAAAATCAGTGACGAAATCGTTTCGGTGTATCGATAAAACGGATTACGAATCGATTATGGAAAGTCGGTAAAACAATAATTGATAATATCGCAATACGTTTTAATTCACACTCGGCAAGAAAATTCTGATGATACATCGTCGCGTGTAAAAAATGTGCGCGTAAGATGTCTTTTAGACACAAATAAAGTGGGCGCAAAAGTCTTAAACAAGCACGGTTTATCATTAATTTTTTTTATGTGAAGATGTCACAATATGTATTCTGTCGCGAACGCTGCAACAGACGACGTCGTCAGCACTGCGGGGTATCGCTACAACGACCTTTTGTCTAATTTAAACACTAACTCGAGAACAATTATTATTATATTATAATATACCTATTGTTTATCGAATGGCCAATGTCGCATCGACAAGTGACTTTTTAACGTTGGGTCGAAAAACAATGTCAGAATGTATAATGACGGCGAAAGAGTCTGAAAAACGAATGTAACTCTGAAAAGTCCACCTCGAAAGTAAAAAGAATGCGTCGTACGTCATTGTTTCCCGACGAATAATTTTCATCTGCCCGTACAATCGTATATTATATTTTTCGTTTACTGCGCGAGGCGTAAGTGGAAATGAAAATATACACGCGTGCGTGGTGCTGCGCTATTATTGTGGCTGCGGAATAATATTTAGAATTTTAATTTAATTTCTTTATGTAAATCGTTCGTTTTTTTTTGATATCGTTATTATTTATGCCTCCTTTTTTTTTTTTCTTCTTTTCGTGCCGCTTTTATTTATTTAGAGAGAACGATGCGTTCGCGATAAAAACAAGTGACTTCCGACCTCCGACGCATATTATAAAGTCACCCTTCAGTTTGCGCAAAAGTTTCAAAATAAATATATTATTTCATTATAATACCATAAGTGTTTCATTCGGAAAGCCGAATCACACGGTTGTTCAGTAAAAATGTTGATTACAATTGTAAAGGAAATTTATGGCTTTGACTATTTCGCTCGGATACCCTTCTTGCCGCCCTGCTCTTCGCGTATGATTTATTTAATCTACTGCTGTAGGGCATTTGCCGCCGTATTTTTTGTTTTCCTTTTTTCTTTTTTTTTTTACTCGGTCAACCCCCACTAAGAATTAGGACCGTTGGGACGACAAATCATTGAAATGTAAGACAGCAGTTAAACAATTTATTCGTATATATATACGTATATTACGCGTCCTACGGAAAAAAAAAGAAACCAAAAAAAAACGTCAACAGTTAGTTACGTAGGATAATAAATTTTCGTCAACGGAATTGTTTCTCACTCGAGTGTATTTAATATTTATTTTTTTTCACAATAATTAAATTTAAAAAAAAAAAAAACGTATAAGTTGAATAATTATTATAATTAATTATTATTTCGGTGTGAGACTGGTGTTTCATAATAATTCATAAAGAGTGATTGATGAAATTAAATACAGATTTCATATTTGAAAAATTTGTTTTTTTTTTTTTCAAACATATTTTTATCATTTATTTGAAAACTTTAGCGGTTACTATAACGACGATCGTTTTTAAAACGGTATGCTTGGAAAATCGTTACGATTGTGTATTTTTATAGATTAAAAGTGTGTAGACGAACAAATGATTATTTTTATCATAAATCAAACGTATTATTACGATTAGCGAACAAACTATTATAGACAACTAGAGCGAAACATTGATTTGCGAATATCCGGCGGACAAAATAACCATAGAATTGAATGCGAAAACAATTTAATCGCGTGTTAGGTACCAATCTTTCGCGTAAATAAATATCGTACGCCGGAAAATTGGATTTTTTTTTTCGATCAAATATTTAATATTTTCAAATTTAATACACACGTCCGCAATCACACGGGCCATTGGTTTTAAGTATTTTTGAAGTATATTTTTCACGTCGCACAAGGGTTACCCGTCGGAGGGATATCTACTATATTCGATTACATTATTTTTAGATATCGGACTGTATTTGACAATATTATTATAATAATCGAACGCGCTTTTAGAATTCCTGAGCTCGCGACGTTTCTTTAAAAACCAAAAAATAAATAAAATAAACTCCCAACAAATAGAAACGACGACTAAATAAAACTAAATAATTACGGAGAAAACACTAACCGTTGTTATTTGCGACTACTTATTATTTGACAGCACTCTCGAAATTAACGATTCGAAATAAAAATTTGATAAAACGTTTTCGTTTCTTTCACGTCGTACTTTGCATCTGTAAAAACAATCGAAATATCATATTCTTTACCTTCTGAACAGACACAAGCTCATACAATTATCATTCGCTAAAATCTCTCGTCATAGTTTTAAATCACGCTTGAAGAATTTACTCGATCATTTGAATAATAATTCGTTTTTCTGGTACGTCGTCATTTCGACGACGTGAACGACTTCGCGATGAAAACGATGCGTTTTCTAGAACGGCAGTGAATTTAACAATTTTTGTATTTCTTAATCTTTATGAAAACTTTGTTGTTTTTTAATTTCATTTTAGCGACCGAATCTTACTTTTCAAAACATAATCGAATCGAATTCACGCGACGACGACTGGGTTATGGGGGAAAAACGTATTTTAACGTTGTCGATGTTATACCTATATTTTAACTATTCGAGGGCGACGAGATTGTGTCGGCGAAATATGTCTGTTATTGTGTTATAATAATAATTTAATGAAACGTTTGACTTTGAATTATCGCCGCTACTTTTATCATATTAATAATCAAAATATATGTTTTAATGGGCCTCGCGCGGAGCAAAAATATTGCTGCTGGTTTTTAACGATAACTTTATATTTCTAAACGATTCGACGCGGATGTTTTATTTAAATATTTTTCACCGGGGGCAGGCAATTTAATAAACAAACTTCGTGCTCTGTAATAATAGCGCCTAACAAATATTAATAACATTGTTACAAAGCGGATTTTTTTTTTTTCGTTTATTTATTTATTATTTTTTTTAGTAATAAACGCTCGCAGAAAAAAAAGAACGATGTGCTCCCCGTAAATTGAAGGTGAACGATTTTTTTTTCTTTTTTTTCCGTTCGAGGGTTGTCCGCGAACGAGAGCCGCCTACAATATTTTAATAACTTTTCCCTTCATCATCTTGCGAGGTGATTCGATTTTCGTTCCTTTTTTTTTATTATTATTATTATTATTTACATTTTTTTAAATTGATGTTTATTAAGCAATTAGAGGGTAGTCGCCGAGCTATTTTGTAATAAAAATATATTTGCAATTCAATTAGCCGGGGCAAGATTTTTTCGGGGTCCGGCCGGCCCCGCCACGCCCTCCCGCCCGTAGCGAAAGAAAGGATTGGGCCCGTGTTTACATTTTATAGCGGGAAAAAATATTCGCCCGAGAAATAAAACTCCTTCTCCCGCGGCGATTTAACGCCGTTTACCAAGATAATCGAATTTGAGATACAGAATAACGAACTGAACACACCGGGGAGGGATCTAAACAAGGGCGATGATTGAAAATTAATAGCTCCGTTTAAAACGTATAAATTATTCGAAAATGCGCAAAGCGTTTTAATATAGTCATATCGTTATTACAGTCGTTACAATGTTTCCGGTAAGTCGTCGTCGACGACGACGGATTCTTTCTTTACGTTTTGGATACCGAAAAAATATTATATTACAAGACACGCGTCATCGACGGAATGTATTGTCGTATAAGAGTCATGTAAGTATAGTATTTGAGATTATAATCGAAATATTTGTTTTATTTATATAGCGAATTTCTAAAACTCAATTGCATTTTTCTACCCACAGGAATTCAATTTATTAAATCGAAACACTAAATGTGGCAGATTTTCAGAATCTATTTGAGTTATCGTTATTATTTTTGTTTTTTTAAATTACCGTTTTCGTTAAAAACTCCACCTTTTCGACGAGGATAATAGGCGAGTAGATTAAATTTAAATAAATCGTTTAAATAATATACGTATTTTCGTTGATTTCCATCGTTAAAAAACGAAACATAATTATGGGAATTATTTTGAAAACTGTAATAATTATCGTCGTACACGTAAACGCGAAGACCAGTTTCACATTCGAGTTACCATTTTATTATTAAGTACGCAATTAGCAGACGCCTATGAACTTTCAACGCCCTTTCGATTGTTCACTTCTTAACGCGCAAAACACTATTCAAATTAAATGCGACGCGACGCATTTACATACGCGGTACAAAAATTACTAGGTAAGACAATTAAAATATTAGTGCGTACTAAGCATTTTGCATGTCATACATTTTGGTAACCGTCGTCGTTATAATTATATAAATGTTAAATCGACGATAAAATAAAGTGTAAAACTTTGTTAATTTAGTATACTTACGAAACGTTATGAATTTAATTTTAATGACGGTAAGTAAATTCACTTACCGACAGGAAAAAATAATGCTTTATGAGGATTTTCACGTACTGAAATCACGTAGGTAGGTGATTACATAAACGTCGTAGGAGAAACGTTCGATATGAATCGTTGAGAATTGATTTAGATAATAATGATTTCTATTGGTCCATATGACTTGTTGCGGACTTGCTGCGTGGCGACGGTAAATCGTTAAAGCTTCCGGAGGCGCACGAGAAAAATGCCATGTAAAAATAAAACAATAACCATTAAAACGAATGGTACGCACATGAAACTCGATATGTTTTTATTAAACTATCATAAAAAAAACTATACCTATTGGATATCGATGAAAACACGTACCCACAGGTATCGTACTCGTTTCGTAATGCTGTTCAATAGTATAGCGGACAGAAGGACTTGCGAAAACAGTATCCTTTGAAAACGTTTGGCGTCCGCGTGTGGAGGGTTCGATGTTTTAGTTCGTGGAATACGCGACGACGCCGCGCCGCCGGGGTTGACGATTAGCGCGAATGAAATAATAATTATGATTTTATCGTGCGCATAAAACCCGCGTACAAAATCGTTTGCGCAAATCACCATGATTATATCATAACCATCGTTATAGTGATAATGTTATATAACATTTCGATTTCAACGTTCTAACATCACGAAAAATACCCTAAAAAAAAAAAAAAATGAAAAAATTACTCAAAACGTCCCCGATTACCGTTTATTTCTAAAAGTGATTTGAAAAAAAAAAAATTTCAAACACTTATCGTTCGTTTTTTGTGCTATAAAAATTACGTTTCGATAATACGACGATGCGTTCCTGATCGGAAATAACACGCGGCCGACGAAATCGTTTGACGTTTTTACGACAAGATAGATTTCCTCAGCGCGCGGCGATTCGTTTAAACGCCGAGACGACACACGCCCGCGTCATCGAACAGCACATCGTCGTAAGTGTGCTATCGTAAACGAGTGTGGTGTTGGCGTTTAATGAATCACTGCGAATATACGATGACGCTGCGTGCGAAATAATTTCATGTTTACAATCGATGGCGGCACGTCTGCGATGCAGTAGTAAACACACGTGCGCATAAATGTATGCATAATTCTACACGATATGTAAACATCGCATTCCTCGCGAATATTGTTATTACGAAACGTCGGAAATAAATGTGCGGCCAGGCCTCGTGCATAATAGCTGCCGCAGGTGGAGTTGATTAGAAATAACCGTATACCGACGCGATTATATTACATTATAAAAGGTGTGAAAGAATATTATATTACGACGCGGCGGCGGTGCGACACGCGCTGTCCGAAAATCCACTGCACATACCGATATGATATTATTGTATTATATTGACCGTTGGTATTTCGTTTTTGTCGACGTTATCGCCAGATTATTGAAATTAATAACGAAAAACCGTTCAAAACGTTGAACGCAAAAACTTTTGTCACAAACGAGTATAAATGCTTGGCCAATGTTTTTAAAACCGTTGGGAAATACGATAAACGATGAAATCATCGACTTTATTAATCTCATGATTAATATTTAATCGAATCGACTTCGTTAATATTTCATTTTTCTAATACCTGCGCGTATTTAACGTCGGTTTTTATTGCAGTGGCCAGCGAATCACGTCGACAAAACCGAAGAAGAAGGGACAATGGACGTTTCGTCGACTTGCAATATGGAAAACGCCCGATTATAAGTTAATAATAATAACAGCCACTATACACAGCCGTCGCGCACGCGCGTGCTTATGCGAATTTCGGGTCGACGAGCAAAGGGACGGAGTGAAAAAAAAAAAATTAAAATACTATAGGCACCATTATACACGTGTACTCGGCACAATAATAATACACAGGACGTAACGTCGTATTTGCGCGTACGTCCGTCCACTCCTTCGAAATTCGTGTGCGTGTATACACACATATACACACTCGCGTGGTTAACGTATTCACACGTATCAACGGACGAGCACAAAGGAATAACGTTCGACCCAACAGTTTTTGGGAGTGGGGGGGGGGCGTAGGCACGATTTTCGCGTAGGGGAAGAAGATTTCGGTAGTGTGAAAAAAAAAACGTCGCAGAGGGGGGCAAAGACCCCTACGCTTATTTCGTAACTTTGCTGCTGTTTAAAATAATAATACGCAACGATATGCGGAGGTACGACGAAACAGAAAATAATGACATCATAATATTATGTACATCATTGTACATAGGTACGGTGTGTTCATTCGCAACGATTGCTCTTAGTCGACTTCAATAAACGCGATAAAAGAATAATAATAATAAAAAAAAAAAAAAAAACCTTAGAAACCCAATGGACTCCCGGGATCCGTTCCCAGCTCGTATTTATTATATATTCTACTACTCCGACACGCCACTGTTGTCCGACCGGAGTTTACACGTGCAATACGTACGAGTTATTATTACAATATGTTCAAATAGTGCGCGATGAATTCTGTTTGACGAAAAAATATTGTAAATTTGTAATCAATTAGAGTATAATATTGTTATTACTCGCCCGTCCGCAACGCGGCGTTTTCGAAATAGCACTGTGTGACAGGAGGACTGCCTCTATAGAGTTTTCCTCACAAAACATAATAATGTTGAATATTTTGCACGCGGTAGTGGTATGGCCTTATTTACGGATGGATTTGGGCTCTGTAGTAATGTTATTCTAACACTGTCCCGCGAAATGTTTTTGATTTTTAGACTTTCTTTGACGTTTTTCTAAAAAAAATGTTCAATAAAAATGTTAAATTTCAATAATTATCATCGATAACCCTTCTACACATCGTTTTGTTGTTTTCGAACCTACTTTTACTGTTATATGTGTATAGAAAAACCTAACGAACTACACATACAATGTTTCTAATACATAATATATCTCCACAGCGTTGTAAATCGCATATAGTACGTTGGCTTTGTTTGCACGTCGGTTTACCCTTTTCGATCTAATCTTTATTACTGGAAATCGATTGATTAGTATTGACAATAACATTAGTCGGTGACCGGAAATATCAAGCGGTATATGTGCGCGCGCAATGACCCGTCGTCGCATCGCATATACGCGTATACATTTATTACGAAATATAATATTGTAGACTTTAAAGATATTACGGCGAGATCTGAAGTCAAACTCAGAGACCCGTAGCTTGTTTACTTTAAAAGAGAGCCGTAGACCGGTGTCGGGGCAAATCGACGGGATTTATTAACGTATTAGAGAACGTTACGAAAGTAGTACAACCAAATCCGTCGAGGGCGACCGTCGTTGTTTGTCCATTGTACCGACGACGACGTAACAACCAAACATTTATTTTCTAGCTTTCGGTGAACTACGTTTCGGTAAAAAAAGAAAAAAAACGACCGCACTAACCGATTGATGAAATCGAGGTCAATATACGTATTTGTCACGACGCACTTACGTTTCCAAAACGCCAATAGCAAAAGCCGCATTGGTATACTGCTCCTGCCGCAGCGATATTGTTACGCTGCAGGCGTTCGAAAATAAAGTAATTTCATTTAAAAGCGGTTTAACAACCGTTTACGACGTGAAACCGCCGCCGTCAAAATATTATCGCACCGCATACATATAAATTTGTAAAACGCGTTTAACGCGGGTGATTATCAATGTGAATGACGTGAATAATAATTGTCATTTGGAAAAAAAAAAATTATTATTATAATCGTGCCTTTGAAACGCTGTAAATTGATTTTTAATTCGATTTCTTTTTTATTTAAGTTGCTGCGTGCAAGAGTTGAAAATTAAATTCTCGCTCGAAAGATCGCTGCGCGGACGTGTCGCAAATATCGCAATAAACGCGTTATTTCCATAGTAAGCGCATAGTAAAGGTATTACATTTTCATATTGCACCTTCAATCTTCACGTGTACGCAAACTTCATTGTTAGCTACTATTTTATATATTGTACGGCGTAACAATCGATATTAAATATGCGCGCGGAATTCGTTTCGCGTGAAATATTTAAACGATCGAACGAAACTGCAGAGTATATAATACACAACCTTAATTGAGTAGTGTCCATCATCGGATGTAGAGCAGCATATATTATAAATATTTATACATTGCTTTTGTACATAAATAATGCCGGGCGATTTAATATCGATTTAATTCGGGCACCATTATCGTCCTATTTGTCGAAGTACCTACACATAAAGAGGTGGTCGCGAAAAGCCATTCAGAAATACCGGCGGGTATATACGCATCGACAAATAAAAGAGATTTAAGCGCCGAGCGGAAATAATTCGTCGCCGTATTTATATTACGATATGGACACGTTTCGAATAGAATTGATTTAATGTTATTTTTTTTCTTCGTTCTAAAAAACTTAAAAAACGATTAACAATTTTCCTTTCGCGTGTCGCGGACAGTTTCCGCTGTATTCCAAGATTGAAAACGAAAATGTCACGTCTCTAAGCCTTTTTAAATTAAAAACAAAAATTCGACGTAGACGAAAATTTTTCGTCAATTTTCTCAATCGTTAGTAAAACGTTTTAAAAACCTCCCCAAGTGACAACTAAATTAATAAAACCCAAATGTTTGCTGATAAAGCATAATATTATTAAATACGGTGCTTACTCTTTTTGTTCGTCGTACGTTTCTCTAATTAGGTTCGTCCGTTCTTTTATCTATTTCGGCTTGCATTTCTGACCTGATACCGAATTTTAACGTAATTATTATGTTGTGATTGTATTTATTATGGTGAAAGATTCGATAAAAAGACAATTTTACCTGAGAGGAATATATTGATCGAAAATCGTTCGTCCGTGTTGATTTCAACGTTTCTTCCACCGGACCCTCCCAGTGTTCACATCCGAACATGTGCAGGTGCATTATCGTGACGAACGCTACAGTCTTACAAATCTATTTCTATACAATCACACTTTTGATTAGTGATTTTAGTCAACAATAATAATAATCTCGTTTAAACGCATCGCCACGATTACGGATACAATATAGATTAGAAGTATATTTGTAATATAATACACTCGGCTGCTGCGCAAATGACATAAATTACGCAGTGCATTAAAATCGTGAGTTATTGGACAATTAATTGTACGCGGAATTTCGTGTATATACGAACACATAAAGGAATATAGCGCATATATATTATATAATATGCGAAACGACTCATCCGTTTCCGACGACGGAATACGCCATTGTGTGTGTGTGTGCGCGTGTGTGTTTGGGTGGATGCGGAGAGCGCGTTTTCGTTCAAGACTATATGAGCAGAAATTCCAGAGACAATAAGCTTTTGTACAATATAATAGCAGTCACGTGGTGCGTAGAGTTATATTAAAACCACCAATCAAGAACGTATTGTGCGGCGTACGACGACAGGTAGGCGACACGACGATGATACTTTGGCGATATTCGTCGAAGCGTTATAGCCCCAGCGAGCAGAAGACCAAAACGGCCACAAATCAATAATCACACGCACTCGGCCTTTACCGTCGCCGTCGCCGGGGCCGTGCATTCCGTTGCGTTTCGATCGTTCGTCTCTGTTCGCTTTTCAACCGTTATGGAATATTCGTCGGATCCTCCTGCAACGAATTCGACTACTTACTATTTCGATAACGCATTTTATATTGTAAAATAAAAAAAATACGTACTTACGATTGTTTCAAAATTTTACGTTTAATTATTTCCGCAACATCAGTAACAATACTGCGATAATGTATTTTACCTCCTTTATGAATTCAATTCTTTCGAACAAGAACCGTGTCGAATTGTACGTAGGTTTGTGCACCGGCGCGTATATTTAAGAGCCTTTTGCGGAGATTAAAAACAATTCGCCGATATTGTGTAACGTTATAACGGCACTAAACACAGCGGCGGTCGCGGCGGATATTTCGTATTCCATAAACAGCACATATCGAACAATCGTATTGCGCGCTTCTATCTGTACGCCCGAATCCAACAGCGCGGCGGATATTTGTCTAAACACAATATCAATAGAGCGATACTCTGCTCGGTCGTTCGAATCCCCGTATGCACATTGTCATGCGTAATGTCATACATGGTCAAATATTAAAAACTCATTACGCGCTTACGTTTACGCCATTAGCGGCTGGACGGCGGCGGCGGCGGCGGCGCGCAGAATTAATTTAAGGTTTTCTTTTGCCGCGATTAGAGATTTCGAATCAATCGCAACGGCGAAATAATTAACGAGCCACAATAACGCGAACTAATATCAACTATTGCGGGTTTGGTTTCGAAATAAATCAATACCGTACGAGTGTATGCATAATATGCGCGCCGAATTACACGAGTATAGAGGGTTTAGGTTTCATTCCAACTGTATATAATAGTGGAGTGTTTACATTGAACACTGCGAGACCCCAACATCGATTGTAAACTCGACCACCAGAGGGTTTTGTTGTCGTTAAATGCAGATTTGTCGATTTCCGACGGCATAAACGATAACCGCCCAACACGATCCGACAATACAGGTGGGTGCATGCATATACGAGTATAAACGTGAGCGTTTTTTTTTTTATATTTTCCATTCAAAACGTTTCTAAAATCCTAGTAGGTATGCGATATTTAATCGAACGCGACGCGAACAAATAAATGTGGAAACTCTGCGACGGGTGCGCGCGCGCGAAGCGTAAAGTTTTATTTGAGATATAAAATGTACAACAATTATTATGTTTTTTTCACGACTAAAATATTCAGAGTGTCACTCCGCGTTTCTCCCAACCTATAGGTTTTTTTTTTTTTTTACGTTTATTTATTTTTTTAATCAAATTTTTTCGTTTGTGTAAAAAGATGAATCGTCCCTATACACGTTCAGTATTATACTCGTATACATCACGACGCACAGCATAAATGTTTACACACATAACCGATACCGATCGCGAAATATTTTCCGAGATTAAAGTGTCATCTGACTCGAAAGCGTTGCTCTCCCTCGGTGGCGCCAAACTGTATTTTTGCTAGGGTAGCGGGATTTCGTTTTACACGCCCGTCTACAAGACGAATTATACGTAGGGCCTCATCGTGAGCGTCAAACGGAAATTTATGATGGTAAAATAATCGAGACTCTATACTTCAACAATATTTTCCCTCTCCGGTCATCGGATATTTCAAAGATATTATTGTTTTCAATTTCGTTTGGCGTCGTCCGAAGTTTGTGTCGTGCTCGACTTTTCAAAACACTCGGTTGGGTTAAATTTATACACACGCGTTTTGTTTTTTTGAATTTCCATTTCTAATACTTGAACACGTTTTTGTTTCTTAAAAACCACGTTGACGCCATCGGAGTGGCTCTCAGGCAACGCGAAATTCCGTCGAATCACTCGACGAGCATAGGCTCACGACCGACACGTTGTTCTGAATTCGTTCTCCAAAAACCACGCAATTATATCGTAGACATACCCCGGGTGTTCGCCGTCCGGTCTCGACGTTTTGTTTTATCGGACGAATTCACCGAGTTGTATTACACTGGAACGCCGGCCGTGGAACAATGTATTGTGATATACGTTTGTAAAAGGAGACGTTTCAATATTATTATGACATGAAATAATATTTCGTTTCCGCCGCGGCAGCTGCAGCACACACGGCAGAAGAAGAATAAACGATCGCGTCGTCGTCGCGCGTCGGCGCGACCGAATACTTTCCAGCGCGTTTATGGTCGTAAGTTTTTTCTCGTTCGCCGCGCGCGCCACACACGACATGGCATATATGATTTTATATGTACGGGGGTAAATTACGTTTGGAAAAATATTAACAAAAAAAAAATAATAATAATACGACGCAGCGTCCCGCTTTACATAATATGCAGTATGATATGAAATATTGTAAAATATTATAGAGCGCATTGCCGAGCGGGGATGATTTTTTTCTTTCGATTCCCAGTTTGTATATTATATAATATGTATATTTCCATGATAAAAGAATACGATTTTAGTGTATCGCGTTTCCCCAGTCGCGTCCAAGTGCCCGACCGAACACAATAATAATAATATTATTAAAAACAAAGAAAAAGAAATTCATTTATTTTTTTTGCCTCTTCTCCTTCCATCCACCCGCGGCGGTTAGATAATAACGCGGCGGCATCTCTTTGACGACCAACACACGCAAAGTCCAATTACGTATTCATCGGCGGCAAAAACGGGTGCGTTTAACAAGCGGACGGCCGTCGGTGTGCCCCCGCCGGGGCCGGAAGGAGGAGGTGTAGGTACATCCGGCTTTGGATTACCAATTCAAAACAAGCTCGTTTCTTCGCCCTCCGTAAGCACACACAATGGATACAATTACTCCGACGTGCGACGGCAGCGGTTACGCTTCTATTAAAACTTTGCCTTCTTCTCCGGTACATTTGCGCGCGGCCGTAATCTACTGATATAATGTCGTCTTAAGCCGGCTACAAGATCGTTCGCGTCGTACAACAGTCGAATCAGCGCTCGATTAGCTTTCCGCGGCATATCGTTATCATTACTATTATTATTGTGGCAATACGGTTTCGTTTGTTCGACGATATGATATAATCCGAGTAGTTCGTTCAGAGACTCCACTCCTAGTCAATGTATAGAATACAGAGAAAAAACTCGAAACGTCGGCTACCTTAAGCTATTATAAATATATTTTACATCTTCGTTTTCTCGGTGGATAAAAAAAAACCAAAATGTACACCATCTCTTGTATTCGATGAAAATTTCAAGTCTCTGCGACGATCATTACTTTTTGAGTTAGGATGAAAATAAAAATTCGATTTTGTCTAAAGCTTGTGTAAATGTTGCCGTTTTTCTCGTAAAAATGTTAAACTGTTGAGAAATTCGAAAAATGATACCGTTATAATACGTGTTGGTGGAAATCTCCGCGTCCAGTTTTAACGCCGACCCTTAATTTCTCGCGACAAATAAATCGCTACACGTCATACTTATATATCACAAACGCTTAATAATATTATAATCGACGGCAAATCATGACATTTCGCTGACACGTGTTGAAAACGAACCTTTACGGCGCGGCGCGGCGCATAATAGTGGCGAACATTTTTATAGCTCCGACAGACTGCGCACGACACGCGCGAAACAAACGTCCGCGGAAACTTGACGGTCAGGCCCGCCGCGGGGACTGCGCACCACTGTACCCAAATGCATTTACAGCAGTATATACATACATATCGCACGTATATTTATGTATGTGTGTGTGCGTGTGCGGCGGGTGTGTTGGAATCGTTTTAATTAAACGGCGGCGCGGTAATGTCTGTCGTACAAATTTCGGGACTTGAACGAGTAAACGTCCTATTGTGCGCGGCGTTAAGTACTCGCGTTATATACGTATATATATATATATATATAAAGTGGAAAGCCGGCACTTTATTGAATGCTATATTGCGGGTTTATGCGCGCTGTCGGGTTGCCACAAACAGCTGCTCTCGCCCCACGCCCCTGCGCGACGACAACGACGTTTTCGGACATTGCAATAAAGATTTAAACTTGAGCCAGAAACTGCTTCTATCTACTGTGCACACACACACATGCGAATGGGAAATATTCGAATAGGGTGTGCGAGTACACCGTTTCACGACCCATTAAAAAGGGACCCGGCGGCGCGGCGGACGATCGACGAGGACGAAAAAATCCTTGCGGTCCTTCCGAACGCCGAGGCAGGCACCGTCGTCGTCGCCGCCGCCGCCGCATCGCATCCTGGCGCCAAAACCGGCGTGACTTTGCAATATAACCCGATGCACTGCCGCCGCGGCCGCCCGCGCTATATAATACGCGAGCATATTAAGCGTATCGTTATTGCGCTCGTATATTCCGCCCGGATAATATGCGAGACTCGGATTTAGTCGGAGCGCGCGCGCTGGGCCTCGATTTCGCGCGCTATTATCCTTTCCGAAACGCGCGCGCGTTCTCCCGTCGCAATAATACAATATATACGTTCGCGATATACGACGACGACGCGGCGTACGTATTACGGTACGGTGAGAGATGCGCGTGCATTATATACCGCGGCATGTATATTGATGAGACGCGACGACGGGAAATCATAAAAAAAAAAGGCGAGAATGAAAAAAAAAATAGAAAAAATGAAAATGAAAATACCACCCTGAAAATGCGCGCCTTTGTCCCGTATGAGTTTTTGGTGAATCGGGGTGGAAAATCTAGTACGTGCCAGCCATCCTAATACGCGAGCGATTCGCACACACTCGCGCGCGCGTATTCAAATATGCATATATACGACCGCGATATGGCGTTGTTGACTGCCGATGAAACATGAAAACATTATATTATTGTTTTGTCCTCGCCGACGCCGTTACGAATGCGCGCAAAAAAATATAACAGTGATTTTATGACGAAAAATTCCGCGCTCGTAATAAATGAGATTTCCTCGGATGACACGTGTGATGACGTGTACGAAACGCGTCGCCGTGCCGTCAAAACGACCGTCGAGAGACGCGTCGGCCTGTTCAAAGTCCGACCAATCAAACCCAATACGTCTATATGGTAAATTGCAACAAACAGGACCGTTTCCCGTCAAACGAAAAGCCCGAACGTAGATAATTCGATTAAAGTTTTCGCTTATTTTAGCTTTTAAACGGTAACTACGTACGCCTACTGTTTAAGTGATTTAATCGCGCGGGAAAACAATAGTTTCGTTAAAATACTCGAGGAACCGAATTACCGTTAGTGTTATTTTCCGCGTTTTAAATCGCTTTGTTCGGTGCACATAATATTATGTATGCGCTTAAAAAGTACATTTTCCTGCTTTTTTTTTTTTTTTCAAATCGTGAATTAATATAAAATTATTCGAAAATTTAGAAGAGTAAGAAGGTATCTAGGCAAGAAGAATACTTACTTATCGAGCGTTAAGAAGTCTAGAAGTTAAAGTTAGGTTAGCCTCACACTGATCTACGTCCTGTTGGCCGCTTTTTGTCCGTTTTTAAATTCGTGGACGTAATTCGCTAACCCGAAAACTGAGACGATGTTCGCTTGATACACGACGTCCTGGATCGTTTGCGACTTCCCCCGCGTTCGAATTTTCCCCTACAGATTACTTTGTGACACGGCGACTTGCCGCCGTGTCTGGTATAACGTGACCTGCAATCATTCATATGCGTCTTCGACGATTATTCATAATAATGGCTTCTAATTATATAATATTGTACATTACATTAGGAAGATATTATAAATTATAAACGCACAATGTTGGAATGTCGCGGCGGTTATTCGATTTATATCCGGTGCATCGTTATGAATGCAAAAATTGGCAACCACAATAATTGTTATAAATTATAATAATACCGCGAAGAAATGAAACTCGAGAAAGAATTACGGTACAAGTTGAAACGATATTATACAACTTATTTCTACAATTTATTATCTTTCGAAAAGAATCGTTTACCATAATATACTATATACGTATATATTATATTAGCAATAAAAGTTTGAAAATGTAATTATCGTATCAACTTTACTTACGATTCTCGAAAGCGCGCGTTTTTTAATCTCACCAATACCTGCAACATCGTTCTCGATGTAAATGACTGTACACACCACCGTCCGTCTACAATATTTTTATTTCCGACTGCGAGTTGATTGTGCACTTTGCATTTCAAATTCTTCTCTAGACTCTTTAAGTGTATGTCAATGCATTTTATTTCCATTATAACACTATTGGAATGCAAATGGTATGCAAACCCATCTTTCATAAATATTTCCGTTTTATTATTTTTAACTGTATAAAAATCTTCAATCGCAATTTTTTTTTTTTTTTTTTACGAGCACTTAAACCTTAAACCTGAAACACAAAAAGAAAAAAATAAAAGCATTTTAATGAGAATTTACACGCCTACGGTGTGTTAGACGCGTATATATATATTTTTATAATAGACGATTATGAAAATACACGCTCTACAATATTATAATGTTTTAATGATAATAAATTATGCGCTCGTATTAAGGGCGAAACCATTGT
The DNA here is from genome assembly GCA_948098885.1 of Drepanosiphum platanoidis. Classification (NCBI taxonomy): domain Eukaryota; kingdom Metazoa; phylum Arthropoda; class Insecta; order Hemiptera; family Aphididae; genus Drepanosiphum; species Drepanosiphum platanoidis. The sequence continues at coordinate 5,494,727 of OX402531.1, forward strand.
AATCCGCGTGGAGAATATTTTATGAAAATACCTACTATAGTAGACGATAATATACAATCCGAGGAGGAAACATTCGTCTGACAATACACGAGTTAATGTGTTGGAAATAGCCGTCCGAGAGGATGTTAAAACCGTCTTAACGCAGTGATATTGTGAAATATTTTTATTCCCCCCCCCCTCTGGCCTTTATTGTACGGTTTATAAAAAAAAAAAATATATAATAGAACCCGCCGCCGCGCCGGTTGTAATTATAATAAATACGTGAAATAACTTGCGATTATCGCGCGTCATTATACTGTTCGTATATAATAATACTAGCTGAATAACCCGTCACTGTTGGGTTGAAGTTTCTTCTTAATAAGTTATTTCTTAATTCTGTAGTTCTAATTATATCTGTAAATATGTGGCCATGCAGCACAACTGGTAAAACTTGTCGCAAATCTAATCCTAAAACAATAGATTTTTCACCAAAGAAAACATTGTTTTACTACAGATCATTTAAATAATGAATAAACTGAAAACATGCGGTTGAAAAAAAAATCACACAAATTATAGTCGGGCAAAACTTCCGATATAGCTGTCCAAAGAAATCTCCCAACGTCTCAATTATATGATTTATATGTAATATAATTATACAATGCCATCATATTGATAATAATGATTTTTTTATTGATATTATAAAAAACACAGGTATTACAAAGGTGGATTCATATGGAAACATACAGTGAAAAATTAAAGCAATTTTTCAAGGCCAAATAAATCTTCTCCTTTGATACTCTGCAAAAACTCTTGACCGAACGAATAAAAAATCGCTTCGCATTGGTATGCTTGAATTACGATTGTTCGCTGGAAATGCTCTCTGTAGTCTTTTTGATCAGAAGATGAGTACGATCTTGAACGTGGTCGACTGCTGTTGCCAATTCGGACTTCAGATCGAGATAACGCGACAGTAGTTTTCCTTTTTTTGGATTCAGTTTTTTCCAGTTTCCTTTTCCTTTTGACTGGAAAACAACCACGCTTTTCACATGTACCGAGTAACACGTGTTGAAATTATTGGTCTTTCTTCATCGTCCGATGAAGAATCCAAGGTAATTACAGGTCTTCTCGAACCTCTGAGTTACCCGTTCCAATAAATAATGAGATTATTTTATTATATCAATATTATCCTATGCCTAATAAATTTCTTACACGTTGTTTCGACGAATTATTGAATCTCGAATTCCGGTCGACGTAGATGGTTGATGCCTTGAAAAATGGAAAATGTGCGAGTTGTTTTCACTGGAAGCTTCACTAGCTTGGCCATTTGGTCTTGAATCAGTTACAACTCCATCATCATCTGAATCCAGTACAGTAGTTCCCCTAGAAAAATATGGATTAGTAGGCGGTGGACCCCCAGTTCTTAGTCGTTTTTGGGCTTCAGTTTTTTCCATTTTTCTTTTCCTTTTGACTGGAACAACAACCACGCTTTTCACGTGTACCGATGGTCGAGTAACACGTGTTGAAATTGGTCTTTCTTCATCGTCCGATGAAGAATCCAAGGTAATTACAGGCCTTCTCAAACCTCTGCGTGGATATGTATCTCGAGATGATTGTATATTACGACTACAATTCATATGCATTTGACCACAACTGCAACGACGATTGTTCGAATCAGGCCTTCTTAAATTGTACCCGTTCCAATAAATAATGAGATTATTTTATTATATCAATATTATAGTATTAAACAATAAATTTCTTACACGTTGTTTCGGCGAATTATTGAATCTTGAATTCCGGTCGACGTAGATGGAGAATCTAGTGTTTCGGTGAAATGGAAAGGTCGAGGATGATTTTCAATGTGCGAGTTGTCTTCACTGGAAGAAGCTATGACAATAGCTTCACTAGCTTGGCCATTTGGTCTCGAATCATTTACAACTCTGTCATTGTAATCCAGTTCAATAGTTTCCCAAGAAATATATGAGGTAACTAATGGATTGGAAGGCGGTGAAGCAGGACCCCCAGTTCTTGATGGTGCCGTGTGCCATTGAAACGTGTCATCTCTATGTAATAGAGGTGCAATATGTGGCATTAAAGTTTGTCGGGAAACATAGTGTACATTACGATCATAATCACGTAAGTCATATGGACTGAGGGCAAAATTATATATCTCGTGGATGAAATGTGCTGTATGTCGTCCATAATGAGGTGTTAAATTGTTAACGGTTAATGGATTTCTAATATCGTGAGCTACAATTGTTTGTAAAACTATTTCCGTTAATGTTTCATTTTGATTCAAAATTTCCCCAAAAGGAACTGCTGAAGTTCTATAAATTGTTCTGATGGCCATACTATCTCTAAGAACGAAATTACGTAATCTATGTAGTTGTGCCGGATTTTCTCTGAAATAGAAAAACAATAACATGTTATTCACAATTAATCATAGTTTTAATCAATGTTTTAGTCCACACGTCACAAAAACGTGCATGTTTTATTATTATTTTATTATGATCACAACAAAAACGTATAAATATAAACACCGATTGAGACCAACCACTACTCCACTGGGAGTATTATCTTAAATATTTTTAAAATATCTACAATAAGTATTTAGGAACATCTCAAGACCATAAAAAATAAGTAGCTTGAATGACAATTTAAAATTAATTACCTATAAAAAGTAGAACTGCATTCTCTGAATCGACCATTTGAATCAGGTAACGGATAAGCCCACATGCTGTCCGTATAAACTCGTATCCGCACTACTTGTCCTTAAATAAAAGTGAATGATTAGTAAAAATTAACAAATAAAAATAACTATTGAATACAAATAAAACAATACTATTTGGTTGTACACGCGGATGGTTATTAAGATTTGTATGGCGCCTTGTAATAAACCGCTCATTATAACCAAGTCTTAAACTATGGTTACGGTCAAGAACTGGAGCAACATGATTCAAATTATTGCTCGTCGGTCTCTCATTATTTTGGACATTATCCAAAACCAAATTCATTCTAAAAAATTAACAAGAATTAAACTAACGTTTCTGTTAAAATATACTTATAATAAATTATGGAAAAACACTAGTAATTTTGTGGAATCTATAGTTATTACTTATTAGGAGGGTAGAGGCCTATAGCATTTGCATATTTGTTTAAAAATAGCAAAATACATTTTATGCTGAAACAAAGCTAGATAGTTTTGCAAATAAATGCATATTTTGAGTTTTTTTTATGGTCACAAAAAAGCAAATAAATAATTTAAATACAAATAAATTACACCAGTGTTATCGAACACTATTCTTACGGTATATCCATTTCCCGAAGAGGAACATCATATGTCTCGTGATTGCCTTGGTCAGTAAATGTATGATGAATACTGCTGAATTTTGTTCTGCAAAGCGGACAAAATGGTTCAACCTAAAAAACAATTAATATTTAATATATTTAACTGGCATATTTTAATACATTATATTATTTACATATAATTTATTTTGTTGAGTAAAATCATTTCTAAAAGCTGTTTATATTACATTTATATTATTTAAATTCATAAATTTTTTTAATATGAATTCAAATTTATACATTATAAATTATAATTAATTATAAGGTAATATAAACTTACTGTCGACCATCGCTTTAAACATCCAAAACAAAATATATGCCTGCATGCATTTGTATTGGACTTGTTATTTATCTGACCAAGACAAATTGAGCAGTCTGTATCTGGAGTACCAGGACGCTCGACAGGCATTTTATTGTTATTGAAAGATGCCATCTCGTCTTCTCCAGAATTCAGAAAAAAAATAAACAAAAAAAGGCGTGCGATTATGTAGTTTATTTTAGATTACAACTGAATTCCAAACACTTTTTGTGAGATAAATAAAACGGTAATGTGTGACAGCCGGTCATAGTGGCAAATGCGCGTTCATTAGGGATTCGATTTGTTTGGCAACGGCGAATGCAGACAGAATTCGAAAAAAGTACCGAATGAACAGTAAGACGAACACGAACGCAGTCATTCATAGGTGTTGTATTGTCAATAAGTGGATTATTTATTGCGAAGCCTGGCCGCAGCCGGATTAGAAAGAAAAAAAAGGGACGGAAAAAGTTGAAAACAAACGTTGAGATTTACATTAACCGTGTGAGTGCACTGTGCACTCCTCACCAGTCAATTCGAGTGGAAATCCCGACGGGAACAGCAACGGCGGCGTAAAAATGTCCGTCGCGTCCGTTCGAAAAAAAATTCAATCGACGCCATTTATCATCAGACGGTGGGTTTCGAAAACAACGCGCGCGCGAGCGCGCGCCCAGGGAACTCGAAAAAAACGATGACTATTATGACTTATGAGTGGTCGGCGGAGATCGTTGCCAATCGGACGTCAGACAGCAAAAAAAAAAAAACGAAGAGACGAGAAGAACGTCGAACGGCGTAACCGCGGTCCAACAAATGTGATATCACTTACTCGAGTTTTCAATAAGTCTTCGAAATTATTTTCACACTATTATCGAATACCGTGGACGCTGTTGGTACTCTGTTCACTTGACACTGTATATAATATGCTTGTATATATACCGCGATGCAGTCGGTTGCTGATTTCACGTTTTGCGGACGTTCAGATCAACTCTTGAATGCTGCTGTATGACACGAGTAATATTATTACAAATGGCAATTATGTACTTTTATAAATATCGAGAATAGACAAATTGTATATAGAATAATGTCACTATGGTAGCCATAGGTAATAAAACAATCGAGGTGACGTGGCAGTTTGGCCAATCATATAAGACCGTAAGCCAACGAGAACATGCCATTTGGTTCGGACCACAGTACTGCAGTTTAACACCCGTACGACGTAACCAACGCGGTCGGTTTCCGTCACGGATCCATAATCACACGCGATGATAGTCTCCGACTTTCCGTTGTCCGTTGTCTATGTGTAACTATCGATGGGCATAATCGAACGATTTCGATAATTGAAATGTTAGTAATCGAGAACTATTTCATAATGAACACGATCACTCGAAATAAAATAATACAAAATAAACTGCATAACAGACTGATTACAACAACATACATTCTATATGATAAGGAAACAGGTAGACCGAGATCTTATTGACATTTTCTAGACGTAACGTCCACCTAGAAATAAATTTCAATATGTTGATATAATATAAATTTCAAGTGTTTAAATATAGGTATTTATAGTTGACCAAATTTCATACTCAAAGCTCGAGCGGTACCGGCCAGGCGAATTTTTCTAGTTTCACCTCTTTTACCCCTTTAACACGTTCACGGCCTCGGCACAATTTGGAAAGTCTGTTAAAAATACCACCACATAAAAAAAGATTTTTTAGTTACCAAATGACTTTTAAGTATGCATCTTGGTAATATGGTACACATTTGTGCATTTTTAAGTTTTTTTAAAGTTTTTCAAGTGATGTCAACTATAGTTGACATGGGTTTATATAAAGAGAACCTCGTGTCAACTATAGTTGACACGTGACCGTGAACGTGTTAAACCCCCTTAGGGGTCGAATTTCGGAAAATCCTTTCTCAAGAAGCTTCCACTATACAAAACGAAATTGCTGACCAAATTTCATACTCAAAGCTCCAGCGATTCCGGCCAGGCAAATTTCTCTAGTTTCATCTTTTTCACCCCTTTTAACCCCCTTTGTGGTCGAATTTCACATAATTAAGTTTATAGACAATGTTTATTCGCGTTACAGAGTATGTATACTTAATTTCAGAATGATTGGAACCAAAAAATTTTTTCCGTTTTTGCCGTTTTTAAGTAAGGCGATTGACTGAGCTATACGGCGAGCACAGCTCAAACCATTGGACGGGTTGAAATTTGGCATAAAGATAGCTATTATGACGTAGGCATCCGCTAAGAAAAGATTTTTGTAAATTCAACCCCTAGGGGGGTTAAAAGGGGTACAAATTGAAAAAGTTTTTTCTTTTGTTCCGATGTGAACACACACACACACACACACACACATTAATCAATTATTATTATATGGGCCGTACAAATTGTTTATACTTAAACCCGGCAAAGACGAGTATATTCAGATAGTATCAAATATATAGCGACCCATAAATACGAAATATTATTACGCTCGACGAATTTGTAGACGCGTCAAAATATATAGTACGATAAAATGCGATCGGGTAAAGTTAAAAAAAAAATGTGAGAGAGAGAGAGAAAAAACACACGTCAAACGCATATTATAATATAATATTATGTATGTTATATATTATTATAACGTCGAGAGAGCGTATTTATATTCGCGCGCGCACTTAATATATAAGTTTTTCGTCTCTCGCGCGTGTAGTGTGTGCGTGTGTGTGTGTGTGTGTGTGTGTACAACGCGCGGGCTAAATGTTCATTTTACCGCAGGTGAAATTGATTTGGAAATGAAGAAAACGATTACAAAAGGGGTCGGGGCGCGGGAATTGGATTTTGGGTTCGCGATTAGTTTTGACTTAAATTCGTTACGGGCCGCGCGCGCGCGCGTGTGTACGCGAAATCGGTTAGACGACGTTTGCGAAAAAGACAATTTTCAGCCCTTCCGCCGACGCCTCCGTCGTCGCACGACTACGTCTCTCATTGTTTTCCCCTCGACGAACTCTCTCTTGCACATGATATAATATGCCAGCGTGCTTGTTGTGTGTGTGTGTGAGCGAGTGTTTTTATTAAATAACCCGAGTTAAAATCCGTTTTTCAATTACCGGACGCGCTCGAATATAATTATATATATGTTTGTATTAAATATGTATACATCTCTCGGGCGCGTGAATCTTTATCGATTTACTTCCGAACGAATTATCGCGCGTAGAAATTACTTAAAACATACTATTTAAAAATCAAGCACAGACGAGCGTTTCAAATATCAAACAATATTGTATATTGCGAAATAGCATTTTATTATAATTATTTACCGTTGCTGGCGCGTGTTGTTTTTACTGCCGTTCAAATCGAATTTATCCTCAATATCCGTATGTAAAGGTTATTCCTTCTTTCGTTTTTTTTTTTTTTTTATTCCTGATCTTATTTTAAAACTTTCATCGAGCACACTTTCTTGCATCGCTGAAAATATAACGCACCTTAGAAATTATATTATATACGTGTGAAATAGCGCTGGCGTTCGATATCAAACTGTGTCGGACACATTGGCGTATTTTAAAGGGATGATGAGGGTCGACGTGTATCACCGACTTTCTTTCTTTTTTTTTGTACAAATTTCGGTTTAAAACAGTACCTAAAAAAAGTTTAAGAAAAAGTAAATTTCGTGTAGAACAAAAAGATTTTTTTTTTTTTTAATAAATTGTTCATATTCCTTTTACTTTGGCCAGTCAATTTTAAAATTTTTCCACATTTTTTTTTATGATAGTTGAAAAAAATACTGACAAAAATGACTGGCGAATTATATACGGAATAAGAGGAATAATTTTAAAGACTAGAAATTTTCACAAATTATTAAATATTACCGTTTTTTAGAGATGGGAAAATTTTCAAAAGATTTCGATTTTCTATGTACAATATTCATATTTTCATATTTTATGGATACTTGAAATTTTCGAGTTTTTCGAGGTTTTTTTTTTTCACCATGAAATGTTGATAAAATAATATTAGTTGGACGAAAAATCTTAAAAATATAATAACATATTATTTGAATAAAAATATATACACTATATACTCACAATGTTTTTTTTAATTGTTTAACTTTGAAATATGTTGACAAAACTCGACAAAATCGCAAAAATCTGCAACATTTTTATAATTTCAAATTCATAAGACTTTCAATCTCTATACTTTTGACTAGAAGATGTACCAAAAGATTCTTCACAGATTTTTCTTTCTAGTTAAAAATAAATAAATTTAGCGAAAAGTCGAAACAACATTTTACAAGCTTTAGAAAATTGAATTTTATTTAAAAATAGAGGCTGGTCCGTCACATTCTTTTACTCATAATCGTATATCGAAATCGCGATGACGGTACATTGGTTTCTAATTCAAAAGACAAACTCATCAATATCAATAACCATACGCAGACGTCTTTTTATCCGTTTTTTACACATTTAATCATAATGTATATTAGAGTATTGTCGAAATCCGTCATTGTAATAATTTGTTTTTTATTGCCGAGCGAGAAATTCAGTAATAAATATGTCTCGTGACGAAATTATATTAACGCGAAAGTATTCAAATATAACAACTAAACAATTTGCATGATAAAACAAACTGTTTTTCAGTATTAGTCGCGAGCCGTTAAACACGACAAAAGACTTGCTCAATGTGTCAGAGTTATTTCTCGTAAGAAGAAAAAAAAAAAAACCGTGCGGAAAATCTAATGATTTTTAACGTGAATTGTTTTCCCAATGTACGTATAATATGTAACACTTATTACTACATTTTGATACGTCAACGTTACACAGATTATTTACGAATTATTTATCGACTTGGTGTAGTAATAATCTCCGGGACTCGTTGAACTATTCAGAACGCTAATATTATACTACACGCATAATACCTATATGCGTACAAGTTAAATCTATTGTGTAGTTTAAGTCCGATAAAGTTATTGAAGATAACAATAGTTTAGACTATAGTTTATTGTTATTATAGTAATTATTAATTTGCCAAAAGTTCGAAAAGCCACTACATAATATACGTATGTATACGTACGCGCATGCTATAGGTTTTATAGCGTTAAATTGTACAGTATGAAACAAACTGACCGATGTTTTACAGTAGTTGATAAAATGCATCGAAAACCCTATATTATTATGTGTAAATATGCAAGCGTATCTATACCGGTATGTACGTAGAGACTTTGGTTTGAACATGAAAATTCCGTGTATACTGTACACAAAGTTGTATATAATATCGCCAATATTAAACCATAATAAACACGGTGTTTACACACTATACAAATTATATAACTTATTTAGTTTGAACAAACAGTATAACGGTCAGTAAAATAACTTTTTTTTTTTTAATAATATTCCTCCTCGAGTTTTATGACACAGACATAATGTACACTGTAAAAAAAAAAAAATTAATTAAAATCAGAAAAATTATTGTTTAAACAGTATATTTTACCCTGTGTGTGTGTACATATGTATATATATAAACAATGTATTTGTACAATGCATGCAATGTTTTTTGTTTTTCGACTTGTTATTAAACTTTCGACCAAATTTCAAATCATTACGGCGGATGAGGGGTTGTATATAGTTTTCAATTCTAAACAAACAGAGCGCACGAAAAACGCTCTTAATTAAACAGAATAAAAACCGTCCAGTGTATACATTCATAATACAATGTATACGCTGCGAGTAAATAATTATGCTCTACGTGTTTAAGCTGTATTATGCGCGCGCGCGCGCAGTATGAAATGTTGCGCGTAATAAAATAATCGCAATAGCGCAACAAAAAAATAAAAGCCAATAATCCTACGGTTTAATCCTAACGGGAAGAAATTAATCGCGATGGATATGTGTGCGCTGCTTATGTGATGTATGTGTTTAGCGTGTGCGCGTGTGCGTAGAGAGATTTCGTCATGGCGTTTTATACGCATTGCAGAATGAAAAATAAAAAAAATAAAATAGAAATAATGATCGAAAATTCGAGAAAAGAGATTGTTTTCACGAACAACAACAATACTACATCGTCCCGTCCGCGAGAGACGCGACGGCCGACGTGCGGGATTTTAATCGAAACACGCCAAAGACCAGATAAACTAAATTATTATTATTATTGTTATACGTCGCGGATCAGACGAGCGAGCGTTTCGCTCTGAACGTGATGCGCGATACACGTAATACACGCGAGGAAAAAATGAAAGAACTGAGGGGCGAAGGGGCGGAAGGCCGAGTAGAACGAGTGTACGGGGGGGGGGGGGCAAAATGTCTCGAATTTACTATAGCTGCTTTCGTCCTTAAAGTTGATTATTACCCTCCCCGCGGGTTTTCCATGTTCTCGAGTAGAAATCTTTTACGAATCGTACGAGTATATATGTATATTTATAGGGTCGACGAAACAACCCCATTGTTTCTGCGTAAATTACATAGTCCCGACATATTATATTGGTGCTGCCGCGCTGCTTTTAAGCAAAATTAATTTCCGTCGCCGAACTGTATCGACGTTTTCGTCCGTTTAGGCGCGGTCCTATAATATTCGTACGCCTCCTCGTCTGATTATCATGAACAAAACAAATCTTTATTTACGACCGCGGGGATGAGTGGCACGAGCCAATAACGCGAGAACCAATCTTTCAGTGCTCCTTTCAACCGGACAGAATCTTAGACTCACTTTTATACGAGTCATACGAGAAATCTATAACGATAATATAATATGGATAACGTACACGGAGATTCTATAGCGTTATTTACCTATAGTATAATATATACGTATCTGACTTTGAACCGTCGTCATTGTTAGTAAAGTTTTTTGCAAAATCAACATCGCTTGTTCGTTATTAATATAATACTATCGTCGCGAACCGGGTTCCGCGCCGGCGTTATTTTCGCGTGCGTGTAATCGAATAAAAAAACGAAAGAAATGAAACACACGACGACTGCGTATCGGGGAGAGACGAAAATCTGGTTATTTTTATCGCACGTGTTTGAATATACGTATATATTAAACGAATATGCACGGCATAGGAACTCGAATATTAAAACATATTATTACGATATATACAGTGACAATACGTGACGAACTGACACGCGGCGCGCGGGAAATCGCAAGTCTCGTCTTATTGCCTCGAAAATAACATGTACTAACCTACATTGTATTATTGTCGGCGTGCTTGTAGTCCTGCGTTCCGTGATTTGACCGTTATCCGCATCCGGCGGCGGCGATCGTGATAACTCAATATGTGGCACGAAAACGGGTCGTAAAAAGTATTCGGAAAAGCCGTTTGCGGGGCGTCGAGTATAATATTATGTTTGGCTACACCGTGAGTATATATTATATATATATATAAAATGTATATACAATTATGTACGTAATATTGGCCGAAAAGGACATTACTTACGTCGTTATAATATTATCCCGGCACATAACTCATGAGCTATATCATACAATGTTGGTATATTCGACCGAGAAACTCGTTTACGCGTGCTATTTAATATATATTGGCCCGTGCCCGGAATATACAGTGTCCGTCGTCGCCGAAGATTTTTCACTCGAGACCGAAACACGTGGGAAACAATACTCAGCATTTCTGCGCACATTATACACACGTGACGTGCCCCATTTTCGGTTTGAGACTCGAATATCTGAAGGCTAGCCCGCTATGACAATAAACAAATAAACGTTAAAAAATAAATATAAAATGATTACAAGACCGGAGATCGGTATGGGATGAGATTTCCCCGAGTCACTCAAAGTGGAAATCGGACGTAAAATATTCACGACTCACCGGTTATACATTTTGTTCGCGATTCGAAATGTAAAGAATTACATCAGCGGTTTGATCTCGGTGGTCGGATCCAAAGGGCCCCCTCGGATACTTTGTATTTTGGGCATTCTCCGAACGCGCGTGTTTTACGGCGAGAGGACAAGTATTACAGACCGGGTAGGTATTTGGCTGGGCGAAGAATAAGCGAGTCGAGAAAATGTGACCGATTCTTGATGTCTCGGCGTCGTTTTTACGTCCAAGGTTGCGCGTACGTATATACACCGCCTGATGATCGTCTGCGGGCTGCGTTATTTTTTTTTTAATAATTTTCAGTTCGTTCGTCGGCTGGTCGGAATTCGAAAAACGCTGCCGGCAAAGGTGAATTTCATTTCGAACAGACAATGTTCGACGGCGGCGTGGTGCGCTATTTGGAATTATTTTCGGTTGCTAGGTCAGCCGCCTCGTCGGCCGTTTGTTCCTGCGATGTTAGCGCAGCACATGGGGAAGAACCCAAATGTTTTCGATGATTTTTTTTCAAATATTTTTCCATCCATACACGTCATATTATATTATGCATAATATTATGTACATTTCGAATACGATTATATCGCCGAATCGGCAACATCCGCCGCCGACCGCCACACCCCTCGTCGTCACCGGTATACCCCCCTAGTGCCGTGTGTGTACAGTCGCAGCTTTCGCGCGTAATTAATTTACAGGTCCATTGCGCACCCCGTTTCCGAACACGCATACTATATATTATTATATTGCGAGTGAGTAGTGTGTGTGTGTGTGTGTGTGCGGCGAACGAACGCACATATTTCAATCAACCGCACCGGAAACTGCAACATACCCGCTGGAAATTTCGGAACGCCCGAAAACAAAATCGCACGAGACAAAATGTAATAATGCTGTCACGATACATTAATAATAATATATACATGCGTCGTGTTATAATATAGGTACACAAGAGGTCGGCGAACGATGTCATTGCGACCGACGAACGACGGGACGACGATGACGTTATAATGTGTGGTGCGAGCGTGTTCGGATTGCAAACGGATTTTTCGGGATGGCGGTTTTTTTTTTTTTTTTTAAATTATCATCAACACTCCGTCATCGTAATAATATAACGACTAAAAAATTTTATGGCACTCGATTATAGAAGTACTAAAAAAAAACATCTGCGGGCCGGCGCGCGTATTGTACACATATTTTTCCTTATAATAATATAATATGAAATATGTCGAGAATTGTTTTTTCATATAAAACTTGAAAAAGAAAGAAAGAAAAAAACGATCAACGTTATTTAAAATGTACGTGAAATATTTTAAGATAAAACTCTCAGAGTACAAATCGAGAAGAGAGAAAAAAAATTAAACTCAATGTAGGTCTAGCCCATCTAAAATAAAATCCCGTGGTTATTAAATACGATATTACTGGTGTTTTTTTTTTTTTGCCTTATATGTATACACGTTTTAAATACAAAACATACTATGCGACTGAAAATATGTTATAATATCAACTTTTTCTGTAAAAGCAAATTTAGTTGAATAATAAAATATAGTATATACTTACGCACAATGGTAAAAGTTTCTTTTTGTGTTTATTTTTTTTTTTTTTAACGAACTCTTGCTAAAAACCTCTCAATGCTGCTGCTCCCGCAGTAAACATGAAAACAAAAAACAAAAACGGTGAAATTAGAAAGAGGAAAAAAAAATAACACAATAAAATTAACCACCGTGATAACCCCGACTCTACCTTTCGTTGTCTCCGCCGGGCGTTTATAAAAAGACAATACGGCGTGTCGCGACCTCATTAATTAAAAACCATCTTCTCGTCACTTTTAGGGGATTAAAAAATAATATAATGCCCAAACTTTGGGTGATAATATCTGATTTTATTCTTCTATACTCGAGTTAATTAATGTTTAATAATTACACTCGGGTACCGTATTATTATTATTTAATTGCACTGATTTCTCAACAATATTGTCTATACGAATATAATATTATACGCAGTGTTTGAATAGGCATCAATAAAAGTCTACAGCCTTAACGGGCGTTTATAATTATTTATAACGTACTTACCTATATTTATTTTTCTCCGCACATTTTTAATAGTCATTGATATATACGTATATTCGATATTGTCATCGGAATGTAATAAATATACTGTTTTATATATAGTTCGGGCGCATTGCCCGAAACACGAACGAAAATCTATAAAAAATAAAGAAAATCATCATCAATATGCAAGGATGCTAATAAGATCAAAATAAAACGTTGAATAGTAAAATATCGCACACAAAAAGCGGCTTGAAAACATAATAGAAGATCCCGTTAACGAATTGAATTCATAGAGCCTTAAGACATGATAAGTATATAAGCTGGTACGATGATCAAGAGGAAAACCGCGCAAAAACAACCGTATAAACTCTGGAGATAATAATGTAATGATACGCGCATATAACGACAATCGTAAAAGTTACTATAGCCGATTAAGCGCAGATAATTCGAAGCTAAACACTCTGCGCTATAAAATACACGTAAATATTATAAAAATATATTTATCGCTTTCGCTGCCGTCATAAACGCGGTTTCGCGGCACTCGTACATATCCGCGCGCGGGGCAATTATTACGCACGCCCCCGCGTCATATACGTCATATTATACGAGTGTACATGAGTGCGAATCGTCGATTAGATACGACGCGATAATAATAACAATAATAATACGATCTCCGGAAAAGTGGTAAACGTTTTACACACGACGCGATCGCCGTAAAAACTCCTTGTGCGGTGGCACTATTCTTATAACCGGCCGTTATAAACGCTCGCTCTTTTCGCGCTCGTAAAGCTATTACGGCATCGCACACGCCTGAAGATACGCGAATATAATAATAATAATAATAACAACAACAACAACGACATTATTATGTCGAGTAAGTGTTACGTTATACGACACGTGCATATACGTATATATATTATGTGTGTGTACAAAATACGTAGAGTTTAACGACTCAACTTTTTAAGCCCGTCGTATATTATTTTCAAAACGGATTTTCGCTACCGCCAACACACACTATAATAATATACGTATATACGCGGGACACGAAGAGAAAAGAGAGTGAGAGAGAACGTAATTTTGGGAAAAATTGCCCCGTAATAGCCTCGCCGCTCCGGCACGTACGTATATACCCGGCCGGAGCGGGGCAGGACAATTAATAGGAATTTATCGACTCCATTTGCATAATTGGATATACTGCGCGCATAATGTACCGTCGTCGTCGTGAATGCACGCGAGCGAGTTTGTGCGCGAGCGCGCGCGTTATATTATAAACAGCGAAACGGGCCCCGTTCACAGCAATTGGTTTGCCCGCCCGCCCCCGGAGTGATCGATGTTAATGTGACGCTACGGCCGCCGCCGCCGTCGGTTCATCCGAAGTTTCCAATAATACGACTTATGGCGTATTATATACTTATATAATAATACGCGTATAGGAGATACGGGCCGCGTAATCGGTAATAAAGGGAAACCGGTGAATTTAAAAAAAGTCGTTCCGCCACGGGGCCGGGGCGAGGGGAGGAGGACGAGCGCGTTGTTTTTCTCCCCCCGCGCGGCTCCTCTCCTCTCGTTTCGTAAAACGCGTCTGAGTAGAAATTATAATACCGAAAGAGGCAGACGCGACGATGTAAATATCGGCCGGAAATCTCCTTTAAAATTCGAACGGCGCGGCAGCCGGTACGAGGATTATTATTATTGTAAATAAATATAATACCGCGGCGGCGGCGGCGGCGGCGGGCTGTGGCGGCGACGATGCCGCCGAGCGTTTAAACGGTGATTTATTATTATTGGTTCGGTTTATTATTATTGTACGACGCGTGTACATATAATTTTCTTCCGGGAACAGAGCGCGTATAGTGGTTATTACGCGCGCGAGACTGTACGATGTATAAACACTCGCGAAAACCATTCCGACGGGAAAATAAATACGATTTAAAAGACGCGATTTAAATCGCGATATATTATAGACACCGCCGACGACGTCGTCGCGCGATTCCATATAAGACGCTCCCCCCCCGAGTATAAACATGTTATATTATTGTTATTACGGTGTGTTCCGAGCGCGAACGCGTTTCAAACAGTAAACCGTTACTGGAATTGAATTAAAACGCCAATAGTATTCAAATAAAGTTTATGTATTTTTTCAACTCTAGAGAATAATAGTAAATAGCAGTGGCGTTGTTGGAATTTTTTTCTGGGGAGGTGTTTAAAAGTCAATTCATAATCACAGGTTAATTTAAATAAGTTATTTTATTGATTTTAATTTGCACACGATATATCGTTACGCCACTGGTAAATGATATACTTCTCGGTTTCGATTTGTCGCGCGGAAAGCATTAACGGTAATATCGTCTCGTCGACTAGTTGGAAATGGATAAATAAATCGGAAACGGCCGAAAACTGTTGTTTATTTTATTATCGAACGGGCGTAATGGTTCTCGTATAACTTGATTACTACCGACGGTGTTTTTTTTTTACTTTTTTATCTTCCCCTTCGACATTATAACGTAGGGAATTCAATTGTGTTTTGATTTTAATTTTTCAATTTTTACCGTTGCGACATCGAGCGCGCGCGCGCGCGCGTTTGAATAGACGTAATAATTTCGTTGTTAAAAATACACACGCACACTCGTAACGCGGGGCAAAAGTACGATATTCACGAGCACGCGACATCCGTAGGTACGTGATAAATAATAAACGAACAATATTTATAACATACACAATACACGGTCGTATATAAAATATACGAGCAAGACAATAGGCGTTTTATCTCGCGCGAACTCACCCTCCGGCGGCGGCGTTTGATTATAATATTCATCGCGGAGATAAGAAAAAATATTTTCTCTTTTTTTAATCCCCCCCCCCCCCCAATCATCGGTCGGAAGACGGAAGTGCGTAAAACGTTCGAGTCGGACGTGCATGAAAAAAAAATAAAAAAAAAAATAGGAACGGCGGCGGGTCGCGCGGCATCGACGGAAACGCGCAAACTATTTTCACGGCCGATTTCCCGTCGCCTCCGCCCCGGCAAATTAAACGTCAGCGGCCCATAATTCTGCCCTAGGCCCGTCGCGTCAGTTTTAATTTATCGGCCGGCGCTGGGTAATCCATAAATTTTCACAGCCACCACCGACCGCCTCCCCCCGAGGGATCCGAGTCAAAACGATACGAAATATGTCCGAAAACTAATTGCTCATATACGTATATACGTATAATGCGGAGAGTGTTTTTTTTTTTACGCCGAAACGTATTTTAAAACATTTTTCATCGAAAACCGAATATATACGTACACGTGTATTTGTATATTATAAAATATATACAGGCACTGCGAGCCGCTCGGAATGCACTCGGCAATCGTTTATACGGACGACGACGCTCGAAATGTCACGCGAACGATACGTTTATTTATTTTTTTATATATATACTTGCTTTTTCCCCGTATTATATTTATACGTGACGTATTGCTACGCGTACGCGGCCCGAGTGGCCAAGTAACACACTCGAATAGACGCCGACGCGAGATTTATACGGTCGTTTTAAAAACCCGTACACTACAAATTCTATAAGGTTTGAAGATAATTTATAAACGTCTCGGACGTTTAAAATACATCATCTAATATAAGTACCAAACGGCCGATCGCAAACGATTTCCAAGTCGACCGTGTACGAATTTTATAACAGGCCGCGCGCACGAAAATTTAAAAGATTTAGTTTTGAAATATTATAAACAACACTCAACAAACATTAGACTCGAGTGATTGGTTTATATTACTTTACGTATGTTTATATACACTTTATGCAAGTATGTTTCTAAATAATTATAGATACTCGATAACAGAGAAAAATGTTTTAGAAATAAAATAGAAAAAAAGGAAGTCAATCCTCAAAGGTAAAGTGTATTACTGGAAAAAATATGCAATAGTAAAAGTGCCTGCAATTTAAGAGAAAATATAAAGTCACTGTTTATTTTATAGAAAGAATTTCAAAACTAGTTGAAAATAACCAAATTTAAAACACTTCTAACAACAATTTTATTTATTACACATTTTTGTCTTATTGTTAATTTTATAGATTGGGTGGATCAGATAATTATATGAATTTACACATTTCACACATTTACCGATTTATTTTGAAATAAAAGTTGAAAGAAAGCCACATAATTTATTTTTTATTTTAGAGTTACCAAAGATATTATTAGTAGAGTGCATATTTTGTTGTGATTTAATGACATCAAGTTATATCCTTTTAGACTTTCAAGTTATAAATTCAGAATAAATAATAAGTAACTAAAAATTAATACCTTTACCTAGAAGAAATCGCATTATTCATTTGTTTATTTTGTTTACGTGCATAACTGCACAGGTAATATTTATAATATCAATCATAAGCGTAAACAAAAGGGTCGAGAGAGGATGATGATAATTGTTAGTGCACTATGCCCATGGTCAATATGGAAATTTAAGAGATCAACGCTCGCCCCCCTTGATTTTTGTAAATTAAGAAACAAATTTATATTATCAAAAAGACAAAGAGGGAATTCAATTTTTATATTCTGTCAAAGTATTTCTATTTTTTTTTTATTTTTTTTTTAAGTAAAATGTTATAATAACCAAGGCGTGGGTTTTAAAGCAAATTCAAAAATGACTTCATAAAAAAGTTCAATAAAAAATTTAAACAAAAATTGAAAACATACAATGAATTGAAATCGTTTTCTAATCATATTATGATATATGAAATAAATGTTGTGCTTGAAACAGATATTTTTAAAAATTAAAAATGAGTTTGATGGAGATGTTTACGAATTTTTACGGCGCAATAAAAAAAAGAAAAGTTTATATTATCCTTATATCATTATAATTAGGTACCTACTAATTACCGATATATTCGATTGTTATACGTTTCTAGTGCAATAATCGCGATTTTTTTATCGTCAAAAATATGATTTTTACTACCCTCTATCAGGTGCCTATAACCCGTAAGGCACCTGTCTATAAACTATAAATAAATATAATCGTTAGTACTTACTTAGGCCTGTGAGGTTCGGTGTTCGCGTTGGTGTTCGCGTGATGAAATAAGTAGAAACACACGTCACTCGATAAAAACGATTAAAATTAAATGGAAAAAAAAAATCACGAAAATCACGATTAAAAGTCACGATAAAAGTCATCTCATCGACGAGATAATATAATAAACGATCGACTGTTGCGGAGAAAAATTAAAACCGCGATGTTAAAACCGAGAGGAACATTCCGAACCGCTGTCGACAATAGACTGATAAGGCTGCTATACTTTTGCGCGTCAACCCGGTCGGTATGCGGTCGGGCGGCGCGCGCAGCTCGGCCGTCATTGGTCGGGTGGCGCGAGCAGCTCTTGGATTTTGTTCGCCGTGTCACCCACGCAGTGTTGGATTCACGTGAACTTTCGCTT
Source organism: Drepanosiphum platanoidis (assembly GCA_948098885.1). Lineage (NCBI taxonomy): Eukaryota > Metazoa > Arthropoda > Insecta > Hemiptera > Aphididae > Drepanosiphum > Drepanosiphum platanoidis. Next base: position 5,513,605 of record OX402531.1, read on the forward strand.
ATTCCGATTTTCTTGAATCTGATAACTTGAAGTTACATAACTATTGTTACATAACAATATTATATAACACTCGCTGAATAACCCGGCTTCGGCCGTTTTTCCCGGTATGAGGGAAACGTTCACGTACTCGAACGCCGGCTTCGCACCCCCGGTTAGGGGTCGAATTTTGAAAATCGGGCCGCGTGGAGACACCGAGGAAGGTATTTGGAACAACTATGTGAAAAAAAAAATTGGAAAAATGTTAAATAGCGTCGTCACAAAACGGGAACATAAAAAAAGGCCTGTTCTTTTATATACATAATATATAAATAGATTATTTTAATATTCATAACAAAATATCTGTTTGATCATTAGCAGGATATATTAGGGACTTCTGGAACCACCTTCGCCTATCGCAGGCTATAGACGAAGGTGGTTACAGAAGACCTAATTTATCCTACCATCATTATAATTATAGTTACATAACTATTGTTAAATAATTATGTATTCACAACAAACCGCATGTTAATAATATATACGTACTCGTATCAGGGGCGTATATATGGGGGGGCCGATGGGGCCCGAGCCCCCCCCCCCCCCCCGAAATGAAAAACAAAATTATTAAAACATTTTATTTTGGACATGAATAATAACTTATGGCTGAAGAGTAATTCCGAAAATTTGTTACGACACCGATTATTATCATATCGTCGGGAACGAAACCGTCGCTTATGCGAGATAATAAAAATTGTATAGCCTGTAGTCTGTGTAGTCGGTAGTTTATTTTTTCTCTGGTGAAGTAATGATGATAGTCCAAATAGTCCAAAGGTCTTTTAGCGTTTAAGCAATATTTGTCATTGTGCCTCATCCGTCATTTCTCCCTAAACTCTAAATACATAATCGGCCCCCTCCGAAATTAAATCCTATATACGCCACTGACTCGTATTATATCGTCTGGCCGCCCAGACACATAAAAATCGCAAAATATCGTGCGATTATCGTCTGACAGCGAGTACAAACGAGTTGCTCGGCTCACAATGTCCCGGCGGCGGTGGGTATAACGATATAGACTTCACGTCTCTAGCACGCGCGTACCCGTATCGCCTGACCGATCGAAACAGAATAGATTTCGCGGGGGCTGCACGTGCCGGTTTTTTTCCCCTGCTCGACGATAGAAGTCCAACACGCGCGCGCGAGTGTAAAAAAAAAATATGTATTTATCGTGAATTATGAGCGCGCGAGAGGAGGATAACACGCGCCAGGTTCTCGCAGGATTTTTCGCCGGGACGTGAGCGCGTCAAACGTCGAGAAGGGTGGGGGGTGGGTAGGTCGCGTGATTATTACTCTACCGCGCGACTAATGCCGACGGCGATGTCTATGGATTTTAATTAACTGCAGTGAAAGCTTACAACATATTATATTACTCGAATTATATTACTTTGTGCTTGTGTACTGCTTCGTCTTTATTGGTAGGCAAACACGCATGGCAAATACGTGCGTTTTCGTATCCGTTTGATTCTGATTATTAATCATCTTACACGATGCCTTCTAGGGGTACCTTTAAAATCGGGTAAAAAATAAATTAAATAAATACTAAGCGTTTGAAAATATTTAGGCACCAAAATCTATTTTAAAAGTGTTTTTAAAACAAGTGTCAACGAACAAGACTTTCTTCGCGTCGATTTTAAAGCGTGTTCTTTGATCTGATTTACCGTCACGGATTCAAGAAATAATCTGACTGGCCCATAAATAACAGTTTAATTTTCTTAAAATAACTAAGACATCGACGTACCAAATCAATAAGACCGATTCCTCTTCCAAAACGGTTTCACGGTTTTTTTTCTCTTCATTCCTATAGATGTAATATATTAACTTGAAAACTCATCGTCGATGCGAATAACGTCTGTTTCCAGTGACTTTAATCGCCCATCACACAACTGCAATCTCGGAGACGATATTTAATTTGTGTTCGAGGTCCTCAAAAACAAACGAAACCGATCGGTTAAGCTTGATAGGAAACTACGGTGCCGCAGCGGCCAACAAATTAACGAGCTATTTCGGACGACGAACACAAATGAAACCTATTGATTACGATAGTGAGAGACAGCCAACGATTTACGTCCGAATCGATTTCACCTCTAACCCTATCGATACACATCACACATCTAATCACATCATTGTCTTTATTTTAGGAAGTGTGATGAAAATAATCGGATTCGTTGTTTTTTTCTGTTTACTTGAACTATGATCGAGAGCCCCGGGTAACGTTGTCTCGCCAAGTAATTGTAGGTGATGTGACGAAGTCGACCCGACTCGGTTTGCTGGTTTATTTGAACTCTGAACATGGCTGCATGTATTTCATCATCACAGTCGACGGGCTGAGTATTCTCGTCAATCGTTTCTTAAATTTCATATTACTATTTTTCGGCAACACATTTCATATTCGAATTAGAAAAAACAAAAATAATACGAATATAGGTGAAAAAATTACTAAAAAATGTTGAGCCCTTGATGGGCTAAGAATAACATACGTAATTTATTAAGCATTATTTACTGCGAAATTTCAAGCGAGACGTTCTTTTGCCTCGTCTCCAAAGCCACCGCTGATTATACTGCTTTTATGTTAACTTACAAAAAAAAGAAAAGTTCACCATCCCCAGAAAAAAGTTCAAATTACGCCCGTGTTGTAAAGGGTACGTCGTATATTCGCGTTTCATTTTTATTATAATATGTTATGCTCTTCTTTTAGACATTATTACCACTACCGCATGACAATGAAAAAGTGTGTAAATAAACTATATATCAGTTTTGTAATTTCTATAAATTTTTTTTTTTTTTTATCAACTCGTAAGTTATTGACATTTGATTTGATGAGAAAAAAAAAACCAATATTTCACACTAGGTATGAACAATATTATAAAACGTATATACCTTATACCTAGTCAGACACAACGTTAAAAAATAAATAAATAATTAAATAAACAAACACGTTTTTCATATATATAATAAATATATATAAATAAACATTATCATTATTATTATATATATAGAATTTTCTTCAACAACAACTAATAATATATAATAATATATGCGCGGTAGCGTACACGATTTACATATAATAATATATTATATTGTATTATAATTATGTTTATAGTACAGGTACGAATTAATACGCGTGTTAAAAATCGATAAACTATATGCAAACATATATATATATATATATATATATATATATATATATGATATATATAAATATATACACATAAATAAATATTTCAATAACGATCGCATTAGAAAAAAAAAAAAAAAAAAGTTCCAAACAATTTGACACGATTTGTTTGATTAGGATGTACTTACACAATTTTATATAATTTATTAAATAATAATAATAATAATAATAATAATAATAATAGTAATAAAAAAAATACATCTCATCCGTATTATATATATATATATATATATATTTGAGCTTTATTTGTACTAATTCTTCGCTTGAAATCGTTATTATTTAAATAAATATATATATATACACATATATTTATATGTAGAGAGAGATAGAGAGACAGACAAAGATAGGTTGAGAGTAAAACCATGTAGTTATCTAAAAACGAACAGCTCCGTGAACACAATCCTACCCACCCGTTTCCACTGCGACGGTTATACCAATTGTGTCGATCCTACCGCCGGTAAGTAAACAATATTTTATAACGATTATGACGTACACATAAAGTATAGTAAAATATTTTCATTCGGGAGGACTGACACCGCCACCATAGTATAGGTCCATTGTCCGACAGCCCTGGATTTTAGCTCAAGAGATTAAAATTAAAATATTACGCACTTTGTTTTTTTTTCATTTTTTGGTTATTTCAACAGACTCTTTGAAAACGATTTTGAGATCACTTCACTCGATTAAGATTGCGAACAAACCTAACGCTTATCTTAAAACATATAAATATATATATATATTATTATTAGGGCCTAATGTGTTAACAATTAATGGATTTGTAATACAGAAATGTTGTTTGCCGAGAGACCGAAACTCAATGATTAATATAAATATTGTCACTATAATATTATTATTAAACGGGTGCATACGGGTGTATGTTTTCAAAATTACCAACCCCTTGCCCGTCTAGAAGAATTTTTCCTTAGTCCTTATTTACACACACGCCGACACACGTTTATAAGTCTCGATATTCGGGAATTCACCAGGAGAAGAGACGTCTTCTGACTGATATGCGTTCTAGATTTTAAAAAAAAATGCATTGAACAATTCAATACTACTAGGTTGTTAATGAATAATAAAACAGTAATATTTTTTGTTTACGACGCAACAAAGTTAATACAATCAAAATCCCTATTTATTAATTTATTTTAAGTATAATTATATATATATATATAAGATGTAAATAATACATATATATATATATATATATATATATATTATACAGCGCAGCATGCCATGATTGAAAAATATTTAAACATTGCCACGGAGTGTTTATCGCGTCGGCGTGTGTATTCGATGAAAATGAATGATCGAGGTAAAAAGTCATAATAATATATACTATTATCCGCAGTTGAAGAAAAACAAACAAAAATAATACAACACTAATCAATATTATTTTTAACAGTTCAACACAATTTTTTAATTAAAATATATTATTTGGATAATCAAAAAATTTAATTCATTAATAATAATATAATGATATTATTATTGTTGTTTGTATATGTACAGGAAATTATAATGGTTAGAAACAAAAGTTAAAATGTCTTTAAAATCGACAAAAAAAAAAAAAATAAAAAAAAAAATAAAGAAGAGATAAATGTATAATAATAAAGCTAAACATGTGATTTTTACTTTGGATTTTAATTGTTTGTTCATTTTTGAAGCAAAGAAACATGTGAACTTTTATAATTGACAGCTTAACAAATGGCACAAGGGAAACATACATTTTACAACAAGTGATTAATAACTGAAGCAAAATATTATTTTGAAGTTTTATAAAATATTACCAAAATTTGTTAAAAATTCTTCCTCAATATTTATGCTATTTTCAAAGTAGCCAAGTTAAGCAATATTTGATTCTATTCGTTCACATATTTGAATTTTTATTGAATTTGAAAATTATAGTTTTTCTTTACGTTAGACTAAAACAAAACAATATATTTAGGTACAGAAGTCAGAACTACAAGGAAAAATTTTTATGTATATAATATATATATACACACACATACACACAAATATATAGATATATATATATATATGCATGCATAATATTATTTATAAATTATATACATATATGAATATGTATATTATAAACAGAGGCATGTGTAGATTTTTCACTAACAAGTTAAAAGACGATAAGCAATCTTTAGTCATATTACACAGCCCAATTTTTTTACAAAATGTACAGGTTCTATGTTCAAAATATAACAAGGAAGTTATCCTTAAATAAATAAATTCAGGAGCTTGGATTTAATTCGTTGGCGAGTACTACCTCTTCAGTAACAGGTTCCGATATGAAATCACTTCCCGTCAAATCCAAGTCTACATACATTTTGGATTTTTTTTGTTGATTACAATCACCATTGCGGCCGTCCACGTCATCTGGTTTGAATCCAAAGTGATCAAGGCCAACATGGGAATTGGAATTTTCTGCACCAGTGCACATGAGAACATTGGACAGTATCATTTTCTCATTATCATTTTGATCATTTGAGAAAACTTCTTCACTACTGTGCATCTGATAGTCGCCGTCTTCGGCAGAAAATTCAATAGTGTTATTCATCATTGCTTCTAGAACACTCATCTCCTCTTCTGCCACGTCTTCCATTTTCAGATTATCATTATTTTTCAGTGGATCGTTTTTGTTAACGCCGCCAGCGGTACCCATCAAATCCATTTGAACACTATCTTCCCCGACAACAACATATTCGACGTCGGCATCTGCAGTACCGACGGCACTGGATTGTGTACAAACGTTATTCATTTGTTGCAACATATCTGTATCAGAAGTGGTATTGTTTAGTTTGAATGTGCCTCTTTTTCTAAGAGGGAGTCGACCTAGCAGAGCCTCCGAAAACTTTTCATTACCACAATCTAAAATTTTAGTAATTAATGGACAAGATTTGTTTTCTAGTGGCACATTTATTTCAGACACACTAAGCAGTGGCGAATCTTTTTTCCTTTCGGAGGTTGAAGTCATAGAATCCTTAAATGCTTTTATGTCTTCCGAAGTCAAAACAAACTTTTCTATATTTCCATCATCGGCCACTTTATACACAACAACGTCATCAGGATTATCCGGTGGCGAATGACTTTTGATATTTCTCAAAATCGGATCTTCTATGTTGGGCTCTATTATAATTGGTACATTAGACTGAGCTACTTCCTGTATGTTATTAACCATTTCTTCGGGTGGCTTGAGATTTGCAAGGTTCATATTATCAGTAAGTTGAAAATGAAGTGCATCTTCTTTGGCTAATATGTCATAAACATTCTCAGTCAATGTTATATAGTTACCGTCACCATTCTCAATTAGTATTGGAATATCTGTTGGAAGACCAGCTCCTTTCAATGCATTTATGTACCTTTCAGAATTTTGAGTTTGAGTTTCTTGAGGCTTTTGCAGTTTGGGTTTTTCATCAGGTTTGTCGTTTTTAGTAAGTAAACTGGCTAATAATGGTGACCTATTAACATCTTCATCCGTCTTGATATCATTAGGCATAGCTTTTTTTATATCATATCTATTTTCTTCCACAGAATCTGCGGGTCTTTTTCTACTACGTTTATACTTTTGGTCTATCAGGTCATCATCAAAATTTGGACTGTTATTGTCTAAACCATTACTCATGGGCAACTCTTGATGATTAATAATCGTTGTACTGCTATCGTTAGTTTTGTGTTTTGATGGCGATATGTATGATAGGTTAGAGCCAGCAAGTGACAGTAGTATTTGGGCGGATTCCGTCTGTGGTGGAGTGATAGGAGCAGGTTTGCTTACCAAAGGTTCACAACATGGACTTTGGAGATGGGCTTTAGGTCGGCCTCTCCCAGCACATGGCCGTTTTTCGTTGGTGATGTTATTTTGACCAAGACGTGCAATAACAGCTAAAAGTAGTAAAAAATTGGATTACTTTATCCAGTATCAATCATTGCTGCTTGAAAATACTTACAGACAGGTGAAGAATAATTTCCGTTTTCTGTAACTTTAGGCGTTATAGGTGTTAAGGGAACTGGTGATGATGAAACTTGACAAATTCTAGTTTGAGAAGTTGTACTACCAACGAGTGAAGGTGGTTTTATAGGCTTTGATTCTTGTAGGCTTTCATGAGCTAATGATGATAAACCTTTAACCTGAAAAAAAAAAATCATGTCATTTTTTTTTACAATTTATACTACTATTATTATTATTATGATAATTACAATTATTTGTTTTTTTCTTTGAAAAGATAATGGACCCCAATTAACAGGTTCATGCGGGAGTCCAAATTATATAAGATAAGTTAACCAAAACATCTATGTCACACGAGTTAAACTTTTTTAATGTATTTGTTTGAATCGAATCAAATTCAATGCTATGATTTAAATAGCAATCATTCATATTTTTTTTATTTTTTTTTTATACAACAAATAAGCATAAAATTTAAATGAAAAATTTCATTTTAATAATAAGGTATAATTTCATTTAAATTACAAACGTAATTCAGTGCCGTGAGCAATCTATCACACTAGCTCTAATTAACAATTTTTTTTTTTTTCGATTACAAATGTTATTTCAACAACAAAATATCTCATACTTTGGTAAAGTAATTTTACATTAACAAAAAAAATTTTTGTTATGCATTGTTAATAATCAACCAATGACCTGCATACCAATGATTCCGAATTTAACGCTTAATTGAGCACTAATAATCTCTTTTATGTATCAACATTTTTTTCAACCTTATAATATTTGTAATTACATAATCTATTGATAAATTAATATTTAATTAAGTTTAAATAATTAAAACATTTATATGGATTATTTGTGTGTATTTTTTTCGTGTCGATAATCTACAATATTATTATACATCATAGTATTACCAAAAAAATAATTTGATAAAATTATAGATATTAATTTAAATAATTTAAAATTCAAAACTATTTAAGGAAAAGCTATTAACATAAAAATCAATTAAAATTAGATATGCTAAGTTTGCATTACTTTATTAGGCTTATTAGGTCTGTAATGTATTTGTATATGATTAGACACTTTAATAACTAAGGATACAGAAGTTTATTACATTTGATTCACTACAGCAGTAGTATCAAATAACCAATTGTATCATATTGATAATTTCCAGCAACTAGTTGTACTAACATTATTTATTCCTGTGTTTTACTGTACTAGTCAGTTGTTATGAAATGTCAATAGAATTATTTTACACAAACAGACAAGTTAAAAATATTAAAAATTCGTTAAAATTATTTCAATAGGGTTTCTCCAAAAAAAATGAACAGGAAGCGTTCCAAGATTTATTTCCAAAATTGGAATATGTTTTTTTCAAACACTTGGTTAGCTGACACAATTTATTACAATAGATTGATAAAAATGTATCCATTAATAACGTACTAATGCAACGTTGCATTTTAGTTTGATTTATGGATGATATGCTAATTTATATTTAAACTAATACATTTCATTGTTATCAGATCATTTTTACAGTTCCGTTAAAAAGGTATATATTTATATTTCATATAAAAATATAAAATTTTGTATACAAAAATTAAAAATATATGAGATGCTAATGAAATAGATCTGTAACCAATCATAAATCAAAATACTACCTAGCGCATATACTAAAAAAATATATCATATAAATTATATATTATATATTTTTCAAGAGAAATGGATTTAAATCCTGACTTTTTGACGTTATACGTTAAAAAAACTTATTTTTTATATAAAATTAATTTCTAATGAAATAAACCTTCTTCAAATAAAATCATGGTTCTTAAAAATTAATTATGTCAAAACATTGTACTTCTGATATAAATTTTTAAGCCATAATATTTACTGATTAGATAAAGCATATTTATCCAATTAATTTAAAAACCTTTAAAACTATAGCATTAACAAAAATTAACAATAACATTTCATTGATGTCTTATTATGTATTAATATAATTTTTTTAAGATAATTAAATGATAAGTAAAACAATTAAATTTTAACATAGCATGATAATTTGTAGAATTTTTACAATCAAAATTATGTCGGCGCATAAAATATATCAACTACAAGAGTCAAAAAATATATAAGAATATTATAAAATTTAAGATAAGAAGCATTAATATATTTAAAACGAATTCGTCTAAAAGTTATACTTTAACAAATTATGAATATTTAAAATAAAAACATGAAACAAATACACCTAAAGAATTTTTAGACGTATCCTGTTACATACTATAGTAGATGATATCACCTAAAGTGACATTGGTTATAGTGACATATTGGTAGTAACAACTTAAAATTAAAGGTCTCAGCAAAATTGACTTAAATTAATAGGCTATTTAAATGATTATTACAATGCAACTAGTACAATAATACTGTAATAATATGTATATTTACAGAGCAGTTGGTAAAAATTCCATTATCACATTGGAAATTATAGATAACAATAATTTATTGATGAGTTGATAAGATTGAATTGTCTGTAACTTAATAGGGAGATAAAGATGAAGAAAATATTTCAATGGATGACATATACAGTTCAATTGCAAAAATAGCAAAACTTATAGCTTTAAATGATATAAATATTAATATAAATTTTAATATATTAAAAATCAAATTAAAAATATGTATTTAGATGATAAGCTAATTCAAAGTGAAATAACTCAATATTTAAAATAAAATTGTAAATTAAAATGGATATTATTTGTAATTATTTCCCTCGGTTTATCAAAACATTTTTATAATTTTAAAATATAAACATTTTCTTTATTTCTGATTTTAATTTTCATAATATTTTTGTTTAATATGACTATAGGCCAAATGGTCGATCGCGGACAATTTCCAAGTCGATCATGTACAAATTTAGGCCACGCACACAAGGTTTTAAAAATGTAGTTGAAATATCAAAACAACACGTAAATGAATCTTAATTGGACTTTGGTAATTAGTTTATACTACTTTATGTATGTTAATAAAATATACTTTATGCAAGTATGTTTCTTAATAATTATAGATACTCAATAATAAAAAATTTTTTTTATAGAAGTCGATCCTCAAAGGTGAAGTGTATTTTTAGTAGATCGCGGCCAAAATAAGTTTGGCCGCCTCTGCTATAGGCTATAGAGACTTATTCTAAACAGTCCCTTGATGGTAGTTAAACGTAAAATCTACATTGAATATTCATTAAATTTAAATTAATTTCATTTTTATTATAAAACAAATTATGTACTGTAATAGTTGCGATTCTATTCGGTTAACTTTAAAAATTGATAAATATATTTGAAGTGAAAATTTTTTTCTCTGAAATTAATTATTGTAATATTTATTTTGAAGACATGTCTTTAATATGAAGATTTATAAAATGTTTACAAACATCTTTTTAATTTTTAACAATATAAAACATATTTTATACCAAAAGTCCAAAGATTTTGAGATTTTTAATTATATAATTATGTGAAATATAAATTGTATTACACTGATATTAATTTATTATACTTTGATTTACTCGAGAAGACAACAATAACAAAACAAAGAAGTTAAAATATAATATGTTTCTATACTTTACTGATGATAATATATAGAATTATTATTACAAATTTATTTTTTCTATACAGAAACAATGTTTTATCAATTACTTTGTTACTTGGCAATTAAAAATTTAAACTTTTTTAAACATTAATTATAATTTATATGAGATGTAAAACAAAACAAAACTTGAGACAATACCTAGATAATTATGTATATAGCTGTTATATAAATCACAAACTAACTTTTAAATAAAAAAAAAACAAAAAGTCTTTGAATAATATTTTCATTACTATCTAGTATCCAACAATTATTAGAAGAAGTAAATGGTATTGACACTTGTAAATTTATTCAATAATTTATTAAAACGTTTATCTGGAAATGATTCATTTTACAGTTTTCTTATTTCATCATTAAAACTAATTCCCTAACAGAATGCTTTGAAAATTGTAACTGTAATGCGTTAAGTACTTTAAAATGTATATTTTTAATGACGTTTCGTAATAAGAGTAAATTAAACCTAATTGAAAGGATTAAAATTTCAAAATAACAAGTATGAGGCCATGCAACTTTCATAGAAGCTATAATCATCTCTGAATTTAAATTTAGTAGTTATACCTTAGGTAAATATTTTTACTAAAAATGGATTGGCAAATTCAATATTAAATTAAATATCACTGTTTAAAAATAATAAGGTAATAAGAATATTATACTTAAATTTTCAACAGTTTAAACTTATGTTTTTAGTAAGTAAAATAGCACACCTAACACACAACTTTAAATAAAAAATATATTCTAATTATTTAGAATATAACTAACGTGATATTATTGCTATTTGTAATTAATGTAATTATATGTTTATATTTAAAAATGCAACAAATAATATTTGTTTATTTATTCAACTGATTAAAAATAATAAATTTTTAAATGAATATTTTAAAAAAAATAAATTGACATAATTAAAATTAACTAACATTATTGGTATGCAAATTTATAATGACAAATATGAACAGTCATTTAATTAATATAATTATTTAATAACATGAAAATATAACTTACAGTTAAATTTAATATTTGTAACCTAACCACATTATTGGAAATCACCATGTTTTAACTAATTAAGATCACCTAAACTTTAAAAATGCCCCCATGTTAGTATACATTTTTAATATGAAATAGGTATATTAGTCATTAATTTATTAGCTTTAGATAAATATTTTAGATTGTAAAATAATATTTATTAAAACATGAAAACTCTTTGAACTTAATCATTGAACAATATATTCACAAATGTCATTATTTCAAAACTCAAAATTAAATAACATAAAATATAGGTATTGGTAAAACCATTATTATTTTAAATTTAAAAAGATAAAATATAGACTGAATTATGGTGGTATATGAATGTAAATTATTTGAAAAAATTTAATGGAATTTGTTATTAATTAGTAAATAAACAGAGCAAAAATTTTTATTTTTTTATATAGTTACATAAATATTACAAAATGATGAAACAGATAATCTGGTATGCGTTAAAATTAAAATACCATATTAATAAGAGCATAAAATGGTTATGAAATCCATACAGGAAAATTGAAAAACATAATTTTAGAAGGTAGTACCAACAAATAAAATGATAATTTTTTAATTTTTAAATAATTTAACACTAGAAATTAAAATGAAGTAAAAATAATTACATTATCAAGGTTAAAATAATAAACTATAAAAGTTATTAACATAAAATAAAAAAAAATTATCATTTGGAACTAGATCAAGGAATAAATAAATTAACCACTAAATATTATTGTACTATGAATCAAATCAATAATTTGAACACATGGATTTTATCGGACATACCTATATATCTTTTGAGATAGATACTACGAGTAAAAGTAAAAAAGAATGATGGAATGAACAGTACGACTTTACGAGTGAATAACATAATACTTCATAAATATTTTATCGATTTTATTTTAATATTAAAGAAAATTTATAATTTATCAAAATAGCAAAATAATATAAACTTATGTAAGTTTAAAGTGATGATGAGATAACCGAAATAGAATGTGTATACAATTCACATATTATTATAACATTTGTACAAATATATTTTAACACAAATTTTAAGGTAAAATGTAAATAGACTTACACGTTTTCCCTTCCCATAAAACAAAAATGTTAATACTACCTTTGTTTAAAAATAATTACTATACATATTGATTATAATTAACTACAGTATTTTACTTATTTTTATAGCCTGTGTTTTATTCAAATTTTTACTTTGCGAAATATTTAGAACTTTTTCAAAAATCTAAGTAACATTTATTTATATATACTTATATAATATCTGATCACACACCCACAATTTATAAAATAATGTTTTAACATATTTGTGCTGATTTTGTTTTCAGGTATATTAGAGCAAATTATATTTAATGTCACTTGAAATACTTAAAATTTAAAAAAAAAGTTGTGCTTTTATTTTAATGCTCATATAGGTACTACTAATATGATTCTTAAATATTTATTATAGTGCAAAGTATTAAGAAAATAAATAAATAAGTTACCTCGAAAAATTTAGCTGCTTCGACAAGAGCATGTAAATTGTCCTCTGTAACATTTGTTTCACCGCAATACATGAACTCAATTAAAGATTTGAGTACACTAAATTTCATATCTTTGAGAACAATCATGGGATGGTTGCCCAATTCGCGCTGAAATTAAAGATTACATTTAAATCTATTGAGATCCAACACACTCAATATACTATGAAGATGTAAAACTAAGAACAGTTTAAATAATTAACCTACAAATTAATTACCACTTAAGACATGATATGATCATAATCAAAGTTGTACAAAATGTCATAGGATATAGAATAGTTGCAAAAACGATATAATTACCTCAAAGTACGGGCTGCAAGCTGCAAGGACGGATCTGTGAACTTTAAGACTATGCGTGTTGCACATTAAAGTGACGTCGACCAATTTCTGTCGTTCCAAAAGGTATCCAAGACGAGCTACTAAGTGCGTAGAATGATCATCCCATGAAACCATAAAACGCGTTGGATTCCCCATCTAAACATTTGAAATAACCATTAAACTCACGTACAGAAACAAACAGAAAAGTAAATGAAATGGGCAAAGGCAAATCTCTCTCACTGATAAGAGTTGATAGCCTAGTAAATAATAAACGTACCTACCTATCTGAATAATAAAAAATAATAATAATAATAATAGTAATGAAAACCACTAAGATAATAGTTTTATCTGTAAGTCATTAAAATGTATAACATCAATGATTTAGAGAAAAATGTGGACACTACATGACGAGCATCAATTAACAGCAAAACACAAAAAGTGTCTAATTATACTAGGGAAATAAGTAATCTTGATGACACAATCATAAACGAATGCCTAAAGTATTGCAATGACTTAGAAACAATCAAGCACCTACCTATCTAAATGCTGCAAACAAATTGTTTTATAATTATTGCATGCTAAAACAAAAACTAATCAAGTCAGTATCAGCGAAACCAGTGCAGCACAGGCAATAACCACTAACTGGGTATGGGGTATCACATAATAAGTATACATATATATGTATATATATATATATAATACATATATACAACATTATTAAATGTGTACAATATGAACTTGGAGAATAAAAACACTTTCTCCACAGTGTATGCTCCATAGATAGCAGCGAGCAACAATAATAATAATAATAAATGGTGATGATGATAGATATTATCCTAGTACTGCTAGGAGTGTTTAAATATTCAGAGAGATGACAGAATGTGGGCAATGTAGCAATGTTTCTACAGTCATAGAGTATACTTTTGTCTACACACACAAATGGTCATGTTAATTGACAGTGATCGTCATGAGAGCTGTGTGTCGAAGAACATACAATCCGACCCGACCAGATACCAGAGATGAAGGGAGACAAAAACCACCGAGCGGTGTACTTGTCCACGGTGCGGAGCGACCGCCAGACGAGACAATCGCCGTGAGACGAGGGGCCCGAAAGCATAGTAGAGGAAAGAGTTGCCTGGCGGATGAGAACCCCCGGACATCTATCGGGTGGTCCTAGGGAATATATGCGGGGGGCATTCGGAGCAAACGGTGGGACCTAACAGTGGGACGGCGACCGTCGGGCGCGGTTGGAGATGCGAAAACGTACGCTTACCTTTTCGGCACAGGACATTGGGACAAGCACTACTGCGTCAACATCGGTCACGGGGCTATATGGACATGGCGCCAACCCCGGCGGCCAGCGGCGAACGCGACACGGACGACGCGAAACACTGACGGCACCGACGACACTGAAACGACACGGACGACGACGATGGCCGCGCGGACATTATACGGACACGACCGGACGGCGGCGTCACTCCGGTCCCGTCGCCGCGGCTGCACCTATTCTCCGGGCCGAGACGTCGTCATAAGCGAACGCCGTTGCCTCTTGAGTCGGAGCCTCCTGCCCGGTACTGCTCTGGCCACTCCGGTCCGGTCGTTCGTCGTGGCCACCGTCGTCGTCGTCGTCGTCGTCGTCGGCGTCGTCGAGGCACGCCAACACTCGATGATAGATAAACGGCAAACGGTAGTCGATGACGTGTGTGTTTTATCGTCGTTTTATTGCTATTCGCGTCTCGTCGCTATCGACATCGTCGTTGTTGTTGTCGTTGTCGTCGTCGTCGTCGTTCCGTTAACACTGCGCGGACACGTACGCCGAGGAGAGTTTCGAGAGGTTTGGATTTGAATTTTTTTTTTTATCGTCTTTTCGCTTTTGGTGGTTCGCGAACACGGCTACAGTGGCGACGGACAACAACAACAACAACCAGCACTATAGACCTCGTCGCCCGTGTGTTTCGTCCAATAGCCACCTATGAACGGTCGCGGGCATTTGCGGACCAACGAAAAACTATTTTTACTGTACGTTTCAAACGTGCGTGCGTGCGTGTAAAATGCCACCGAGTACGCCACGACGGACCGAGTGTGCAGTGTAATAATAACAACAACAATAATAGTAATAGTAATAATAATAATATAAATGTTTGGGAATACTCTCGGCGGCGGCGGCGAGCGTGATTGTGCGTGTGCGTGTGCGCGGTGCGCGCGCGAGGCGATAGGGCGGGACGAGGAGGAGGAGGAGGAGGAGGAACGGATGGCGCGAGGACGAGGTGTGCACCGGGAGGGGCAGGGGTCGGCGGCGGTGGAGCGCGTGCGCGCGCAGGTCGCGTCCCGATAGGTACCGCGGACGGCAACGTGACGTCAGCGCGCGGCGGACAGCCGCGGATTCTATGGTTTTCGTTCTCCATGACGCCGAGCGTTCGGCGCTCACCCGCGGCCCGGCCACCTTTTTACGCGCGTGTGCGTAGGCCTCTCGTGCCGCCGCCGCCGCCACCACTTTAACCTTTCTCCGACGCGGACTTGAGCGCGCGTGTGTGCGTGTGTGCGCGCCTCGGGTTAGCGAACGCTGGGCGCGCGCCTGTGCGTGTGCGCCGCGGCCGAGCGCGTGCTCGAACGATTCGCGCGCGCGCGCGCGCCCAGTGTCGCCGATCGTACCGTAATAATAATGTATACGTAATTATGAATTTCCTTCCTATCCGCCGGCGAGACGATCGCGCGCGCGCCCAAAGTCCCGTTCCTCCGGCAAGCCCAGTGGGAGAAGACAATTATTATCGAAAGCCTTCCGCGGGTCCGGGAGACCGACCGGGGGCCCTAGGATAGGTCGTATATCATCGACGTGTGTGCGCACACGCGCGCGCGTACACATTGTCATAGGTCCCGGGCGCACGATGAAAATCCCCGTTCATCGGGTATTTACGGGAGGGGAGAGGGATCGGCCTTTTTTTTTTTTTTTTACCGATAATAATGTTACAGGCATACGGAACACGATTATTGATCATGTATGAAAATAATTAAATTAGTACTTTAAAGAATACAGTTTTATGTACATAATAACAAGTGTAAACGGTTGTGATGGTAAGTGTACACCCTTGACAAAATCCTAAATACGCCACTGACTCCGTTCGAGATCCTATCGCAATGCGCTAACCTATTCTGCCTTCCTGTTCGGGGGACGCGATTATTTCTGGAGACTCCTACCCGACAATTGTTTATCTAATTCCATGTATCGTATACATTATTAACATTATACACATTATTTTTATAGTAAACTGAATCGTACGTATTTGGTAGCTATCGAATCACAACATATAATAAATTACATAATACTGTTGCAGTGCTACTTAATTAGTTATTCGCGACCGCGGAAGACTTATGGAAAAATGGGCCTTTTTGGGGTTTCGGAGCAGCCGCCCCGCATATCTCGCACTCCCCTTACCCCGCCTATAATGCTATATGAACCGTGTTTTCTACAGTTATAAATACGTAGTCATACGCGATAACCATATCGAAAGAAAATTGGAATTGTGTTTGAAGTGGATAAAAACAAGCAAACGCGATTTTAAGATTTTGTTTATGAAAAACGCGCGAGTATTTTAATTATCACCGTTTAGTATTGTTTAATTATGTTTTTATAAGACGTGTTCTTGTTCAAAAACTATTGTCAACTCGAATTATTACGAAAAGTCTGCGCACGCCTATACATATTATAAGTACGTTTACTTTATTTTTCCAAATGGATTTTATCGTGTCTCTTATTTTTAGAATTTAATTTTAAAGTTTTCATCATATATTCAACTACGTGTTTTTGGGAATTTAGAGTGAATTTTAGTTTGAATAGTTGAGTGTTTTTTTTTTTGTTTTTAACTAAAAGCTAAAAGTTCATAGCCCCGCTCAAATAAATTGTATGTACCTACGTCAATTATTCAGGGTTCGAGCTAAATGACAAAATTTGACATTGGCTTGATGGGCACGCGAAATAATCACGAACTGACGATGTATTCAAATTCATTGCTCGACTGCAATATCGTAACGATTTTACCGAATATCGAAAAATATATACGTTATAGGGACACCGCGACGTTATATAGTCGCCACACAAAACGTCATAAAAACATTCCGGTGGTATAAATATTCGGAAACATCGAAATGTTTTTCGACGTCGTCGTCGTAGAGAACTGAACACCGTCGTCGTGTATATAATTTATTTTTTTGAATTTCGTACAGCGCACGTTTATTGCGAGGGTCGTTTTAACGATCGAGACCCAAATAAGGGTCGTTTTGCCACGGGCTGCAGTGGTGGTAAACCCCAGTCTCGGCACTGCTGCAGGAGTGTAACAATAATCACGTCCGTACGTACCTACAGCTGCGGCCGGAGTATTGCACCCGCGGAGTAGACGACGCCTATTGTTGTGCGAGTCGTCGCGTATCGTGAAAGATCCGAGTGAAAACACCGTCGAAAAACGGCAAAACAACAATATCGCGTTCGCGACGCCAAGCCGGCGTACGATTCCACATGATAATATTATTGATCCGTAGTAATCGACGGCGATCGCGATGACGATAAATATGATAACGCGACGACGACGTTTAGGCGCGCGCGCGTGCAACTCGCAGTCGTGTAGTGTAATATTACTATGTCGTACGAAAACGCAATAAATGTAGGTTAACACCAGTCGAGGTCGAACGCCGCCCAGCGCGTCG
Organism: Drepanosiphum platanoidis; assembly: GCA_948098885.1. Taxonomy (NCBI): domain Eukaryota; kingdom Metazoa; phylum Arthropoda; class Insecta; order Hemiptera; family Aphididae; genus Drepanosiphum; species Drepanosiphum platanoidis. The sequence continues at coordinate 5,531,945 of OX402531.1, forward strand.
ATCGTTGACTGCTGTAGCTGTAATCCGGTTCGATTTCCGACAGCTTAGGTTTTTAGTTTTTTTACCGTTTTCGTTTCCTTTTCGCTTTCCCGCAAGCGTGCCTATATACCATGCGAGACTTACCAAAAGCGTTTCGCTTGTACCTAACTTTGTTTTTTACACATCATATCAATACTACCGGAGATCTGTTTCTTTTGGGAAGGGGGGGGGGGAACGAAATGAAAATGTGAGACGCGTAGGTCGCAGGGATCTCCAGATCACTCACTCACACACACACACACAAAATTAATTTTCAAAGAAAATTGATCGGGAATTGCAACAAACCCTATGAAAAAAGTTTTTTTGTAGGGGGGCTTTAGCCCAAAAGCTCCCCACTGGGTGCTCCAAGATAGCCACGGTGCAATCGTTTATTTTTTATGTTTACTTTACGCACAGAAAATGATTTCATTATTATTATTATTATTATGTTTTTATTAGAACATTTTTTATCTATTTCTAACGACAGCGGTAATAAAAAGTTTTTAAGTTTTTATTTTTTCATCAACGACATTTGTTTACAGTTTTATAGAGCGAAGAAGAATAATTTTCTGAATATTTTCATGTACAATATCGATTATTGAATCAATAGTTGACCATGTTTATGATGAGCTTAAAGCTTAGATATAATTAACTGATGCACCTACGCAGAGGAGCGGCAAGAGTAATATCATAATATACTATATAGGTAGGTAGGTCACGCAGAAATATTACTGCACTATTAATTATTAGTTATTATCTACTCCGCTCCTCTCTTTGCTTCAAATACTATCGAATATAATTTAATGATTGTTATGTAGCTATTGGAAATACCAGAAATATTGGCTCGTTAATCAACTTAAATGGATAAATGGTTATCAAAAATACAAAAATTGTTATCTACTTCGGATAAAAATCTAAAATTTATGTTCAAAAAACTATGAGACTTTAAAAAAAAAAAAAGAATAAAAGTTTTGATTTGAATATAAAAATGTAAAGTTGATATTGTAATATGTTTGGATAATATTTCAAAAATAAAATACTGTAGCGTTGTTTGTTTTACTATAATAATTACCTATAATCTTGTATAAAATAGGCACCAAAAATTAACATATAAGTACTATTATAATTATAAGTATTTACACATTTACTGATTTATTTTGAAATAAAAGTTCAAAAAAAGTCTTATGATTATATTTTATTTTATTGTTACCTAAGATATTATTAGTTGAGGTGCATATTTTATTGTGATTTAATGATATCAAGTTATATCCTCTTAGACTTTTAAGATATAAATTGATAATAAATAATTAGTTACTAAAAAATAATACCTTTACCTAATAAAATCACATTATTAATTTGTGTACTTTGTTTACGTGCATAACAACACAGGTAATATTTATAATATCAATCATTAGCGTACACAAAAGGGTCAAGAGAGTATGATAATAATTATTAGTGCACTATGCCCATGGGCACTATGAAAATTTAAGAGAACAACGCTCTCCCCTCCCTTGATTTTTTGTAAATTAAGAAACAAATTCATATTATCAAAAAGACAAAAAGAGAATGAAATTTTTATATTCTGTTAAAGTATTTCTTTTTCTTTTTTTTAAAGTAATATGTTATAATAATAACCAAGGCGTGGGTTTTAATGCGTTCAAAAATGACTTCATAAATAAGTTCAATAAAAAATTTAAATAAATATTTAAAATTTTTTCTAATTAAATGATAAATGAAACAAATTTTGTGTTTGAAAACCAGTATTTTAAACCACCTACAAACACATGGTAACCGGTTATAGGTACTAAGTAATAGCATTGATTATAAATAGTAATATTTGTAGTCAATGGTAATAACCAGGGCTAGGATTTGTATGCAATAGCATGTTGTTTATTAGTTATACTCGTACTTTGATTTAATTTAATTTATTAACAGATATTTTTAAAAATAAAAATTAGTTAGGGATGTTTAAGAATATAATTATGACAGCAATAAAAAAAAAAAGAGAGGTTTAACCTTTTATCATTATAATTAGGTACTTATACTAACAATCGATATGTTCGATTGTTATACGTTTCAGGTGCAATAATCGCGATTTTTTTTACGGGGTAGCGCAAAACTATGATTTTTACTACCAGCTATAGGCGCCTACGACCCATTGGGTACACTTGTCTATAAACTGTAAATAAATATAATCGGTAGTACTTACGAGTTACGGCCTGTCGGTGGGTTGTCGTCGAGGTTCGGTGTCCGTGTTGGCCGTTGGTGTAATGAAGTATGTAGAAAACACGCGTACAAAAGTCACTCGATAAAAACGATTGAAATTGAATGGAAAAAAAATCACGAAACTCCGCGATTAGTCGTCGACGACATAAATAATAAACATCGCGGTGAAAAAAAAAAAAAAACTGCCGCGTTAAAACCGAGAGGCGCACATTCCGCACCGCTGTCGTCTGCACACTGTTTTGGCAATCGGCTGTAACTTTCGCGCTTCACTCGGTCGGTATGCGGTTGGGTTGCGCGCGCAGCTCGGCTTTCATTGGTCGGAAGGCGCGAGTAGCTCTTGGCTTTAATTTGCCGTGTCCACCCACGCAGTGTTGAACTTTCAATTATTCCGATTTCACGCAAACAATTAACAAACTTTAACATTACATAACTATTGTTACACAATTATGTAACTCATAACAAACCCATCTTATTATAATATCATTGTAATTTACTGATAACTAAGGTGCGAATTTATATGTATTAAAAATTCAAAAATATGTACATAATACATATGTAATTATTTTTATCTAAATATGTGATAAAAAATACAAGATGTGTAAAAAAAATGGTTTTTTTTTTGAGTAATTTTCGGCATTTTTAACTAAACATATAATTAAAAGACTCAACTCTAACGAGTCAACAACAAATAATGAAATGAAATATACTTTTTTTCGAAACGCCAATAACGATCACTTGAAATGTATAAATATGTACGATATTAAGCTTTGCAGCTATGATTAAATACCTATATATTTTTAGCCATAAATCATATGATCGCGTGGTGTGGACTATGGAGAGTCGCAACTCGCGACTTTTATTAGCACACGGACGGGGACTGGAGAACATAATATAAAACGGCGATACAGTACTAATTTTGTAAATTAGCTGAATATTTAACAAAAATATGTAATATAAGTAAATTATGTAAAAATACGTAGTGAGCTTAAAATAATCAGATAGTCGTGTAACATATAAAGGAATCATTCGCAACAAATATGTAAATACATACGAATCCGCACTCTACTGATCTGTCATACGTTTCTGGGGCAAAAATCACGATTTTTTCTATGGATTTATGCAACAATCAATATGATTTCGCTACCCCGCGAGAAATGTTGCTATCCTTCGGTACTTCCGATCGGCCTTCGTAAAACAATCCTGGAGATTTATTATTCGGATGCGGTCGTCGACGCGCCGCCACGAGCGACGACGGGGCCGTAATCACGGCGAGAGTGACGCGCGACCGTCGATCGGTGATGGTATGCGGCGGCGGCGGTGGCGCGTCGAGCACTGCCTCGAAAGATCCTCCCGGTGGGACGTACACGACAGACGCGGGACCACGTCGCGTCGCGCCCGGCGACCGACAGGCCAATAGAAGACGTCGAGAGGCGTGTGTGTGTCGTGAAAGTGACCACTTAGTCGCGAGGAATCGCCGGGCAGACGCGATTGGAGTGCGCAGCCAAGGGCGCGCGGTCGTTCGCCGACGTCCGCGACCTCGGGCAGACGACCATATAATATTAATGTCCGGGCGACACGAAGACGTGCCGTTAACGCGTGCTCGTCCGTGCGGCCTGGTTGAAAATATCATTCGAAACGCGTATATATTTTACACTGTTATGTATAATATGTGTAATACGTACGAATTATATCGAAATTCGTGACGAATAAATGTCACGTTCGTCAGCAACTCAAAATGTGTATAAATGTTATGTAGGTATATGTACTTTGTTTATCGATTATTGTTGTTAATCGGTTTAGTAATAATAAAAAAACCGCGATAGAAACGACGGAGAAATTTATGAAACAATAATAATAATCAAACGATAGCAAGTTGTACCTATCGGATATTATTGTTTGACATTCGTCAGGTAAAAAATTTCGTTTCGATTCCTAAAGCGCACATTACAATTAATAATTGTCGATGCGTTGAATGTAGATATATTAACACTTTCTTAAAACAAACGAAATCAATCGGTCGAGCTTGGTAAAAATAAATTACGGTGCACACGTGCGACGGTGAATAAATCAATAAAATATTACTGTCGATGATTCTCGAACAAGGCTAAAACGATGAAGACCGACGAGAGGAATTCAACAATAATTATCGTTCGAATCGATTTCACTTATCCCCTACCCATTGTGCCATTGTCTTGCCGGGTGGTAGGCAGTGTGACAATAGCAACAGGATTCATATATTATATTCATATATACGTATATTTTTTTTGTCCTTTATTTATATACAATAGTAAAAAAAGTCAAAAAAACTTCTATTCAAATATTTAACAATGATGAAGTTATATATTATAAAGTCTTTATACGTTTTTCTTTTTACTCATTTATATGCCAAACTCGGTATAAGTGCATTATACACGGGTAAATTAAATTAAAATTCCGTTAGTAAAAATAAGAGGGTGACCTGTATAAAATGGATTATTTCGCCTGATTGCAGGACGTTTAATTTCAATAACGTATAAGGTACAAATGTATAGGTACTATCGAGCGGCGGCGAGTTTTTCTCTGCATTTCTGTACGTTATTCTTCGTTTGAGATATAATTTGGTTAAAACCAAGTCCTACGTTCCTTCGTACATTCAGAAATTTTTAACACGAGGCGCCCAATTAAGAAATACAATTATTTATAATGTTTGCCAACGTCTCTCTCGCACCCAAACAAGTTTGCATCGACTTTTCTTTTTTAACATAAACGTACAGAATTCATTAATTAGTCGCTCTAACTCCGCGGTCGTCTATACGCGTTTCTCACTATTACTTCTGTTCTAAATAATATTCTATTCTTTCTCTCACGGACACACAACGGTTCGACAATATTTCAACGAGACGAATATGTTTTTAGATCGTCATAAATGCCCGACAGACGATATTTATGACTGGATTTGATGCGTATCTATATAGAATAATCGGAGACGACTGATTTAAAAATTAATTCGCGTACCCGTGTACAACATAATATAACTGTATTGTTTATGACGCACACGATTTATTATTATATGCGTATCGTTTATTATACCATACGTCCATACTACTGCAGTAGGTACGTACTTCGGGTACTTGTATTACGACTGTTACATGTATAATAATAAATATTTTAAACACAAACTAAACAGGAGGGAATATTTTGCCGATTCGGCAAGTCGCAACCCATATACACGAGTGTGTACGTACGTACGCATTATATAATAATAGAATAGGAAAAGCTTTAAACTTTATTTTTATTTTATTTTTTTTACACTCGTAATTCAACACCGTAATTTCCTCTACACCTAAGGTCGTCGCGCGCGACGCGAGGTCGAATGTGTACGGTTATTTTTTAAATTTTTAATTCGTACGATATTCCCGAGGCGGATTTCAGTCGGATTGTTTTCGCATGTTTATACGATACACTCGGCGAATTTCCAAAACAACAATACGCTTATACGCTCGTCTCTCTCTCTCTCTATCTATCTTCTCTCTCTCTCTTTCTCTTTCTCTCGGTACGCATTATAATATATAGGTATATTATTTTTACTGCGCGTATTGTTGTTAAACTCATACCGTGCGCGCGTTGGCCATACTATTGTATTAATCCATTCAAAACCGTTTTAATTATAATACTTCGTATGTACGCATTTTATTTTATTGTACCTGCCTATAAAATAGTATACGAATATATATGTATATTATATACCCATCGTACACAAAACGGTTTACATTATAGTTTAACCGGTTTCGTTAACCCGTACGCGGACCGTGGCACGTGTGTTTTTTCCCATATCACTACGAATTATAATAATTATAAAAACACAAATTAATATACAGATTCGACCACACCGTCAATTATATCACAGTATAATAATTATCGTTTCCGAAACGTTACAATTGTCACGGTTTCCGTGCGATGTGTTTGTTTGTTTTTTTTTTTTTTTAATTTTCATAATCGTTACGATCTGTGCCCACTATTGTGTACATTATGATATATTATGTTTCCACTGTCCACTGCAATAAATATAGGCGTAGGCGTCCGTCCAAGGAAATCCGGGGGGAGTGTACGAGTGCATTATATTATGCGCGTACCTCGCGCGACAATACGATGAGTCTGTCGAACCAATTATCCGTCATAAGGAGTCCCTCGACAGACACTGCGGAAATGATCGGGTTACGCGGCTGCGGTGAAAGACGTGCGCGTTGATCCGGTTTTTTTCGTCACCAGATCAGTTTTGATTTTTTTAGACGTAAAAACCAAACGAACAGCACACGTCCACGTGGGTTCCTTATCATTTTTCATATAATGCCGCCGATAATTTACTCGTGGTAAAAAGGCAGTTGTTAATTATAATGAAATGTATATGTAAATGTTTAATAATAATGATGTCGTTTGTTATTCGTTGATAAATAAGCACGTACGTGTTGACTATTGTTTATTGCGTATTTTAATTCGCCCTTTTTACAGTCGAAACGATCTGAATCCACTGCCGAGCGTGAAGCAAGAGTAATTATTAAGCCCACGAAAACGGCAGTAAACTGTCATGGGATATTTCGTATAATAATGTCAGTAGAGAAAACAAATTTTCCTCACGCGCGTATAATACCTACAATAATATTATATTAATGTAGTCCATCCGTTATACGATAGTCGGCTTGCCGCGCGCGCGTGCACCTGTAATGGAACAACTTTCGGATTTCGTAATAGCTCGTGCTATATAATATACGGTATATACCTATCTACGTGCGTTGTACAAACTATAACTATGTTTCTGCGCCGTAATGCGCCTCCGTCGGAGGCGAAGGAATAAAGGTCATTTCACAGTGAATTTTTCTCCAACTCTCTTCGTCGACGGCGGCGTTTGCAGAAAGAAAATTTCGCGGCGCACAACACACTTATAAAAATATAATAACTACGAAAATATATCCATAACCCGTTGCGGTTGTGGCAGTTGTACTTGTGCAGGGCGAGAGATTAGAACGAACGAAAACTTACTTTGATTGCACAGGATTCGAGTTTTTCCGCGTAGGTTTTTCTATTGTTGTTTTTCTCCTGGCGGCGCACAGGATTATCTATCTGCCGGCTACCTCCTTTACCTATTGTTAAACGTTACACGTGCGTTTTTCCTTTTACAATCGCAGGAGCGTGTTCGATGGAGGGGGGGGGGGAGAGAGAGAGAGAGAGAGAGAGGATGTCATATTCTTGCTTTCCGTGGCTTTTATTGATATATTTATTCTGGATTTATTTTTACTTGAAAAAGAACTCTCGCGTTAGTGGACTCAAAAAAAAAACATAAAAATAAAATAAAATCGAGAACGAAACGATGGCGTGGCAGTTTCGGTCCATTTCGAGAATGCGCTTTATTTTCAAAAAAATAAAACGCCTATAAAATGTCCAAAAACTGATATCGCTTGAAAAAAAAAAAAAAAAAATTCCACAGTTTACCTATAGTGCGTGTATGTCTTTTGACGTGTTTTGATTTGTGTTTACGACCTGAGTATGCCTATAATATAAAGCTGTTATAAGTATTAAGTTTAGTTATTGGTACGTACATTTGAAAGCGACGATTCCGAGCGTAGATTAATACCGTAATATAATATAGGCTCCTCTACGTACGGGTAAGTACCTACTTATTAGCGTATATTATTATGGTCGAGGTAGAAAAAAATCAATATGCCATGTAAATAGCACGGTGTTTGATAAACGCGGTGGTTGCGCGAGCGGCTTTGCTGAAAAATCGGAAAATTAATAAATTTAGTAGGCCGGTCGTAGGTATAGTGTTAACCCCTCCTATATATATATATATATATATATAGTTTGTATCGAAATTGATATTCACCTTTCCCCCAATCGAAAATGCTGAGCACGTCACTGTACCTACACGCGCGTGTATATTATAGATCCGGTCGGTTCCGTTAAGTGATTTTTAAGTTATTCTGATATTTCCAGTTTTTTTTTTTTTCTCATCGAGATAAAACAGCTAGTCGCGAGGTATAGGTTACCTACCACTAGCAATCTACTAGCTGTACCCGGCTACACAGCGTGCACATATCGAGTGGTTTTTTTTTTCTTTCTTCAAAACCTCTTGCCTCTATGCTCTCGTCCCGCGGAATATTACCATACCTATGTCCTGCCTACGCTGTGCGTTCACACATAACGTACGTTTAGTACCGATGCATAATTGAGGCGCGGCGGCGGGCTGGGGATAAACACATAGAATACGATTCGTTTAAAACGTATAAATACATGATGCCATTTTTATAAATATCAAATGATCTATAACGTTGTTATTAATATGTGCACGACTATAATAATAGGTACCTATGTGTAGCGCATGAAGAAGTGGCAGTGTTTTCGTTTTGAAATGTTATTGCATTCGTGTGCATACCGACGAGATTATGTTACGAGTGGCCGAGAGAATTGACGAACGCCCGTACATCAACAGATAAATTGTTCGCACATAATAATATTATAATCACATATACGCGGTATGGAGAACGAGTCGTTGAACTTTTAAACGATTCTAGAAAAAAAAATGAAAAAATATTTGTAAACAAAAAGTCACTTTACGATTATTATTTTTATGTAAAACTATATGCAAATACTTCTCGACGGTTGTTCATACATTTTAATAAGTAGATTTAAAATTATGATTTACGTTCATGTCAACAATAATATTGTATTGCATTTCTGTACATTTTTTTTTTCTTTATTATTTATAGAGTTCTCCCGCGGTTGCATTGTATTCAAGAGTGGTAAAAAAATAATAATTCAATATTTCGCCAACTAGAAGAAAAAAACAAAAAAAAAACAAACTATAAAACCCGAACCGTGACAATACATCTATATAATAGAATATTTTAGCATAAGGTAGTGCTTTTAATTACTCCTATAACATACGAGTTATTTTTTTCACTTCCTGTTCATAAACTGAATCATCGAGTTTAGATAAGTACGTCTCACTGTCACTGAAATAATAAGAGTTTAATGTTATAGTATAATAATTAATTCATTGACTTATTCTTCACAGATATAGTTATAGAACGATGATTGATGAATGTTACAGTTTTTGTGTTTCTTTTCTTTATGTTAATGAGCTTTAAAAATGTAATCTTGACAATGTAATTCGTGTAAAAACTTTCTCACTGCCCAAACAAAGTTATAAATTAGATATATCTACCCGTGAAATCCCATTTTATTTTTAATAAATACAATACTTTAAGAGACAATATTGTTTTGGTTTATTATCAAATGTTAAAATGTATTTAATAACCTACATGATAATTTCTTCGATTTCAACATGTATAGTGATTATTCTCTATGAGGTGTGCTTAGTGTTGTAGTTTAATCTTAAACAGAAAGTATCTTGTGTAGAAATGGTGCGTTAGTTGTCACAGCAATAACATTGAAAATACCTAATAAACAAAAAGGGCAATTCAATCTTTACTCTTGAATCAAATACACCAAATAGTTAGTAATTCCTTTATTTTTTTATGTTATTACAACTCGATCAATTATGAACATTTAACACGGAACTCCTAGAAATGAAATAATTAATATACACTTCATATTATTTTTCGCATTTATATCAATACTTTAATTAGATCTAATTAATAATAAATAGCATGTTTATAGGTTGCACTTATTCAATAACGTTGTTAATACACCATATTATATAAGTATTATTTTATTATCATAATATTTCGTTTTAAAAATGGACTAGATATTTTTATAATTCCAAAAAAAAAAAAATAAAAAAAATATTAGTTTTCAAAGCCACGTTTAAGTTAATATGCTTTAATTTGAACACAACCCGTGGGACAAACACAATCATACAATTAAACTTAAAGAATTTGTTCAAAGCAAACTGAAAATATAATATTATTTTTTTTAAATTATTGCACATAAAAATTATTTTTTATATTATATAAATATAGAAAAAAAAAAAAAAAAACATAAGTATATATTATATAATCTACTAATACTGAAAATATTTTGAAACACGCAGAAATACTTGTATTTTTTAGTAATAAGAGATAAAAATAGAATTAAAAAAATTAATTTTGATTTTGATTTGAATACCTATATACATTATTTTTTTTCTTTGATATTAAACAATTTAATTTAATTTCGAGTGAAACAATTATTAATTGAATACATTAATTTAAATAAACAATTTGATATTTACAAAAACATAAAAAAAAAAAAAACAATAAGTGAATAACATTACATAACAATGTTCACATATTTGCTAAACACAATTAATTTTAATCACATGAAAAGTGGTTTATTTGGTATAGTATTTTATCATAATATTGATAATAAGTAGTGAAGCTTTTGATATTACTACAAGATTAAATGGAATTATAAAATGACATTATTACAATGGATACGACACATATATAACAATAAATGATCAATATTTATTTACGAAATAAAAAACAAAACTTGGGTCACTTGAAAACCAATATACAATTCGATAAATAGCAATTTACATCGTTACCTAATATAAATATAAACTTTATTCTGAAAAAGTATAGGTAATTGATTAAATGATTACATTGTACGTAGATTATATTATAATGTAAGATATTTTTAAGGCGGGGATAAGAGTTTATACAATCAGACCAACTCATAGGTATGTATGTGGATTGAAAATAGTTTGGCACATTAAAAAAAAAAAAAAAAAGTACATTATAAAGTAAATAATAATATAATAAGGAATGCATAGAATCAGTCCAATAGAGACCGTATATTAAATTATTTTTATTTTAGAAATTGATATGTACTTTGTACACATATATTTTACACACATTTCAACAATGACTACAAATTTAGATTGTTTAGGTAGCAAAATATAAGCTAAATTTATCAACCCGTAAGAAAATCATATTATTCATGTTGCACTTAGTATATTATGTTTGTTTTTTTTTTTTTAATGTAAATAATCAAAGGTGAGTAGTACTATTAGAAAACTAATTTAATGAAATACATTAGAGGGTCCATTAATAGAGCAAAAGTAAGTAATACTAAATAGTTAATACTTGAAAATAAATAAGAGTACAAAATACAAAATATTGTTCGACAGTAAATACTTAATTCTTTTAAGAACAGTGTTTAAACATGACGTGTAACATTAGTCAAACCAATTAAATAAAAATATTATAGCCATTATATTTGTCAATGTAAACATTATTTCAATTGTACATACGTTTGTCAATATGATCAATATGAATCAAAATAATGTTTACATATATTCAAAGAATATACTATTTCAATTTAATATTGCCTACTTTTGATCGGGAATCATATACATTACCAATTATTTGAGATTACCACAGGTTATAAGGTTAGAATAAAAAACGATAAATTAAATGAATAAAAAAATAAATAAATAAATAAATAATAACTACACAGCCAGGTGACAATGTCTTGGAAGTCCGGTGGCATATTTTGCAGCTTCAAGCATCGATACTCCTTTACCATGCATAAACACAAAACATTCTCATCATGAAATAATAATAATAATAATAATAATAATAATAAAAATAGTAATAATAATAATAATAAAGGTAATAATAATACATCCCTCGCGCAAAATGTTAATGTGTTGCATCAAAGTCAAAATAGAAATTTGTGTGCAAATTTCTTGTGATTATCAATCAGCGCAGCAGTGTAGTAGTGTAGTGTTTTAAATTTATTAATTAAAGCAATTTTCAATTAAAATTATTTTTATGATAACAATATGTTAATATTATAAGAAATAGTCTAAAAATGTTAACTTTTTAATACCTAGTTAAAGAAAAACTTATGTGTTTATAAATATATATAATATAACAAAATTGCAAAAAATAAAAATAATTATGATAATAATAAACAGCACATGCTATCATTTTATACTGTTAAAATAGATATGTTTTTCTTAGAATAAGAATTAAAGTGTACATTATTTTTTTAAGATTTAAGTATTATAAATGTATACAACTGTGATGCACTATTTTCAAGATAATTATACCATATTTGAAGGTTTGAAATTTACTAACATAAATATTATAATTTATAATTCTCGATGATAACCCCATATAATTTAAACAAAGGTAATATGAAAATTTACAGTTATTTTATATACGCAAATGAATCTAGTATATATTTATCATTTTATAACTCTGTATATCAGTTGAACGCTTAGTTTATAATGAACTCTTTAATAAATGTAAAATAGATTTTGGGATTTTATCGATTTTGATTTAACATAATTTTCAAGAGATTGTCATAACTAAATTAAATAAAACAATATTATAATTAAGTAGACAAACTTAATTTTGAACTCTTTAAAAAATGAACAGTCGATAATTAGAAATGCTTGTACTTTGGTATTTTATAGAATAATAATTGAAAAAAATGAATAATTGATTTAATAGATGTTATGAATCATAACATTATATTAATTTTTGTGTTAAGTAATTGATATTAATTGAAGGTTTTTTTTTTTGCAATTTTAATATTTTCTTTTCAACGCATTGATTAAACTAAAGCATTTAATTAACAAAAAAAAATGAAGCAAAAGCCAATATTAGTTTGAGCTGAGAATTTCAATCACAATTCATAATGAAAATCAGTTAATATTTGTTAATATAAGAGTGTTATGCAATATCAGATATTGTGTACCAAACTTGCGTAATGTATACATAGAGCCTAATGTAAATTGATTCCTGCAATTTCCTAAAATAAAATATTGTTCCCAGCACCTGGCAACTCTAATCCAAAACCAACATTTATTACTTATTAATATAAATAATAACCAGAATAGAATAGATTATAAGTATTATGAATGTTTAATTTTATACATCAATAATGTGTCGGCATTGAAGAATAAATAGCTGCATTGTAACTGTACCTGTTTGAAACGGGTAATGAACAATTTTGTTCGTCAGCAGATACCACTTCTGCTTCGTCATCAGTCTCCATTAACGCAGTACTAGAGTCATACTCGGGGTGTTGGATCATTTTAGACCTTAATAGGTAAACATACGTATTGTAACGTTTCAACTAAAAACAAAAATAAAAAATACAATTATTAAAACACAATTAAGACACGAATCATAGATAAAATAATCAATGTACTTCTTCAAGTAAATGCGATTCTTTTTCTTTGTAAAACTGTAGAGTTATACTTTTAGCCCCACGTTCAGGAGGTTTCTTTTTATGCAATTCAAGCTCTACTTCTAGTTGACGCAAGGTGTCATCGTGTTCGCGGAGTTGTTCTCGCTGCATAGAAATGATAAAATTGAATATATAACCGTTGATCAGTGGTGCGCAACCAGGGGGTTGTGAAATAGTAACGGGGGTCACCAATAATTCAATACCATACGAAAAATTAAATTGAAGTCAACGAGGTAAAAATAATAACTCTCGGTAATAAAATTAATGCTTTTAAAAATAAAGTGTTTCTCAAGAAAAACTACATCAAGGACAAATTTGAAATGTATTCATTTTTATCAGAATTTTTTGATGGTAATGAGATGAATATTGATAAAGAAAAAAAACAAAATAAATTATCTAATTAATTTACTAATAAAACTTTAATTTACGATTAGAAGAATTTCCAAAAGAAAAATAATAAAAATAAGAATCCATAAGAGCTCTATTTTTTTTTAATTATTCTTCTTGAACATTAAAATATTTCAAATCTCAGAAATATCAACGTTTTCATAAATAAATATATAAAATTATAAATATGTATGTGTAGCATTTATTTGTAAAGGGATCGAATCATTGAAACAAATTTATTTAAAGTGCTGTGGACCACGAAAGGTAATGCATCACTGGATAATAAAATTAATGTGAATCTACAAACCAAATTTAATTTCGTTGGTGCTGATGGTAATAACGGCCTTTGAAATTTCTTTTGATTTCCGACAGCACTCGGTAATCGAGGCGCAGAAAAACTGGCACATACAAAATTAATTGTATTTATCCACGAATCTAATTCTTTGGAATCACTAAACATGAAAAATGGCACACATATGAAAATTTGAAGTTTTCAATTTAGAATCAAACAAAATGATTACCTAGTTTGAAACAAATATTCTGCTCTATCAGCAGTCACTAGTCGAAATACGTGTTGTTTTTTTGTATAATCTGTAGCTTTCGTAGCTAAACCATGGTGTATATGTATTGCATTATGAATACTATCGCTAATTTGAGATTTTCTAAATCCAGAATCATCTTTATGTAAATAAAGAATCAGATCTCGCAATGTACAATAGTACATTTTCCAGCTACGTTTTCCCCGCGCAGCTAAAATCGAAACAGTAGAATATTATTGTTGGCGCTGGAAATTTAGATAAATTTGTTTCTTACTTTTCTTTCCATTAGCTTCCATACAACATTTTCTCATCACGTATCCTTTTTTGTATTCTAAGGCCTGAGTCATGACATTTTCATCGTAGCTTCCACTTTTGCCTATTTGACCGGGAATTTTATTTCCAAGACCATCTATGGGTTGATTGGCATTAGCATTTTTCAGTTGATTTTCATCCAAATCATCGTCGCTAAAAATAAATAAATATTGTAAAATATTTATCAAATGCCAATTGTTTATATATAATGTTTTATAAAACATCATACTTGGCCCATTCAAGAGGATTAGACTTAATAGCCATATATAATGATTTAAGAACATCACGAGGAAAATGTTCGTTGTCATTTAATCCAGCCAAGTTTTCAATAAATTCATTGCACGTCATTTTACGTCCAATCATTTGACCATGCAAATCAGTATTTAATAGCATAATGGCGCATGTTAAGGTATGTACTGCATCTAAAAATATAAACAAATAATAAATATAAAATATTTTTAATAGGTTTAAGTTTTATATATTAGAATATTTTGGACAATCGAAACAATAATAATTGATAATCATCAGTAAAATTTGTTTATCAACATACTCGTTAAATGGAGAATAGTTTTATTTTTGATTTTCAACTACCTAATCTAATAAAGTAGATATTAGTTATTTTAAAAAGAAAAATCTACTTGCTTATTATACACCAGCAAAAGCAAAGAGCCATTTAAACCAACACATATAATCCACTTTATTTTAATTAATGGATTAGATAGCAAACATAAAAGTTATAATTAAAATGAAAGTAAACATAATAAAAGGTAAAAATAATTATGAAAAGAAATAAAAAGAGATTTATTATTTGGTAAACATTTGGATATAAAATTAAATTTTTAATAAATATTACCTTGAGAGTTGAAACATTGAGGATTGCAATCCAAGAATCTTTTTGAAAAATGAACTAATACTCTTTCTCTTTCTTGAGTTTCTCCAGTTAAACAGAATTGTTTTAAAAAATGCCTCAATGCTAAATCTAATGATTGACCTTTAAAATCGAAATATTTCAAATATTCTTCTGCGACAGCTCTAGTGAATTCATTGCTAAAATAAAAAATAATCATTAGTATCAATCCCAGAGCAAAACATATTCAAGTTTCAAATACTTTTTACTCAAATGCCGTGATACATCGCTCTTCTTGAATCCTTCCAAATAAAATAATCGTTTGGCTAGTCTTACTGCTGATGGCATATCCACAGCTTTAGGGGAATAATGAAAACTATGTAAACTATCTGCATCCAAATCTTCATTATTTGGTGTCCAATGTTCATCATTGTTAGTAACAGAATGAGCTAACTGAGCAGCACCTTCCATTAACGCTAGCAATTTCTGAACATCTTCTTCGTCCTAAATTAATACGTAAATAATTATAGGTATTAATAAAACAAAAAAAATATTTCAATTATTATGACGTACTTTAAAGTCTTGTTGTTCGTTGCTTATGTTTTCTTTGTCATTATAATATCTGTTGTTATTTTCACTGTCTCTAACTAGATTTGTTTTTTCTGGACCTTTTACTTGTATAACGATCCGATGATCAGAATGAGTATCATACATGTACTGTCCGTCTGTAGAACGTTTTCTAATCTTTGGCTCACTTGCTAGAATAGTTGAATCACTATCACTAGGATCTGTCACTTCTAATTCACGCGAATTGATCAGAAAATCTGAATCTGCCGTGTCCTGAAAATCAGGACTTGATATATTCGAATGGCTGCTCGTCGGATGACTGTTGCCACGATAAGATCCTTTAGCAGGTCGTCTCCGGTCAGATGGTGAAGACATTAAAGACGATGATATTGATGTTGGTGAAGTAGGTGACATTACTTTTTGAAGGGAATTACAAGAAGCTGATGTTTCATCAGGAACATGACCAGCATTATATGTCCATAACACTCTCTTGTCTTCCATTTCAAGTGGTTTTACATTAGTATTCAATAACGTGTTACAGGATGAGGTAATGTCTTCGTCTTCGGTGTCGATACTGGTAGTGGAAGACATCGGATACTCAGAGTTTGATCGCAACGGATCCTCAGAACGAGATCCACGTTTATAATTGGAGATACTTGTAGGAGGAGGAGAAACAGGTGAAGTATTACCAGAATTAGGCTTTGTAATGTTTGGTCGGTCATTTTCAACAGGACTACTAGGAACAGAATTTGAATTGACTTTTTGAAACTTATTAGGACCTCCATTTTTCACCAAACAATCAACTTTTCGATCCCTCTTGGGTAATAATGATACCTACGAATAATAACAGTAGGTAAGTATATAAAAAAAAAAAAAAAAAAATGAAAGAAAGCAAAATAGAATTATTACAATATATTACCTGGGTATTTTTCGACATTTTGATAACTCTTTCGCCAGTCATCATAAATGCTTCATACTTTGGTACTTCTACTTTGTTTGTATTTGTTCTAGTAACCATTTCTAATGGAGGTGGATGATGTTGTGGTGGTGGAAGAGGGGAATCTATATCATGAAATAATACTTCAGGGGAATAGCCATCTTCTGCTAGTTTGCTATGCACTTTATTTTTTAAAACAGGATCTGAAAAGCCATAAATAATTCGACAATAGATAATTTGATAATTGCATACTTCATATATGTTATTTAAAAAAAATTATAAATAAATCAAATACTAACCTCTGACCAATTTAAGAGTAATAGGATTTTGTGCTAACCTCAAGCATTTCAATACTAAAACAAATTAATGGATAAAATTAACATAAATAAATATCTATTACAAAATATCAGTATTATAATTTATAACAGGTAAATTACGATATAACAGAGATGAATATTTAAATTATAAAGGAAAATAGTTAAAATATATAGTTTAAAAAGAAATCGGGAGTAAAATAAGAATTTAAAATTCCAAAAGTTACACGTTATGTGTACATAAAATTGTTAAAGTTCTTTAAATTTATAATTCAACATTAGTATAAAAGAATTAAGATTTTTAAATGTTGCAAATTCATAAATGTACCTACCTTCTTTCGTTGAACATGTTCGCACATCTTCATTATTTATCTTTATGATAACATCACCGACTTCAATCTAGAGAAAACAAACAACAATCATTATAGATACGAATTATACATTTCCTGCGCGTTTAGATATTTGACAATATCAAAAACATAGGTAAAGAAGCACTGTGTTTTGAATAACTAGGTAAGCACACATGTTGATTTCATACAAAGGTTTTGAGCAATTTAATGAAAAATGGCATATCGTCAAAAGGAAAGTAATAACAATTATTATAAGACGTTAATTTTCCACGTATTCAATGACTCAGTATAGTCAAACTAGTGTAGATACACAAAACTCTAATGACCTAGTACACGAGTTGAAGTGCCCAATGTTTAAGTGCAATTGGCCATTGCCATTTCGATTCATCTGTTATTTTAATTACAAGGACACGAAGGCAAACGGCAATATGCAAATTGTATTACTACGTAACAAGGATATTGATAACATTTGAAACACATGGGAGTAACCATGGGTGTAGGATATTACACTAGGAAATCGAGTCAGGGCCAAATCACTTTCCAGATTTGGAAACGCAAGTGGGTGAGCAGAAACTTGAAAATATCAAAGTAAGTACACAGATTTGCCGTAAAGAATATAGAAAAGCGACGGTATCCGGATAGGACGGGGGATAGAGCCAACGAAACGTCGCTGACAGAGAGTGACAGTTACCGCCCACACACACATAAACAAGAGCGAGTCGCCGTCGGCTCGACGACGTATATGTTACTCACCTGTGCGCATTCGGCCGCCGGCGTGTCTTCGATGATGTCGTAGATGACCGGCGGGCAGTCGGCGATGCTGAGCAGCGAGAAGCCCAGCCCCGGGGGCATTTCCGGCCTGGACAGCACCACGGAGATCTCGTCGGCCATGTCGGCGGCGGCGGCGGTGGCGATCATCGGGCCGCGGCCGAGCTGACACACGACCGTTTTGTCACCACTGGTCGGGGGCGGCGGCGGCGGCGTGGTCTCGCGCGGCGCGTTTAGGTCATGTCCGCGAGACCGTCGGGACGAACGGCGACGGAGCGCGCGTGCGGCGAGCGTGCGATGTTCGGCGGTCACTTCAGTGTCGACGACGGCTGTGGCGGCAGCGGCGACGGCGGCGACGGCGACGGCGACGACGACGATGGGCGATCGCGGCGAACGAACATTGCGTGTAGGTAGCGACGGGACGAGACTGCGACCAGCCGCGGCACGGGCACATGATACGGCGCGACCCCGCGGTGACGTCACGGCGGCCGCCCCTCCGCCCGCCGACAGCCGTTATCACGCACCGCGCGCGCTCGTCGCCGCCGCCGCCGCCGCGTCGGTGTTTCGCCGCGCGTCGTGCGTGTATATTTCACCATAAACGGCCATCGTACGAACGTAATTTTTAAAACATGACGTCTCGTGTTTTGTGTTTACGCGAACGATACGCGCGCGCGCGCGTCACGACGTCGGGGGAGCTTTTTCGGACTTTTTTCTCAACGTTTTTCCCCGTCTCCCCCGCGGCTGCTTCGCGCCCATGTGTCGGGCACGCCCGCCCGCGTTCCGACCGAAGGTTTCGCGGGGCACCCCCGAGCGATTGTACCCTATGTACCCGGAGGTTCCCCCTTTTCTTTTCGGCGGACGTACCGAGATTCTTCTTTTCAAACGCCATTTTTTCCAAACAATGTAAATATCAAAAGTATTCTCAGATACAAATCTCATACTCACGAACGATTTCAGAAGTCGTCGAGGCATATTACAAAATCCCGTTGGATTAATTTTTAATTACAAAATCTAATTGTTTTGTTTTCCCCCCCCCCCCCCGAGTTTAATAACGGTAGTCGAACATCGTTTCACGATGAATATTTGATATTGAATATTTTGTTTTGAGTCTTTTTGAAGTTGAAAATAATTTTTCAGCTTCACGAGGTATTAAAACGTTACCGCGTTAAAAGAAATGTCAGTAGTCTCTTTTTTTTTCGTCTCTAAACTTAAATCTTTTGATTTTTCTTTCTTCGAAAACACGTTGAACATTTTTCATCGAGATAATAGAATGTATTTGATGTACTGCAATATTATCAACGTATTCGTAAGCTCGTAGAACATCTATATTAGACTTTTGTAAATATACGCATAAAGCAACCTGAAATATATCTTTTTCGAAACAATAAAACCAACATTTAATTCACAATCTTTTTATCTATCTGTTATAATAAAAATAGTATAATATGCATAAAAAATACCCCATTTCACTTCATTTTATCACGTAACGAATTTGTCTCTTACTTTATTTACGTCGATTCTGAAAAATTATGTCATGCTATAAAACTCGGGACCTGATAATGTAATAATAATAATAATAATAATAAATCAATATAAAATAATTAATCCTTGGCGACGCGAATACGTCTGGATCACGAAAATGTAAACAATTTAATATTATTGTGTGTGTGTGGTAAATTAGATTTCCTGAATGGTTTCTGTGAACGTGGAGATCAGTGGTGATGTTGTGATGTTAAAAAAATAAAAAATATAGTCGCAAAAATAACATAACAGATTTTTTTAAACCCTAATTATTATAGTCAACGGGTAGGAGGACCCGGTGGAAGGCCAGTCGGGTTCAGAACGAGTCGTAGTCTATCTCTAGAATCGCCACTGCAAATGGCTCCTTTGTACCCCGTCACCGACGCAACTATGTCGCATATTATACTCGGTGGCGGTTGACGCAATAATACTAATAGTATCGATTCAACTCCTAACCCCGATATGAAAAGAAAAGGTTGAACATCTGCCATTGAACGATTATAATAATTTAATAATATTGTTTACCTCTATTATAATATTAATATAGGAAAACCCGTAATTATAAAACGGAACGTGAGTAGAGAACGTGGTCGAGGGCTGCTCGATACTGCGATTTTATTTTTTTTTTTATAACTGGAGGTCCTAGCGAAAAAGGGTTTCTAAATTTTCTCCTTCAAAAAGAAGAAAAAAAATGTAGAACCATATACATATAGACATGCATACACGCATCAGGTACGACGGACGAAAATAATTTCGGTTGTGTTCGGTCAGCGAGAGCCACGAAACCAGGAGGGACTGTAAGCCAAGCGTGGGTGGACAGCAAAAAGAGTACCTACGCATTCATACGTACGGTATGTTCGCCGAACACTATATATCTCCCTTTTTTCGGACCCGGATACACTAATTTTGTTTTTAAGAACCGATCGAAGAAAAAATAACCAAAATAAATTCAACTCCGTCGTATTTTTCCGCGCAGGTACGACTTTACAACACAATATAACCACCGTTACCCGATTAAGATGGATAGCATCGTTGCACCCGACTTGATTTTATTAGTTTTTACCATGATCGAGTAGCTTGAGTAGGTGCCACCAAGATCCCGCATCTGTAATATAGTTCGTTCTGATAATATCAATCGGATCATCTGTTTCGGACGGGTGACAACAATGTATTCGGCTCTATGGATGAGCACAAAACCCCGACGTTTTAGCTGGTCTCGAACGTTGTCCAATCCGCATTTTGTCGGATTTAAACTTTTGAAATGTTTTCGAAGAAGTTTCGAACTTGGGTATAACATACCTATATTAGACGTCTAAATGAAATTATGAATTATATACGCAGTACGCCTCGAAGCGGTATCGAATAAATAAACAATGCTTAATTGGGCGATTCGTTTTTTGTCCGTTCGTGCCAAATAAAGCGTTGAACGGCATATCACGTCGACATGGTGTGTACGTATATGAAGGTTTTTTCAAACTCCAATTGTGTGTTCACTGCACACACTAAAACCCCTACGGCCTCATCGTTCAGGTACACGTGATATTGTTATAGTTTTTTATTTTTTTTTTTCCATCTCAATCCGCGCGTACGCACACGAGACACACGCGGTGTGTCACGGTTTACCTTTTCTACATATGTACCTACGGAACACATGCATTTCATTACAACGTGTGTATATGCCTATATACTCGCTTATAATTACTCTCCGCTGCCGGTTACCTTATTACGGTTGTATTATAAATTCGACGGCGGGTTTCCCGTCTAAATACGCATTTAATTGGCTTTCGCGTTTCGTATTCTAGTATTCGCTCATCGCGCATGTAAAATACATAATGTAGTGCACATAGGTACGTATTATGTGATGCATTATATACATTATCTTTTTCGCTGCGGCGGCGGCCGGTTGGCAATACGCACGCGCGTCATAGTGCAGCACGCCATACGTACCTATTTATTGATACGGACAGAGGTACACCTAATAATATTGTAACGTCGCCGCGACATGTCTTCGAAAACAAGGTCGACTTGGAAACTATAATATGTAAACGCGTCATTACCCCTCATATACACATGTTGTATTCCATTACAATATATGCATTATCGATAATATCAATATTTGTTTGTATTGTAAACGACTTTCAATCTCACTTCCTCTTCCTCTTTCTCTATCTATATTTAAATATTACATGTACAATGTATACGAACGTAATAAGTATAGCATATTTATTATATATATATATATTATACATGTATTCAAATTAAAAATACATTACTGACCTACACGCGTCTTGCGGCCGACAACAATATTAAATATAGATATATACCATTACAAAGTTGATGATAGTATTATCTATTGCGATTGGATTTTAATAGTCCGTAATCCATGTTACGTTTTTTTTTCAATACACATAATATTAAAAATATTTAGGTAAATTCGTTTTATTGTTATACACGCACCAAGTATATATTATTATATACCTAACTAGGTATTGATTAATCATTTACGTATGATAAATGATTCAATTTATTGTATTTTAGCGATGTTTATTGATCATAAACTATAATTTATAAACAACGATCAGTATTGGCTATCGAGATTGTGATAACATGCCTATTTAAATATTACATAATAATAGATCATTTCTTAATAATGTATAAAATATGATCTATAAGTATGCAAATCAGAATGTATTATTAAATTTTATCAATTGTCCATCCGACCGGCGAGTTATACCTATGTGGCTAATTATTACGTCATTTTTCATTCATCATTACATCATTACAAATAACACTATCAATTATTTTATCAATAATTTTGTTTTATTGCATAAAGTTGTTTAACAACATAATTTTCTAACTGTCGTCTATTTTTAAAAATCATCGACCATAAGTCAAGAAATTGAATTTCAAATAAATTATTCACAAAAAAAAAAAATATGATTATAAATAATTATCCGTCATGTGTGTTAATATTTCGCTTCGTGATTATTTTATTCCAACTCGAAAATAATTTATAATCTTTTATCTAATCATAATTATTTTTTTAATCAAAAATATATTAGTAAATTCAAAATTTGCATTAATTGTCTGGGGGGGGGGGGGAGGCGAGGTGGAAGATTAAACCTTTAAATTCCCCTTTGTGTATACACGCGCCTATACAGACGACCTATATGTATTGTATTTTTATTTAGAGTTTGGTTTTGTTCACACTGATCGAGAAATAAAAAAATAATTAATTAAAATGATTGATTTCCCATCATTATGTCAACCGGCGAGTGTTAAATACCAAACGTCACCCGACGATCAACGTGTCTAAACAAAGCTGTAACTCAACGCATTGTATAGTTATACATTTTGAAGTACTTCGAACGTGTTTAAGTAGGATATACAGCATTACGACTAGTATATACCTATATGTGTGTGTGTGAACATTATAATATACCCCCTGTGATTTTCACTTTACGTGAGCATTTTTAGTTTAATATGTTAACGAGTGCGGCAAAAAAGTTCATATACATATTATATTATACAGTGGATAAAATATTTTTCTGTAAAACATTTATAAATCGACCACTGTAGAACACGTTTCTCGTGAATTTGTTTTAAAAAAAAAATTCTGTTTATAAAACTATAATCGAAAAGAGTCCCAGAAAATTGAAAAATTTCAAATACAAATATAAATAGCACGAAAAAATTCGAAATCTTTTCAAAATTATATTACCTCTAGAGAGTGGTTGTATGAGTATTTGGTGAAATTTTCCGATGGTTATTATTTTTGATTGAAAATCTGCTGCACGTCGTGAATTTGACGGTTTTGTTATTTTTTCATTTTTCGTTAATTCTTTTAATTCCTAAGAAGAATGCAAGGAAATTTTAAAAATGACATCCTCAGTGTAACAATCAAATATCATTTTATATCAGAAACTATCACCGAAATTAACGATTGAACCAAGGCTCCTCGTAAACGCCGTGAAGATAAAAAAATAAATATGCTAATAATCTATGCATCCCGAATTATTCAGAACCTAAAATACATTAAGTGGTTTAAATTGAAAAAGAAAAAAGAGAAAAAATAAACAGTATCTAAAACGGAGAAAATAATACGGTGTAGATGTAGAGGGAGAGACGGAAATAGAGTCTAGATTAATTTACGAGTATAGAAAAGATCGAGAAAAAAGATTGGCGTCGAATACTCAGAGTGGTGTATTGAAAAAGATTGTGTGGGACGCCAGAAGTTATTATCTCGTCGGTGCAGATCGCAAGAAGGAGTGAAACATTTGAGAGATATTTCGAAAAGAGGAATGGCCAATATACCGAATTGAGAAAAAGCAACAATATTCTTTCTAAATATGAGATACGGCCATACCAGACTCTGAAACCACGGAATAAGGATAATTTTTTTGCAATATTTTTATACGTGGGAGCATATTGTAGTGTGGTTAGCGATTCACCCTAGAAGAATACCGTAAATAATTGCTTTCAGATTTTGACGTTAGACCAAGAGACCGACGACGCGAAAGAAATTAACTACAATTATTATTTTCCTTTAGTTGGAAATAAATATGTCAAAATCAAAGGAAAACTGTTTCGAGTATTAAATTATATCATTATATTAGAATACAAAATTCAATATTCTAGGTGAATGAACTCGAACTTGACATTTCTACGAAATACATTTTGAATAAGAATTTCTTGATGTTTCGTAATAATAATAATGAATTTCTAGTAATATTTCTAGTATATTCGTTTTCGGGACATTTGTACCTACGTATTATATAATTTAAAATTTTGAAAAAGCGTATTCCTTTTTTTTTTTTTAAATTAAAGATTGATATAACGACAATGAGTATGATTTGTTTAAGATTTAATCGATGTACGTAAGAAAATAAAAATCGAAGATTATATTTTTATACTCACACATAACATTTCGGTCGAAGAATTTTCGGACGTTCTCAATTTTGATGATTATCAATTATCATTGTTGGTGATACGTTATACTTCAGGAAGCAGAGTTTAATCCCTTGAAATATGAGTTTATTATCACAGTTGATCAACCCACAAATTAATACGAGTAATAAAACAAAAATATTTGTTAACAATCTAGAAAAATGAAAATATAACTACATTATATAACATATTATTATGTTTGTTTTCCGAGCTAATTATATATTAATACTATAATAAGGGCAGTGTGACTCACTTGTGACTCAATACTTGTAGTATTCGATTATTAAATTATTAATATTTATTATTTAATGTTTTATTCATTTATCGCCTCGCGCAAAAATTACAGTGTATAAGTTATATTATTATTTGTTATCAACCGAAAAGAAAAGTTCAACACGGGCCAAGAGGGGTACTATAGAACCGCGGCAACCCCCTCCGAATCCACCCCTGCGTAAATGTGTCGTAGTGTTATCACACGTGACAGTTTTATTATACGATAAACGTTGGTAGTCCATTTGGAATTGTCATAGTCTGTTAATCAATCGATAACAATTTATTGTTCTCGGGCGAATATAGTTTCATTTCGGTGGCCCATAATATTTTGCACAATTTTTCGCGACTGTCCGTTATAATATTATATATGCTAACATAACATATGTGTGTTGCAATGGGTTTATCGTCGAAATTCGTGATGAAAATTCGTTACCTAATAGTATTGATTATTCGTTGCCATGGTTTAGCGAAATCGTTTATATTTTAACAAATACGAGAATGTTTTTAAGGATGTTTTCGTGGTCTGTTCAAATTATTTATGTAAAGATTCCAAGAATATATTATATCGGCGTATACGTCGATTCTTCTCGTCGTCAAAGACCGTAATTAACGATTTTGAAACCGCCAGAGATTGGAAAAATTGATTTGTTTTTTATTTTTTTTATTTTTGCGTCACGATTGTTCCTTCGCGAGGGAAGACACGGTCGACACAAGCAAATGCCCAGTAAGTCAGTCGAACGCGTTGTACAAAAAGCGGCGGTCTTAATACGTCGTTTATTCTGTTCGGCACGACTGTGTATTTATTTTCCACATTATAATCGCATTTTCAAGAGTGTGATATATGTACGTGGTCACATTTAGCAGAATAATTCACGTTTATCGCAAGCTACCGAATTATTTTCGATCGGGGTGTGTATAATATAACACTTGTTATGAAATCCGCCGTTAACGCGGTAGTACGTGATGTAAATTGTTTTCCTTAATAATATAATCTGCTGAGTGGCTAGACGGCATGCAGCGGTTATTTATTTTATGCCCACGTCTAACAGTTTATATCTATAATGGACGTGCGCGGTAAATAAAAACCTCGATATACCCAATGCGAAACGATTTTATTTCACGACATCGGTGCATTCAGTCTATACTCTGTACGATCGTAGACCTCGACCACTCGGTTTTCAACTATCGATATTTTATATTTTTCGTCGTTATCCTCGTATTATCGGTATATTTATAGGCGCGAATGTTTTATGAAAATCCCTGTATTCGTTTCGACTCGTAACGTTATACAGCACGGGTAGGCATCAAAACGGTGTTTGAAATGAACTTTTCTTTTCTCTCGTTTATTCTAGTATTCGCGCATCGTTTAAATAAAACCGGGGTGGATTTCTCCGCACAGTTTTTATAAACAATAACGAACCAAGAGAAAAATTATTATCGTAATCGCCAAGTTTTCCGTTACTCGTGAATCAGGTACGAGACAATATAATATTGTTCCGACGCGTTCGTTCCGTGTGTCGAATTTTCTTTTCCTACAGTCGGTCCGTGTTCGAAAAAACGAGACGTTTCACAGATTGGTCTACTAGTGATACTATAATAGCTTTATTGGGAAACTGTCGATTCGTTTTCGTCTCTTCAGAGTGTCACACGAAAACGTAAAAATCGTACGAATTCGAATGATATGTTTATCAATTTTCCCTGTCGGATGAATGGCAGAACCGTGTGTGTGTGTGTGCGAGCGCGGGCGTGATATGAGCTGTACGACGCGTGTGCCGATCATGAATGAAGGCCTCGTGCACTGTAATAATTCGTGAAGCAATTCACGCCATTGCAGTCGGCGGCGAGTATCAATGAATCAGAACTTAGGTCATACATCATCGAAACATAGTGTGTGACGACAGGACGATCGGGCCGCGAGTTGTTCAAAAACAAAATTCAAAGAGACGACGATAACGAAACGACATTTTTAATGCAATTCTTCATCAATATTTTTTTTTAATTCCGTTTTGCGGCGTAATAATTTTAAAATTGAGTGATTTTTTTACGCGTGTGATTTCTATAAAAACATAGTTGGGATAAAATAATTCATAACAATATACTTGTAGACATATATACAACAACTATACTATCTATTATCGGCGTTTTAGAGCAAGTCCAATGTCTACACATGTGTATCCGGTATCGTATAGTAGATTCAATATTGTTGATGTCTACGTTCGCCACTGGTCAACGCATATATAATTAGCACGTTTCACTTGGCACTCGATTAAATTCTGCGTGACTTCCGTAGCTGCAGTATTGTCTTAGAGAGGATCTCAACAAACCTAATGGTAAAAACAAAACGAATTTTTTCTTTTATAGAAACGAATCAGTGGTTGATTTATGAGTGGACGTCCGCTGGATATGTTCATAATGCAAGTTATGCAACTCTTCTAGAATTTTGTATGATTGTATGCCGTTTGAAAGCCTTAATATTGAAATGTTTATGTATTCTTATAATTATAATAATGTTTGCAGGTTTCCGCGATTTTCTTAGAGTTTTGTCAACATTTAAATTACTACCAATGTTTATTTATTAATATGTATTATTCCGAGACCTTCACCCACAAAAACGTCGAGAATCCGCCACCGAGACGAATAACAGGATTGTATGTACATATTGCGCGGGCGATTCCGTTTATGGTACACCGACGATGTTTACAGTAAACGTTTTTCAAGAAGGGAAAAATATAATAATTGCCAATTAGGAATAAATTATTTAGTCCACCTTTGCCACGCGCGTGTCTATAAATATATTGACTTGTGGCGCGGCAAACGTTTTGAAAAATTGAAACATCCTACGTCCGTCTGTTAAAACGATATAATAATACACCGTTCGATCGTCGTTTCATACACCGCGAGACGTCACACGAGTCACAATGGTATTCTCGCGTACACGTTTTCGCAATGTTTTTATGCGTACGCGACCCATGCAGACCGGAGGGGACGCGCGCACGCGGTACCGTTAAGCAGGACGAGTGTTTTTTCTTTCACTTTTGTTTCACCTTGCTCATTGTATAGCGCTCCAAACAAACGTACGTTATTAATTTAAAACTGTTCCGATGATATAATAATTGTGAACGAACCGAGTCGAAGTTTCCGTACCCATCTACTTGTTATCTTCGGTCTGATGCTCTTTTACTTCGCCTCGCACCAAACGTTCCGCTTTTGATACCCACTCCGAGAAGTCCAAACGTATGGTATAACGAGCAACTCGTATCACAGCAGTACAACAAAATGTTTAAACGAAAACCAGAGCTCTTTGAGGGTCTGATATTTCAATTGTGGCCTTTTATTTTGATAACAGCAGCAAATTCTTGGAACGTGGAAAATTTCAGATTACGTCTAATTTGAATAAATAATTATACAGGGCCAGCGTGATTTTGTAATATTAAACAGAGTAGTTGTTTCAAAGTCATGACAAAGATTTTCTCCCGAGATATCGTTGTAAAATATAATATGTACCTACAATGTTCGAGTAGTTACGAGTAGAGTCGTGTAGAAGATCGAAACACCGAATAAGGTGTACTGCCTTCTATTTACAATTTACATTTATATAAATAAAAAAATATCAATTGTCTTTATTTGTTTGATAAATATTATACTTATAAAAGAAATTAATAAATTCGAATTGTTTAGAATAGTAATTTTAGTACTTGTATTAGTACGTGGTTGAAAAAATATTATTCCAAGTATGAGATTATTAAAATAATATACCATATCAATTGATATAATATTTGATTACTTCATCTCAAAAATACAAATGAAAATCGAATATCGAAACCCATTTAATAGAAATAATTGCATTCTTAATGTTATCATATTATGATATACAGTTGTATTTTTTTATTTTTTTTTTGAGGGGTTAGATTACGTATATCAGTAAAAATTACACGTTAAATTATTATCAATGTTAATTAGGTCTACTCACAGTGATTTTAAATAGAAATTATCGCGAAATATAATAAAACGATGAAATAGAAATAGGTTTACCTGTTTTGAGACGTGATTTAATTCAATCGCTAGATTTCCAATATCAAAACGGCCTTTGTAACAATACAACTATGGTGACCATCGTCACTGTCCGCTGGAATCGTGGCATTCAATTTAGATGTTGGACGTCTAATAAAACAATCGAAATCAACGAGTTAAACTTGAAAAATCTATGACAATCGCATGCAAAACGGCGAACAAATCAATACAATATTTCGGACCGATTTTGGGTTTTTGAATTTTAATCTCTACAGCATCTATTTCACCAAACCGGACGACGAACCGAGTTTTTGTAATCACTATTTCCCGAATTTAACGTCGCTTTATTCGGCGATATGCTTGATATTCGGATTCTAAACAAATACAAATAGATAAAAATGATTAACAATTTGAACTTTTGACGAGTTAATAAAAATAGTTATCGAGCATAATTTACTTCAATAATTCAGGTGAGATACCGCCTCTCGTGCTTTAGAAGCCACCACTGATCATACCGTTTTAAGTTGATGAGATGAATATTATTATAATATGTATAAAACAGTGTTTGAATCCCCAAAAAAAATGTTCGAGTTTACGCCCAAGCTTATATTATTTGATATTACTCCAATTTCGTTGTATACGGCAAATAATCAAAATCTACTGTTTTATCGCTGAAAAAATATAATAATATAAAAAAAAAAAAAAAACCTGTCACTAAGGACAATGAACACTTGATAAATGTATGGTTATAAAAAAAAAAAAAAAATCAATTTTCGTACTCAAATGATATTTATACTCAGCTTTCTAGTTTTCTGATTTAATATCGACCCCGTCAGCGATTTCCAATTCATTTTCACCTCGTTACTTTCTTCTAGTCTTATATTATAGTTTATTTCGATTTCATTTACTGCGGGTTCAAACGATAATGTTATAAAGATAAAATTGACAAAAGAAAATACTCAAAGTAATAACGTCAATAATATAATATACCCGATATGAATCGTCGATGGTATTAATACATTCACACCGAGATCTTAAAATTATTCATTTTTTTTTTTTTAATCACTATCATATGTAATGAAAATCAATTAAGTTATTGACTTTTACGAGAGTACATATTATATTTATTTACGACGTAAATGGACGAAAAAAATGATTCGGGTCATATACTCGTATTATTATTTATATTATTAAAATAAACTCTATCACAAGAAATGTTATTGTATTCGTTTATCTATAATTTATATTCCACAATATATTCATAATTATCGGTAGCAGTAAACTTGACTTTTATAACACGGGCAGGATTAAATAACAAACATTTGTACAAACCTTTTATAATGTCTGCATTATATTTTTCTATGGACACGGAACGCCGCCGGCAGGCAGAAAACGCCTAAGGTCGAAAACGATTGCTTCTCCCGACTCGTTTGAATACTCGATACGTTTTCGATATCTGAACATTTTTAATGTTAAAAATCCCATGATTTGTGATGTAAATTTCTATTTGTTATCTAGCATCATGGGAAATATCCATGAATCAATAATCAAATATGTATCGTATATATTAATATATATTATATAATAATAAATATATATATATATATATGAATATCATACGTAGGTACAAAGTACGATAATATATTAGATGAATTGCCACTTTCCAATCAATAATATGTGCTAATATTCGCTCTTGCAAAATATAAATGTGAATAATATATTGATGTGTTAGATTTCACGCGATAGCTACACGAGCGTAACGTGTATTCCATCATGTTTTTAATGATGCAGAACTGATAATTTATCATTATTTTTTATCACTGATTTATTTGTTTCCGATTTCGTCGTATGTAGAGCTGCTGTACAGCGATGCGTTTTCAAATATAAAAAAAAAAAAATTGTCAAATTAGTTAATTGAATTATCGAAACAGCGGTAATTGCGTTTTAAACGTAATATTTCTCGTCGTGAATAATTCCGCCAAGACTTAAATATTTAATAAATATTCAAAAATATTTCGCGGTACACAGATTATCGAAAGACCATTATTATTATCTAATAATAATGATTAGTTCTATGCAATCATCATTCATCATCATTCGTGTTGGTTATGCTTCTGATATTTATTTAGAATTTAGATGATATTACTTATTATGTTATGTAACAATTAAGTTATGAATTTAATGTTTACAAGTCTTATAAAATATAAACGGTAAATTGATCTATAAATAAATATTTGTACGCCTTACTGTTTGGTGCTAAATTAATATTCTGTTTAGTATACGTTGTGTTTAGTAAACATGTTTAGCTTGCCTCACAATTTAAATCGGTTATAAGTTTTTACGCGTATTAAAAGTGTCGCAAAAAGTTTTATTTAGTATGTATTTAAATTGTACGTTTTTCAAATATTCAATGAATAATATTATAATTTCACGCAATTATCTTATCAATAAACTGTGCGTAATTGCCCGTATATTTTGTTGATAAATAATAATTATGTGTAATGTTATAAGTACGTCATAATTTTCTAGCATACGTACGTCATGTACGTCATGTACTTCATGTTTTTATTATTAATTAATTAGTTTGTTTTTATAATAATAAATTAAATCTCATACGGAATAAGACCGACGCTCTGGTAACCCGGCGCAGAAAACGACACTGCATTTTAAATCGTTGTTATTTTGTTTTTTCTTTCTTTTATTATTATTATTAATTGTTGTATTTTAATTGTTCTATCAAAATAATACAATTATTCTATAAAATGATAAAATGTGTTTTGCAATAAATATTATTAACGTGCGAGTTTAATCATCCGCAATATCTACTTTTGTTTTTAAAGTATATAATTTATATTAAAGTTGTATTTGAGCGAGTCAGAGGAATGATTTTAATTTGATTTATAATATAAATAAAGGCCTGTTGTAAGCTTTAATTAAAAGCTCTATGGGGTACCTTAAAAGGGAACTATAGCATTCCTGTCACGTTACGAGTGGTTAGTACGTGTTACACGTCCAAAACACTCAAAGTAGTTGCCTTACTGTTGTTATATTATTTGTAACAGTTTTATAAGATGAAATTTAAGTAAAAATATATAGGCGAATTAAAAGCAAACACATTCACGCGTATTTTTTTATACATACATATATTATGTAAATAAATATTAAATAATGCATCGTCGAAATTGCAGCGCAGAATTTGACGTCTTATTATGTCGGTTTTACAAAAAAATGTTACTCATAAATTCCTATATTTACCAAGACTATACGTACGCACGAAATAATAGTGGCTAAAATCGAGTATTATAATCTATATTACTTTAATAACATTCTATCGGTCTAAATATTTGATAATGTTTTGAAACGTTTGCGTAAGTTTTGAAAAATTTGATCAGATAAACGTAGACGGCTCTATTATTCAACCCGACCGACGTGTTTTTATTGAAATTTATTTTCTTTTACGTAACGGGACTAAAATTCAAGTTAATCCCCTCTTTCAACAGGATCTTCAATTGAAACCTATTAAACCGGGGGCAATAGACAATGTCAAGCTCGGCTTAATTTGTCCTTCATTGTTAGTCGCATTAACGCGACAGCTGTATTCGTTTTTTGCATAAAAAATACGAATAGATGATACATTTACCACTGCGTAATAATTAATGTATTGATTTTCAGTTTGCAATAATGGCACAAGTGTTTGGGAAATTATTTCATGTGTGAATGGAATATTATTTTGGAAAGTTTAGGGAAAATATCAGAGTGTCATCAGATCCAGGGTTTATCCAGGGGGTCCGTGGGATCTGGATGACCTCCGAAATTTTAAAGTATCTGCCCTTTAAACTGTGACCTTTTCTAGTAGAAATTAAAATAAAACGTTTTGTAAATTATATTCATTATAATTAAATAATTATATTGTACCGTGGTTTAAAAATAAAGCATACTTTATGTTATTTTAGTCGAATATTATCAAAATTTTTTCAAGTTGTTACTTTGTCATACGATTCAAAACGTAAGGCGTTATCTCTTTAATTTATGAAAATCGTAACAATAAAACTATTACACTATGAAAGGTTTTAATTTTTATGAGGAAGAAGGGAACAATATCTTTCTAGATCCTTACAAAAATCAAATCCTGGCTACGTGTCCGAGTGTCACTGGCAATGTCGGTTTTCGGAAAACTATATGAACTCAAGTGACACTGTTCGCTACGAAGAAAAATAATTACGCAATTAAATTGTGTGTAACTCACATATAGGGTTTCGTTCTCGTGAATAATATTGCAATGACTTGTCGACTATGCCGAATATCAAATACATCGATTTAACCGTATTTACGTACGCGCACAATATTATAATAATATGCCTACGAACCCGCAAACACGATGTTGTTCGAAACGTGTAATTTTCATCGGTGTATAACGTTTTTCTTGCATAATATAAATACATTGTTTGATAATATTGTTTTCGTCGTTGGTTCAATCAAATCAATTGTGTTGTCTGATTGTTTCGGTTTGTATAGTAACTTTATAGAGGGTTCGAGAAACTATTCGACATTTCAATTCCGAGTCAATTACAATATGTGGTCTGTGATTAATTAATTTTACAGTCAGCCTTTCGCGCGTGTAATAAACGAACTAAGAGAAAAAAAAACGAATTCATAGAATAAATATGTAATAATATGCGTAAGAATATATATTATAATTTGATGTATATGGCTTCGGCTATCTTAAAATATTCGATTGTAAAAAAACTATAAAGTCGTTTTAGGAAGTAAAATGACAAATTGTATTATTTACGTCGAAAAAATCACTCGTTTAAAAAAAAAAAACAACTATAAAACATTGTCGAATCGTGTTTATCTTTTTCTAATTTAAAGTTTAGACAGAATTATTCAACACACGACAGATTTAGAAGACCCTGTAAAGTCACCGTGGAGCTACAGCCGTGAGCGTGTCAAATTATATCACGGAAACGTGTTACGTTGTATAAAAATTATGCATATTCGTATTAACGAGCACGTATTTCTTCGTGTGCTTTATGACTTTAATGATGATTATTTTGTGCGTACCGGATAAACGGTTTAAAAAAAAGAAATCGTACGCCGCGCCGTTTCGTTGTAAACCCATCATCGATTTAAAAACTGCCAATGATTATTTATGCGAATAAAGTGAGAAATAATATTTGTCTTAGACCAATCGTCGAGAAACGATCGTCGAAGATACACCGACAAAATGTAGTTTAAGACGGAATAATAATTAGTTTTTATACCACTACATGTATCGCTGTTTAATTAATCTCCTTTATCTCTGTTGTTTGTAAACGGATACTACCGCCCGGCGCTTACCAGCACTCCGATAATCAGAACCATAAAGCGATTAAGTGTTGTTTTACGGACGAATCCGAGTTCGTCTAGAATATTGTATTATCTTTTTCAAACATCGTTGCGGATTAAAACATCAGCTGGTTTATAGAGGTGGAAATATTCCACAGCGTTATTTCAACGCCCGCGCCGACCTCGCGAGCTCTGTTCCCATAATTTCGTATATTTTCTAATTCCTCGTAATTCGATTTAACAATATTGCACTTGATTCCTATGAGCTATCGTGATTGTTATTTGTAGGTTACAAATCTGAGGCGTGTCACACGTGTATTTTATTTAAACAGTAAATATTAAATTCAAACCGTGCACGTTGATCACGGACCAATTTTTATAACACGCTTATTAGAGGCGAGCGGGACCGTTTGAAAATCGAACCGAACAGAAGATTAATGCGGACACCCACGATTAGTAAAAAAAAAACCGAAACCACGAAAAATTCGAACCCGGACGTAAAACAAATTTCAGCGTTTAAGTATATTATTATTATTTATCTAATTCTGACAACGGCGCGTGATTCGTGACAGTTCACTCCGAGTGCGATTCGGCGTTAAAATACGAGTCCGGTTCGGTTCGACGTTTTAAATAAAATAATAATACGAAACACGTTTACTGCAACAATAATAATAATAATAATAAATAACACGAAAACAATAATACGGTTGGGACGTATCTCCGCGAAAAAATTGTTTATTTTCAAACACGACGAATACAACTGCAGTTGCATTTACATTTTGAGTTTTGATATTGATGCATTTTTGATCTTCCAAACAATACGCGATCGAACGCCGCGACGACCGACAATTGTCATCGAGAAGTAAAGCGGTACGCTCGCAGCTCCTCTCGACGACGGTTATTGCCGTCCATCCGCCCATCCACATCCACCTGCAGCACCGACCGACCGGAACGACGATGAGCTCCCACGCGACCGCATCGTGGCCATCGCCGTGGATAGTGAGTTTTCTGAACCGGCCGGAAAACTCATTCATGTGCGTGGTGGACAGGTCGTTCATCCGGGACCCTTTCAACATGGAAGGACTGTACGAGTTGGTGCCGGAGTATTGGGCGGCCGTCAGGACGGTGCTGGGCCGCGGCGACCCGGAGGAGACCACAGCAGAGGCCGAACTGCTGTACGGGCTGTTACACGCACGTTTCGTGATGACTGAGTCGGGAATCACGAAAATGCTCTACAAGTACTTGGCCGGTTGCTTCGGCCAGTGTCCGCGGATTAACTGCAAACGTTCGCACATGTTGCCCGTGGGTAAGCGACGAAAGCGCGCGACACCCCTCGCCCCCCCCCCCCCGTTCCCGTCGAGGAGGCCCGGCGAGTTTTTAGCGCGGTTTTTGGTCGAGAGTCGGCCGCGGGGCCGCCGATTTATATTCGTAGAGGTATATTATATATATAGGTATATTATATATATATGTATGCGTGTGTGTATTGAGAATTCGACGAGGGAGTTACGGGGTGATATACAAACGACGAGTCTCGGCGCATACGCATTGTTATTGCGGGACGTTTTTTTTTTTTTTCAATTTTAAAATCTACCGATCGTAACGGGTTTTTGGCGAGCGAAAAAGACGCGATTTTCATACGCCAATCGTATGAAGGCGCGGGCACGTCACGTCGAAATGTGTTTCGAACTGTAATTCGATTTGGAAATCACGGCCGCGCGAGGGATAGTGAACTTTTAGAGTTATTCAATACAAAGTTTTCACCGTCCACATTGATCGGATAATAAAGGCCTCGAGGCATGAAGACCTGCAGTCTTACGAGATAATTGGTCTGCGAATCAGTCCGAAAACGTCTATTGCGCGTACTTTGTTAACACATCGCCCGGGTGGTTTTTAAGTTTTGTAAAAAAAAAAGGTCACAAATGGACCGAGTCAAATCTATCTGAAGGGGGAACGTGTACAGGCTACCTACCGGGTTGACAATTAAGTTCACCCGAAGGAAACACGACTTAAATCCTTCCTGATAAATATGTAATATATTATCGCGTTAAAATCTATTGGATTATGAATTACCGAATTTTAAAATCATTATTGTTGACCATCTAATGTTAAGGGCGTATCAAATATATATGTTATGTCCCGGATGTTAATGCATTAAAAATTTGTAATAATATACTTTGAAAAATTCCCGAAAAAACATTAAATTATATTCTAGAAATACCTTAAAATAACTTTAAATAACGTGTAATTTACCGATAACCGACGACGCGATTACTGTTGGTACATTTTTTAGACTCAATAATACTTTCATAAATTATATCGTAACGTTGCGTTACATATTGTACGCGTATATTAAAAATATAATTTACTTACTTAACATTTGGATTGTGCGGCACGGCCAATTGTCGTGTTTGTGTGTGTATTTTGCTAAGATCGTTGCATTCGCGTTCGAACTACTGGTTTTTTTCTTCTTTATTCCGGTGTTGTAGTTAGTTTCAAAGGTCGTCAAAGTACTGAAAAAGTAACGTCTACTGCCTTCGACAATGCACTCGTATTTATGCGGTTTCATCGTCTGTGCTTCTGATTGGTCATGATAACAGCACACTATGTATGTGATTGGACTAAACAGTTGTTTACTACGTGTGATAGTATCATGTGTATATAGTATCATATTATGATATTAGAATCGTCTTATCATCGTGGTTATATAATAGGTCGTTTTAAAATGTTATGTTGTACCGTTACACGTAAAAAATTTGTTGATATTTTTCAATATTAGACGCTGTCCGTTGAAAGTTGTAAGGTGACCCGGGGTGCGTTTAGTAGGCGCGCGTGTTAGTTTTCGTCTCGAATTCTCGGTGTCCCGAAAAATCGGAAGCGCGGCAAAGACCGGACGACTCGCGCGACGTAATATCGCCACTGCTTGATAGGGAAAAAATAAAAAAAAAACCAATATAAAAAACAAACGCGCCGACGACGTTTCGCAAAGAGTGTCGCCGCCGCCGCGCCGCCCTCTGTCGCAAAGCTCGACGGCGGCGCCACACCGTCCTGACTCATCCGCGACGACGACGTCTGCTCACACGATCGTATATTTCTACCGACGACGACGCCCCCGACCCGACAGTGTCATAATAACTGTGTTACGTCATACGTTGTACTAAAAATAACAACGCTGCGGTTGTCGTTTTCGTTTTCTACCGCGCGGCGTTCCTTCCGCTTCCGTTTTGCGCGTACACTAGCCACGTCTGTTTTTGTCGGTATCCCGCGGCCGGCTTTGTGCGCACGTACGTACGGCGATGATATAATAGCCGAACGGTATACGTACACCCTCGTCGCGTTGTCATCGCACCATTATAATACTGCACACGTCAGTTTTTCAAATAAACGCCCATATCGTATACGAATAACACTGTAAACAATACATCAACGTCGTCGTCCTCGGTACGGCCAAAGGAAATGCACACGATAACGCCAAGTTCCCATATTGAACGACGTGTGTGTGTGTGTATGTTTTTCGTACGTGTGGGTACCCACCACCATTGGGGTGCCACCGCAAACCATATACGCCGTGAGGTCTTCATTACGGATACTTCGATAATCGGCCGAGTGGCAGAATACATCGTCAGTGATTCGAAGTGATAGGCAAAACCACGACGTATAGAAATCATAGTTGCATCATAATTATTATTTACGACTAAACGCGCGAGCACGCTGTAACGCAATTATTGTAAATTTACATTTAATCGAAAAATCACAAATTCGTTGTTTGTAGGTACAGGCAAACAAATGACCTTTATAAATTATACCGCCATCGCATATTTAATAACGAGCACACTTGATTAGTTAATTTAACTACGTGTGCCTATTGTTATAAATTCTTAATTTTTCATGGCGTATTATGCGTTTTTTACTCACCACGATATTATGTAACAGTATGAAATATATTTAAATTAATAGTGCATTTCGCACGTTTTAATTACGTGTAATGTCTGGACGGAGTGACAACTTATTGTTGCGCATTAAAAAAAAAAAAAATCGAGTGAAATAATGTCATAAGTTAGAAAGGTCAAACATTTAAATTGTTTGTCGAAAATATCAAAACATTTAAAAAACGTACGAAGAACAACGGCGTATATTAGTTTCAAATTTTAAAGACCCGTATCGAAATATCAGTATTGAAATATTTTAATCTATATTTTATCCGAATCTCGTGTATTTCATTAATTTTTCTTTCTTTTACACATGTATTTTAGGTCTTCACGACGAGGTGGGACAGGACACCATAAAATTGTTCTGCCCTCGGTGCTCAGACGTGTATGAACCCGAGGCTGGGGCGAATTGCAGGTTGTTGGACGGAGCGTACTTTGGTACGGGTTTCCCGCAAATGTTTTTCATGACACAACCGTCTGCGAGACCTACACGACCAGATGGTCGGTACAATTGCAGGCTATACGGCTTCCGAATTCATAAATCGGCGGTTGAATTGCAGCAATACGCTGCCACGCATAAGCAAATAAATCAGACAACGTTCTTATCTCAGGTACGTATCTAAAATATCTAAATACCCGAAATCATGAAATTAGAAATATTTCCAATCATCCGTCTCGCTAGTATATTTATTCTTCCGATTTGCTTTACTGCCACGTTGTAGTGTTGTTCACATTTCATTGTTGAATAGAAAAATATTTATCAATTAATTTGAACAATTTGAAATAATCTAAAATCAAAATTAAACATTGAAATGTACTTTTATTTATCGAACGCATTTATGACACGAGGATGCATTAAAATGTAATTTGTATCGTGGCCCAATTTATAACCAATATTCAAATGTATTTTTATATCAATAACAATTTTTTTATTTTTTTCATAATATAATTTTCTAATCTCGTGTTTCACAAGACGATGGCTAGTCGGCCGAATGCCACTACGGCTCATTCTACTGCCAATATTGGCGGGTTTGACAACCGTTTGCAACCGACCACCAGTAATGTCAACGTCACTGCCCGCTCGCCAGTGACCAATTCAATCAGAGCCAATCAGAGTCGACCATTCACTATTGGACGTACTAGATACGCAGCTAAAAATACTGCAAACACTATTCGCAAGTAACGCGGCCAATTTCACGAAGAAGAAATAGAAGCAAAATTACAGAATCCGTTCGTCACGCAATAATAATACGATTTCAACGCCAATCAACTACGAACGAATCACTTTATTTTTTAAGCTTGACATTATCATTAATTACTCTTTTTGTATAAACTCTACTTCGTGGCCATAATAATAATTTTGTTTTTTCGGATTTGCTTCGTTTTTTTTTTTTTTTCAATAAAACGGTTGATTGGTCGATAAAAGTTCAACATTTTAAAAGTTTGCTGGGCAAAAGAGAAATTCGAGGTTCAGTAGTTTTCAGTTTTCTTTATCGCTGATGGGGTGGCGGTCTCTCTGGACAGCCGTTCGGTTACAATACAAGTTATTTGAAATCACACAACGATATACGTCTTTTTCCGCAATAGGCTTTCATCTATATTTAATTTGAAAATCATATGAATAACGAGTGAGTTTCTATACTGACATTTTTATTTAGTTGAATACGAAATTGTTTCTGAACACCAGCGATGGAGGGGTTTGAAATTTTCAGTGTATTTATTGTGAATTCAGTAAGAGTTCATTTTCCTAAAAAATAATATCGGATTGTTCAGAAACGCGTTATTTTATTCTTAAATCGGAAAGTGATGCAGCGTTTTATCCCAAAAAACATTCCCGACTATATGGTGTGTGAACCTTATAGAAAACTCGATATTATTTGCAAAATGACTTTTGTCGACGATTTTAAGTAAAATAATGAACATTTTGTAACTTCGACAGCCAAACAGCAATAAAATCCAATATCATATAGATTGCATGCACTATTATATGCATTGAAACATTTTGGCTGTATACGAAACGCCAAAAAGTGTTGTTCGGAAAATAAAAACAATATATCATCGTAAAAACTATGGCGCGCTCGTTCTCTTCCTCAGAATCCAGGACGAATAAAATCAATACACGCAGAAGAGAATAAAATTACAAATTAATAGTTGATTGATGGTTTTAATAGCTAGGCTTTCCGTCGAAAAATGTTCGTTTACTACTCAAACAGTATATTGATGTTGTTGATATTCGTTTAACGTACCATTAAAAAATGATCATTTAAAAAAAAAAAAACGTTATCGGACCGAATAAAAATTTAACAGAAGTTTCGGAAAATCCATATAGAGAGGAGTTCAATACAAACAACAAATTCTTTGAAAGTGAAATTTCCACTAGAAAATGACGTTAAGGAACTTTGAAACCCTAAATTATGTAGCACACGTAACGTAATGAAAAATAAAAATTGTATTTCAATTCCATTATATTGTTATCGAGTGACGAGGGATTAAAAAATAACATTACTCTAAAGGAACGTTTGAAATCAAGTTTTTCAAATCTCATTGGAAAGGTTTTCCACTCACATTAACCTCTATAATGAATCCCCGAAGGCTAGAGTTTTTGTTGATCCCCTTCTTTTAAACTTAAGTTTCTAAAGAGACGAAATTACTTTATTTAAATAACATACGTACGGCTCTTTCAACGCCCGTAATAGTATTTAGGAATATACCTACATAATAATTTTGGACGCACACAACAGCGTGTAACCGCCGCGGCTACGTTTTAATACATTAAAAATTCTTTAAAAAAAAAAAATAATACGTATTTTCCAAAAAAATTAATGAATGTTATTTTTTTATTTTACATAAAATAAAAAGCCGTGGGTAAATTGAAAACTGCAAACCGCTTCTCGGCCATGTCTAATAAAATCTATTTTATTACAAAATAATCACGAATGATTTTCGTAAAAAAAGAAAAGAAAAAAAGCAGTAAGAAGAAATACAATTATATTTGAGAATGCGATTATTTCTATCTGGGATTCCATATTTTATTCCCGTAATCTGTTTTATAGGTATATTATTATGCGGTCTAAAGAAACCGTATTATATGATTTATTTATACACTTCTTTCATTTCAATAATAAAACTATTGTTATGTAACCATTGTATTATTATACGTATTGTGAAATGATACTTCTGGATAAAGTATATATTTTTAATAACAGTGTTTGTCATTAGACATTAGTACGTTCTAAAGTAATAGTTGTTTTTTTTTTTTTTAAAAATGTATAACCTGTAAAAAACTAAAAAGTATCAAGTTCAATGTAATTATGTAATAATAGTGTTAATCAGAGGCTTGTTTAGGAATTCTCAAGTGGAGTTGGAAAATTGTTTTATATTAATTCGTGGGTCTCTTCAACTGTTTATTTTTTATATTTATAATATATATATATAAATCAAATTATTAAGTCAAACATTTTGGCCTACCATAAAAGATAATACATAATAAGTCATAAAAGACTTCTTCAGTTCCTATAAATTTGTACAATTGTAATATTGTATTGCCAACGATTCAGACTGATGTGTTTTATTTTACAATTTTTATCTTTTTCATTTTTAAATTCATTTTTTTTTTCTTAAATTTTAACCATTTATTTTGTAAAATTTTAAAATTAAAAGAACTGATCGGGTACATTTTATGTCCTGTTTAAAATGAAAATATGAGATCACCTTTTTGGTAGTATCAATACCTATATTTATTTAGTGATCAATGATTTTAACATTATGTTAAATGTATATTACACGTACATCATGATATTTTATATTGTCAGAAAACTAGGTCATAATTTTTATTTGACATTCACACGAACTATATTTTATTTCGACCCATTTTTAAACTTATATTTAAAATATAAAAATGTTAATAATTTAAAATTGTATCTTTAATTGTTCTACTTATTTTGTGTTATATATCAATACATTTTTCAATAAAAATTTATTTTATTTTCTTGTAAAATATAAAGTTCATAAAAATGTTATGTTTGTAAGCTTTAATTAAGAAGGTACTAATTAATTAATTAATGATATTTGTTAATTTTAATATTAAAGATTGCACGATAATATAAATATAAAAATTTAAAAACAAAAATTTGTTGTGAGAGTTGATTAAATTGAAGTCAGAGCACTTCATTACATAGTAAAATGTCTATAAAAACGGACATTATTATTTTTTGTAATACGTGAAATTTTACATTTAATTCTCAATTAAAGTTTAAAAATAAGACATTAAATTTGAAGTCAGTGCAATAGTTTATTTAGTTGAAAATAATGACGATGTCAAGAAACACGTGCGCCGCCGCGAGAGTAAAACGTATATTTCGCATACGTGAGAATACGTGTACCTATAAAAGAGTAAAATTCACGATAATGCCAGAAAAAAAAAAGATAATAATAATAAATAAAACAAACAAACAACAGTACACAAGTACTTTGGTGCAGAATACAAATCACACTCTTTCACTTTCCCGACGACCAATGAGAGGTAGACTTGTTGTCCGACGCTGCCGCCGGCGCGCAGGGTCGTATGGGCGCCTAAGGGTGACAACGATAATTATTTTCGCTTGACTTGACCCTCCGGGGAGTGCTTCGACCGAATCGCGCGGGTTAAAACAACGGGACGAAAAAAAAAAAAAAAAAAGTAAAAATAAAACGATAATAAATAACGAAGAACCGATCGATATTATACGAATTGTGCGGTCGTCGTATAATATTATATAGTACACCTTATGTACACACGCGCACACGTTTATACGCGTACAGTTTGTGCGAGTCGTCGGATCATCGAGACGTGAAAGTTTTTAAATCGGCCAAAATTACTCGGAAAAATGAACACAACACGTAAAATACGTTTAAAACAGCCGCGGCGGCGGTATGAATCGTTTTGAAATAAACGAGGCTAAAACAGTATTTGTTTGTATTTAAAAAAAACTGTTGTCGGGGAAAAAACTGACACGCACACGTAGACCTGGCGAGGGGGGAAATCATACGTTTAACATGGTTTTTTTTTTTTTTTTTTAAACATCGCTGTTCTTCAGTTTATAAATACACGATCACGTTACCGTCGTATAATATATTTCACGCGTTAAATTTCGCTGAAATTAAAATAAAAAAATATGTAAAGAAGTCGATAAGCGCCCGTCATAGAAGTTTTCAAGCGAGTATGCGCGTATTTTGCACGATTTCATTTTGAGAGGGGTCTAAAACAATTATTGTTCCTTCTTCTTGTCCGAAATTTGAACTTTTTTTATGTATCGAATAATGTTTAAATCGATTTTCACGAATTATAAAAACTTTTCATGTTAAATTTTGTGATAAATTAACAACATATAATATTTAATTATATTAAACCGCTTTATTTTTATACCTAAATGTAATTTATTTATTCAATTACAGAGTGTTTTGTTTTAATTTTAATTTTCAAAGATAACGATTGTATGGGCGCAGGCACTTAAACGTTTTGAAGGAAATCTTGATTCCATAGACCACTCCCTTATCCCATCGGATACGTATCTGGTAACGAATCTATCGTATTATTATACTTAAGTATTTAATGCTTTAGAAAACCGATTCTGAGTGAAGGAAGATAGTCAGCTTCTAAAAAACCGTAAATC
Organism: Drepanosiphum platanoidis; assembly: GCA_948098885.1. NCBI lineage: Eukaryota > Metazoa > Arthropoda > Insecta > Hemiptera > Aphididae > Drepanosiphum > Drepanosiphum platanoidis. The sequence goes on from OX402531.1 coordinate 5,576,051, forward strand.
TTTCGATAATAATACCGTCTCTAAAAAATGATACATACGTCGTCTGTGAAAATCGCACGTCTCACGATTATTATTCATTTCCGAGTTACGATGAGAAAAAACCATAAGATTTTGTCGAGAATTAGAGTTCCGTAAATGTTTCCGATTTTTCTGCAAATTTTCGACAGTTTAATATATTTTAACTATGGAGATGATTTCGAAATGGACCACACGAAGTAATACAACGAAATAACATACTGAAATGACAGAAGCAAAAAAAAAAAAAACGCATACTAAAAACACAAACCATCGTATTCCTCGAACAGAATTCGCCGAGCCTCTATGCGAATATTGTTGTTCTCGTAATAATCGTATTTCTTATGTTTTAATATTTTTATGAGACGGTGTTAATCGCGTGAGTGCCGCCGCCGCCGCCGCCGACACGCGCATCGGTGTCGATTGGTTTCCGTGCCGAGCGCATCAGCGCACCGAAATTGCATATCCGAGACGCCGACTCGCACGAATTAATGCGGAAAATGTGCGCACAAACGTATATTTATTTTTATGACCCGCGCGCGGGCGGCGGCGGCGGCGGCGGCTGCGATCGAGGCCTACTACGCCGCCCACCAATTACGGCGCGACCGGGCAGACCGGTGGGGGAGGGGGTGTCGATCGGGAACCGGGGGGGCGGGGGCGGAGGGGACCGCGGCCGGGCGAGTAAAAAGCTCGTCATCGTCGTCACCATCGTCGGTGGAGGTGGGGGTGGGGGGGGCAGGGGTTCAGAGATTTACCGGGTTTTCGACGGCGCGAGAGCGACCCCCGCGACACAGTGTATACAAGAATAATTATTATTATTTAACTATTGTTACGAACGAGGGGTGGTAAAGGGCGAGGGACACTCGTTTTCTATTTACACGTATTTATTTTATTACAAACACCGTTTTACGTATATTTATTTATTTGTGTCGTACAAACCGGTACAACACACGTTGCACGGCGGTATTGTGCGCGCGTTATTATTGCACCGAACAAATAAATATAATACACATAATATAACGCGTGCGATGTGTGCGCGTATATTATACACGCCGTGTTATTATGATAATATACGATCGCGTTTAGAGAGCCGTGTGATTTTTTATTTATTTCCCTTCGCGTCCTGCCGCCGCCGACGCCGCGCCGCCGCCGCCGCCGCCGCCGACGACGACGCCGCTCGCCGCGAATATGTGAGTGGTGTGCGTGCGCGTGTGTTTGTTGTTCAATAAACCCCATTCCGACCGGGGTCATATTTGGTCATGCGCATTCCGCCATCTGGCGGAAAACGGTCGTAGTCTCTCCACACGGGTTTTCGCTCGAATCGAACGTGCCCCAGTAATGCGGCCGCCGCGTCCGTCTGCAAGCCTATTGTCGACGACGGTTAGTGCGTAGCGGGTTTTTTTTTTTTTTATATATATTATTATTATTCTTATTATTATTTTTTTATCTTTTTAATTTTTTTTTTATTATTTTTTTTTTTTTATCATCGTTAGCTTGTTTTAAAATTATATCATTATCGTCCAGTCCGTCAGTCGGCCGGTGTCGTCCGTTTCGTCGTTTCGCGCACAACCGTTTCGTAATCCGATTTTTTTTTTTGATTTTCACTCGATATTTTAATATTTTATATAATATTCACACACACATATACGTATGATACATAATATTATGTAAATGTACGTATGATTTTCCGTCGTTTCGCGATTGTTATCACGTCCCGTCGTCTCGCGGCCGCGAGCTCGTAGGTAAATAATAATAATAATAATAATAGTAATAATAATTATTATTATCAAAACGATCGCAGTGGACGCGTTATCGGTTTTTCGGGTGCGCGACAGTGCGCCGGACGGACGGGGGACGCGGTTCTCGTACCGTCGTCGATATATTTTATTGTTTTGATATCGTGCGGGCCAGCCGAGAAACGGACGACGGACAAGAGTGGAAATGACGCGGCAGCCATTGGATTGCGGACGCGTGGCAGCGTGCCGGGTACCGCCGTCGTCGGCGGCGCGGCGGCACTGAAACAAAAGGTCCAACGACGATCGCCAGGTAGGTGTACACAGGCGGCTGCGAAACGCCGTTTTTATTTGACTTTTTTCTCTTTCTTTTTTTTTGTCCACGTCGTCTCATCGATTGTTTCCTTCCTTCCGTCCGTGCGGCCGCGGCGGCCGCGGCGGCGGCGGCGGCGGCAGAATTTCGCGCTCGCGTGCGTACGCATTATTATTATTATTATTATTATTATCATCATTACTATCGTTGATACGACGTGCGATTTACGAACGTACGATACAGTAACATTTGCATATTGCGGCACGTACAGGGTGGTCGGAACCGAACCCGGAGACGACTCCCTTTCGTGCCGCGTGCACGCGGGCGCCAGCGGTCTTCAACCGACCCACCCCCGGCCCGGATCGCACCGGTAACGGGCCTAAAAACCGGGGGACGGCTTTCGTGTTAACGACGTGTGGAACGATCGGTCGCGTATTGTTTGGAAAGGTTAACGCGCGCGCGTCGCGACGACGACTGACTAAAACCGACGGTGCTGGTGGTCCGACACGCGCGTGCTGTACATAAATATTTTATAACGTAAATTATTATTCGTATTGTGTAAGTGTGACGGCAGCGTAACTGACCTTTGTTCCGGTCTACGGCCGGCAGAGTCTCGAGCCGATTGCGCACCTCTAATGCACACAACGCGTGTCTATATTATATCGCAACGGATCGTTAAAAATCAATCGAGCTTAATACGGTTATGCGTTCACGAGTTGGGATCGTCGGATCGGTAACGTCATTCACCACCGTCTCGGCGTCGGAACGGAAAACGAAAACGACGGGCCATTTTTGTCGTCGAGGACATTTTTCTGATCCCTGAGCTTTCCGTGACTTCAGATATTAAATTAAACTCTTCTTTTGTCACTTTCCTATTAATTTCACGAACTGACAGTTCTTTGCGATAGTTATTATATTCTTTCTTGGCAATCGGTGCAAATGTGATCCGCCGTCTTTTCTTTTTCGCTAATAACATCTCTAGTTTTTATCATTTTAATAGCTGAATTACTCGCGGCTTCGCCTTTGTACAGTTTTGCCCGGTATGAGAGGAGTTAAGATGTAATCGATATTTACATTTAATATGTCTCGGTCGTTGCTCGCGGTTCGCCCGGACCGATCATCGAATTTCTTTAGACGGTCGTGTGTTTCGGCACGCGGTACGTAATTTTCCAATTGATTAGGATAAAATATTATGAGATTATTTATTTATCATCCATTTCATCTATGGTATAAAAGTGACGACTCACAAATCGATAAAAAATATATTATTTTCATCCCAAAATACCGAAAAACTAGTTTTAGAGGGGGTTGTAGCGCCACTCACCGATTGTTGTGAATCCAAACTATCCAGGGACCAATTTAAACACAAGTAAAAAATTTCATCGAAATCGGTCCAGTCGTTTAGGAAAAGTTCCATGACATACCCACGTACAGAAGAAATATATGTATGTAAAGAAAAATTTACCAATTTTGAAAAATAACCGAGGTATTAATTAATATTAGATTTGAAAACACTTGACGATTGACTGATTAGAACTACAACGGAGTTCTTCGGTTTAGTGTTCGAATTAAATTCTTTTCGTTTTCTATCCGATATAGTGCACGTCTAACTTTACGATTTGATGGTAAAAATTGTACGCGAAAACGATTCAACCACGGTCTGAAGATCGTTATTGGTTGCAATACGGTAGACGACTGCTGTTGTAGCTGAAACACAGACGCACAAGACTTCGTTTTTACTTTTATTCTCTCTCTTTCACCCACTTTCACCTAGACGGCCTCTGTAATAAAAATCTATTGTTGCTGCTATGACAGTAAGACTATGCGATAACGGCGTGTTAAATCCATGTGTTGATTGAAGAGAAATTATGTAATTATGTATAAATTATATATATATATTGTATATGAATGTTTAAATAGTACATTACTGCAACGATTGAGTGCAACGTGTGTGTACGCACCTCTTGTGAGGCGGAAAGTGGCAAGCGCCGACAGCGACGCTGTACAATGATAATAACGTGTTAAACGATTTTGTGGTGTAATTTTTCGCGCACCGGTCCCGGCACGTCATTAATATTATTATTACCAGACGTGATAGACGGCGTTCGCGCCCGGGAAATGCACTCTCCGCAAAGCTTGTCCGGGGATAACCGCTAAATGCAGCGAAAGATTTCCTTCATTAAATTATGCAAATCTTGTACGCAATTTGCAGCACGCGCGCACGCGCGCGTGTATGTGTAATATATGTATGTATATTTTATAAAAGTGTCTCAACCAATTCAAGCAGACGACACATTTCCGGACGCCAGCGCCCCGGCGATGTTTATACAAGGAGAAAAAAAAAAAAGGAAAAATAGTAATAATGAGAAGTGACTTTTAAACCCCTAATTTCGCTCAGTCCATTTGATATAATAATATGCCGGAAGAGCTTAACGGCCGAACCGAAAAAAAAATAAAAAAATAAATACGTTCATAAACACCTGTTGTTTATATTTTATACCGTTTTATATTGTATACTATTATTATTACTTTTATTATTTCGAATTATATTAATATGTTCGCCGATATTAATAATTTATACTCAAATAGGTATGAACGATTTTTCGCGGTAACATAGTGCCGTTTTCTGTCTACACTTTTGACCTAGATATATTACGGTTGCGTTTCTAACGGACATAAAAGCGAAAACCCTATGCTAATACCGTTTGCTAAATGAAATAATAACGTTGCAATAGTAGTGAGTAAGCCGAAAACTTGTTTCTTCATTTATACAGTCTGGCGGAGAAATCGTGCGGAAACGTGATTTGTATCAGCCCCGCGTGTTAGCGTTAGCTCCTTTTTTTTAACGCGGAGTTTCGCAGTAAAAAATATTAAAATGTCATTGAAACCATAAATCTCAAGGCTGTTTCCCTGAACGAATAATATTATCTAGCTTCATTAATGGCGGGTTTCAGTTTTACACAAAAATGTTAATAAAAATTGTTTCGGTTTTTTGTTTTGAATTTCGCGTTGAAATTTAATTGTTTACGTCAAACGCGTTATAGTATACGCAATAATATACCAGAATACAGTGGCTATTGAATGTGTCACCTTGTAAAACCTTAACTGTTAATAATTATGATATATTCCGGGGAGTACAAGCTGAAAGTGAACTTTATGGGAATGATGAAAAAACTCAAATGGCATTTCGGACTTATTGATGTATTCTTATTTTTTAGCCATTCGATTTATGGAGGCACGCTGTTTGCATGTCCTGCATAAATAAACAAAATGAAATTGAAATCGAAGTTCTAATAGTCATTGAATAACAGTAACGTTTTCTAGTATGAGTTTACCTTTTTTTTTTCAATGGTTATAAATGTCAGAACAAAGTTCGGCCTTAGTGAATAAAATACAATTTATACAATGATTTATTTATAAATATATATTACTATATGCAAAGTTTAATAAAAGGATATCTAATAATGATTAAAATGTCTATTTTAGTTTATTTTTTATTTTTATATTAGCTTTTCCTTTTATTTTTAAAGAAGTAAAAATGCTCCAGGGTTTTTATAAATCAAACACGTGGTCTATATTGTGGAATAGAGGATCGATACTGGTAAAAGGAAATGTCAAAGGTCGATTATTCTTTTGTTCTCATTTAACTTGACAAAATCAGTTGTACAAAAAGTAAACAAAAATAATTTACTCATCACTTCATGGTATCAGGAGTGTATGTAATATCAATAATATTAATTTGGCTATTAATTGTTTTGAGCCAGATATTGATTTATTATTAATTTAACATTATTGAAATAGGTTTAAACAAGTTTACTTAGACTATTTATTTCCATGATTTGAGTATTAATATATTTTTAAACTTTTGTATTATAAATATTATGATGTTAATTATATGATTTTTGATAAAAATGGGATATTAACGGCATATTATATTCTGACAGTATGAGATTACAATCCCTATCATACACATTATAATATCATACATGTCCTACTTACGTGCGTAGAGATGTGAGCAAAATAATGTTATTTTAGAATGTATCCAGCTTTGGAATGTTATTGACAAATGCGAGTTCTTGTAGACCCTCTATTTTTCTTCAAAAAATTACTAGATAACAATTGGGTTGCTGTCTCCCTCTCTCTTCACAATAAATAAAAAAAAAATAATAAGAATAATACATCATAATAATAGTCGTAATGCAACAACAAAAAAATATAGATAACGAAATATTATAAATGTATACTTTACATTTACGATCAATATTTTATGCTGTTTGTGCAATATATTATCCATATAATATTATGGATGAATAAAAATGTATAAAAATAGACTTCAATGTTAAATAGTTTCAATGCGGATATGCACGCGTGCGTGCGTCTGTAATAATATAATAATGTAAATAGACATATATATATATATATTTACGAGTATAAAGTTAACATTAAGTTGTAGAAAATATTTATTTTTTTAAATTTAAAACTAAGTAGAGTTGCATATTCAAATATTTCAATAAAGATAAATAGGTTCTCGTTGTAAAATTTCGAATTAATAAAAGTTTAAGAATAAACTTTTGTAGTAAAGAAGCGAACAGATTACATTAAGAGAAACTAATAATTGCTTAACAAATTATAACTGACATTCCTAAATAACATAATAATATATAGGTGTATTTTAGAACTTTTATCTATAATGGAATCAATAAATTTTAATTTGTTTTTAGAAGGACACAATTATCTCGAACAATACCGTCAAAAATATGAAACAATATACGCTTATATGCTGAAACCATGCTACTCCTGCTTCATAAATAAAAATATATAAATAAAATTGCATGATTTAAAAAAGTACAACTGTTTTACTTGCATGTTTTTTTTTTTTTTCAGTTGTTATATTTTTCATTGAATATAATTTGAATATATTAAAATGAATTATTACCCGAGAATCGATATTTCTATTACCGAATAATGTTATAACTTTATAAGTATATGATTATACATTTTGAACATGATAAATAGTAATTGACCGTGTTAAATATCATGTTTTAATTTTATATTAGTTAAAATAATTCGTGTTAAATAAAATAAACCAAAAATATATAAATTTGTAGGTAATTTAATTTTAATTTTAAGCACAGATTCAAATTAATCATTAATACTATTTAACAAAGTATTTTCAGAGTGAAGTTAAGCGACTTCTGAACTACATTATACTTTGCGTCAAAAAAACTTGGAAACTTGGAAATAAAGTACCTACTTTTAACGTTTTGTTTAGGCTATAATCTAAAGTAAAAAGTAATGTTAAACTACTACGTTGTGATATAAGCAAATAATGTGCAAACAAGGGAGTTTAAAGTATTTAAAAATGTAATACATTTTGAGTCAATTGTTTTTGATATATTATATTTAGATTAGAAAAAAGGCATAAAGACTACATTTTTAAATGTTGTTCGCTCATCTTAGTCCATCTATTTTAACATATATATTATGTATGCATTTTATGGTGATGAAGAATCACTATAATCGAAAAATTTGTTCAGTTTATTATATTATTCGAGGGTTTTTTTTTTTCAAAAGTGCTAAAGATAAATGCATATACTATAAACAAATTTTATAGATTTTTTTAAACATAATTGCACTCTATCTGAAAACTTCAAGTCTTTAAAAATTATTATTAGTTTTATCATTATTATTTGTGTTGTTATAATAAATAATTGAAAAGCCTGGAATAAATTTAAAAAAATAAATAAAATTACTTTTATGATTTGATAATGATTGATTTTTTGTTACCTACATCGCAGAATCTATGATATTAAAAATTGATTATAATTTTGAAAAAAAAAAAATAATAAAACATCAATAGTACCTTTGTTGTTGAACATTAATTTGACGAAAACATCATCAAATTTTTAAATTGAAAATTCTAAAAATCATTTCCTTAAAATACTTTATTCCCACGTCTTTTTTTGTAGTAAAATAATTTTCCACGCTCGTAATCTACAAATGTAATAAATAAAAACAAAAGCTATAAAAAAAAAAAAAAAAAAATGCACTACTACTATTTGAAATCGAAAGGATGTTATTAGTTTCAATTATATTTAGCCGAGCTCACATCCATAGTTATTATACTAGGGTAATGTTTAAGAACTTCTTGACAGCTTCTTCAGACCACTTATCTAATCTATTCAACCCTACTTGAAAAATGTCAATTGGAGCGTTAAAGTGACTTTGGAAATTATTAAGGACTCGTGGATTTATCAATACTTAAATGTATACATTTAAGTTAATTACTTGCGTAATCTATTAAAGCAAAGATAATTAATAACGAAACAAAACCAAATGAATTAAACTATCGTAATTCGTTCGTATTAAACTTAAACAGATTACATAATATTTTTAAAATGTATTACTAAATATAATTCTCGTATTTCGAAGACGATTATTAAAAAAAAATTCGTTTTAAAAAATGAAACGTGACAGTGTTGACGTTTTTTATTACCTTTCACAGAAACTAAACCTACGTGCACTCGGGTAAATTTGTTTAATACGTAATTATATAATATACCATTGAATGTATTAACAACATAAAATTGTATGCGGTGACATTTGATCTCGGATTTTAATAAAAGGCCAACAACTTAAGAAAGAATCTTGATAATAATAATTTCTGTGCGTACCTGTACAAAACAAAAGTTTTCCAAACGGAATGTTTTTAATGTTCGTATCGTTGATAAAAATGAGGTTTTAAATTAAAATATATTTATGTATTATTAAAGCTATGAACGAACTGTATGTCGGCTTAATTCACTCCTTGGCTATGCAAAACTACACAATATTATCGGAATAAAAGTTAACAGTTACCTCGTGGTCTTGTATTTTTTCAATGGGTTTTCTAAATAGCTTTGAATATTATCCGACCGGGTTTTATTTTTACGTGCCCAATAACGTTCTGTACGTGTACCTATACGAAACAATCGTCTAATTGATAAGGCCCGCCTTGAGAAAAGTAATAAATATATAAATGCTTACTAAATAAGAACGTGTATAATAAAACGACGACGTATGGTGGTGACGTGTATGTATTCCATTATTGTGTAATAGAACTATAAAAGTCCTATGCTTCGAAACAATTTTATAACTCCATTAAAAAAAAAAAACGTATCTAAGCAATATAGTCGTTCGTTTACAGGCACCTACGAAACATAAAATATACATATTATAATTATATAGCAATATATAGCGTAGAAAATAGTCTGCGCACATGCCATTGTGTTAACATAACGAAGTCGATTTTTGTGACATTTTTCACGGCGGTGTTTTTTCGATGACTTTTTGCGCATTGTTTGCCGATGTAATAATAACGATAAAATAAATGAATAGCGAATCTTGCGTTTAGCAGCGTCGGGTTCCGATGAGAAACGTATACATTGTCCATGAATTATTATTATCGGATGGAAGAGAAAAGTTATCGAGAGAAAAAAAAAGGAGGAAAAGATTCAGACGGAAAAGTTTTTGTAAAGTTTAGACCTAGGCTCGGTGCAGCAGAACGGCCCATTTATTTATATGATTGGAGTAGCTCCCGGAGAGCGTTTACGAACTTGGGGAGATAGAGAGAGGGAGACAGAGAGAGAGAGAGAGAGAGAGCGATATTGACGTAGCGTCTTATGCGGACACGTATATATCGAAAGGAAATCCGTTGACGCGATGTCTGCATGCGCTGCCTCGTATCCAGCGACAGGACGAATAAAATAAAAGAAAACAAGTGCAGGAAGAAAATCGAAGGATAAAAGAGAAAAAAAGTGACCTCACCACCGCCGCCAATACACAACATATTTATACATAATATACAATACAGCCGCAAACGAATATATGTGTTTATTTATGTTCGCGTGTGTGCTCGGAAACAAAAAAAAAAAAAAAGGGAAACCATAAAGTATACGTATATACTCGTATATATTATACTCTCGCGGCGTATTATATGTTGTACGAGTGCTCTCGCGTCGCGTACGAAATTGACGTTTCGTCTGGCGACGACGGTAGAACGGGATCATCGGCATAATAGTAGTTGACTTTTTACGACGGCCTTTTGACGAGGGAGCCAATTTGTCCCCGGCTCTTGTGCCGCGACCAGCCCCGGCGACGACGACGACGACGGTGGCGGCGGCGGCGGCGGAGCGGTGAAACGTGAAAAAAAAAAAAATAAGAAGACAGGACGACGAGCCCTCCTACGGGGGGCGCGAGCGCGCGCGCGCGCGCGCGTGTCGCGGCGAGGCGAGGGAGAGAAAGTCGATCAAACAAGCCCGTTTGAATGGAAAGCACTTCCGCTTTCCGACGGACTCGCTCGGTGGTCGGCGGCCGTCGTACGTTACACGGCTCTACATAAACGAGCACGAATATATTATTATTATTATTATCAACATCATTATCATACGCATAATATGATACGGCGGCGCCGGGCGCAAAGTACGCGACTTTGCCGACGGCGCTGCGAATCAGGCGTATAAATATCACGCGCCGCCGCCGCCGCCGGTGTTTACACAATCATCACCTCCGGTCCACATTGTTCTTCCTACCCCTTCTTCTCGGTCCGGCCAGCTTCCTCCGCGCGCACCTCGAATCAGCTCGTTTCCACGACCCGAGGACCCCGACGACATCGTCATGTGCGTTTCCTCCTCCACCCCCCCGTCAACGTCATCCTTTGCCCCGTGTTCACGCCCGCGGACCTTTTGCAAAACCCGTGCGAAATCGTAGTATGCACGCAACGCCACCGCTCCTTTTCCACCTTTCGAAACCGTACTCTTAACACCTGTACGCGTCACACAATATCGTGAAAAATTTCTGTATGTGGTAATCTCGCATTCGATTTTGTTTTAAACTATAGTTTCAGTCGTTCTATTGCATTATTTCGCGTTTAAAGTTGATTTCTACTCGAATTTTTGATGTTATTGTATGTCACTTTTTTTTTTCTTTTTTACCCATCGATGATACCTAACCTTCGGATTCTGACAGTGGAAAATTATGGGACATTTTATTGATTCTCTGGATTATCGAAGATTAAATATCGTTTCTGCGAAAATGTTATTTTATAATTACTCTAACGTTGGACTCACGGTTTATAACTGATATTGTAATTACTAAAAGTTTGATTGAAGAGATGACGAAAGGTGAAACTTTCTTATCAATTAATTTTGAATTACCCTCTTACCCTCTTCCGGCTTAGGTTTGAAATAAAATATGAATTACGAATATTTCTCAAAAATATAGTGTGGCTTAATAGAAAAAAAAATAAAAAATAAAACTAACTATAGTTTATAAACCATAAATAATACACGTATTATTTCAACCCGAGAAAATACGTTGATTTATTGACACGATAGAATATCTTAAGATGTTCGTTAATCCTATAACTGGCATTTTCAACAGTTATGCTAGTTCGGAGTGCACTTTTTTCAATTATCACCTAAGACTTTTAAAAGTTTCTCAACTCGAACTATTTACTCATTAAAAATTGAGACCCTTTTATATATTTTATTCTCTCTAGATTCTTTCACACTGAAATTCATTATTTAATCGAATATAATACGATTGTAAAACATACACATATTCGGTGAAATTTGCAAAATGTATTGGTATATTAATTTTATTTATTGATCTGAAAAAGCTTGAACAGCAATAATGGTTATTACTGTTATTAGTTATCCATATATTATTTACATTTTGATTTATTTACAATTTCTATTTTTTATGTGTATTATAAACTGTGCACATTAACTGCTAACATGATGCAAACATTGTGATAAACTTATGCAATATTTTAAAATGGAAAACAGCGACTATTGGTACTAAAGACGATGCTCATTTGGCACAAAAAGTGGTGTTTTCAAAAACATAACGACCTCAAAACATAATATAGACTTTAGATTATCTCCTTTATATACATTAGAGTTTCTACATATATGATTCCATAGCTCGAACCGAATAAATCAGCAGAAAACCGATTTCAAATTAAATTTTATAATTACGCAACATATAATTATATAATTATTAACAATATTATATGACTCGGGGCTACAAGTTTTAAAAATTTTTAAATCCACGACTATATTTTTAAAACTGATTTAAAAGTAACTGAATTGTAAATTGTGAAATGCCACGTAGCTCTCTTAAATATTTCATATTTTATCATATTGATTCGTGTGTGTATTACAACACGCGAACATCGCATTAGAATAATATTCAATGTAGATTTTATTTTTATAGATTGAAAGATCTATGAGCAGTCCAAGGATTTTGACATTTCATTCTAACGAATTATCATCAATTTAACGTGGTTACGACAAATTTTGAGAGCACAATTAATACGTTAATTTACCATTCATTAATTGAACAACTCGACTAATTTCAGATTAAATTGGTACTTAAACAGTTTTAAGTCTTTCTCATGCTTTCCTTAAAATGTATCCTTGTTATTACTAACAGTTTAAAAAGTATAATTAAATTGTGAATATTTCATGTACTTACATTTTGTTTTCAAGATTAGTTTTTAACTGTTTATTGTTTTTTTGCATGTGTTTCGAGTCTATTTTAGGTTTATATTTTTAATTAAAACATGCTATTTTAAACATTTGTAAAGTTTAATTTTGTAACGATGTAATTAAAATAATTACTTGGTTGTTTGGTCGAGATAGTAAAATTAGTTGAAGTTTCCTATACATTACACAGGCGTTTCCCGTTCACAGCAAAGTTTCAACATCAACAGACAACTGAGACAACACTAATGTCAAATTATGAAATTTACTCAAACTTTTTTTTTTCTTCAAAATTATTATCTCCGCCTGTGCGTGAGTGTGTGTGCATAGGATTTCTATGTACAATATACACTGACACACGCTCACACACACACACAATATACTAAAAACAAAAAAAGTTGCGAGAGATAATATTCAAGAGCGAAAAAAGGAAAACGTAAACATTTTCAAAGTTATTCAACTGTGTACAAACGATTAAAACTCAATGGATACGATGCATGGATGGAATATTTTTCTTCTTTAAATCTTGTTGACCTACTTGAAACTTCCGTTCTATTATAGTATCGCATAACATTTTAATTAATTGTTTTAGACACATTATACAAATCAATTGTTCACTTTGTCAAACGGCCATTTATAAGTTTGTAACCAGTCGTTATCAATAGAATTATATGCATGGCGTATTACCTATATTATGTATAGAATGGTCATGTTATTTTAACTGTGGACTTTTCATTGTGTAACACACGGCAAATATTTATTACGATTTAATGTTCTGCATAACAGAAAATAGAACATGTTCTAAGACATAAAATAGTGTTTCAAATAGATCGTATATTATAAATACGTGTATTATTTTTGCCTGTAAAAACGTCACGCTATGTTAATAATAATATGAAAAAGTGATTTTTGTCCAGAAAATGTTACTTTGTTGCGGTTATATTGTCGCCAATCGCAATATCCGAAATAAAAACTATTTTTTTTAAATTTACTATCGGACCCCGAGTTATAAATTAATATTTTTATGAAACAAATAAAGCGCACAGCTATAATAGTGATTAAAATATGGAGAAATATGGCATTTATTAAAATAATAATAACGACGATAATAATCCGAACAAGGCCACATTTAGGTTTAGTGGCGCTCCCGATAAATCATTGAAATTACGCCCCCTTCCAAAGAAACGAGAACAAAAAAAAAAGAAAGAAAAAGATTGTTCAATATAACAGTAAGCTTTGATCACCATACATTATTCGTTTTGTGTAAGAGTTATAAAAGTGTACGTACGAGTATTTCGGATTGCTTTGTAAAATAAATTATAAGTCGACGCGGTTGATAGTGACTTTGCCACATCGAGTCGTTCGATACTTGCGTTACTCTCAGAATCACGCCGCCAACCCATGACCTCTCGCCGGGCTCTGAACACGGCTCCGAATAAACGTCGATTCGGCGTTTGAAAACAATACGTTTCTCCAATCAAATATATTCTGAAAAAAATACACACATAATAATACGTATATAGTAACAATGTATATGAAAATCAATTGCCGCATGCATGATATCTCATCATCGGAAAAATCGGAATTCGTGTTGTTTTTGAAATCTGAATAATATGATTATTAGGTAACTCGGGCAAAGTCTGAGGTTGATTCGGCTATACTTATGTATTGTAATACTTACATATTCGTAACACTTTGATCGTCACGGCTCGTGTTCCGGCCAATTCTGTTCGCGCATACGATCCGCTCAGTTATTGCACATGGACGCAAACCGAACAAACGTTAAAACAACAGTATATAATAATGCGGACCGACGACGCCTCGCAACAATATAGCGTTTCGCGGTGGCGTACCGCTCGGCGATGGGGTTTGGATTATATTGTTATTATTATGCGGTCAGGCGTCGGGCGTTTAAGACGTCCAATAAAGTAACTGCGCCGCGGCATGTCCCGTGTCGGCCCCGCGGCGGACCACCACTTTAATAATAATGCCGATTTTAATGTAAATACAACGCCGCCGCGGCGGCGGCGATCGTTAATTATCGCCTCGAAATCGCCGATGCGCGATCGATACCCGTCGTCGTTCTCGTCGCCGTTTTTCTCGGGCGGACGCGCGTACGATATTATTTCGACGGAAACGCCGCGGGACATTATTCCGCGTCACCGACGTATTTTCGAAGCATTCGCCCGCGCGTTATTACACCGTCGTCGTCGTCTTCGTCGTCGTTCTATATGTACGCGTATTACAACACTCTCTCTGCCGCCGCCAAGTTCGCCGGGGCCGCGAGTCGAGAGCAATGGTTTGAACAAACATCTCGATAATTCAATTCCGCCGAAAATCGATACCAATTTAACGGAAGCTATTCGTCTATAAGCCGGTTTACTCGTCGCGCGTTTGACGGCAATCTCATATAGAGCTCCGATACGCTATCGTCGAGAGTATTTATTCCCCGTCGAGTTTGTTTGCCGTGCGGCGTAGAAACTCGGGGCGCCGACCGTCGTCGGTGATTTCGGAAAAACGTCATTATCGTCGTTAGTGTATTGACGTTGTTGTTGCTGTTGTTGTTATTAATTCGCGCGACCTTTGCCCGCAACTCTCGGCCCGTCTCTCGCGTAGGTATACCGTCATGATGTACGACGCGGCCCGCGCCTCCTAATACCTCGGCAATACGGAGACCTGCCCCGGGCGGTAATTCGATTTGACGGTCCCGTCACAAATCATTACATTAAATCATACAGATATTGTGCCGGATACGCTGGCAAAACTCGTTTGTAACGGAACGTTCGCCTTCGGTGTCGTGCGCCATTTCGTCTCGTCGACAAGTAATTTATCGCGTGCGTGTGCAGCGACGAGATGTGAGAGCGTGCTGGATAGTGACGCGTAACACGCAAACGCAGTGATACCTCTGTGTACAGCGAACGCTCGCGGCGACGCGCGACGGTAGTATAGTAAACAAATTGACAACGTAACAACCTTCGAGAGCGCCAAATGCGAAAGTGGAAAACATTTTTTACCGGCGTAAATACGTAAAAATGAATGACTTTTATGTTTTTCTATTATATATTTTACTTGAAGTTTGTAAACAGCTCAATCCCATTATAATATAATGGATTTGTGGTCGCATGTTGGACTATTAATTCATCGGTAGATACATGTTGTCCCCCTCCTCTTAAATCCACTCGAACTCTTACAATGAATTTAATTTCAAATATTTACATTGCTTTTAATACGTTTTGAATCATTTTCTTTAAATGAGACTTATTAAGTTCCTTCGCCGTTCATTTGAAATACATCATTATAACAAAATATAAACACGTGCACAATTATAAATTCATATCCAAACACACTTTTGAGTGTAACACATTATGCAATAAACCATGTATAGTCGGTATAATTTAATTAAGTTTTCATTTGCCGCGGATGTAAAATTAGGTATTGTTTTTATCTTCCGTAATTTACTACTTCGTGAAATATTTGCCCGTAAATGAGAGACAAATTTACACTAGAGACCAAATTTGCATGCCCGTGACCGTTACGCACGAAGACGAGGTCTATTAAATATGAAGTTCCGACGAAAAATACGAGTACTTCGGGTACTTAGTGTTCGCTTTTCGAAAGTTTATCCATTAAAAGAAGTTTTCCGTTTATTTTATATAATACGTCGTAGGCGGAGAAAAATAGCCGAGACGGAATCGCGCGCACGGAGACCAAAGGAACATTATATTTCGTACGGGCATCCGGCTTGTGCCGGTACAACGTTCGTGTAGTATGATGTATAATTTGTGACGTGACCAGCGAATCGAATTACCATCAGTGACAGGTCTCCCCCGTATTATAGTGTCCGATATTTGACAGGTTTTACCGGGTATACATAAATATAAAATGGAAGTGGGCTGACAACAGTATATATAGGATCCGCAACGCGAAGACTATAACAATATAACATTCTGTTCTTCCGAAAGTCGCCGGTTTTCTCTTACGCGCCCGTGCGGCGGCCGGTGCGTATAAAACAACGTGACGCGCGCCGCAGAGATATAAAAATAAATCTCACGCTCGTACAAAACGACTGTCGGGTCATCGCGCAAAAGTTTAAAATGTTTTCCACGCCAATCTGTTGTTTAACGAACTACGAGAATCGTGGTTTTTTTTCCGTGCGGCGGACGACGTAACTCCATAACACGCGGCGTTTACGGTTTATTGCGCGCGATACGTCATTCTCGCGTGCGATTGTTGTCGTAGTGTCACGACGATTTTTTTTCCCTTTCTTTTATTCAAGTGTCGGGTGACAACCCGTCCGTTCCCGTCTCGTTCCCCGGCACTAGTGTCGCGCCACCGCTCCTCGTCCGAGTTGAGCACTCATTCCGAGCGCATTTCACAATATAAATATCGGCGGCAGTGTCGCGCCGTTAGATTATAACGGCGAGAAGTCGACGGTTCGTAGAATAATCGCGACACGCAGAGACAATAATGCGATTGCAGTGTACAGCGCGCACGATAAAACGATTTAAGGAAATATTGTTCTTCTGTTGTTTCGCCGGCAACGATATAAATGGCGTGCGTTCGGGCTCCGACGCCCATGTCTATATGCTCGCAAACAATGACACATCACTTTGTGGCTGGTATCGCGTGGCTTCGAAACGCTTCTAATAATTTCCAGCTGATTTGCGACAGTTCGTTAATTTTGAAATCGACCTTTTTTTTTCTCGACTTTGTAAAATTAAGATTGTTCTAGGTCGAATCGTATTCGCATGTACATTTTGTCCGCGCATTCTCTTACTAGCACAAGTTGATTCACCGACTCACTATTTCAGAACTCGAAATCAAAAATATTTCTAAATGTAGAAAGTTTGAAAACATTTGTGTTATTACGTATTCGCTCGCAGGTGTCAAGGTAGGGACTATTGACTTCATTACAGTGAAGTCTAAGCGAATCGCGACGATTTGTATGGATCTTGGTAGTGTTTTGAAACTTTCTTATTGAAACCTTCAATTTTCATCTGATGAAAGTGAGTTTTGACCTGTTCCAATTAATTTGCGTGTCAATTGGGTCTATGTTGTACCATTCGCCAAACACTCATGTAACACATGAGTTTACGGGTCGTCTCTTTTACGAAGGAATTGTAAAATTGGCTGAAAAATGTCGGTCTTATTACACGGAAGTCCGTGTAAAGAAGGGTGCTCGTGTCAAGTCGTTAAAAAAAAAAAAAAAAACAAACCCCATTACACAATGCGTATGGCCGAACACGTGGCGCGGGCGAGATGCCAACCAACGCTTGCGTTTCCAACTCGTAAGCCATAAGACGTATAAGACTAATACTTATATGAGTATAAGACGTACTGCATTCAGAAGTGTTGCCAAAATTTCCATTTTGGACATTTTGTCCATTAACGTTTTAAAACCGAAATCATATTTTTCTCTTTTTGCATTTCAAAACAATACGTTCGACCAAAACGCATCGCGAAAATATTTTTTATTTTTTTTCAAATACAAAAAAATCGTCTCGCGCACTGCGATACGACTATAGTATCGATGATACGGGGGCCACGTAATGATATCGAGAAAACGGCCGACGTCCCTGCTGGGTCCGCCCCCCCGGGTCGACACACGCGTCATGCACGTTTCGCATAAAACGGTCGGCCCGTATTTTCCTCCCTAATTTCCCCCTCCCCTCAACCACTGTAAAAAAAAACAAATAAACATTTCGCAAACAATAAATAAATAACGTTTAAGGCTCAGTCAAACAGAAAGCGGGCTGCCCGCCGCGGTCTGTGATGTAAAACAACGCGCTGGCAATTTTGCGCGGTCTGTCAGTACTGCGCTTGGGAACACGGCACAACACCACGTGTTTCCATTTGTGTTACACCGTTCTTTT